>CM053769.1:326072112-326096376 GCA_028658325.1 Potorous gilbertii | reverse complement strand
TGGGGGGAGGGGAGAGATGAAGATAAAAATTGAAACTCAAAATTTTGTGGAAATGTCAAAATCTAAAAATAATAAATAAGGAAAACTGCCTGGATATTCTGGAACCAGAAGGTAAAATAGAAATGGAAAGAATTCACCAATCATCTCCTGAAAGAGATCCCAAAAGGAAAACTCCTAGGAATATTGTAGCCAAATTCTAGATTTCCCAGGTCAAGGAGAAAATATTGCAAGCAGTCAGGAAGAAACAATTCAAGTATTATGGAAATACAATCAGGATAACACAGGATTTAGCACCTTCTACACTAAGGAATCAGAGGGCTTGGAATATGATATTCCAAAAGTCAAAGGACATAGGATTAAAATCAAGAATCTCCTACCCAGAAAAACTGAGTATAATACTTCAGGGGAAAAAAATGGAATTTTGATGAAATAGAGATTTCCAAGCATTCTTGTTGAAAAGACCAGATCTGAATAGAAAATTTGTCTTTCAAATACAAGAATCAAGAGAAACATGGAAAGGTAAACAGGAAAGAGAAGCCTTAAGGAACTCATTAAAGTTGAAGGGTTTATATTCCTCCCTGAAAAGATGTTATTTGTAACTCATGATGTGTGTGTGTGTGTGTGTATAAATACACATATATATGTAGGTATATATGGGTATTAATGTATGTGTACATTACATACACGTAGGTATGTATATGTACATGGTTATGTGTGTGTGTGTATGTATAGAGGGTACGGGCTAAGCTGAATATGAAGGGAGAAAACCTAAAAAAAATAAAATTTACTGTTGAGTGGAATATACTAGGAATAAGAGAAAGAGAGAGGTAGAATTGAGCAAATCATCTCACATAAAAGAGGCAAGAAAGAGCTTTTACAGTGGAAGGGAAGTGGGGGGAGATGAAAGGAATAAGTTAGCCTTACTCTCATGGGATTAGACTTAAGAAGGGAATAACACACACTCAAATGGATATGAAAATTTATTTTACCCTGCAGGAAGGCAAAGGGGAAGGAGATAGGAGAGGGAAGATAATAGAAGGGACAGCAGATTGGGGAGAGGGATAATCAGAAGCAAACACTATTGTGGGAGGACAGATCAAGGGAGAGAATGGAATGAATGGAGGGCATGATAGGATAGAGGGAAATGTGGTTAGTCTTTTACAACATAACTATTATGGAAGTGTTTTGCACTGTTATGCATGTATAACCTATATTGAATTACTTGTTTTCTCAACGAGGGTGGGGAGGGAGAGAATATGGAACTCAAAACTTTAATAAGGAATGCTAAAAATTGTTTTAGCATGCAACTGGAAATTAAGATATACAGGCAATGGAGTACAGAAATCTACTTTGCCCTACAGGAAGATAGAGAGGAAGGGGGATTCAAGAAGGGTGGGTAATAGAAAGGAGGACAGACTGGATGAATGGGGTGGATGGGGAGAGATGGGGAGAAAATTTTGAATTCAAATTCTTGTGAAAGTGAATGTTGAGAACTGAAAATAAAATAAATTGTGTAAAATTAAAAGTAAAAAAAAATAAATCACATACCTTACTTCCATTATCTATTAGTTGATTTATCAGAGCATGCTGAAAATAAATAAAATAACAAAAACCTACCAGATCTTTTTCTCTGCTATTAAATAAGTGCCCCCCCAGGTATGTTGTTTATATTAGGTATATGTGGTTTTTAAGAGAAATTACATACCTATATAAAGGAATTTGATGCCTCTCCTTTTCTAATAGAAAAACGTTGTGTTCTGTGACAGAATAGTGGACTAAATATAATAAATAAGTATATTTTTTTATGAGAGGACCAATCTTTGCTTAACCAGAATGGAGGATTTGCCTCTCGGTCAACTCAATAAGTTGTTGAATATTGAATTTGTTTTGCTACACGTATGAGTTACAAAGATTTTTGTTTTTTTCCCAGTGGTAGGAGAGAGGTGAAAGGGGGAGAAATGTTTGTTAATTGAAAAGAAAATTTAAAACATATAAGCACGTGGTCATGCATCAGTTAATTATTTCAAAGTAGTGAATTCAGTGGAAACTTTTGTGCTTGATTTTAGTTGAATGACCAGTTCAATGGACAGCTGAGTCATGTAGTCACTTAAATTATAATAAGGTTTATATGAAGAAACTGGCTGTTACGATAATAGATTTAGAGCTGAAAAAGACCTTAATAGTCATTAAATCCAATTTTCCCACCCCCTCATTTTACAGATAAGGAAGTTAAAGCTGAGAAGGGACTAAATGACTTGCCTAGGCTCATTATCTAATTAGTTACCTGAGGCAGATTTAAACTGAAGGCTAGCTGACTTGCACGTCCAGCAGTCTGTCCACTGTGACAGGGACAGTGCTGAGCACTTTACCGATGCTGTCTCATTTGATCTTCGCAACAACTCTTCGTTACAGGTACTATTATTACCCACATTATATAGTTGAGGAAACGGAGGCAGACAGAGGTTTATCGACTTGCCCAGGGTTATAGCTAGTAAGGAACTGAAGCCAAATTTGTACTTGGGATGTCCTGACTCCAAGACCAAACCTCTATCTAGTCTACCACCTACCCAAGGATGGGAGACATAATGTTGGGTGCTGAGAACATTAAATAAGCTATCTAGCTGTCTGATTTGTAAGCTGGCAAGCAAAGCCCAGATGTGAACAAATCTTTGATTCACGGCTTAAAAAACTAGCTAGATGTAGGATATACTATTTTGAGCAGATATTAACATTTCCACTGACACCTTCTCTCATTTCCAAGTAGAAGAACACTGTTAAGGAAGAATGTTTTGTCTGGTAGCTCATGTTTCAGTGTGAAGTGCCCTGTGAAGACCAGAGGAAGATTTTTTATAGAGGCCATACTCAATGGAGAACTGTTCTGAAAACCAAGACACCCCTCACAACCTGAATTTCCTCATAGAGGAGATTCTTATTTAAAAGAATGATGGATTTTTCATCCAGAAATATGGGTCCAAGCCTTGCCTCTACCAGTTATTACTTGTGTGACCTTGGGCAAGGCATTTAATCTCTAAGAGGGATAATAGCATGTATACCCTATTTGCACCTCTTTGTTCTGCACCATTGATGTCTAGAGGGTTATCCCTTTTAAAAGACAAATGGATGGGCAGCATGACATGTAGATAGAGAATTAACCTCAGTGTACATGCCCTTTGGCAAGTCATTTTACTTCTTAGTGCCCCTAGACCTGGTCTGCATAGGGAGAGAATATGCCTCACCTAGTTCCCTACATTGAAAACTATTGGTCTGGTCTTCACCTTCATTGTAACTGGCAGTCAGTCCCATTTTGAAAAATCTTAACTCAAGTCTTTTAAACATTAGGGCAAAAGAACTTAGGTTTACTTTGATTTGTTTTTTAGTAAAGTCCCATTAATCTCCCATAATCCCTATTAAAATAGTTAACAAAACTAATGTTTTTGTGAATGTGAATGAATATATGTCAAGAAATCAGACTACTGCTTTTAAGAAGTTTAATTTCTGTAACTCCATATCTATTGAATTGCTTCTTTTCTGGTGCTGATTCTGTTGTTCAGGCCGTTTTTGTTTAGTTGGAAGGGTTAGTAGAGGAGCAACAATGGAAATGGATACAGAGGATCTTGTAAGCATAGTCTCATAGCAGCCTAGAGTCAGAGCTGGAAAGGACCTTAAGTGGTAATCTAGAGGTCATCCAACCCCTTCATTTTACACAATGGAGAAACTGAATCTCAGGTTAAATGACTTGTCCAATACCACAAAGATAGCCGAGCTAGGATTTGAACCCAGGCTCATAAATTCTACTTCACTGGGCATCTATTCTCAGGTTTAAAAATGTTAAAAAGCCTCAGCTATTGCCTTCCAACCTAAAATGCTTGCAATGAGTAGAAAATCACATGAAATAATACTAACCCACAGAGTTGTCATGATGCTCATGTGAGGTTATAGTAAAGTGCTTTGCAAGCTTTAAAGCACTTTACATCGTTAGTAAATTCTGCTAAAATAAATGCTCACTTAAATTTTTGTTCAGTTCATTTATTATACATATCATATGGAAGAAGCAGTGTAGTTTAGTGGGTAGAGTGCTAGTTGTGGAGTTAGGAAACTTGAGCTCGAATCATTTCTCATACTTGCTGACTATCACATGACTCCTCCTTTATATAAAAGGGTAATAATGCCTACTCTAATTGCTTCATCCGATTATTGTGGAGAAAGTGCTTTGTTGACCTTGAAGTGTTATCTGTGTTAGCTATTTTTATTGTTCTTACATAAATATGAGTTGCTGTATTATTTGTTATTATTTTGAAGCACTGTTCTGTACCACAAGGATACAGAGATGAAATAAGACTAATCCTCACACCCAAGGAACCTAAAAACCATGTAAACTTAAGAGTTGGAAGAGACCTTAGAGCTTATCTAGTCTAGCCACGTACCTAATTATCAGTCCTCCTCCCATAGCATCCTCAGCCAAAGGTTATTCAGTCTCTTTGGAAAACCTTCAATAAAGACAATCTTTATTACCACCTAAGTTATTATTTCCTTATTACCTCAGTTCACATTGAATAAGTAGTAACGTGCTTATTGCTGTCTGAGCCCTTTATTCTTATAAATATGATTTGTGTGTGTAGATAGCTAAATCGAGATCTAAAGGGCAAATTACTGCTGGCTGATTAGGTAGCATTTCCTTGAGAGAGAACAGCATTGCAAGACTTCAGTAAATCACCAAGGGATTAATAAGTAGTATACTAAATGGATGCTTACAAATAGTTTGTGAAACAAAACCATTCTGGAAAACCATGTTAGAATACAAAGGTATTTTAACTATGCAAACGGTGGGCTACTGCAAACCATAAAATTGCAAAATTTCTGGTTCCTGCTCATAAGTGTATTCTCCTAATCCATAAAGAGTCCAGATACCAGATTTTGGGAAGGATTTTCAGAAATGGAGAATTGAAACTGTTGGAGAAAGTTAAGGATAGGTATACAGTCATTGTCATCAAATATTTTATGGGCTGCCACGGGGAAGCCATACTTACTTGGCTTGGCCTTAAGGGACAGAACCTGAAAAAATGGATGGAAATTTTAGCACATTTTAGCTTGACATAAGGAAATATTTCCTAATAACTAGAGCTATACAAAAATGATAGGTTTCTGCCTACTAGATAGAGGTTTTCAAAATAAGTCTGGATGACTACTTGTTGGACATGTTGTAGAACAGTCATTCTTAACCTTTTTAATGACATAAAGCCTTTGTCAATCTTGTGAAGCCTATAGTTGGACTCTTTCTCAGAATAATACATTTAAATAATTGAAGGGAATGATACATTTCACTTAGAAGTTCATAAAAATAAAGATATAATTTTTTCTCATCCAAATTAATGAAATCTTTCCTTCTGCCTCTTAGTGTTTCATAGATTCCAGATTAAGAACCCTTGTCTACAAAATATTCCTTCCTTAGTTAGAGAGATAGAATTAAATGAACTTGCCCTGTCTCCTGCTTTTGAAATGTTATATGAATTTTGGAAGTTGCGTCATTCAGCTGGACTCCCTTGAAGATACTTCTGTATGTAATATTTATTGAACTGAATAGAAGAATGGGGAGTGGGATTCTTAATCAGCAAAGCCCTGGGATTGTCTGTGGAGGAAAACAGAATTGCAAAGCTACTGTTTTCTTGTCACTCTACTTGAACACTTTTTATCCTCATATGAAAGGAATGATGTTTTCTAAAGCTGTGGTCATTTATAGCAAACTTACCTGGCCTAGACTTTTTCAAAACCCTAGAACTGGGAAAGAGGAATAGAAAGTGCATCTGGTGACCTTGCACAGCCCTCCCTCACTCCAAACAAAGTCAAGTACAAGTCATGTCATCATTTCTCTGTTTTGGTCATGATCTTCTTCAAAAACGAAGGACAACCACAACGTTTGAATAGACCAAGCTGCCTGAGTGGGGACCCAGCTAACTGGGTAATCCAGCTCATACTCTTCCTTCTTTCTCTCCCTCCCCTTCCTTTGGGGTTTAGTGGCTAAATTTCCTTCTTTTCTCCTTTCCTCCTTTCCTTTTCCCTCTCTTCCTCCCTTCCTTCCTTCCTTCTTTCCTCCCTCCCTCCCTTCCTTCCTTCCTTCCCCAAAACCTTAAACCCAGAGCACTCTGAAGCCCTTACACTGGACAACAGTGGGTCCCTGCTCAAACTCCACTTAATGACTGGTTTAGAGTGATTATCATTAGTAATAGTTTCTGTTCCTTCCCAGGTTGATTTAGTTATTTTTTCTTCTTTTGTTCATTAAAAGGGCCATTCCCTGACTACTTCTTAAAGAGGCCTATTCAATCAATGGGTATTACCTCCCTCTAAGTGAGTACCTGAAAAGGCCAGCCTAAGAAGGCCAAGGTCTCCCAGTGCATCCTGGGCCATCTCCAATCATCCCAATGAATATCTGGTCACTTGATCCAGGTGGCTCAGGAGAAAATGAGGTGGGTGACCTTGCACAGTCCTCCCTCACTCAAAAAAAAGTGCAAGTCATGTCATCATTTCTCTAATGTCATGTTTTTCTTTGAAAATGAAGGACGAACACAAGAACTGGGAGAAAAATCTGGTAAACTGTTCACTAACTTAATATTTATTCATTTACTAAGAAAGCATTTTTTAAGGCCTCTTGTGAGCCAGAGCAGTTAGGTGGCACGGTGAACAGACCACTGGGTCTGGAGTAAGGAAGACCTGAGTTCAAATCTGGCCTCGGACACTTACTGTGTGACCAGGGCAAGTCACTTAACCCAATTTGCCTCAGTTTCTGCATTGGTAAAGTCAGCTGGAGAAGGAAGTGGCAAATTACTACAGTATCCTTGCCTAGAAAGTCCCAAATGGTGTCACAAAGAATCAAACACAACTGAAACAATTGAATAACAACAAATATGAGCCAGGCTTTAGGGGAGATAAAGAGTGTAGATAAGAAGAAAAATTGATTTACAGTTTACTTGAAAACATGAACTAAAATTACTTTAAAAATACATCAGAGAGTTGCAAAACCAAGTATAATGTAAAGCCCTAGGAAGAAAGTAGTTATTAACTTAGGGGGATCAGGGAAGACTTCAAAGGAGATGGCATTTTAATAGGAATTTAAAGTACGAGAATGAATTTAAGAAAAGACTGAAGGATATTTTCAGGGAAAAGCATGGAAATGGGAAAAGTCAGGTTGTATTTTGTGAATAGAGTTGGACTTTTATTTGGCTAAAGCATAGGTTATGTTACAGAGAATATATAAAGACTTGAAAAAGCAGAGTGGCATCAGATGGTAAAGGGCTCGAATGCCTGAGAAAAGGGAGGCAGTGTAATGGATGGAGCACTAGACGTGGAGTCAGACCTGAGTTTAAACCTGGCCTCAGATACTTAATAGCTCTGTAATCATAGGCAACTCACTTCACCTCTGCCTCAATTTCCTCAACTATCAAATGGGGATATTAACAGCACCTACCTCTCAGAGTTGTTATAAAGCTCAATGGAGATAATATTTATAAAGCACTTTGTAAATGTTAATCACTGTACAAATGCTAGCTATCATTAAGTAAAGTTTTTTTTATTTGTTTTTTAGCAGAGGAATAACAGGTTTATGCATAAGTATGATTATCCTAACACTTTTATGAAAGGTGAATTGAAATAAGGAGAGTGTGAAGGTAGGAAAATGTGGCAGGATGCTTTTGCCATAGTTCAGGGAGGTGATAAGAAAGATCTTACTTTGGTGATGTCATTGGGAGTAGTTAAGGGTGCAGGTGCCAAAAAAATTTACAGCAAGAAAAATCTGCATGCTTTTCTGCTTTAAGCAGAAACTCCAAGGTCCATCTAGTCTGGGCAGGTTTGGGAAAAAATACTTTTAAGAGGCATTTCTCTTGTTTCTTTTTAAAGAAAATTGGCACACCTCTATTAGGAATTGACTTTCAGTAAAAGATTGTTTACTTAATTTTTAAACAATTTTTTGAATTTTACTTACTTTTATATACTAAAATAAATTATAAATATATAATTGTATGACAAAATTTTTTCTAATTTTTCTGATATGCTTTAAAAAATTTTTTATTCTTAACTTAAGAAATAAAACAAGTATTTCCATAACAAAGTGGAACAGGAAAAAAAAAGGGTTGCACTTGAAACTGCAGATCTCTTATCAACAACTTGCTATACCTTTTAAATATACAACACAGTTATCATGTAACTTACTTTTTTCCCCTCTTCCCCTCCCTGTCCCAGAGATGGTTGCCATTACATACAAATATGTATATGTGTATGTTTGTGTATATGCATGTGTGTATTTACATACACATACATACGTGTGTGTATTTCTCAGTTCTTTCTGTGGTTGCAAACATCTTCCTTTGTAGGACCCTTGCCATTAATTTGGGTATATATTCAGAATGATTTTAGTCATTCTGAGTTGTTCTTAAAACAGTATTACTGTTATTGTATACAATGTCCTCGTGGTTCTGCTCATTTCACTCTTCATTTCTTTGTGCAAGTCTTTCTGTGTTTTCATAAAACCATCATGCTTGTTATTTCTTATACAGTAATATTCCATCATGAACATATGCCGCAGTTAGTTTGTCTGTTTGCGAATTGATGGGCATCCCTGCAATATCGAGTTCCTTGCAACCGTAAAGAGAGCTGCTGTAAATATTTTAGAACATAGGTTCATTTCCTTTTCCCCCAGTTGTCTTGGGAAACAGACCTAATAAAACAGTATTACTGGGTCAAAGGGCGTAGGCAGTTTAATATCTCTTGGGCCGTTTCTCCAGATTGCTCTCCAAAATGGTTGCATCAGCTCACAGATCCACCACTAATGAATTACGTTCCTGAGTTTTCCACATCCCCTGCAACATTTATCACTTTTCCCTCCTGTCATTTTAGCAAATCTGATTGGTATAAAATGGTACCTCAAGGTTGTGCTAATTTGCATTTCATTTTTAATCAGTAATGATTTAGAGCATTTTTTCATATGACTATAAATTATTTTGTTTCCTGCATTGGAAACTACCTATTCATATCCTTTGACCATCTGGGGGTTGGTCTGTATTCTTATAGATTTGACAGAGTTACTTATATATTTGAGCTATGAGGCCTTTATCTGAGGTACTGTTTGCAAAAGTTTTCCCCCAGTTTCCTGCATTCCTTTTGATCTTGTCTCCATTAGTTTTATTTATACAAAACCTTTTTAATTTAATGTAATCAAAATTGTACATTTTACATCTCTCAATGTTCTCTGTCTCTAGTTTGTTCATAAATTGTTCACCTATCCATAAGTCTGATAGGTGATTTGTTCCATGTTCTTCAAATTTTCTTGTAATATTTCATTTTATATTTAGGCTGTGTATTCATTTTTATCTTATCTGGGTAAATGGTGTAAGATATTTGTGAATATATATAATTTTACGTATACATATATTTGTATATTGTAACATATAAATAAATACTGAAAAATTTCTTCCACATAAAAATTATTTGAGATGTATAAACTTATTTTCAGTGACTTGGGCGCCAAAAATAATATATTGTTTAAACTGTAGATCTATAACAATTATTGCTTTTATTGTTGTTTTTTACTATTGCTTTCAACTTCCAGTATATGGGAATATAATAGTTTCCTGTGTATTCCTTGCACATTAGGTCACAACTAAGTCTCATGCCCATCCCAGAAAGTTAAAAGCTTTGAGTCTTTGCTTAATAAGGTGGTTAGACTTTGTTGAAGTAACTCCCAGGGGATGACTGTAATCAAATCAAGACAGATGAGTGAGACAGTTCAGATTTTAAAAAAACAACACAAAATCCTAAGTCACAGGAGCTGCTTCTAGATAGGTTATATAAAAAGTTCTACATAAGAAATATTTTTAAAAATAGGAACAACAGCCATCATGTTAGGTACTATCTGACATGGAATGAAGGAATTGTGCTAACAGACTCTAGGAATATAGTCAAAATTTTATTAATTATTAATTAATTAACCAGGCTTTTGTCTCAATTATTATCTTTATTTAGATTGTAAAGAGCAAAAATTTTGTGGGTCTGAGTAGGAATGGTCACTGGCTATCTCAAACAACCTAATTTATATTAAATATATATTAATTAAATGCAAGGTGGTGTGCACTTTCAGGTTATGTAAGTAACAAGATAGAAGAAATCTGTTTTTTTCTGATCCCATGATCTTTTAAACCTCTCCAAAACAGATGCTGAAGGAGATTAAATGGTTTGCCCACAGTGATAGATTAAGTGTTCGAGGAAGGAATTGAACTCAGGTATTTCTGAATCAAAGCCCATTTTTCTGTCCACTATGCCATGATGTCTCTGAACATTGACAGCAATTGATGTGAGTTGGATTAGGTAGTTTCTGAGATACCTTCCATCATTATATCTATCATCCTGTTATCCTGTGTTTTGTGAGAGGAAACATTTGGACTTAATGATGTCAACATCAGGGAAAACTAGGTAGCATGGTGGATAGAGCACTGGCCCCTGACTTAGGAGATTCTGAGTTCAAATCCAGCCTCAGACACTTTCCTAGCCGTGCAACCCTGAGAAAGTCATACCCCTGATTGCCTAAAAAAATAAAGACTGGGTAGGGATAGGGACCAAAAACATCTGCTTTTTCATAAATTACTATCTAACTCTTTCTTCTCATACTCTCATTCTGAACCACTTCTTTGGATGAGTTCTCTAAGTTCACTTGTACAAATTAGTATTTCCAATTTGTCCTAAAATGATTTCTTTCAAGCTTCAAGGTAAGGCTTTATTCTAATATTTAAGGAAATGAAATGAAAGTAGTTTAGGAATTAATAGATCTGAGTTTGAGCAGTACCTGACCTGATTCTGCTACTCATTGACTTTTCAAGGTCACACAGTTACTTAAGCCTGTCTTTTCTTCTATATAAAATTGAGACATTGAACTTGATCAGTAAGAGCCCTTCTAGTTCTCATAGTCTGCGTTTTTTATATCTGTTACCCTGGATAATTTTAGAGACACTGACGGTTTCCCCCTCTCAGTCTTTGTCTTTGAAGCCTGAGTCCTGGTATTTTTTCTTTGTCTTCTGAATTTTCCTAGTTGCTCTTCTCCATTTCTCTGATGTTTCTGCTTTGGCCACACCTGCAGCTTCTGAATCAGGTACAAAGGGACCATGAATTTTATGCAGTGATAGGGTGATGATGCTGTTTTATTTTTAAAACTCATCTGGTTAATGGCCAACTTTTATTGTGCTTTTTGGCTGCCATGGCACATATGACAACCTACAATGACTCCTCATTTCCTTTACAAGATATGACTGCTAAATTGAACTACAGTTTTTTTTATGGCATTCTAAGCCAGGAAGACATTTAAAGATGTAATTAAGTCTAATCATAGGGTCATAGATTCAGAGATGAAAAATTCCTTAGAGGTCCTCTGGTCCAACTTCCTCATTTCAGCAAGTGAGAAAGGTTAAGGGACTGGCCCAATATCAGACAGCTAGTAAGCATCAGAGCGGGGTTTTGAAACCAGGTCCTGTAACTACAGAGCCAGCTCCCTCTTCTCTATGATATCTGTTATGGGAGAGAGAGGGACTTCGGTCACTGCACAAGGTAGAAATGACTCTCTGATGATGAGCAGCTAAAAAGTTCTGATATTTGAATTCCTTTTTTCTATTAATATCCTTAATTTGAACTTAAAGCTTTTGAAATATACAGTCATTAAACTGAGCCCTCAGTTACTTTATACCAGAATGGAGTAAATTTGAATAGCTTAAATGGAGAGGCATATCATACAACAACCAATGCAACAACCAGCCACAAGTCCAGAGGATTGATACTGATTTGTGTTTCTCCCCCTCCCCCACCTTGAGATGATGGATTTGGGGTGCAGAATGAAACAAAGTTTTGGACATGGTCATTGTATAGATTAGCTTTGCTTAATTATACTTATTTGTTACAAAAGAAAGTTTTCAGGGGGAGTGGGGAGTGAAATTATTTATTCAGATGTCCCCTCAAAGAAAGAAAAGATCATTAAAACCTGCTTTTAAAGGCTCAAGAGTTTTTAAACACAACTCATTATCTTTTCCTGTAAACCCACCTCTCTTTTCACCTTCTCTGTTTCTGTCAAGGGGAAAACCATCCTTTTCAGTCACTGTGATTAATTATCTTTGCCATCTGCAACTCCTTACTCTCCCTTACCTCACATATCCAGTCCCCTAGTAAAATCTTATTTCCATCTGTACCACTTCCCTCCACTCACATAGCCATCATCTTAGTTCAGGTCCTTATCACCTCTCACCTACCTGTACTAGTAATAGCTTTCTCTTTGGGCTCTCTGCCTCATGTCTATCCCCATTCCAGTCCATCTTCCATATGGCTTCAAGGATTATTTTCCTAAAGCATAATTCTGACCATGTGACTCTTCTGATCAAGAATAGTTCCTTTTCATTATTGTTAAAATATAACCTCTTCTCTTTGTCATTTACAGCTCTTCATAATCTGTTCCTCCTTTTTCAGCCTTCTTACATATTACTTCCCCACCAGATCTAGCCAGACTGACTTGGAGTTCTTCATACATGACACTCCATCTCCCATTTTCCTGCTTTTGCATTTCCCCCATGCCTCAGACTCTCTTCCTTCTCATATCTGCCCTTGGGAAACCCCGGTTTCCTTCAAGATTCATTGCAAGCCTACCATTTGCATGAAGATTTTCCTGGTCTTCTCTCCTCTCCCCAGCTAGTAGGACCTTCTGCCTCACTCCAAGTTACCTTGCATGTGCTTGTATATATTTTGTACATACCTATACACATACGTATTGTTTCTTCTTAAAGGTAGGGATTTTCATGTTTGTCTTGTAGCAATTAGAATAGTGCCCAACACATGATAATAAATACATGTTCTTAGATTGATTGAGAGGAAGGTATTCTGAATCAGGAAAGGCTTCATGTAGAAGGTGATATTTGAGTGTCTTGAAAGATAGAAGAGATTTTAATAAAGTAGAGGTAAGGAGAAAGTGCATCCCAGCATGGAGAACCTGTGCATAGAGACATGATAAATAATATTATATGTGAGCAAAGCAAGGAGACCAGTTTGACTAGACCAAAGAGAACATGAAGGAGAGTAAGGTAGCAGACTCCAAATTAGAAATCTATCTATTACAACAAAACCAGTGTAGCTAAAATTAAAAGAAAAGCAAGAAACTGGGTAAGCATTTTTATGGCAAGTTTCTCGGAGAAAGGTCTCATTTCTCAAATATATAGGGAACTAAACCAAATTTATAAGACTAAGAACCATTCTTCACTCAATAAATGATCAAAGGTATGAACAGGCAATTGTCAGATGAAGAAATCAAAGCTATCAATAGTTATATGAAAAAATGCTCCAGATCACTAATTAGAAAAATACAAGTTAAAACGATTCTGAGGTACCAACTCACATTCATTAGATTGACTAGCATGACGGAATAGAATAACAAATGCCTAATGTGGGAAAATAGGTACACTGATACTCTGTTTCTGAAGCTGTGAACTGGTCCAGCTGTTTAGAAGAACAATTTGGAACTATGCCCAAAAGACTACATAGTAAGACTGTGACCCAGTAATACTGCTGCTAGGTCTGTACCTAAAAAGATCAAAGAAAAAGGGAAAGGATCCATATGTACAAAAATATTTATAACAGTTCTTAGTGGTGGTAAAGAATTAAAAACTGAGGAGACATACCGTTCAAATGGGGAATGGATGAACAGTTGCGGTATATGATGGTAATGGAACATTATTGTGCCATAAGAAATGATGAAGGGAATAGTTTCAGAAAAACCTGGGAAGACAGATGAATGGACATAAAGGGATTGTGACGATGAATTGTGAAAAACTTAGATACCTTGATCAGTAGTTATCCATGACAGTTGTAAAGGACTTGTGATAAAAAATGTTATCCACTTCCAGAGAGAGAAGTGATGAACTCTGAGTACAGATTGAAGGATTTTCTTCATTTTCTTTATTTTTCATTTTTTTCTGCAACATGGCTAATGTAGAAATATATTTTGTTTGACTTCATATGTATAGTGGCTGTCCTATTTATTGCCTTCTCACTGGGTAGGGGAAGAAGTGAATGGAGGGAAAGAATTTGAAACTAAAAATAAAAAAAAAATTTAAATGCTTTTTAAAAAGACTATTGCAGTAAACTTAGGTGAGAGGTAATGAGAGCCTGAACTAAAGTGGTAGCCATGTTAGTAGAGATGAAAAAAAGGAAATGAAAGATGGTATAGAAGTAAAATTGATAAGACTTGACAGCTGATTGCATGTGTAGGAGAATGAGGAGTCTTAAAGTCTATCCTTCAAAAAGGGACCTCCTATGCATGTGTTAAAATCATAAATGATTCTATGAAAGATATTAGCAGTAAAAGTAACTTTACTTCTGATTAGACAACCTTCTGATTATTAATATCAAACAAGGCATAAATCAGAGAGACATTTGCTCAAAGATATTTGTTACTATAGTGGGATGATATCTAGCACAGAGTCTAAAGCAAAGAAAGATTCATTTAGTGTGGTCTTTGAAAAAATGATGGGGGCTTATAACAGTGAGAATGAGGAGTAACTGATGAAGAATTCACCTGCTCCATTGGTATCTACATAATATCAAGAAAATGTTAGGAAAGCCACTGACTGGTGGATTTATGGGGAGACATGGATAAGAATTAAACTGGCTAAGAAGGTTGTGAATAGGTTTTGATGGACATCATTGGAAGGATGATACCCCTACCCTTGAGATCAGGTTCCTTTGGTTCAAATACTAGACTCCCAGGAACCTAGAGATAAGGAAGATAGAGTCCCCATCTTCAAGAAGTTTAACATCGGGTAAATATTTTTAAAAAAACAACAAAATAACTCTCTGTATGTTGAAAACAATATGACACTGTATTAATATACTACAGATCTTTCCTGCTTCAGGGATCTGTAGTTTTGTTAACATGGACATTTCCTCCTTTAAAGCAGATTTTATCCTCTCTATAACTTAGCCTTTGAGAGTTGAATTCAAGTCAACAAGCATTTATTAAGTACCTTGTATGTGCCAGACAGTGAGTATGTAAAGACGAAAATGAAAGTAACCTTTTCCCTAGGGGAATTTGCCTTCTCCTAGAGTTCCTGTGGCTGAAAAAAGCCAGTCTTGTGATGAATTTCTCTTGACTCAATTAGGCTGGTCCCCAGATAGAATATGTATTCTGTTTATCAGGACCTAGATAGGTCTAGACTTATTCTCAAAATGTTTCCTAAGGTCTTCAGAGGGTAATTTGAATATATCTATATGCTGCTGCTGATTTTGATAGCCAAAAACACAGTAAGTGACCTCTTTCTGTCAATGTCTCCTCTCCTCCCTCACTTTTACCCCTCCCCCTCACCCAAGTGAAACATGGAATGTATAGTATTATGCAAATAAGGCAACCAATAGATTTCAATCTACTATTTGGTAAAAATAATATTTTAAAATATTAAGGGAGTAGAGTTTGTTACTGTCCGAGAGAGTGAGGAACTGATGATTTTTACTGACTTTTCCCAAGCTTTCTGTAGCTTTTGGAGTTAAATTTCAAGGGCTGAAGGTTGTTATCATAGAAGTCTGATATTTTAGATGCATTTCCTGATTTATTGGAGCCAAGTGTAAAAGCAGACCTCTAGTTAGAAACATAACTGGAAAGTAGTCTTCTGGGAGAGATTTTAATTTGTATGACATGATGTAATTGAGCCATAAGCCAGGAGAGATAGCAGCATACTTCCCAGAATGTCTCAGGTAGGATTTTAAGACAGAACTGAAGGCAGAGTGATTTTCCCACCTTAGCTTCATAGTAATTGCTGTGAAATGTACTGTCTGGAGTATTTTCCTGCTTTGTTGGAAAACTAGGATTTTTAATCCACTATTTTCCTTTATGTCTCATTTCTATACGGTTGCTTCCATTGGAAAGAATAATAGGAAACGTTTTAACACATTCAGAACTGACAAATTAGTTCAAAAAGCTAAATTTGTATTCCCCATCCACCTTCTGTAATACCAGCTTAGACTGCACAGTTAAATTTCATAGAGGCAAAGTATTTGAATATTTCTCTGAAAAGAGCACATTTTCAAGTTTTAAAAACTGATTATATGAGCATTTAGTAAAGTGATTAAAGAATCATAAAAGCACATCTAGTAAAAGTTCATTTTCACCAAAGGAAATCAATAAACACATTTAAATAGTAAAGAGTTTGACAGCTTTGTACATTTTTTACTTCATTTTCTGTGATTTTTTTTTTTATGAAATAAAATGTATGCCATTTCTTTTGCCCTCTTAAGAAATGGCATGCAAGTTACATTTTGTCTGTTTTTCTAGAAAGTAAAGACTTTGTCTTATTAAAGCATGCTTTGAGGTAACAGTCATATAATATTATATGTAATCCGTCTTTATCATGTCAAATTAATGCATGAACAAGTTATGAAAAATTCTCCATTTGTGTAGCAGGTTTCCCTATGATCTATTTTAAATAACTTTTTTTCTCCCAGAAGAGATTTTTTTTATTTTGGAAATAGAATTCACAGACTTGATATATGTATACCAGAACTTGCTAGTTTTTATTTGAAGTTAAAGTCAGATCTATTGCTCTATTGTTTATCCCATGCTAGTTATGAAAATTAATGAAAGTGATATTCCATATATATTATATATGTAACAGTAGAATATATCATTTAATAGTGTGATTATAAATAAAATATCTAGCTACATTTTATATAAATGTGTAGCACATTTCATCCCTTTCTGGGTCAGGTTTATATTCAGATTAGACAGTTGGTAAAAGATAAGCATATGTCTTTTTCTTTCTCTTTTAACCTGAAAACTTCCTTTTTGTGTTTGTTCTGTTAAATCTTTTTGATTAAAAAAAGAAACCTTTATTAGTTACGTTACTCATATTATAACAAGTTTATCTTCTGGGGAGGAGTATGTATATACACACACACACAAACATACATATAGACACACATACATATATATATACATATACATACATATAGATATGTTTACTTTATATATTCCAAGTAACTTACCTAAAAGTCATTATAATAATATTAGAGAAATGCAAACCTACCTAACTGAGTCTTGATAACAGGCATAGATGGGCTATAGATAAAAAGCCATCAGTGAAGAAAACCGTGAAGCTGTCTACTTTGAGAGTGATCCTCCATGCTATCAAACTCACTCTCCCCATGGCCATTCATTTCCCCAGGTGTATAAAAAGAAAGTCGCTGTGAAATTGGGAGACTTCAATCACAGAGTGACCAAGCAAGAGGAGGACTTTGCTGAAAAGATTGATCAGTACCAGCGAGAGATGAAACATCTCCAGCAGCTGCTGCGAGACAAGCAGGAGGCTCTGGAAGAGGTGCTACAACAAAAAAGGTAGAGTCAGTCCCCACTCTAGATGAGCTTACTGGGTGTACCTGGGGGCAGGGAGGAAGGTCAGCATCAGCACAACTGCTCTAGCCTCTGCTTGCCAGGAGCCTCCTATCTGGCAGCTTCAGTGCTTTCTTAGGGCTGTGTCCACTGAAAAACCTCTGCTTGCTTTCCTACTCTCTGACCTCCCCACCCCCCATCTCCCAAGATAATACAATCCTTTAAGGGAGCAGCTTAGAAATGGCAGGTCTTTAAAATATGGTAAAGAGCTTGAAAATAGAGAAGAAAAAAAGTGATTTGATATGGAGAAAAATCCAAGCCACACATTTGTAAGGTATAGTATGTCAGGAGATCATGGGAAAATCCTATTAATGTAATAACCTCTTCTGAAAACTGATGGAGTCACTTCATCTAAATTTTCAGACAATGAAAACTAAAAGCATTTAGATTGACAAGTTTTGCTGACCAGGGTCAGTTTGATTCATTTTTGGTTTAAGAAATTGATATTGTGAAGGTATTGCATTAACTACTAATGTAGATTGTCAAATCTAGGCATAAATGGAAAAAAAATAGTTCAGAAGCCGCCCCAGATAGCTTTTAATAATCAATCCTGGACATGTCCTATAAATAGAAATAATTCCTTGAAGGGACCTTCCCTCTGGTTTAAACTTTAATGGCACATTTCCCTTGCCACCAAACAGTAACTCTGAGAAAGGTAATTGAGCAGTCATTTTGCAAATCACACTACCTGTTATAAAATAATTATTTCTAAATTTATGGTAACTTAAAATCAGAGGACAGATCTATTTGTATCTGTAATAACTGCTCTCTGGTTACAGGATATGTAGTACTCTGGAGTCTGACTAAACAGTCAGTACTTTCCCAATCAGAATAATCTTTTCAAGTTTCTGAAAATTGTCAAGCAGTGTTTTTTAATTAACTGAATAAAAACCTTAACAAATCTTTGTCTTTGTGTAGCAACTATATGGTTTCAGGATGGAAACTTCTGAGTTGATTTAATAATCTACCTGCCCCTATTCATAGGTTGATTTCATTGGGAATCTGATGACTAAGATATGATGGTATCATAAACCAAGGACAGTTGACTTTCACCTGCTGTCAAAGGGCACTTGCTTTGAGCCTTCTTTCTAGGAATGCAGTTAGATTTCAACTGATATATCCACATTCCTTTACTTCATCATCAGCTATATGAACACATTACATTTGAACACTATTGGGCCCTGGGAACACAAAGGTGTCTGACTGCCCTCAGAGGAACTACCGTCAGTCTAGTTGTGGAGATAGGACATACACATAAAGAGACAACTCACAGTACAAGGTAACCTATCCAGGGTGCTCCAGGAATTCACAATAGAGAGCGTTCTTCATGAATAGACTCTTACTTGGTTCCCATTAAGATCATCAGTTGTATGTACTTGTGCAGTAGCTGACCAAGCCTTAGGATCTCTGGCCGTGGAGCCAAAGAAGAACTTTCTGACCTGCCCAGCATGGACATCAGTTAATCTCACTTCATTTAGTGAAACACTAATCAGCCAGAGATTCTTAAACTGTCAGAGGTAGAAATAAGTGACCCTGAAAAAGAAATATCCTCATGATTTATGTCTAATGGAAGACAAAAATTTTCATTTATTAAGACTTATCTTTTGTGGACACATCTTAACATGTGGTCTATTTTTCATTAAATCGTCTTCACTTAATAGACACTTTCTGAGAGCTCTTGTTGCTTTTCCAGCCATTTGGGGCTATTTGAATGGCAGACTTCAGCTTTGCTATCATCCGTAAGGCCAGTCTTTTCTGATGGATACAGTCTCATTCATATCTTTACCCTTTTGAAATAGTGAGAGATGCTGAAGCTACAGGTGCAGTAATTTCTACTAAATAAATAAAAGATAACTACTGTCTATAGAAAGTTGTATAGTTTGTCAATATGAACCTAACAGTCATCTTATATTACATCTTACATTAAGCAGCCCCTTTTCACAGTGCTAGTATTGCAGCTGACTGTACCTGAATTGGGAGATTGCTGGTTTTATACTGAGTTATCAGTCTATACAGATGACAGAAAATTCATTGGCTTCAATGTCTCCATCCTATATGACTGTTTAATTTTTTCTTCTTTGAGGTTTATTCTAAGTCCCTAACATCTCTTGATTTTTCCATTTAGACTAATGCAAGAAAGTGACCATAAAGCCTTTTTCCTTAAAGTAATTCCTTACATATTGATTAGGTAGACAGCTTTATAATGCAAAGATAATTTGAAAATTAAGTACAGTTCCCAAGGTCATGTTGTAGTCTCCTAAGCCTTTTTAAAAAATTCATTAGCTGCAGATTTTTCTGGCTCTAATTGTCTCCTAAAACAGATCAATCAATAATCCACTCTCTCTAAAATTGTTTTAATAATCCACCTTCCAGAAACTGTTTTAAAAAAAAAAAAGATTCTCCTGCATTTAGCAAGCTCTGTGAATGTCTGTTCTTGTAAAATTTTTCCTTTCTCTATTTTGGTCCCCACTGTTAAGAAAAAAAGGAGTTGGAGAAGTTATTGTTAGAGGTTATGGTTACTAATCATGTGTGACTTGGTGACCATCATCTTGGTTTTGAGTTAATACTGTAGTTATGTAGATCTGCAACCCAGAAAAAAAGTGTTGTCAGCAGAAAACAAATTTAAATAACGTGTCCCATAGTTTGGTAGTAATGTTAGAAATGAAGGACAGGCCTTTTTTAAAACCCTTCAAATTTTATCACAGCACATTTAAATTAGAATTTAGTTTATTGTACATTTTAAATCATGGTTATGTAATTATATTAAAGAGTAGTGTGTGGGAAAGAGGGAGGTGCTTTATTCAACAAATGTGACTTAATATTGTATATCTGCTAACTGAAAGTAAGGAAGGCTCTGAACTGGTTGATTATTACATTAATACTTTTAGATACTTCACAGGGTCCTTGTGATGAACATTTTGCAAGCTTTAAGATAGTATGTAAATATAAATAGTTGTTATTATATATTATTAAAATTATACAAATAGGAACAAAAATTACTTAATGATCCTCCAAACATTCATCTGGACTTGACTTACCCAAGTAGAATGAGTGAGGAGATAGTATCCTTATTCTAGTGACATCATACTTCTTTTAGTTTGGACCTGTAATTTCACTAGTGTAAAGAGCTTTCCTGAGAGACTCCCTCTGTATATCCAGAATGGAAACTTACATTCATACAGATTTGTCTGGGGCACTGACCTGCCCAGAGCCATAAAGGAATGTGATTGTTTCTTTTGAAAATCCTTTCTCCAGGCTATGATCTATGTGATCAAGTGACAGCTTAGTCCCAACTTTGAATTTTTTACTTTTATGTTTGGTCATATCTTTCCAAAAGAGTCCTCTAACATCTTCTTATACTCTTAACACCTTCATATACACCTGTCTTCTCTCATTAGCCTCCTCTCAGCATTATTTAAAGATAAGTCTTTAAATATATGATAATATTTTTATAATATATAATAATCTTTAATAATAAAGATAAGTTCAGCAAGCCGTCTTCTGCTGCATGAAAATTGATTTGCATTCAAATTGATGTAACATTTTAATGATTAACACCTTTGGGGGAGGGGACAGCAAGGTAGATGAAACCTTTTAGAAAATAGAAATTAACTTTATGCTTGGTATATGGTGACTTGACCTTTTTTCTCCAGTGTTTTGGATGTTCTTACATCATAGTTTTTGTGACTTCATTTTAGAATTTACTAAATGCTCTCTGTGTTCAGGTTATTGTGGTAGAGACACTGGGGGTATAAAAATGAAAAATGACACATTGCCTACCTTTATGGAGTTGATAATCTCATGGAGCAATGGGATGTGTGCCCTGATAACTATTAACCAAGTTAGAAAATCTCAGGAGATTTGAGAAAGGAAGGGTTTCACCAGGGTGACTAGAGTTGAGGTTGTAGAAATAGTAACATCCAAACTGCATCTTAAATTAAGAGAAGGATTTCAGTAGGTATTGTTAGTGGTTGTTGAGTTTGTGTGAATGCAAAATCAGGGAGAAGGTAAGGTGAATCATGAAACGTCAAGTAGCCTCCTCTGGGTAGAAAGTAAAGCATGCTAAGGGGAGTACTCTGAAGTGATGCTGCAAAGGTGAATTGAAGGCACATCATGGAGTGCCATGAAGACCAACTTGAGGAATTTTTATTTTATCCTGTAGGCAGTGGGGCATCTTTCGAACAGATGACATGATCCATTCATATAGGATTGTTTTTGTTTTGTCCATTTATGAGATTTTAAAACTAACTCTCTTTGATTTCAGTTGTTAATTAAAGAATTATTTTTTTGTCTTTTTTTTTTGAGAAGTGATTTATTCCTCTGGAATATCAAAGAGATATAAAAGTTAAGCCTCCAAGAAAGGACTCAAATTATCCCCAAGAGATCATAAAAATGGGAAAGGGTCTCACATGTACAAAAATATTTATAGCAGCACTCTTTGTGGTAGCCAAAAACTGGAAATCAAGGGGATGCCCATCAATTGGGGAATAGCTGAATAAATTATGGTATATGAATGTAGTGGAATACTGTTGTGCTATAAGAAATGGTGAACAGGAAGACTTCAAAGAGGCCTGGAAAGACTTATATGATCTGATGCTGAGTGAAAGGAGCAGAACCAGGAGAACTTTGTGCACAGCAACGACCACAGTGTGCGAGAGATTTTTCTGGTAGACTTGGAACTTCGTTGCAATGCAAGGACTTTAAAAAAAATTCCCAATGGTCTTCTAAGTCAAAATACCTTCCACATCCAGAGAAAGAACTATGGAATTCAATCGCAAAATGTAGCAGATTATTTGTGTGTGTATGTATGTGTGTGTGTGTGTGTGTGTGTGTGTGTATTGCATTTTAGTTTGTTAGATTTCTTCTACTCATTTTAATTCTTCAACATAGCATGACTATAGTGAAAATGTTTTTAATAGGAATGTATGTGTAGAACCTATACAAAATTGTATGCTGTCTCGGGGAGGGAGAGGGGAGAGAGGGGAAAATAGTAATCTAAGTTATGTGGTAGTTATTGTAGAACACTGCAAATAAATAAAATTAATTAATTAAAATAAAAAAGTAGCCTCAAAAAAAAAAGGACACAATTGCAATTTTATTTATGGGGTCAGAGCAATGGCTTTTAAAATACTAATATTCTTTTAAAAGTATCCTTTACGTGCTATTTAAAATATTTGTGATTAGGTACTATTACTACTTAGGTACAATAATAAAACTTTGAAATACTATTTAAAGCCTTAATGGTTTTTGAAACATATTTTGATTACAAAGCCATTTCTAGTGAACGAGCCACATATTTCTTAGACAGAAAAGGTAAAATTGACTAGCTTGGTAGGCTTTTTTTCTTTCTTTCAACTCTCTATCCATTCCATAGAGGCAGCATCATTTTGGAAGCATGTATCATAACTCTAAAGTTGAAAGGGTTCCAGGGGTCATGTAGTCCAACTTCCTCTTTTTACAGATGAAAGTTTAGGGATTTATCCTCATTCAGAGAAGCAGTAGGCCTAAGAGGCAGAATCTGAACACAGATAACTCCTTAGACAGTATCTATGCACTCTACCATGCTAACTCATCCTTTAAAGCCCATTACAAATGTCATATTCTGCAAGAAGCCTTCCTCAATTCCTACTATTCTCGAGACATTCCCTCTCCAATCCATCTTTAATCACCAAGGATTTATTGAAGGCCTTATCCTGGCCCAGGCATTGTGCCTATGGATGCAAGTACAAAGAATGAAACGATCCTCACTTTTAAGGAGTTTGCATTCTAATGGATGAGACAACAAATACATACATACATATATGTGTGTGTGTGTGTATATATATATATATATATATACACACATAGTATAAATATAAAGTGATTAAATATTTTTTATTCTTTTTAAAAATTTATCTAAAGTTTTCAACATTCATTTCTCCAAAATTTTGAGTTTCAAATTTTCTCCCCATCTCTCCCCTCCCCCACCCCAAAGTGCCAAATATTCTAATTATCCCTACCACCTATCTGCTCTCCTTTCTAACATCCCTCCCTTCCCTTATCCTCATCTTCTCTTTTGTCCTGTAGGGCAAGATAAATTTCTATACCTCATTACCTGTATTTCTTGTTTCCCAGTTGTATGTAAGACAATACTCAACAGTTGTTCCTAAAACTTTGAGTTCCAACTTCTCCTCCTTCCTCCCTCCCCACCCATCCCCACTGGGAAGGCAAGTAATTCAATATAGGCTATATATGTGTAGTTTTGCAAATGACTTCCATATTAATCAAGTTATGTAAGAATAACTATATTTCCCTCCATCCTATCCTGCCCCCCATTTCTTCTGTTCTCTCTTTTGACCTTGTCCTTGCCCAAGAGTGTTGACTTCTAATTGCACCTTCCTCCCATTGCCCTCCTTTCCATCACGCCCCCTACCCTGCTTATCCCCTTCTCCCTCACTTGCCTGTATTGTAAGATAGGTTTTCATACCAAAATGAGTGTACATTTTATTCCTTCCTTGAGTCAAATGTAATAAGAGTAAGCTTCATGTTTTCCTTCTCACCTCCCCCCTTTTCCCTCCATTGAAGTTTTTTCTTGCCTCTTTTATGAGAGATAATTTGCCCCATTCCATTTCTCCCTTTCTCCTCCAAATATATTCCTCTCTCACCCCTTAATTTTATTTTTTTAGATATGATCCCTTCCTATTCAACTTACCCTGTGCTCTGTGTGTTTGTGTGTGTGTGTGTGTGTGTGTGTGTGTGTGTGTGTATAATCCCACCAACTACTCAGATACTGAAAAAAGTTTCAAGAGTTACAAATATTGTCTTTCCATGTAGAAATG
>CM053769.1:326022136-326071612 GCA_028658325.1 Potorous gilbertii | reverse complement strand
GCTCTTTTTTTTTATCATGACTTTCAGGTAGCCCCATAATTTTTTAATTATCTCTCCTGGATCTATTTTCCAGGTCAGTTGTTTTTCCAATGAGATATTTCACATTGTCTTCAAGTTTTTCATTCTTTTGGTTTTGTTTTGTAATTTCTTGGTTTCTCATAAAGTCATTAGCTTCCATCTGCTCCATTCTAATTTTTAAAGAACTACTTTCTTCACTGAGCTTTTGAATCTCCTTTTCCCTTTGACTAATTCTGCTTTTTAAAGCATTCTTCTCCTCATTGGCTTTTTGGACCTCTTTTGCCATTTGAGTTAGTCTATTTTTAAATGTGCTATTTTCTTCAGCATTTTGGGGGGGGTCTCCTTTAGCAAGTTGTTAACTCACTTTTCATGATTTTCTTCCATCACTTTTATTTTTCTTCCCAATTTTTCCTCTACCTCTCTTACTTGATTTTTAAAATCTTTTTTGAGCTCATTCATGGACTGAGATTATTCCAAATTCATTTTGGAGGTTTTGTGTGAAGAAGCCTTGACTTTGATGTCTTCCTCTAATGGTAATGCTTTGTTTTTTCCCCATCTGAAAGGATGGAGAAAAATACCTGTTCACCAAGAAAGTAACCTTCTATAGTCTTATTTTTTTCCCTCTTTTGGACATTTTCCCAGTCAGTTACTTGACTTTTGAGTCATTTGTCAAGGGGAGGATATATTCTAGGGATCTGTAAGTTCTCAGCTCCTCCAAGGTGTCACTTTTGAGGAAGAGGAGTTTATTCCTCTCCTGGCCTATACTCTTGTCTGGGAGCAACCACAAGCTTTCCTGCCCAGGATCTGTGAGTCAGGTTTTCTCTCCACAGCTACAACCAGCCCATCAGTGCTTCTATTCACCCCAGGGCCACTACTCAGGACTGAGATTCAGATAAGCCACTTTATTCCCCCATAGTCTTTAGGCCAAGGGCTCCTAAAATGGATGCTGCAGCTGCCTGGGGCCAGGGTTAAGGCAAGACTCTGATCCCTTTTCACCCAGGTGAAAGTGTTTTCTCACTGACCTTTGAAACTGTCTTTGGCATTTGTGGGTTAAGGAATCTGGGAACCACAGCTGCTATCTGTGACTCCACACCCTGAAGCCTGCTCCTGTCCTGTCCATGCAACCAAGGCTGGGCTGCACTCTGCTCTGAGCCCTGTGTGATAGACCTTCCTGTCAGTCTTCCAGGCTGCCTTGGGAAGGAAATCTCTTTCACTCTGTCATTTTGTGGCTTCTGCTGCTCTAGAATTTATTTAGAGTCATTTCTTACATGTATTTTATGAGTTTTGAGGGGACAGCTACAGCAGGTCTGTCCTTCTACTCCACTCTTTTGGTTCCACCCCAAGAAATGTGCAAAAGAAATTCTTTAGAAAAAAGAAAAAGATTTACATGTTCAAAAATTTTTTTATAGCAACTCTTTTGATGGTGGCAAAGAACCAGAAATTGAGGGGATGCCCATCAATTGGAAATGGCTGAACAAGTTGTGGTAGATAATTGTGATGGAATACTATTGTGCTATAAGAAATGATGAGCAGAATTCTTTCAGAAAGACCTGGAAAGACTTACATTCACTGATACAAAGTGAAATGAGCAGAACCAGGAGAACAGTGTACATACATACTAATAGCAGTATTGTATAATACTCAACTGTGAATGATTTTATACAATGATCTAAGACAAGTCCAAGGGACTTATGATGAAAAATGCTATCCACCTCCAAAGGAAAAACCGATGAAGTCTGAATGAAGATCAAAGGGTACTTTTTTAAACTTTATTTTTCTTGTTTGACTTTTTTTTCTGTTATTTCTTTCACAACATGACTAATATGGAAATATGTTTTGCATGACTATACATGTATAACTGATATTAAATTGCTTGCCTTCTCAATGAAAGGGGAGAAGAGGGAGGGAAAGAATCTAAAACTCAAATCTAAAACAATTATTTTTTCATGCCATTGGAAAAATAAAATACTTTTTAAAATAAACTAGAAAACCCCTTTAAAAAGGAAATCTATAAACTTTTTCAGAAAAAAACCCTTTTTTCCATCAGAAACTGTGAAACCACTACACTTAGACTCTAATATCACACTTCTACATATGCTTATAATGGAGGCAGAAATGATGCTGAAGAGAAAAAACACGTTTTGTTGGAAAACACATCTGAACTGGACCAGAGATACATCGGGGAAATCTATGTTGTGGTAGACACAATTATGAGCTACTGAGGTGTTAGTTCTCAAGATCTACAAAGGTGAGAAAGAGACCAAAAGAGGGAAGAAATCTTTGATTACTTCCCCAAATAAGATGACCAAGAGAATAATGACAATTGCCACCAACTTACTTGTGAAATTTCCCACATGTATAAGGTTTTTATGAGAATAATCTATATTATACATTGAGGGTATCCTTAATGAGGATCTTAGAAGGGAAATGTATGCTTTTTGGAGGTGTTATTCCAAAGTAGATCAGATAGACCAGTCGATTGGTAGAAAGATTTATAGAAGAAGGATTTATATCTCTGCCATCATATAGTTGACTGAAAATTTTGGAGAATACAAACTCCCACTATGCTTACTGTTTATTAACTATAAAAAAGTTATTCAGTAGAGCAAAACACTACCTTTAGAGCTCTTTTTCAACAAAACCTCTCCCACATCTATGTTCCTGCTACATAAGATTCCTTCAAATCTATTATGCTTTGAAAAGTATCGCAAAAATAATCTTATTTGATGACCCATTGATCATAAATATCATGAGGCATAAAACAGAGAGAGATGCTTGCCAAAGGTCCTTACTACTATTGAAGAGACAGTACAGAGTCCAGGGTTACAAAGGATTCCCTATAGATCATAAGGTCCTCTAGAGTCTCTTTTTTGTAGAAATCATGATGTTGGTTACACTAAGACTTGGAACTTTGGAGAACCTCTTGAACAAGATCCATGACCAGTCAAAAGAGTTTGACCTAATCATCCACACAAGAGAAATTAAGTGAATAAAGAATTACCGTTGTTCAAACTGTGACATGCACTGAGAGGGACAACCCATACATCTCATTCATCCATGTGCATAGGTACATAAATAGCTGTAGATAGACAGATAGACAGACAGACAGACAGACAGATAGATAGATAATCTTAGACAGTACAAATAGAAATTGAGTTGGCCCCAGAATTGAACAAGAGATCATTCCAAGATCATCAGGCAGTGAGGTGGTACAGTAGAGAGAGTATTAGACCTAAAGTCAAGAAGATCTGAGTTCAGTTCTAAGCTCAGACATGTATTAACTGTATAATCCTGGACAAGTCCTTTAACTTCTGTCTGCCTCAGTTTCCACATCTGTAAAATAGGGATGGGAATAATCTCTACTTTTCAGGGTTGTTGTGAGGATCAGATGAAATATTTGTAAAGCACTTTGTAAACCTATATAAATGATATAAAATATTGTATATATAACTGTATAAAATACTAGTTATAAATGGGATAGAATTCCCTTTGGGAAGTTCCTAAATTATTTTTGTAGCCCTAAACTTCTTAATAAGACTAAGACCCATTTTCTTAAATTAATATCTAACAACAGTGTTGTATAACTGTGCATCATGGAACAATGTAGTGTCTGAAGAATTGAAAATGGGCATCACTCTAAGGACAATGGAAAGGTCCAGGGTAGGCATGAGGGGTTTGTAATCCATTACAAAGAATTATGAAGAATCAGAGTAAAAGATGTCATCAGAGACATTTATGAATGAAAAAGCAGATAGGCTGGTCATGGGGTAAGAGCAAAAAATAATGGATAGATAGCCAGTTAGACTCCCCTTATATCCTTATGATATCATGGGAAAACAAGGAAAGCCCCCACATTGACTTAACCTTCTGGGGTAAATTTATGGGAGGGCAGTGGATCAGTAGGCTTGAATGAATCACAAACTGAATCATTGGAGAGAATATCTGCATTGACAAAATCACAGATCTCTTTAAGCAATTATTGATACCATGTTGACAATCTGACTCCCAGTGGGACTGGTTATTTGAGGGCTATCTCTCATGGAGTTGTAAACAACAAACTTCCAAAATATAAATGGAATCTTTTGTCCCTGAGGTTCTCAGTGTGCTTTACAATGCTTATTTCCATTTTAATTTTTCAGTTTAGAGTTCATGAAGAAAATTCTGCAGTAATTGTCCATGACACTGCATCTTAGATCCAGTTTGAAGAAAGTCTAGTCCGATGCTTAGAAAGGGCAGCTTTTTCTTAGCTTTAGATATGTGTGTGTTTTGGCTCCAAGGTAATTTTCAAGGTAAATTCTTTGTTCTCTGACCTTTTGTTCCCCAACTTAATCTCTCTCATACAGTGAAATTTCTCCCTGAATAAGAATTATTGATAAGTAAGAACCATTAATGTTTAAGCATTAGTCAGGACATTCCAAATTGTACTTTGCCACCTTATCTCACTTGTTCTCCAAGAAATCCTGTTGAAAAGTCAGTGGTAAAAGAGACTGGGCCTAAAAGGACATTGTTCTCTTCTCGAAGAATTCCTGGAGTCTCTCTCTTTGGTTTCTGAGTCATCTTGGATGTTGAGCTCCTTAATGAATTTCTTCTGAGACTTTGTGCTACGTGACAGCTGTGGAACTCTCTTTGAGGGGGACCAAGGGGTCTCTCTAAGAACTGTTCTGTGATTCTAAAATGGGCCTTTCTTGGATCTCCCTAATAATAATATATTAGTAGCAAAACGTTGGAACCTCAGTCACTTCCCTAGGATCCTTGGCATCTTACAGAATTCTAGAAGAGAAAGAAAATTGGGGATCTGATAGAAATGGCAAGTGCAAACAACCTGTTGTGGATTTCCTGTGAGAAACATGCATCTGCAAAATTGCAAGTTCCTGGTTTTGAGAAGAAAAGAAAAAAATTCGATGGGAAATGGTAGGTAAAAAAAATAATCTCCTATCTTCATTCCACCTTCTTGGAATTCAACCATATTGAGAAACAAATCAATAGCTTTGGGCAAACCTCCTGACCTAAGCCAGGAAGAAAACATCTTCTTTACCAATGAGTTATATGAACTGCAGTTAATGTTTGTAGAACTCCTCGTGGGTAAGCTGTAAATAGAGCCTTCTTAAAAACAATTATCGTAGTGAATGCAGTGCTTATCTTAATTTTATTCTTAGGGATTGGAAAAACAAGATCTTTCCACTCTTTACAATGAATCCTCCCTGGTGTCACTTGACATTTGTGGAAATTGGTAGAAATTTGGTTTGTATTCATAAAGAAAACCAAAGACATTTTTGGAGAGAAGCTATCTTGCATCAGCCTCACATCTTTGTTTTTTGTGTGTATCTCAGCTTCCTTGCAGAAAAATGTGTTTAATAATTACCTGTTGACGACCTCTGTACCTTCTTCTACTCCTAAGCATAAGACATGGGTGTTCCCAAGTGAGTGATTTAGAGTAAAAGGAATCCAAATCCTTAAAGAAGGAAAAGCTCATCTTCTAGATCTGTAAGGTCAAAGAGAGAGAAGGAAGGTAAGTGCATGATGGAATCACTCAATCAGAAATGTCAGGAGGGCATTTCTTTCGGGAAATGGGGAATTTGTCTTTTAACAGTAACGCAATATTGAATTAAATTTTAGCTGGTCTCCCAACCATTTTTTCATTCTATAATGTATTCAACGAGCATTTTCTGAGAACTCACTATATGCAAAGTAAAAAGCACAGATGATACAGCTGTTGGGATTTCTACCAGGTACTATATATCGATAAAATATTAACTTTTTCACTTAGAAAAAAATATGAAAGTCAAAAACTTTCTCAGTAAATCAGCATTAAAAAAGTTGTGAGTCCCCCAAAATGAAGTAAATCTGAGCTGATTTCATAACAAAGTCTTGATATGCAAGAATGTCTGGCTTGACAGACATAGATGATGAATTTCTAAATATTTATGCAAGTAACAATTTTAAATTGTGTAAAGATCAGAGTTGTGCCATTTCACAGATTATATTTCGCTAGAACTTGTCAATGACAGAAAGTTGTACTGCCCTAAGACATGTAAAGCCTTTAAGTTTGGCACAAATTAGGATAATTAACCTTGGTTAATTCATTGGATTCATTAGAGTTTAATTCTCAAAAATGTTAGCAGAATTGCTCGTTTTATTTGACAGTGAAAAACTAAGGAAAACCTTGATGCTGTGCATGTTTGTCTCTTAATCCTGCTGGAGTCTGTAGGAAACAAGTCTTCTACTTGATGAATATTCTATTTTTTGTTCTCTTTATATCATCCTAAAAGCAATAGAGAAGTTAAAATGGAGGAAAAGAGTGTAAGAAAAAGAAGAGAGGACGACCAATCAATCCAGAGTAAAGAACCTAAAACTACAAACCTACAAAAAGAGGTGAGTGACATTCTTCCTTCTAAAAAGTTGGTGCCCTTCTCTTTGTGACAGACAGGAGCTGGTATATAAAAAACTGCAGGCAAAATGACATCAATGTATGCTTACTTAATTTTTTTCATGTTAATTAAAAAGTGCTGAAAGTGTTTTGATCCTCTCCCATGAGTAGAGCACATTATTTTCCTCTCAATATTGAAAATCTGTTATTACAATGATGATTCCTTCTATTCTGTAAAGGGCTTTTCAGTTTATAAAGTACTTTCACATGTATCATTTCCTGTGATACTCACAATTACTCTATAAGGTAAATAGAGCCTACCTATCCCTATTTACAGATGAGGAAGCTGTGGCTACAAGAGATCACAGGTCCTACCAAGGTCACGTGGATAGCAATGGGCAGAGGGGTGGCTTGAACCCATGCCTTCTGAATCCTGTTCTGGTGTTCTTTCCATTCGTTACCCCATAATGTTTTCATCTTCCTTAGAAAGTATGTCCTTATTGGCATGAGGTAAAGAGGTCCTTGTTTAGGTAGAGTCCTACAATAAACATCATGGTACATCCAAATTGTTTTCCTGTAGTGAGATTTTCAAATAATGAGTACTTTGAAGTAACAGTAAGGCATCCAGGTGGCAACATCTAATAGGAAGCTGGAAATACAGGTGAGGGGAAAAGGGGAGCCAAATTTGAGAGCTGGCAGCATTGACTGGAAAGTGAAAGTTGAAGCCTGCATGTGAATTATGCAAAAGAAGAAGGATCAATATTGCAAGGAGAAAGGGAAATTAACAAAAGCCACAGGGAAAGCATGGTTCAAGAGCTAGGAGGAGAACTGGGTGGTTGTGTTGTCACACAAACCAAGGGAGGGAGTTTTAAGGAAGAAATAGCGATTTCAAATGCAGCAGAATAACCAGAGAAAAAGGAGACGGAAGAAAAGATCACTAGATTTGACCATGGAATTCAGAGAGAACATTTTCAGCTGAGTGAAAAGGATAGAAGCCAGATTTGTGGCGTCAAAGGTGTAGTGGATAGACAAGAAATTGAGGAAGAAGATATAGAACAATGATTTAAGTTTGGTTATGAGTGGAAGCAGAGAGAAAGGGTGGTTGTTAAAGGGAGAACAACAGATTTTTTTCAAAATAAGAGAGATGCATACATGTGGTGGGATTCCCCAAATTTCCATTCAAATCCTGTTCCCTGAGTAAAGCCATAGAATTAGCTTTTATCCTTTCCTATACCTGACTGCCAAGCTAAACTAACTTATTACTATTAACCACTCTGGAAAAGAAACAATAATAGGAAAAGATTATTTGGGGAATTCTAGCATTCTCCTAAACTTGTTGCCTATGTAATTGGATTTAGAAAACTATATTGTAATGTTAAGAGTATTGAAATAGACTGCAGTGGTCTAGAAACAGAATAGAAAATAGAACTCAAATAGAGACAGGTCCCTGCAGTTTGGACTTGGAAGAATACAAATTAGAATTATCTATGCTATATTGTATTTTTATTTATTTTGTCAAACATTTCCAATTACATTTTAATCCCAACTTCCTTGGGAGTTCTGCTGGCTTCTTGTGGTTCATGGTTTGATTCCTCTGAATTCTAGAAGACCTAGGTTTAAATTCTGCCTCTGCCACCTACAATTTTGTGTGACCTTGGGCAATTCATGTTTCCACTTTGGAGACTTAGCTTGCTCCTCTGTAAAATTATAGGATTGAACACAATCACTAAAAGTCCCTCAAATCTCAGTAAAGTCATGATCCAGTATTCTGGATTTTTAAAACTTAACTTTCATTTTTGAGAAACATTATTGAATCCCACAGTTTGATGGCAATTGGAAGACAAAGATCCAACTATTTGGAGTTCAGTGGGGGGTTATGTAATCCCCCTAATGAAATAATTAGTTTAGCAATAAACAATCAGATTGACTAGTACTCTCCCTTCTGGTGCCTCTCCCTAGTCAGAGACTGCAGCAAATGTGATATGGCCTTCTGGCCAGTTTGGAAATCCGAGAGAGAACAAAGAAAACCCAGTGTCAGGGCTCAGGAACTAAGAGAGGGAAATCCTCAGTCAAAATAATGACAGTAAATCCAAAAACCGAAGTTTCCTCCTCTACAGAAAATGTAACAGTCAGTTTTTAGAGACTTTAATTTTTCTAGCGTGCATAGAAGACACCTGGGAATGACCCACAATAGATACAGAGAGAAAAGCAACCAATAGGTATATAATAAAGCAGCCTTTGACTCGGAGCCATAAACAGCTGGATTTGTACCTCACTCTTCTGATCCCAGCTGTTTTTACATTATGCCACACTACTTCTCAGAGTTATTATTTCCAGAATCAAATAGGAGATCTAAGTAAAACAATTTGTAAGGCATACAGCAGCATATGAGTAAGACGATTTGTTTTTTATCATTAACGTTTCATTCTCATTGCTCGTCCATAAACAACATCTACAGAGCATTGGTTTGAAAGACTGAAGAGAAATCAGAGAGGGAGCTGGTAATTAAGTGCTATTAGGCTACCCTAAGACTTAAGGGCATTCTGAGTTGTTTACCACAACAGGAGACTGGAACAGTCAGCCTAAGGGCTGGCTCAGTTCCAAGATTGGGTTCCTATTATCCCTCCTTAGTAATAGGTTAATAACTTTCAAGATTATCCCATGTTTTTCTCAGCTAACTTGAGATCTTTCTAGCGGAGATCAGGTGAGGCTGGCCCGAAGAATAATTTCCTGGAGCAGAAATCCCAGCAGACTGGCCATTCTGCCCTGAGGCCCTTGAGGGAGGTTGATCTGGCTCAGCCCTGGAGTGGAGGTTCAGGATTGGTGTGACATCTCCAGCTGAGCGGATGGCAACATGATATAGGAGTACTCTGATGTCACAGACTCGACACCTGTGACCACCATTAAGATGTGGACCCAAATACCTCCAGTCTCATGCACAGACTTCAGGGCATGTCCCAGATGGAAACCTTGTAGCCTGGTTTTCTGGGCTGCCTTTTTCCAATAGTCTCATTTCCCCTCCTTGATGCGCCCTCCCTCTCCCCTTTCCCCCAGTGAATGAATTTGGCACCTATTTCTTCGGGTCAGGATTAGACCTTGGAAAGGGAGTGCCAACCACTCCCTTCTCTCAAGAATCCTGCCTCAGGATTTTCTGGAATGAATTTCTAGAATGCAGATTCAGCAGTCAGGAGGTTATATGACCCAAATTAAGTATGTAATTGCAACCTGAATTCCTCTAAGAACTAAAGAGTTGCCCCATTAATAATAGGTTCTCCACTAGTTTATCTTTGTGGCTTGTTGTTCCATAGTGTCAAGGAAACAGGATTTAAGTGACTCACTTTTATATCAGCTTGTGATTTTAATGATGTCCTTTTGGAACCATAAGGATGGCCCTGCACTTTTCAGAAGTTAGAGCTGAGTGGTCATGCATGAAATGTATACATACTCAATTCTGCAGCTATTCAGGGTATTTAAGATTTTTTTTTAAATACTTGCTTTTTAGTGATAACAGCTTTTATGCAAATCAAGGTCCCTGCAAGATTAAGCTACAGAGAATCCTATAGCATCAACTAGAGAAATAAGACTGAACTTGGGCTAAATCTTTCAGGAAGATCTCCTTCCCTCCTCCAGTTGTCAGACAGAACTAGTTACTTGTAACCTGAACTGCCAAAGGAGATGAGCACAAGAGAGCTGGAGGCCCTGGCCATGTGGATCCTAAATCTTCTCTTTTCCAGTCTCTGGTAGAACATGCCCAGTTTTTTCAGCTGATTCTCATATAACATAGTCTCGAGGCCTCTCTTGCTTGCCCTGCTCTGAATGCTCTCATTTTATCCTATCCTTACACTATGACACACCATAGCAGAGGATAGCCGGAGTGTGTCTTTCTGGAAACTGCACCTCTCTTAATGTATCGCTATATCATGTTAGCTTTTTTTGACTGATAAATCACACTCATGATTCTTAATTAGTTTGCAGTCCACCAAAACTTCTAAATCCTTTCTGAACAAACTTTTGTTCAGTTCTGTCTCAACTCCCCCTATTCTGTACTTATAAAGTTGATTTTTTAAACCCAAGTTCAAGGCACTATAATTCTCCTTATTAAATTTCATTTTATTAGTATCAGCCAAATGATAGTTCAGCCTTTCAAGTGACCTTGAGAAAATAACTTCTCAGTACCTCAGCTTCCTTATCTGTAAAATGAGAGAGCTGTACTTACTGGCTGCGAGAATCCACCTCTGAATCTCTGATCAAGATGTTTCTTGATACTGACCCTGACAGCCAGGGTGTTATCTATCATTCCCAATCTTGTGTCATCTGCAAATATGATGAGCATGCTATTGATGCCTTTATCCACTCATTGTTAAAAATGTCAAAAAGGCCGTTTCCTTCCTTCTCGCTGCTGACATTCACAACTCAATCAACACAATCACAAAAGACATCCAGATTGCTTCTGTGTCTATCCTTCAGATTTCAGCTATTACCAGTCTAAGGAAGAGTGTAATTTGGTCTTTGTCATGGGATATATTCTTGGGTCATGTCACCAGTGTTTGCATGAACTAAACTGTGTGCTAGGTACCTTATTTCTGGCAAAACCCGAAAAGCAGGAGTTATTTACCTTTCTCATGCCCCAGATACTTTTGGCTATCTAGTGAAGCCTACAGACCCCTTCTCAGAATAAATATGCAAAATAAAATTATAAAAGAAGCCATTTATTTTGAAAAAGTTACCAAAATATGTATTAAAAATATCACCAACTTCATAGACCTCAAATTAAATTTTCAGTTATCTCTTTGTCCTCCCCAAATGTGTCATCAATAACCCAAGTTCATGTCCCTCCAACGTAAACCCAAACACTGTCCCCAGTTTGTATAACCTTTTCTTTTTGTCTTTGTCTAATGAAGTATTCTGTCCTCTGGCAGCTACTTCACTTTAATATTCAGTGGCTTAAAAATTAATTCCAGATGATCAGCTCCTTTGAGCTTAATCTGGTCCTTAAACAGTCCAGCTTGGTAGCATCTATGAGGATTCATATTCTGCTGGCTCAGCCTTTGAAAACCTCAAGTCCTTCCATGCCATGGTGAAGCATCAGAGGAGGACTTTAGTGGAGGACGCAGGAACTCCTGAAGACTAGCTACCAAGTCATAGAGAGGATGCAGTCTGCATTTATAGGGGCACTACTCATACCAAAGAAATGGCCAATCCTTGAAGTATTAAAGTATCTCCTTTTATAAACCATCACTTATAAGCTAGGCAGTGCAAATAAGAAAGGACACAATATATGGAATCAGGAGATGTGGGTCCAAATCTCTGCCTAGAAATTTACTAATTCTTCGTGAAAGTCTTTTCCTTTCTCTAAGACTCAAATTTCTTAATTGGAATGTTAGATAATCATACTTCTGCCTGCTTCACAGGATTGTTTTTAGGAAGGCATTTTATCAGTTTAAAAGTGCTGTAGAAATGGGCGCTAGTATTATTAATTTTATTTTATTAAGTATCTGCCACAAAGTGTGAAATACAAAAACATTCTAGGAACAGACTAAACTGTCCCCCTTTTGTCCTTTTATGGACTTAAGAAGAAGCTTTTGACTTGATATGTGAAAGCAATATTTGAGAGAGGAAGAATGGGTGAGAGAAAAGGTTAATAGTAATTCAAGTTGTCAAAAAGTAGAATAGGTCTCCCCAGTAGTGAGTTCCTCCTCACTACAAGTTAAGTGGGATGCTAGATGACCACTTATCAAGGATGCTATAGAAGTGATTCCTGCAACTGAAGAGATATCTATCGATTGAGAAATGGCTGAACAAGTGGTATATGATTGTAATGGAATATTAATAAGAAATGACAATCGGGAGTATTTGGGAAAACCTGGAAAGACTTAGATGAACTGATGCAAAGTGAAGTAAGCAGAACCAAGAGAACAGCACACAGTAGCAGCAATGTTGTATAATGTTCAATTGTGAATGACCTAGGCTATTCTTAGCAATACAATGATCCAAGACAATTCCAAAGGACTCCTGATGAAAAATGCTGTCCACTTCAAATAAAGACTCGATGGCATCTGAATGCATATCAAAGCATTCTATTTCTTAGTTTTTAAATGGGTTTTTTGGTCTGTGTTTTCTTTCATAATATGAAGAATATGGAAATATCTTTTGCATGATTGCACACGTATAACCTATGTCAAGTTGCTTGCCTTCTTGTGAGGGGGTTGGGAGGGAAGGAGAATTTGGAACTCAAAATTTTTAAAAATGAATGTTAAAAATTGTTTTTACATGTATTTTGGAAAAAATAAAATATTATTTTAAAATAATGCCCTGCTTGGGCATTAGCTGGACTATCAATTAACATTTATTAAGTCTCTACTTTGTGCCAAACTCTGGGGTAGGTGATGGTACAAATATAAAAGTGAAACCATCACTTCCCTTAAGGACCTTCTATTTTTACAGGAGTACATGATGTCTTTAGAGAGTAGTAACCGTGGAAGGGAGCTTCAGCCAAGGCAGTCACAGGGATTGAGTTGAGCTATAGCATAGTGGATTTTTGCACCTCTTCTAATCACAATAAGATGGATTTTATTGTTTTTTGAGTAGGAGAGGGAAAGAGGATGTGTCAAGGTGGGAGTGGAAGGGGTACCATCAGAGGATGGGACAAATAACAAGATATCTGTGCTGCTAGGTCCTAATCTAGCACTTAGCATAGTCCCTGGCACAAAGTAGGTGCTTAATAAATTCTTCTTGAGGAACTGGTGCTCCGGTAGAGGGCTACATGCTTTGGAACTGGTTACCCCTAGAGAGTTGAGACAAAGATTGATTTACTTGCCCTCTAACATAGATAAGCCTTGGTGGAGTCCCAAAGTTTCAGGGCTAGGGTCTCTGGAGGTCTGGTCTAAGAGATTGCTCTTTCTGTTGGGGAAAAACTGGCAGGGCAGATGCTAGAATCTGTGGTCTGCCTGGGTTCATAATCCTGGTTTTTCTTTTGTTGTCTTTCTGTATGCAGCCTTCCCTACCAAAGTCACTTCTATGTACCTAACAGTTATTTTTCTCCTTCTCAATTCAAGGTGGGCCTAATTAGTGGAATTTGTATCATTATTGGCACCATAATCGGCTCAGGAATCTTCATTTCACCCAAATCTGTACTTAGCAACGTCAATGCTGTGGGACCTTGTTTGATCATATGGTCGGCCTGTGGGATTATTGCTACATTAGGTAAAACAAACAAACAAACACCAAACATCCAAATTGTTTCCTGTGTGGTACATAAGACATTTTCATTTTAAGTTCATGAAGTTGCAATGTGTTAACCTCTTTCTGTATTGTCTCCCTTGCTACTGACAACCTACCTTTGAGGACTCTCCAAGTTAGCTAAATCAGTGATGCAGACTTTTATAAATCAGTAGTTGAAACAAAAAAGTAAAACATATGAACTCTAAAATAGGAAAGATCTGAGCATGAATATGTCCTCAGAAGAGAATGAGTATTTGTTATGTACTGGTGGCCTTAAAATACACAGAGAGATTTACAGTGTTTACATTTGATGGTCCCATTCCAACTCTTTGGACAAAATTGCCAGAGTATTTGAATAAATACACAGTCAGAGGAGGAGAAAGCCACTATGAGGACCATCAAGGCTGCAGTGGGAAATAGACATATTTTAGGGAGTGTCATGTCTTTCTTTCTTAAGTGCTAGTCAGTAGTCTTAGCCATGTCATTAATATGTTTCTTCCAATTCTTTGACCTTTAGTTCTATGGGCATCTCTTTCTGTTGTAACAATGATTTACTTAGTGCATTAGGGTTTGCCGAATGCTTTCCTCAGTTTAAAAACAACCCCTTGAAGTAAGTGTTATATTATTTGTACTGTTTTACAGTTCAGAAAGATCCAGGAGACTTGTCCATTGTGCCAGAACTAGTAAATATCAGAGTGTAGTTTGCACTCGGGTCTTCTGACTTCAAGTCTAGTGATCTTTCCACTGTGCCACATAATCCTCATTACAGATGAGGGAAAGCATTTACTAAGAGGAGAAGCTTTCCTATAGAGGAGACTGAAGTACATGTCCTCTGAAGACTTTCTGGAGAGATTTACAGCGTTTGGGTTTGATGGTCCCATTCCAACTCTTTGCACAAAATTGCCAGAGTATTTGAAACATTTTTCCCTAACTATTACCCTAATCCAGGGATTACACGGAACTGGGGGAGCAGAAAGGGGCTTGTGTGAGGACCAAGGAGTGAGAAGGGAGTATAGGGAAATCCAGGATAGGGAAAAGAGGTCAGGAACAGCAGAGCTAACTAGTGTTCGCTAGCCAAGGATAAAAAGGAGGAGCCGCTGGTACACCAGGGAATTTGGACTCTACTTAGGGGCAAATCAAAGAATTCTGGATGCTGAAGAATTTCATATTTGTGACTCCATCCAACTAGGGGCTCTACTGGCCTTGGCCTCATTGCAAAGACATTTTCACTTCTCTTTGCTCTCTGTTTCAAGTCTGTCCCACTCTAGCACTACCTATACACTGCTACCAAAATAATTTTTCTTAAACATAGATCTGACTATATGACTCCCCTACTCAGTCAACCCCAGTGGCTCCTTATTGCCAAGAGAATAAAATATAAACTCCTCTGCTTAGCTTTTAAAATTTGGACTCAACCTATCTTTTTAGTTTCATTAGACATTCCTTCTTTCCTACCTTGTGATCCAGCCAAACTTATTTTCTTGTGATTCCTTGCCCATGATGTGCCTTCTACCATCTTGGTTGGTGCCTTTGGACTGGTCATTCCACATGCCTGGAATGCCTTCTTTCCTTGTCCCTGTCTCACAGAGTGCATTCCTTCCTTTGAAATGAAGCTTAAGCACCATCTTCTCCATAAAGTCTTTCTTGATCGCCCCAGTTATAGTGCCTTCCCTCCCAAACTACCTTGTATTTATCTTCTTTGCAAGTATTTGTGATTTATATTTATGCTATGCATATTTTATGCTATATGTACATATGTGTTTATTGTCTCTTCCACTAAGACTTATGCTCTTTGCAAATTGGGTTTGTTTGATTCTCTATTTTTTCTTCAGGTGCTCTGTGTTTTGCTGAACTTGGCACAATGATCACCAAGTCAGGAGGCGAATATCCTTACCTGATGGAGGCCTTTGGCCCGATTCCTGCCTACCTCTTTTCTTGGACGAGCTTGATAGTCATGAAACCCTCTTCATTTGCCATTATCTGTCTCAGCTTTGCTGAATATGTATCTGTCCCCTTTTATGGCAATTGTAAGCCTCCAGAACTCGTTGTCAAGTGTCTTGCAGCAGCCGCCATCTGTAAGTTTCCTCCACCACTATGCAAATATACCTGTCTGAGAACATAAGGAGTGAACTCTGGAACCCTCTGGTGTCAGTGTTTCCCAGGACAAAATGACAATAGTACAGCACAGATTGCTTTCCCTGAGGAAGTCTGGGCTTGGGATCACTGGCCTTTTTGTTTCTTCCCTAGCATAGCCTGTGAGTGGGCAAGGGGCTCTACAGAGACTGGCTATTGCATTGGAGAGGAGCCTGAGTGATATGATAGATGGAACTTTGAGGGGTTAGACAGGGGCTTGGTTCTTCCTCTCTGCACGCTTTAGGCCTCATTTCGTATTAGTCTGTTGGCTGAGAGCCCTCCACTCCTGTTTCACTAGACCATGTACCTTGTTACATTTCCATTGGATGGATGTCTAAGCCAGATATGGACTGATTTTTAAATTACAAATGTTTAATTACAGATGTTTAAAATGTTCTCTAACCTATATTTTATATATAGATAGATAGATTATGCTTGTATATAATAAAAATATATGTGTATATAGACATATATATGTATATGGTTATGTATTTCCCTTGAAACCCAATAGATAATTCCATGGGATATACCTAGGATGAGCATCAGTCTTTTTCCAGAATCTTCCCAAAGCATTTAATACATATTGGCATTAGATCAAGGATTTTGAAAAGTCTGGAATATAAAATTCCTTTCCCATGTTTGACTGTCCTTGCAGTGACTATCACAACAGTGAATGCCCTTAGCGTGAAGCTGGGGAGCTACGTACAGAACTTCTTCACGGCAGCCAAGCTGGTGATTGTCGCCATTATTATTATAAGTGGAATTGTGCTTCTTGCCCAAGGTAAATCTCATTTCTGTCTCCCATTGCTGAGCTCTCTGTAAGCTATTTGAGTTCAAGGGCTTGTTTTCTTTTATATCTCTAGTTGGCAGTATAACGCCTTATAATGTTTTGAGGGTCTCAGGGAAAGAAGTGGGGGAGCAGTTAAACTGATCAACAGCTTATAGTGTTAGAGAACTGGTTGGGGCACTAAAAGGTTGTGATTTGTTCAGTCACACAGTCAGTATGTCTTAGAGATAGGACTTGAACTCAGATCCTCCCAACTCTGAGGCCAGTTCTTTACTTACCACTAACCTCTTAGTGCTGCTGTGCATATAGTAGACACTTAAGTGTTTGTTGAATCTTAATTATTTCTAATTATGGGCAGGAGATTAGGTTCCTAAGTGTCTTAATATGGTATATATCCGTATTGAGTTTGTTGGTAGAATTAACTTTAAGTATAATTTTTCATTTTATGCAGAGATGGGAAAATGTAAGAAATAAATCCAGTAGATTAGTTCACAAAAATCCTTAGCCTCTCATTTTATTGTCAAAGTATTTGTTTTATAATCCAAAATCACTGTTCAGATGTTTCTTTCAAGTGGAAAATGGGGGTGGAACTATCAGTTTCATCTCTCAATACCAATGACATCTATGTTTTTATTTTAGGGAAAACGAAAAATTTTGAAAATTCCTTTGAAGGTGCCAGTACCTCTGTGGGTGCCATCAGTCTAGCATTTTATAATGGACTCTGGGCATATGATGGATGGTAAGTTACCGTCTGGGTCCTAAACATACCATAGAGGTAGTATACATCTGGACTTTCAGAAGTAAGCTAAGGATATCTGAGATCTTACGATTTGTTTCTCTTCTAATCATTCTAGTCCTAGATTTTCCCTGAGGGTTCAACTTGACTCCAGCTCAAATTTGGACATTATGTCAAGTGTCAATTAGATGTTTTCTAAAGTAAGTAGTTAAAAGGTAGAACTCAACATCTTTTCAGGTTTTTACTAAAGAATAAAAAAATTATAAATTAAGTTGAAACTACATAAATTGCTTGAGCCAAACAGTCTTGGCTAACTAGTTAATTACATTCCATGTTCTCTGATTTGTCTCTTTCATCATTTTATTGAAACTGTGTATATATGAGGGCTTCAGATAATATTATTCTGTTCCCACACCATTTAATGCAAAGAAATAAGTTTTTCTTTGAGTGTGTCATTAAACCAACAAGTATTTATTAGTGTGTTCTATGTGCTAAGCTTGGAGATACAAAAACCAAATTAAAACATTCCCTGTCCTCAAGAAATGTACATATTATGGTGTAACAGCATGCCACGTGTATACAAAATAAGTACCATTTAATTTTGAGAAGGTAACTAGTAATTCAGGATGGGAAGGCCTTTGTACAGCTCTTGAACTGAACTTTGGAGAAGGTTAGGGGTTCTAGGAGCCTGAGGGGAAGAAGGAATACCTTCTGTCATAGAGATGAGTGGTGACATGTCACATGTGAATACAACCTGTATTGTTTTGACTGAACTAAACTTTGACTGAACTATTTGACTGAACTAAAGATTGTGTTAAGGGTGATAATGTATAATAAGTCTTGAAAGGTGTGTATGAGCCAGGCTTTGAAGGAATTTAAATGCTTATAAAGAAAAAGAAATGTTTTTCTAAGCAAGAAAGTGATGCTTAGACCTATTGATTAGGAATATCACTTTGGCAGTCTTGTGGATGATGGTTTAGAGAGGGGAGGAACTGGAAGCAGGGAGGAAAATGCCTAGGCTATTGCAGTATTCCAGGCAAGAGGTGATGAGGACCAGAGCTTGTGTAAGTGCAGAGAATGGGATGGATGAAAGATGTTGTAGAGGTAAAATCAACAAGACGTAGCAAGTGATTGGAACTGAGGGGCAGTGCAAGAGTGAGGTGTTGAGAAACTTTCGAACTGGGGTTATGAAAAGATGGCAGAGTCTGAATGCAGATTAAAGCATACTTTTTAAATTTTTCTTTATTTGGAGGGCAAAGTTTGTGTTTTCTGTCACCATATGACTTACATGGAAATATGTTTTGCATGACTTACATATCTATCAAATTGATTGATTTCTCAATAAGAGGGGAGAGGAGAGAGAGAATTTTTAACTCAAAATTTGAAAAATGTTGAAATTGTTTTTACATATAGTTGGGGGAAATAAAACATTAAATCAAAAAAAATTTTAAATATTTTTTAAAAGAAAAGATGGCAGTGTTTTTCACAGAAATAGAGAAAAGATAGTAAGTTCTGTTTTGGGCAAGTTGAATTTTAAATGTCTCCAGAATATAGCATTTGAATTGTCCATAGGCAGTGGGTGACGTAAGAGGGCTGAATATATAGATCTGAGATCTGTCTGCACAGAGACAGCATTAAAGTTAAACCCACAGAAGCAGATGTAGTTACTAAGAGAGAATAGAGAGAAAAGGACTCAATATAGAATCTTGTGGTACACCTAAAATTAGGAGGTATCCTACAAATGATTATGTCACAAAAGAGAATGAGAATTAAAAGAAATCAACATCATGAAAACTAAGAGAAAAGACAGTTTATAGGAGAAAGGGATCCACATGTTAAGTGCTATAGAAAGGCTGGGGGGAGAAAAAAAAAGATAAGGACTGGGAAAAGGCCACAAGATTCGGCAGTTAGGAAATTATTGTGGGGGAGAGGGGGTGGAATGAAACGAAATCATTGGAATCTCTAACAGAGCAGTTTTAGTTGAGTTACAAAGTTGGAAACCAAACTTCAAAAGACTGAAAAGTAAGTAAGAGGAGAAGTATGGGCAATAAGAGTAAATGGCTTTTTCTAGTTAGCAAAGAAAGGGAGGAGTGATGGAGGATCTTAGCTTGGGAGGATGATAAGGTCAAGTGAGGGTTTTTTAAGTGTGGGGGAGACTTGAGTGTGTTTGTAAGCAACAGGGAATGAACTAGTAAGTAGTGAGTAACTGCTGAACAGAGAGAGAGAGAGAAATCATCTTCATGGGCATTCTCCCTGGAGGATACAGGAAGGGGTAGGATCAAGAGGACAATTAGAGTGATTGACCTTTGCAGGGAGAAAGAATAAAGGAGAGAATAAGGGATAATGTCAAAAGACTTTGAGATATAGAACAGGGGAGAAGGAACTCAAGGTAAATAACTTCTATTTTTTCCATAAAACATGAGAGCATCCTCTGCTGAAAGATGATGTGAGAGGTTTAAGGAGAGAAGATAAGATCTAGAACAGCTGCAGTGGAGAGTACACAGAAAATTAGTTAGAGAAGAGTAAAAGGATTGCTTTATTTCCATGAGAATTCAGTTGATATTAGAGAACATGAGTTTATAGTGAATCCAAGTCATCACAGTTGGCTGATGTCCTTCAGTAGAATATGGAGACTAGAGGAGGTAGGGAATATTGGGACAGTTGAGATTTAGCAAGTCATGAGTATTATTGGGACAGAGAGGCAAAGGTTTAGACACTACAGGACAGTGCAACATTGCATTAGTTAACTACAAGGTCAAGATTGAGAAGAAAAGAAAGTAAAGCAAGAAAAGAGGTGATGACCTGGAAGAGTACCACAAGGGAGATGACAGTCTAATGTAATGGAAAAGGTCTCCATACATCTCCTAGTGACTCCTAGTTCAGGACCTTTTCCATTACATTCCTGGGTCAACCTTTTCATGAACTGAGTGCTCTTAACAAGTTCTTTCCTCTCTCTGGGCCTCTGTTTCCTTATCTGTAAAATGAAGAAATTCCTTCCAGATGTAAAATTCTGTAGATCTGTGATTCGACTTTGCACTTAAAATACCTGATTTCAGGCTCACATTGGCCTGTTCAGGTGATACATCTAGCTATGGAAATGAGGAAAAAGAATAGTAAACTCCATCTTGCAAATCATGATCATTAGGGTGATTTATAGGTTAATTTCTTTTTAAAATAAGTTTTGATTGATATTTTCTTTTTTTTAACATCACCTCTCCTTCCCAGAGAGCCATCCCATATAACAAATATTACTTTTTTTTGGAGAGAAAAAAGTCAGCACAAGTGACCGATACACTGAAAAAGCATGGAAACATATGCAATGTGTAAAACCTGTGGACCTCCCACCTCCTCAAAGGAGTGGTTTGAGGGTGTCTTCTCACATCTCTTCATCTGAGTCCCACTTATCTTAATAATTTTGTTATGTTTATTTTTTTGTTGTGTCATTTTTTCCATTTACATTATTATAGTTACTGTGTATTTTTTTTTAGTTCTCCTTCTTCTGTATGCATCAACTCATATAGATCCTTGCATGATTCTCTGCATTCATCACATACATCATTTCCTACAGCAAAGTGGTATTCCATTTTATTCATGTACCACAATTTGTTTAACCATTTCCCAAGTGATGGCATCTACTTTGTTTCCAATTCTTTACTATAACAAAAAGTGCTGCCGTAAAATATTTTAGAGTATGAGGACTTTTTCCTCATCCATGGTCCCCTTAGGGTATAAAGCCAGTAAAGGAGTATGGACATTTTAATCACTTTATTTGCAAACTTGGAAGTTCTTCTTTTGAGAACAATTTGTTCATATCCTTTGGCCATTTTTAAAATTGGGGAATGGCTATTGATCATGTATATATGTTCATATATATATTGTTTATATCATTAGCATCAAATCATTATCAGAAAAATTTGATACAAAGATTCTTTTCCCATTTGACCACTTCCTTTGTCTGTGCAGGGGTCTCTGCTGGTGTTATGTTCCTTATTAAGGTGGACCTGTTCCCATTGGCTTTCTTCCCTCCCCCCTGGTTCTTTCTTCTTTTCCTTGGGGTTTTGTTTACTAGTTTCTTTTTTACTCCTGCTTTTATCCAGTTATATATTTCTTCCCCCTCGTTTTTTCCTCTTAATCAAGTAGATTCTCCTTTCCTCTCCTCTTTAACTTGTCCTGCTCATTAGTTTTTAAAATTTCATTTTTGCAACCCTTTCCAAAAAGTATTTCTCTCAGTCTATTCATTATTCATCATTTCTTTCTGTTTACTCTAGACTCTCATTCTCTGATTTATGGCCCCTATAATTATCTAGTATCTCTCTTTTCTCTGTATTCTTCATGTAATCAAAACTTTCAAAGGATGCACTCTTTGATCCTTCCCTAACCTCTTCCCTCTAAGCAATTTCTTTTACTTCCTTGTAGGGGTCTCCTCTTTTCTATTATGCCTTACTTCCAGAACAATGCCAATTATTGCAGGTGTCAGAGAATACACAGTTCCATGCTGGGCGCACCGCCTCCCCAAGTCTCTGATTATATCTTCATTGATCCATACCCACTTTCATTGACCTTTTTTTTCTAATTTTGTCTGGAAAGCTCCTTCTTGTGTGTCTATTCCCTCACACCTCCTACTTCTCCTAGTCCTGATTGTCTCCAGTGGTTCCAACTCCCACCACCACCACCTTGGACAAATAAGCTTCTTAAGCACTAAATACCCCAGATCATATCCACTGTAAGGTCCTTCTCTCCTTTCACCAATCATCTCTCTTTATTCATAGTAGCATTCATGAATAGAACACCCTCCCTCCTCCAAAATAAGGACTGCTTCCTTTCCTCCCTTTTTCAGTCTTTCCCCCTTTTCACCCACTCCCAGTAAGCTCTTCTCTTTCAGAGACCATAAATGTCTCCATTCCCTCATTGTTAGCCTTTGATTTGACCCAGTATGTTACTTACTCCTTCCCCGCCTCCTCCCACTCCTATCCCACTCCCTTTCATGTACTCTCCCATGTTGTAATGTAGTTCTTCAAAAAAAGCATTGATTTACCGGAAGGTAGAGTATCACCAAGGTCTCTCCCTGCCTGCCTCTTCACTGTTGCCTCTGCCAGATTGCCACGTTCCCCACAGTCTCCTTATATACATTTAGAAAGAAGTCTTGTCATTCATCACTGTTTCTGTTGCTGTCCTTGTCGGAATTTTTGTTGTTTAGAGTGTTCAAAAGGTAACTAATCTCTTCAGTTCTGCTTTTCTTTCTAAAAATGTTTCATCTTCTTTGTTGTTATTATTGTTTATTTATATGTTGTTTATTGCTGTTATTTTGTCCTGTATGGTTAATCTAGGATTTGAAGGATTAGTCACAGTGGGCTGCATCCCGAGCTCCAGAAATACATTATTCAATTACTTCCTCCTTTATCTAGTGGGAGTGGAATGTTATTCAGATGTCTTTTCCTTTGTATTTAAAGGTCTCTTCCAACACAGAACTTGTTTCTGAATGAAAGTATTAAATTTAACCACTATGCTTCTTGGAGTATGCAGCTTTAGAGTTCTTCTGGAGGCAATCTGTGAACTCTTTCAGTTGGAATTCATTTTTCTATGTGTAGAAGTTCTAAATAATTTTCTTTTATTATTTCTTTGATTACGATGTTAAGTTTTTTGTCCTGACCTGCTCTCCTGGGAGACCTACAATCCTTAGATAGTCTCTGTGCATTGTCTTATTTCAGTTCAGTATGTTTTGCTTGCATAGTGAGCATTATTTCTTTTAATGATTTTTGCTTCTCTTCTTCTAGATTGTCATTAACTTCTGTATTTACCCTCTCAGTTTATTGTATCCTCTTTTGTTTCTTTGGTGAAGTTTGCCATGACAGATTCAATTTTTCCTATCGTATTCGTTATTTTTGCTGTATAGGACATACATTCTGCTCTTATAATTATCATTTCTCTGTTAAACCACTCAGGAACAATATATTGTGGTTCCATGTTTTCCTTAAACTCCACAGAGTCCTCTGTCTCGTCAAGAGTTGGATTATTTTTCTTATTTTACAGTATTTATTCATAGATATCTGAACTCACTAGATCTGGAGGCTATATTTCCTTCTATTTTTTTTCTATTGGTTTATCTGTGTGTGTTCAAGGTCTTTAAGTTTTCTTCTTCCTAAAATCTTTAGTAATTTCCATCTTTTTTCCCCCTTACTTTCTTTATCAATCACTTCCTGACTCCTTCCCTTCTGATGGTGACTTCCATGAGGTCTGGATTCTCAAAGCATCTCAGCCTCCTCCTACACTGGACAATTCCCAGTCCAACAGCCTGAGTCTTTTCTCCAACTGATTTTTGTGAGGACAGAACTAGCCCCAGCTGGGTGCTTTGCTCTTTCCCTCAGTCTTTAGAGTGTTGCATAGCCCTACTACATGCATGGCAACCTGTCCTAGTGACCTATCTCATTCCCTTTGTTGCTCAATTCTCTAGTCCAGTATCAGCAGTTTAGAACCTGTTTTCCCCAGGACACTTCTAACCTTACTTAGTTCATAGTATTGTAGTGCTGGTGTCTCTGAGTTGCAGACCCCATCAGATTTTTGCTCCTTAAGGACTGTGGCAAAGCTGGCTATTAAGGACTGAACAAACTTCTGCGGCATGGAGCCTGAATCTCCATAGCACTGCAAAGAGGAAAGGAGGGCTTGAGTTGTAGGAGTGGATTTTGATGTAAACCAATGTCCTATCCTTGGGTTTCCTAGTGTAGCCTTGTTGCCAATGTCATGAGAGATAAGGAAGAGTGCTAAGTGAGCATCAGTTTCTGGATTTGGGGTTTTTTTTTAACATTCTTTTGGATTCTGGGTGTTCTGAAACATGGAGACAGTTGAAGTTGCTTTGTCTTTGGTATATAATTACTATTTTTGGTGAGATTTGGGAGATCAGGAGATTGGAGAAAATGCCAGAAGTCTAATCTATTTTAATCTATTTCATTTTAACTTAGCAAACATTTATTAAGCACCTAGGCACTGGAAATTAAATGAACTCACAAGAATTTTAAAATCTATTGAGAGGGATATAATATGTACACAGATAAGTATCATACAATGTAATTTGAGGAGGAAGAAAGACTAGCATCTTGGGTATTTCAAGGAAAGCTTGCTTGATAGACAACTTGGCATCTGAAATAAACACTAAAGAAAGTTAAAGATTTTAATAGGCATGGATGTAAAAGGAGAATATTCAAAGATAGAGAATTACATGAGTGAATAGTGTTTTGGGGCAAGTAGGTGGCACAGTGGATAGAGTGCCAGGAAGACTCATTTTCCTGAGGTCAAATCAGACACTAACTCTGTGACCCTGGGCAAGTCACTTAATCCTGTTTGCCTCAGTTTCCTCATCTGTAAAATGAGCTGGAGAAGGAAATGGCAAACATCTCTAGATTCTTTGCCAAGGAAACCCCAATGGGGTCATGAAGAGTCAAACATGACCAAAAGGACTAAACAACAATGATGACAACAAAAAAATGGAAATTCAAGTTCATAGAACAGAAGAAGGCCAGAGTGACTGGACTGAATATCCATGGAAGGGAATAATGTAGAAAAGGCTGTAAAGGTTGATTAAAAACAATGTAGAACACGATAGAACAGTAGGAAGAAGTACAACCCAGTTTCCCCTTTCATAATACTTCCACCAGATCTAGAAAAGATCCCAAATCAAATCCTCATCAGAAAATTCAAGAAAACGTCCCAGTGAATCATTTTTCCAGTCCAAGTCAGTCGAGGGAGGCAGATAGAGAGGTCTGCAGACGCAAAGGATGAAATGTGACCAAAGGACTCCTAGGTGAGTATTCCAGTGCCCAGGGACTGAAAGAAGACTAGTCCTGGCCAGTGAGACAGGAAGAGCTGGAGCAGAAAGAAGTCCAAGTGGCTTCTTAAACTAATTTAGGGTGTGGAAATGGGTGCTGATGACTCTGTCACTTAATACTCAGTTCTGGGCTGTAGATCCAAGGAAGACTAAGAAGGGATTCTGGGCCAAGTGTAGCCAAGAGTAATGTCCAGGGGCACTAGCCTGTGTTCTGAGCAAGTAACAAGTCCACAAACAAATAACAACTGTATAGCTTAGACCCCAGAGCTGAATGGAGACTCCCTTCAACCCTTTAGCCCAGTCTGAAGCTTACAGGTAATAACCTGAGACCAAAGGGATATCTGCTATTCTGTTACTGAACCTGCAGAGCTTCCCAGTTGGCAGATAGTGGCTGTGTCCAGCAACAGTCTTCTGGATCTTCCAACTACACGTAAGCCCTCAGGCATGGTCCTTAGGCCTAAAACTAGGTCCAGAACTTTCAGGCTTCAAAGCAGAGGACAGCAAAAAAAAGACTTTTCCGCCCAGATCACATCACTTTGAGAGCTCTGAAAATTGCAGATCCCCCAGCCTGAACTGACCCTGAGATCCTGGAATAATTCACACTCAACACTCTTAGAAAGCAGCAGGAGCTAAGAGAATAAAAACTCAATTCATACATTCTCTCTAGAAATGTGCAGAACATGGCCTTAATATAAAGTTTAAAGTTAGAATGTATATTTTAATAATGAGAAAACAAAACAAAACAAAACAAAAAGAATCTCACCATAAAGACTTATTATTATACCAGGGAAGCTCAGACACAAACCCAGAAGAGCGTCAGTCAAAAGCATTTTATAAGCAAAGCCCCAAAGGAAAATACAACTTGGAGCAAAAGTCCAACCAGAATTTGTGGAAGAGATAAAGAAAGACCTAAAAATTATTTTAGAAATCAAATAGAGAAATATAAAAAGATAAACATGAGCAAATAATTATAAGGGAATAAACAAGGATAAACAGTATACCTTCTAATATGAGAAAATGATATGTGTGTATTTCTTAGATTCTGTCATCATCAGTGGTCATAGAGGAAATCTAATTAGAAGACCTAGGAGTTGTTCTGTTATATTCTGATGATCTTAGCAGGGATGTAAAGGGCAGGGGAGAGAAATACACCAAATACAGTGGTTAGGAAGGGACAGAAAGGATGGGAGAAATCTCACATAATTGGAGTGCAGAAGTAGAAGTCTATACAATAAGAAGATATGAAGAGGAGTGGTTGACACTGAACCTCACTCTCACTTGAATTAGTCAAAGGAGGGAAGACTATGTACAAACAATTGGGTACAGCAATACATTGCAGTCAACAGAGAAACACTAGGAAACGGGCTTAAGGAAAAGGGAGAATTAGAGGGAGGATAAATTAAGGGAGGAATTAGTTCTAAGTAAAACAAATTCTTAAAAAGGAAGCAGGAAACAAAGAAAGGGATTTATAAAAGAATAGGATCTAAGGAAATACACTGTTAGCAGAAATAATTTGTGAATATGAAAGGGACAAACTGATAAAATGGAAGAAGATAGAAGAAGGGATTAGAAGCCAGAATTCAACAATATGTTATTTACCAGAAACACACTTACAACAGAAAGATGTACATGGAATTAATAAGGTACTACAATAGAATCTTTAATGCTTCAGCTGAAGTAAAAAAGGCAGGAGTAGCAATCATAATCCCAGGGAAAGCAACAGCAAAATTAGACTTAATTAAAGAAATAAACAAAGCAATTATGTTTTTCTGAAAGGTCACATAGACAATGAATTATTATTAATACTAAACATGTGTGCACCAAAGGCATACCACCTAAATTCTTAAAGGAAAATTTAAATGTCTATAGTGAGAAAATAGACAGTAAAACACTATTAGAGACCTCAATTTCTCTAGAATAGTAAACAAAAAAATGACTTGAATAGAATTTTAGAAAAGTTATATATTCTAAACCTCGGGAGAATGTTGAATAGGAACAGAAAGGAGTATGCATATTTCTCAGCTGTGAATGGCATCTTCAAAAAATTGACCATGTATTAGGACATAAAAACCTTGACAAATATTAAACACACCTTTTAAAACTGCAATGTAACAAAATTAAAGTCAAGTAAGGACCTTTGAAGCAAAAATTTTAAATCCTAGAAAAATCACTAATTTAGCTAAAAACAATGACAACAATGAGATAACGTCAATTTTGGGGAGAGGGGAGAGGAGGGAAAATGTTGCCAAAGTAGTACATAGAGGAAAGTTTATATATCTAAACACTTTCATCAATAAAACAGAAATGGCAACTGAACCAATTAGGCATGCAACTAATAAAACTATAAATGTATCTAGTTTAGCCCTCAAATTAAACACCAAGATAGAAATACTGAACAATAAAGAAGAGATGGACAAAATTGAAAGCAAAAACAAACCCTATTGATTAATAAAAGTACAACTAGAATGTTTTATTTTTTTTTAATAGTAAAGTTGATATGTCCTTAACCAACTTGATTTAAAAGAAAGAAGAAAGGAAGAAAACAGAATTAACAAATTACAATCAATGAAGAAGAAATAGAAGGAACTATTAGGTACTATTTCACCTAATTATATGCCAATAAAACTAACAATCTAAATGAAATGGATGAATATTTTCAAAAATATAAATTGCCTAAATTAACAGATCAGGAAATAGGATATTTAAGTAACACTATAACAGAAGAAGAAATTGAACAAACCATAAGTAAATTCCCCAAAGGAAGAAAAACCTCAGGACCAGATAGATTTTATAAGTGAATTCTGCCAAACATTTAGTGAATAATTAATTCTGATACTACATAAACTAAAAAAAAAAAATAATAGCAAAGGACATGGTCCTGCCAAATTCCTTTCATAACACAAATATAGTCTTGATTCCTAAACCAGGGAAAGTTGAAATGGAGAAAGAAAACTATGAAGCAATATTCCTAATGAATATTGATGTGAAAATTTTAAATAAAACACTAGCAAAGAGACTACAGCAACATGCCACAAAGATTACAAACTATAACCAGACTGAGTTTTTGACAGAAATAGAGGAAATCTATAATCATAATTGATCATATTAGCAACCAGAACAACAAAAATCATACAACTATATCAGTAGATACAGAAAAAGTTTTTGATAAGATAATACCACTCAAAAGCATAGGATAAATTGAGCTTTCACTAATTTAAGTGCTATCTATCTAAGACCAAGAATCATGTATTATCCTTAATCTAGATAAACTAGAGATTTTTCAATAAGATTAAGAATAAAGGATCCTCATTATGATCATTAGTATTTAATATAGTGCTAGAAATGTGAGCTAAAACGTTAAGATAAGAAAAATAGAGGGAATAAGCACAGGCAAAGGAAAAAAATATCACTTATTGCAGATGATATGAAGGTTTCCTTAAAGAATCCTAGAGTCAACTAAAAACTAATTGAAATAATTAATAACTTTGACAAAACTACAGGATATAAAATAAGCCCACACAAACCATCATCATCATTTCTGAATATTATTAACAAAATCCAGCAGAAAGAGAAATTCTATTTAAAATAGCTTGAGAAATATTAAATACTTGAGGCTACCTGCCAAGACACACAGGAACTATACGGACACAGCTATAAAACACTCTTTACACAAAGATAGATCTAATTGGCTGAGCCAATATAACAAATGTGACAATACTAATCTTAGTTAATTTATTTGTTCAGTGCCATAACAAACTGCCAAAGTATTACCTCATAGAACTAGAAAAAACAATAACAGTATTCATTTGAAGGCACAAAAGATCAAACGTACCGAGGGAATTAGAAATAAAAAAGTGGGAAGGAAAGTGACTTAGCAGTACACGATCTCGATCTGTACTTCAAAGTTATAGTCATCAAAACAATCTAGTATTGGGTAAGAAATACAGAAGTTAATCAATCAATAGAACAGACTGAGTACACAATATGTAGAAATAAACATGCATGTAGACTGGTGTTTGATAAACCCAAAGATCCCAGTTATTGAGGCAAGAACTCACTATTTGATAGTAATTATTAGGAACACTGGAAAGCAATCTGGTAGAGAATAATTACAGACCAACTGTATACTGAGACAAGCTCTAAATGGGGACACAATGTAGAACAAAAGAGTGACATCATAAACAACTTAGAGTAGCATGAAAGAAATTACATGTCAGATCTATGGATAACGAAAGAGAAAAGAGGGGTTCGCAGGAGGTTAAATGTCAGCTTTGATTACATAAAATTAAAAAGTTTATGCAGAAATAAAACCAAAGCAACTAAAATGAGAAGAGAATCAGATAAATGAGGTAAAAGTCTTTGTAGCAATTTTCTCTAATTAAAGTCTTATTTCTAAGATATATAAGGAATTGATTCAAATTTATAGGAATAAGAGCCATTCCCCAATTGATAAATGTTCCAAAGCTGTAAATAGGCAGTTTTCAGAAGATAAAATTCAAGATATCAGTATCCATATGGGAAAAAATATGTTCCAAATCACTGATAACTAGAGAAATGCAAATTGAAACTCTAAGGTACCCCCTCACACCCATCAGATGGACAAGTTAACGAAAAGGGGAAATGACAAATGTTGAGAGGGCAGGTGAAAATAGGTACCTTAATGCACTATTGGTGAAACTGTGAACTTGTCCAGCTATTCTGTAAAGCAATTTGGAACAATGTCCAAAAAGCTATTAAGCTGTGAATATTTTTTGGCCAGTCTATACCAAAACAAGGTTTAGAAAAAAGAAAAGAACCCACGTAACAAGTCTTTTTGTGGGAGCAAAGATTTGGAAACTAAGGGAGTGCACATCAATTGGTGAATAAACAAGTTATGGTGTTTGAATGTGATGTAATGCTCTTATCCTACAGGAAATGCTGAATGGGGTAGTTTCAGAGAAAGCTGGGAAGACGTATAAACTTTTGCAAAGGGAAAGGAAACACAACAGAACAGTTTATACAATGACAACGATGTTTGAAAGACTTAGGCACTCTAACCAACGCAATGACTAACCACAATTCCGTGATGAAACTTGCTACCTACCTCCAGACAGAGAGGCAATGGATTCAAAGTATAGACTGAGACATACTTTTTTGGAGATGGTTAATGTGGGAATTTGTTTTGATTGGAAAGTATATAACAAGTTTCGATTTTCTTGCTTTCCATACTGGGAGTGGGCAGGTAGATGGGAGGTAAAGGAGACAATGTGGACTTAAAAGTAAAATTTAATTTAAAAAGAAACAAAGGTTGGCACCATATTGTAGAGGACCTTGAACATTAAACTACTGAGTTTGTATTTTCTCCTACAGTCGCTCGGGAGTCAATGGAAGTTTTTGAGTATGAAGGTGAAATGCTTAGACTGTCCCTTAGGAAGATTATTTTTGATGCTGTGTGATGGATAAACTGGAGGGAGACAGAGAACCTGAAGACAAGAAGACCAATCAGAAGTCATTACTAACAGAAATATGCTATGGACAATAAGAGAGGAGACACACACACACACACACACACACACACAAGAACTATATTATCAGGATGGCTGGAAGCCTTGGCTCTGTGTTGACCAGACTTTACCCTACGTTTATTTCCAGAGCTACTCCAAGAAGTCTGGGTGAAGTAGTCACTGCCTTCCAGACCCTTTAGCAGATTAGCTAGTATTTTATCTCTTTCTATTTCAACTCTTAAATACTTAGAATGTGCCTTTTATTCCCTGACTAAGGAATAATGGAAATTGAAATCTCAGCTAGAATTTCCTTTCAGAGACAATTGGAACGTCAGGGTCCTATACTATCTTTGGAGAGGAATTTTGGCTGCAGTAAGTTTCTATGTTACCTTTGTTGTTACAGAAACTTGTTTCCTTTCAGAACCTCTACATGATTACATCCTTACTTCTCCCATTTGTTCCCTAAAACTACATAACTGAAATTCAAATGCCTCTAATAGGGACAGCTAGGTGGTACAGTAGAGAGAGTGCCAGACCTGGATTCAAGGAGATCTAAGTTCACATTTGGCCTCAGACATTGACCAGTGGTGTGACACCGGCCAAGTTGCTTATCCTGTTTGCCTCAGTTTCCTCATCTGTAAATTGGTAATAATAGTTGCACATAAGCACATACCTTGCAGTGGTGAAGACAGTGGGTGAATTATGGAGTCTTACCTAAGTGCACTTGATGTGCATCATGGAGCTTACATGGCTTGGCAATCTGCTCTTGCATGAGGAGAAGGACAGGGGTAGGAAAGACCTTTCTTGTCAATTAGGCAAGCAATACACATTTGGGGGGGAAGTGGTACAAAGAAAGGCAGAAATAACAACCCTGTCCTTGAAAAGCTCGCATTCAAGATAGGAAGACAACATGCAAAAATTGTACATAAAAGATACCTATGGTATAAAAAAAAGTCATCTTAAAGAGAAGACACTTAGCAATGCACATGGATAACATAGTGGGAGAGTGTTGAGGAGAAAAGGACCAGGGACGTCTTCTGCCAAAAATAGGAGGAATATCATTGGAAAACCATAGATATACTAGACATGGCTGTTTTTCTTTTACCAGGAATCAACTCAATTATATCACAGAAGAACTTAGAAACCCCTACAGGTAAGTGTCTCTGGGCCCAACCAGAGTAACAAAAGGAAAGATACAATGGCAGGTATCATCCCTTTCCAAAGCTACTCCCTTGTGGCTCCTCTACTATCCCTTTGTACCTCTTTGAAGATGAATTGGATGCTGGTTTCTTTAGGAAATACAGATCTCGTTAGATAGCACTTTTGGAGGTTTTGCTTGGGGGAAGGGTGGAGGTAGGCTATAGTGTGGAAGGATCTAGGCTGACTGTGGTAGATGGAGTTTTGATTTGTCATCTAGAAATATCAAAACAAGTAACTTTATTTTCTATACAACCATAGCATCTCAGCAAAACTTTTCACCTTCAATTTGGATCAAATGGGTAGGAAAACTAGATGGCACAATGACAGCCCTAGACTTGGAGTCACAAACACTTAAGTTCAAATCCAACCTTAGATAGTTTCTAGCTTCCTGACTCTGGACAAGTCACTGCCTCTATTTGCCTAAGTTTCCTCAACTTTGGAGATAGTACTAGTACCTACCTCACTATATACTAGCCCTACCCTATTCCCAGCACTTGTTCATGGCTCTTGTATCTTGGAAATGCATGCTTACTGACCTCCCTGCTAATGAAAGTGTTATAAATACACTTTTTTTAAAATTCTGGAGCAGTATTTTGACAAAGACCACACCACTGATTTGATAGAGGAGCTGAAACAATGCAGGCCATAATGTCCCAGCTGCTTCAATGAACAAATGTTCCTGAGTCTCTGAACCCCAGGTTTTTAATAGGTGATTTAACATTGTGTGTGTGCATGCACATACACATATACACACACACATACACATACACACATACGTATGAAACAGGGTTATAGTTTACGATTCTTTCCAATGTGCTTTTGAAGGTGTGTGAGCTGACCTTGTACCTAAAGTAGGAGAATCCAGTTGAAAATGGATTTTTTTCAATTGCTTTTTGTCATTTTAGTTATAACATTACTGAGTTTAATTCTGAGTTTCTGTGTATTGATTTTGTCCATTCGTCAAGTAACAATAAGGAAAATTTATGCCACATATTTTGAGAAATATCAACAATTCTGTTGTTATGTTTTTGCAAACTTAGAAACTTGCCCCTGGCTATCATCATTGGCATCCCTCTGGTGTCTGCATGCTACATTCTGATAAACGTTTCGTACTTCACCGTAATGACCTCTACAGAACTCTTACAGGCCCAAGCCGTGGCCGTGGTAAGTCAGCCAGAATTTTGGCAAGATATTACCTTATTTATCATAATCATGGTGATTAATGGTATTATCATTAGTGCTGAGGCACACAGGTGACCCTGAGTTCGTGAATGCTACGCTGCCTCTTTGCTGCAGGTCAGATTCAGCTGCCTAGTTATCGTAAGTACCTAAACAGAGTTTGGTGACCCCAAGTAGAAATTTGCCCTTACAATCGAAGATGAGCAGCTGATACAATCAGATGATACACTAGGATAAACATTGGCTTTGCAAGCAAAGGATTGTATTTGAGTCCTGGCTCTGTCTCTACCTGTGTGATCTTGGGCAAAGACTGGGCCTCAGTTGCCTCATCTATCAAATCAGGAAATTGGACCTGACCTAGTCAGAGATGTCTTTCAGATCTAAATCTGTGATCTTATGATCAGAAATACACACCTCCCTTGAGAAGGAGACAACCCTAACACTGGGATAGTGGGAAAACAAATTATCTTGAAGCATTAAAGATGCTTGGATACATCTTCACAGGAGATGGAAGCATTAAAGAACATTTCCCCTTCAACAAGTATGGCCCTCATTTCTTACAACCTTCCTCCCACCTCTACACCCCTGAAATCTCTGCTACAGAGCTGCTGTAGAATCAGAACATCAGGAACGAGCATCCCACCCACCCGATGGTTGTGCCTTAGTGGAGGGAGAGGAAGTCTAAATAGTGGGGTCAAACCCAGATAGAAACAGGGATCTCTAAGCAGCAGATCTCTAAGGTTTCCTCGAGGTCATATTTAGCCTGAGAAAACCACATGTTAACATTATCTATGTTTTATTGTATTTTTTACTTATTTTGTTAAATATCTCTCAATTAAATTTTATTAATCTTGTTCCGGACATAAAAATATTGTGGGCTACATGTTGCCCTTGGCTCTTGTGTTTAATATTCCTGGTCTAAATTATCAATCAGAACATGAGTTCTTAAACTGGGGTCCAAAAATTTATTTCTATTAAATATTTTGCTAACTATGTTTCAATATAATTCAATTCCTTTGCAATCCTATGTGTTTATACATCTAAAAGGATTATTCAGAGAAGGGGTGCAGAGGCTTCTCCAGGTCACTGAAGGGTCCACAACACAAAAAAGTTAAGAACTCTTGAATTAGAAGGAAAAGAGTTCTTTGTCCATTAAAGATAAATCAATATTTTGTGTAGTATAAAGAAAATACTTGAGACCTTTAAGAGAATTGCAACATGTGTCAGGTACAAATACAGAACTGGATTAAATTGCAGACCACCCAGATCTGAAAATGAACCAGTCAACCCAAGTTTGTTTCCTTGTCCAAAGAACTTTTAACTTCCTCTGGAGCAAATTCTTTTCTTCTCCTAGACTTTTGGTGACCGAGTTCTCTATCCAGCTTCCTGGATTGTTCCGCTCTTTGTAGCATTTTCCACAATTGGAGCTGCTAATGGCACCTGTTTCACTGCTGGAAGGTAAAGTTTCAGGACAACTGGTTGCATTAAGCATGGGCAGAACAAATTAGTTTTATGAGTAAATATTCCTCAAATGGGAAACTTTAAGTCATTTCCACAAATATTTATTAAGCACCTACTCTGTGCAAAGCATTGTGTTAAGAATTAAAAATGAACTACTAAAGTCCCTGTGCTCAGGGGGTTAATAATCTAATAAAGGAGATAAGACATGAATGCATATATAATAAAAATTATAATATGCTAAGTACATAGGAGACATGAAATTGTATGAGAAGGTTTTAGTGGTATTAGTGGGAACAAGGAGAGGTAAAGTCCAGGTAGAGGGAATCAGAAAGGCTTCATGGAGGAAGTGGTATGTGAGTTGGACCCTGAAGACAGAGAAGGCTTTCAGTAGGTGGAGACTGGGTAGATGTGGGGCTAGACAAGGTGGATAACACTGGGAACTAATGAGAGGACAGGATAAGATCAATTTAAGTAGTCTAATTTAAATAGAACATGGAGTACATGAACAGTTGTAATGTCAGATGAGGGTGGAAAAGTTAGATTTGAACCAAATTGTGAAAAGTCTTTAAAAGCTTCAAAAAGTTTGAACTTTATTTAAAAGAGAATGAAGAGCTATTTAAAGGTTTTGAATAGGAGAGTTCTCACTTGTGGATCCAAGAAGCTGTAGTATGTGCAATGACCAGACCCCAGTAAAACTGTCTTGGCAGACAGGCTAGACCAGATTGAGGGAAGCCAACAGGCCTCAGAGCTGTTGGTGAGTTAGGGAAATGTCTACCCCAAGCACATGAAGCCTTCCCCTGGCTGAATGAGTGGATGAGAGCAATCTGTCCCAACAGTTATGAAGGCTGCTAAAGTAGACACTGGAGCGCTGAGAGCTTGGTCGGACATCAAAGACACCGAGGTCATCCACTGCACCCTAAGCCGTTGCCCACTATCCTGACCTTTGTCACCACTGGACTTCAGTGGCTCTGGAAGAGAGAGTAAGGCTGATGACTCAGTGTAACTCTGCCTCACGCAAATACAATTTACTTGCAAGTCAAGATATCACCTGTGATGTCATTTGTCCTCTCCAAAAATTAAGGATGAACAGCAAACAAGAACATGGTCAGAACTGCCCGTTGGGAAGGTTACCCTGCAGCTGTTATGGAGAACAAAGTTAAGAAGAGATATTAAAGGCAGGGTGACCATGTAGGACGTAGTCATGAATCCATTTCTACTTTTCGTATGGAGAGGGCCACAAAAACGATCATCAATAAGTGTTTTTTAGAAGGTAACTATTTTTACTTCAAGGGATTTCGACCTAAGAGCTTGACATAAAGTACAAAACCCGCCCACAGAATATCTACAGACTTTGGAATTCCCCAAGCTCCACACTCCTCCCCCCTAGAATAATTTGTTCATCTTGATAGCTTTCTGATTATTAGAAAAGAGGAATCAGGCTACACTGGCCACATTTTCTTCTCAGGGCCATGATGAATCTGATATCACATTTGCAAAGCAAAGTTCACTTTTCCAATATTTTTCAATATTCACCTCTCCCTACTCTCTTGAAATTGAGATCTAAATTCATGCACCACTAAATTCAACAGTGTTCTATGTCATTAATGAAGCAACATTATATGTGTATTAGCTCCGTAAATATGCAAACAATTCTCCAAGGACCAGTGCAGTTCTTTCCTGAGCATCTCAAGTTATACTTTTATTTTGTCAGATTGGTTTATGTAGCTGGACGGGAAGGTCACATGTTGAAGATGCTTTCTTACATCAGTGTGAAGCGACTGACTCCAGCACCTGCCATCGTCTTTTATGTAAGTACACATTCTTCCAGGTAAACCCTTCAGACACAAAAATAGTTTCCAAATAAACAGCATTCTTTACTTTATTCCTAGGAGAGGTTGTCTGAGTATACTGAAAATGTTCAATGGTTTACCAAGTTTCTTCTGCCTTTTTGAATATCCCAGCTGTACTTTAGCAGTTTCAATTTAAGCCATTCAACATGTTTACCCAAATCTCCTGACCCCATATTATAGATACTGAATTTTTTTTTTAGCAATTCTAGGTCACAAGTTATAGATTCTATATAAGTAAAAAAAAAAAATAGAAGAAAGGAGTGTGATCTCAGCCAAATGTTGACATGATCAATATAATGCTGTCTCTTCCCCAAGGCTAAATGAATTTGAGTAAAAAGTCAAATGGAATTAAATATAATATTTGGTAGGCCAGTTCAGGTTGTGTTTTTTTTCCTCTCTTTCATGGAAACGCCAAATCCTTATAGCTATGTCAAATTGTTTCCATTGAGCATAAAGGAAGTCTGTAATAGGTATTGATGTTTGCCTTTGCTGCTTGCAAGGTATAAGGCTTCCCCTCCTCTCATGGTCACCTCTTCAAATCTGTGTCATTTTGGGAGAAATTATTTTTTTGGGGACTCAGGGACAATGTTTGTGTTCTGAAGTAGCCTCAAAATTCATTCTTTTCATTATTCAGGGCACCATTGCTATCCTGTACATCATACCTGGAGATATAAATACATTAATTAACTACTTCAGTTTTGCATCATGGTTTTTTTATGGTCTGACTGTATTGGGACTGATTGTGATGAGGTTTACAAAAAAAGACCGGAAAAGACCTATCAAGGTAGGTCCTATTTAAAAAGAAAAAGCTCTCCCCTTCCTTTAAAGTTTATCTTTTCTTTCTTTCCTGATGACTTTTTTATTTTGCGCATATATAGTATAGGGAGAAAGTCAAATGTAAGATCCTTGAGGGCAAGCTCTATTCTTGTTTTTGGCTTTGTATCTCTACTATCACTATATTAGATGCTTATTAAGTGTTTTTGATTGATTGTTGATTGAATTTGTAGGTCCCCAACTTTCATTTTTCTCATTTACTAACTTGATCCCTTTATTTACTTCTCTAATTAGGTATCACAAATACCTTTCATATAACTTTTCATACCATAAGATTCCTTGGATACATGGATTAGCTGATTCATGTATATACACTTTTAATAAAATAGTCTCAAGGTTGAAACATGCATGGAACATATTTTCAGTTTATGCAGTATATAAATTGTTAGCAATCTTGGTAAGCATCCTTCTAGGGCACAGCATTTTGGTGGCATATAGATGGTTGCCACCCAAAGGCCTCAGGAACATTAAAAAGTAGCATATCCTTACTCCTATCAAAAGTCTTGTATTCTCTTGTGTCCAAAATCTTCAAGTGGCAGTGCCCCTCTTCCAGTTAAACCTAAGTACTAACAAATCTTAGCTAGTTGTTCAGCACCTGAAACAGAGGAAATGTAATATAGTGTAAACAGCGCTGGAATTAGAGTTACAGAGCCTGGGTTTAAATCCCACTTCACATACTTCCTAGTTATTTGAGCAGGAACGAATTGCAGTCTCTCAGAGCCTGTTTCATCCTTAGTAAAATAGGGATGATATGTATACTAACAACCTGACAAAGTTGTTATTAGGAAAGTGCTATAGAAGTTGGAATTATTTTTGAAAGATTTAATAACTCTAATCAATGCCCTAACCCACCATGATTCCAGACGACCAGTTATGAAGCACGTACCCACCCCTGGCAGATAAGTGATGGACTCAGGGTATAGGTTGAGGCAGATAGCTTTTGGACATGGTCAATGTGTGAATTTGTTTTGCTCAACAATATATATTTGTTAGGAGAGTTTTGTTCTTTTTTTTTTTCCTCCAGTGGTAGATGGGGATGTGGGAGAGAGAAAAATTCATTTTTGTTAACTAAAAAAACCCAAAATAACAAAAATGAGAGTTATTAAAAGCTGCTAATAAGAGATGTAGAGTTTTGTTTTAGAGAGCAACTAGGTCAGCCTAGAACAAAATTTTAACCATCAGTAATGAAACCAGGTCAGGGTAGAGTTTGGGTACTGAATGAAAATGGAATGTTCATCTCTAAAAATGTATACTTCTATGGTCTGTTCTATTAGGTAAGATACAGATTGAGTACAAATGAGCACCATAACCAATGTTAATTTGTTGCTTTGTTTTACAGGTGCCTATTGTTATTCCTGTTGTGGTGACTGTTATTTCAATTTACCTAGTATTGGCACCAATCATCAGTAAACCAGAGCTACCATATCTGTACTGCGTGTTATTTATATTGAGTGGACTTCTGTTTTATGTACTTTTTGTTCACAACAAGTTCAGCTGGGTACAGAAGATTTCAAGTAAGTATAAACAAAATAGATTTGTGAATATTCTGTAGATAAAATATGATTATCCATAATTAATTGTATAAGCTATTTGTCTACACTAAGCAACTGTTTATTGAAACTGGTAGATAAAAGGGAGCATTTTAACACTGGCATTGAATAAAACTCCTACCTCTCACTAGAAGACAAGAAGTTTTCAGCACTGAGTTGGAAGTCAATCAGCTAACACTTCTTAAGCACCTACTAAATGCCAGACACTGTGCTAAGTATTAGTAGTAACTTGTGTTTGAAAATGTAACTGAAATTGACCAACCACTTAAACAATTCCCCTGTATCCTAGTCATACTTCAGCGGGTACTAGAATGTAACAGATATCTCATCATTTAACATATAAAAAAAGAATGAACTATAGCATCAAATATCTAATGGCATTTAGAAATGCATTCATTAACTTAACTTGTCCCTGACCCCCAACGGGGGCCAGAAGGAGGATAACATATCAAGGCCTAGCATGGTTATTACTGTTTTTTAACATGGTTATTAAAAAGAGGTATGGATTAATGCTGTCTTCCAAGGCCTGAATGTGTTGGGCAAGTAGCTGCTATAAAGATTTAAGGTGTAAAGCTAGGTCTGGAAAAAATGGGGAAGGCTTCGACAGGTAACAGAAATTACAGTTTAGGTGGCAGCGGTAGGATAAAAAGAGGCAGACAGGTTAGAGCAAGGGTTTCCATACTTCTTAAGGGCAGATGGGGAATATTTGGGAAAAGCAATATTATTCAATTGAAATATTAGCAAAACACACAAAACAATCATATACAAGATGTAGTTTCCTTTATGAAAAAGAAGAAAGAAAATGCACCCAAGATAGCACTTTAACCCGTTGCACAATGGGTACTCCAGGAGAGAATTGATTTAGTTTGTATTGTTCACATATTGAATTTTCTGTGTAGAATTTTGGTGTATAGAATAAAACATCATGGATACAATATTCCAATGATCCAACTTAGGTTAATTTAGAAACTAACTTGCAAAAATCACAAAAAAAGGGAAGTCTTTACAGAGGAATCACAACCAAGTTTAATTTACAAAATTTAGTTTTAAGAATATTTGTGAATATATTGGATATAAATTATACAATACTAATTTGACTGGCATTGTACTAAACATAGCACTAGTCTCTGCCCTTAAGATCTGAAAATATCTGTACTCTTTCTGATTTATTTTGAGCATTTGTTCATAAAGCTAAATGTTACTTCTATAGAACTGTCTTTCCTTTTTAAAAAAAAGTTTAATTGATGTCTCCTGTCCATACATTATGATCTTTTCTCTCCTTCCAAATTAAACCTTCCATTGTAGTAAAGAAAAATAATCAAGCAAAGACACCTGATACTTTGACCAAGTCTGACAAGGTTGACCATATTCTGCTGTTGTAGTCCCCTTCTGTTTCAAGGAGGGTGGTTTGCTCCTCAGTCTGTCCTCCAAGACCATCACTGCTTCCTTCTAGTGGCCCTTCTCGTTTATTTTTGTGATTCATACTATTTGACCCAGTGACCCCATTACTGGGTCTGTGTCCCTAGAAGGTAAAATAAAGGATCAAAAGTCACAAAAATCACTGGATTTGAGAATTATAAGGGATCTCAGGGTCCACCTAGTCTAAACTACACTTAAATAAGAAAGCATCTGGGTGGCATGGTGTATAGAGTGCTAGACTGGGAGTCAGGAAGACCTGAGTTCAAATTTAGCCTCATATACTTACAGCCATGACCCTGGTCAAGTGATTTAAAATCTGTCAGTTTCAGTTTCCTCTACTATAAAATTAGGAGAATAATAGCACCTACCTTCCAAGATTGTTGTGAGAATCAAATAAGGTAATATTTGTAAAGTGCTTAGCTCAGTGCTTGACACATGGTAGGTACTTAATAAATATTTGTTTCCTTCCTTCCTTCCTTCCTCCTACAATCTATCAGACCCAAGTAAGGTGAAACCTTTTATTTACCAAGGCAGCCCATCCTATTTTGTATAACTCTAACTGTTAGGGAATTTTTCCTTACAGGAAGCTTTAGTTTTTTTTCTTGTCGAGTGCTTCTCATTGAAAGGTTAGTCACTTTTCTTTAATAATTCCAAACTGACATCCAGGATGTTTGCCCCAAGCCACAGTTCCACCATAAGTGTTATTGGTGTTCCTGTCTCCCCACATCCCCTTCAGCCTTGACTGTTTTTATTTTTTTCATCATTGCCAATATGTAGGCTGTGAGGTTAAAAACTAAGAATTGTTTTAATTTGCTTCTCTCATCATAAGTGATTTGGAGCCTGTTTTCATCTGGTCATTTACACTTTGCGATTTGTGTTGGGGTTTTTTTTTTGAAACTTTTCATTTAGGAAATGCTTCTTGGTCTTATATATTTGTGGCAATTTCAAGTATAGCTTAGATATTAGACTTTTATCAGTGGTATTTGATGTAACTACTTTCCATACTTGTCAGTTTCTTTATATTCAATCTTCAGTGATTTTGTTTACCTAAAAGCTTTAAATTTTAGTGCAATATAAATTTAATTTGTTTTCTTCTATGATCTTTATACCTTTTTTACCTTTTATCTCTTTTATACCTTTATTTAGCAAGAACTGTTCCCCCTTGAGAGTTCTTCACCAAACAAGGGATAGAAGTAATCACAAAAAAATAAGTCAGATAAGAAAAGTTATAAAATGGGTAGGAGGATGGGGAACCTTACTTGAAACATCTTTGTTAATGGTCTGATACCTAAGATATGAAATGAAACAACAAAATTATGTATGACCAAGAGCCATTCTCCAGTGTATAAATGGTCACAGAACAAGAGCAAACATTTCTCTAAAAACTTGCAAACAATTAACCTATGAAAGACTGCCTCAAATCACTGATAAGACAAAGCTCTTACAGTTTGCCAGGCTCTATCCTAAGCACTTTACAATTATTCTGTCTTTGGTCCTCACAACAACCCTGGCGTTCTATTCTTTGCACTATCTAGCTGTTCCTATTGTAAGTGAAAATAACTCTGAGTATTCACTTCATACTAAATCAGTTGTTGAAGACAGCAAAAGATAGGGATAGTCCATTCCAGAGGAATTGCAGAAAGACAGGTACATTAATTCATTTGGAATTTTGGTAAGATCATGACTAAAATACTTTGAGCTAGAGATCCCATTGCTAGCCATATACTCCAAGGAGATGATGAAAAGAAATATCCAAGATACACCAAAAAAAAGTATATGTTTTTCTTTGCAAATTTATTTTTAGTCCTAAATTCTTTCTTTTTATCTACCCCACCTCACTCATTGAGAAGGCAAGCAGTAGGATACCCATTATACAAATGAAGTCATGCAAAACATGTTTCCATGTTAGCCAGTTGAAAAAAAAAAGCAAGAAAAATAAATTGGAAAAAATGCTTCTGTTCACCCCCAGAGTTTATCAGTTCTCTTTCCGAAGTTAAATAACATTTTTTATTATTAGTCCTTTGGAATTGTTGTGGATTATATTATCAACAAGAGTAGCCAATACCAAAATATTTATAGCATTTTTTTATGGTAGAAAAGAACTGGGAATCAAGTAGATACCCATCAGTTGGGGGGGGTGGCTAAACAAATTTTGGCACATGAATGTTATGTCATATTACTGCCCTCAAAAATTTGAGGAATATAAAATATGAGAAGAGTTATATGAACTGATGGAAAGTGAAGTAACTAGAATCAGGAAAACAATAAACACTGACTACAACAGTGTAAATGGAAAAAGCCAAATAAAAACCAAATTGAATGCTGTCTAATTAATATGACCAAGTTTGACCCCCAAAGAAGAGGTAAGGAAATAAACCTCCCTTATGTCATTGAAGAGTTAGGGGACTGTAAATGTAGAATATTACATGCTCAGTGTATTGGCTAGTGTTTTTCTTTTTCTTTTTCTCTTTTTTATAAAAGATGACTTTCTGGTCATTGTATGAGATTGTAAGGAAATATATTTGCAAATGAAAATTATGTAAAAATAAAAGATATAAATACATTTTAAAAAATTATCCCAAATACATTTAAAATAAGTAAATGATAAATTAGAAAAAATGTAATTCCAAAAAAAATTGTTCCTCTAACCATAGCAGTGGAAAAATAGCTCTTCTCCATTCTTCTATAAATTTTTTATCTTGTGACTTTTTGTAGTCAAGTATCCATTTGGAGTTTATGGTTGCCAATGTTAGAAATACTTGTTTAAACCTAATTTCTTACTTTCCAGTTTTCTCATTAGTTCTTGATAAATAAGGAGTCTTTTCCCTAGTAATTTGTTCTTATCAAAAAAACTGGGCTGCTGTTTTTGACTCCTCACTGCTGCTTATCAAGTTTGTTCCACTGATCCACCTTTCTGTTGTTGTTTTAACCATCTCAAATAGTTTTGACTGCTTGTGCCTATAAATACCAATTCTCATTTTGTTGTTCATTGTACAAAGTTCCTCTGAAATCCATATTCTCTGCATTTAATAACAAATAAGAGCTAGTAAAACTTCATTTGTCTGGTATCTTACAAATCTTTAATATCAACAGGAATGGAGGAGAAAGAAAAATGCCTATAAGAAGAAAAGAAACGAAAAATACATATAATATACACATAAATATAATACCTATTATACATCACACACATATATATGTATATATTATTCACCGAGCTAGATACTAGAAGATAGCTTACAACGTAAGAAGCATCACATTAGAAATGCCTAGAAATTCAGAGGAGAAAAAAAATCCAAGATAGGAACTAATAAAACAAAAACAAAACCTACATACAAATATATAAAGTACTCATGTGACCCGTCATAATCTTGGCTGTCCTTTTTCTAGACATGTCAACTTGTTAGTGTTTCTAAACAAAAATATCCAAAATGGGGTATAATCTTATATATATATATATATATATATATATATATATATATATATATATATATATATATATATATATATATCTGATCAGATCAGAACACACACACACACACACACACACACACACACACAAAATGATCATCTCTTTCTTTCTGGAAGCGATGCCTCTCTTAATGCAGCCTAACATCCTGTGAGCTTTTTTTGACTCCCATATCACACAGTGGACTCATATTGAATTTGTGGTCCACTAAAATGCTCAACTTATGGCTATGGTATAAGAAAAATCACTGAATTTCAATTCAGAGGATGTGTTCATGGTTTCCAGCTTTTCCACTTTACTATCTCTGAACCTCAGTTTCCTCATCTGTAAAATGAAAAAATTGGACTAAATGACATCTAAAATCTCCTGAAGCTCTAAATTTAACATTTAATTCAAAATTTTTATATTTAATTAATAATTTAATTGTAATTGTAATATTTTTAGACAAACTGTTATCTAGTCATCCTTCCCCACATCTTGTATTTTGAAATTGGTTGAGTTTTTTTTTTGACCCAAGTTTAAGACTTTACATTTCCCTCTATTGAATTTTATCTTATTAGATTCATCTCAGTGCTCTAACTTGCCAAGGTTTTTGGATCCTGACTCTCTTGTCCAGTGTGTTAGTTACCTCTAAACTTTGTGTCATCCACAAACTTAATAAGCATGTATCTTATGCCTTCATCCAAATCACTGATAAAAATATGAAATAACACAGGATCAAGCTCCTGCCAAGCTGTCACTGAACCAGTTCTATCCATTCAACCAGTTCTAAATCCACTTTGTTTTGTCCTCTAGTTTGTATCTCCATCTTTTCCACAAAATCGTATGAGATACTTAATTGAATCCTTTTCTGAAATGCAGATAAATTTCATCTAGAGCATAACCTTGATCTACAGTGACAGAAAACCAAATAAGATTAGTCTGACATGAGCAGTTCTTGATGAAACCATACTGGCGCTTTGAAATCATCTTCCTTTTCTAAAAGTTCACCAGCTTCTTTAATGATCTGTTCTAAAAATTTCCCAGGAAATCAAGGTCAAGCTTACTGACCTACAGATTGCAGACTAATTTTTCCCCTTTTATGAAATTTTAGACAGCATATGCCCTTCTATAGCTCTCTCTTGTTCTCCCTGTTCTTTCATGTATTTCTGACAACTAGTGGCTCAGAAATCCCATCAGTCAATTTTTTCAGTACCTAGGGACGTAGTTGAATTGGGTCAAATGACTGGAATTCATTCAGGGCAGTTAGCTACTTCATTTTTTTCTTTACTCATCTTGGATGGTAAATCCCTGTTACCATTTTTGTTCTATCCTTTTTAAGTCCAAAGGTCATCTTTATAAAGGGAAACAAAGGGAATCAAGAAATTCTACCCTCTGTCATTATCATCCTATTCCTCCCATGCAGTAGTCCTATACAAGGGTGAGGGTTGAAGCATTTACCTCCTTGAGAGCCTACTGTTAAATTTCCAATATGAGCATTTCCTCCTCAGAAACTGACAAATTTACACATCAAGATCTGATTTATTCTCTTGCTGATTGTCTATGCAGATTAAACTTGAAAGTGTATTATGAATTTTCAGAGAGCCCTAGGAATACACTCCTGGTCCTCTTCCTTTTTTAAAAATCCTTTTCTGGTTGTAAATAAAAAGTCTTTTTTTTCCTTCCTTTCCTCCCCCAGCATAGCTTATTATATACTATTGACATTCTTTTATAGGACCATGCCACAATCATGTTCAGCTTCTATTATCTGTCATCCATCCTGGCATGGATCTGGCTTTCCTTGTAGAATTTTAGTTGATAACACCTTTGAAATTTCCTTTTCCAAAACCTCAAGTATATATCAGACTATGTCTAACTTTGTTTTCTGTCATAATCTCTATTGAAAGCCAGTCACTTCCCTGCAAGGCTCCTATCCTCTCCTCGTTGCCACTGATTTTTCTAGTTAAGTAACAGTCAAATATAGAATTTCCTGTTGTTGACTCCTACAATTTTTCTAGGACTCAGTTATTATTAAGGAAAATCAAGAAACTCAACTCTTCTACTTGTTGCAAAGAGCTTTCTAACAAATGTTTGGTTAACTGAAGTCCTTCATCACTAACTTGCCATGCCTATAAAGGAGGCTGTGTGGTTCAGTGGATTTGGTATCAGAAAGCCTGGGTTTAAATCCTGGCTCTGCTATTCACTGCCTGTCTGACTTTGGGGAAGGCAGTTAACCTCTCAGCCTCAGTTTTACTTATCTGTTAAATGAGAAGGTTTGCCACGATGAGCACCAAGGTCCGTTCTACTCTAAATCTGAAGTCCACTGAGATCCTAGAGGAGTGAAGATGAAGTCAGCTACCCCCTTTCTGATAAACAGGTGAGGGACTCAGAGGGAAGAATGAGACCTGTGGTAGAGATATGGCTACTATGGGAATTTGTTTTGATTGACTATGCATATTTTTATGAATTTTATTTTTTTAATGGAGGGAATGTAGAAGAAAGGTGGAAGGGCAGGAAAACATTTTTGTTCATTAAAAAAATTAAACTTCAAAGCATGTTTGATTCTATAATCTTTTCCAAATTCTTCATCTAGTTCCTCTTTCTATCCAGGGTGATCCATAGTAAACTCTAATGATAAAATTCCTTCCACTTCTCCCTCTATTGATCTTCACCCAAATGATTTTACCTGAATTCTGGATTTCCTCACTTGATTATCTGTATTTTAATATCCAATGCCACCCAGTCATACCCCCTTTTACTTGTCCATTAAAAAATAGTAATAAAGTATATCAGTCCAGAACCGTGTTCCAGTCATAGGTCTCATCCCACCAAATCTGTGATACATACAAAATCAATTTCACTTGCTTGCATTTCTGGTTGTTCAGTTATGTCCAACTCTTTGTGACCTCGTGGACCTTCTATCCTCCACTGTCTCCTAAAATCTGTCCAAGCTCCTGTTCAAAGCTTCCATGACAGTATCCATCCATCTCATTTATCTCACCCTCTGCTGTCTCCTTCTTTCCCAACATTGGGGTTTTTTTCCAATGAGTCCCACCTTCTCATTATGTGGCCAAAGTATTTCTTCAGCTTTGGTATTTGACTTTCCAGTGAATAGTCTGAGTCAATTTCTTTAAGTCTTAATGGATTTGATCTCCTTGTTATCCAAAGGTCTCCCAAAGGTCTTTTCCAGAACCACAATTTGAAAGCGTCCATTCTGCAGCACTCAGCTTTTCCTGTAGTCCAACTCTCAGAGCCATACATTACTACTGGAAAAATTATAGCTTTGACTCTATGAACCTTTGTCATATATCCCTAATGAGTCCTTGCATTAGAAGTTCTCATTCCTTTAGTTTGTTGTCTAAACTTTTGATATCCACCTGTAGACACAGGGAGCCAAGAGTTTTACTCCTGACTTCTTTATTGGATTTTGTCTCCTATTTTACTTGCTCTTTTTCTCTTTCTTCTTAGCTACTTCCCTATTGTACTATTATCTAGCCTTATGAATATAAATAGGCAGACTTCTCTTTCAAAATATTTTTAAATTGAACATGTTTTGATTAGATTTGTGAGACACTTGGCAAATAACTTTTCAGCCTGTTAGGTGTCCTCCATCCCTGTCCAAGAGATTGTCAACCCTATATTTTAAGTTATGTTGCAGAAATCCAAGTCCTGTTTGATTCCTTAGCAAGTATTTCACCTTTAAAAAAAATTTATATTTTTAATATTTTTTGTGTTGATGTAGATGTCTGTCATGCCAGTATAAATCAACTATGCAGAAAGAATTGCCTTCTAGTCTTTTATGCATTTGAAAGATTCTATCCATTCCTAAAATTTCAAGAAATTACTGTGATTTATGATTCAGTATTTCTAATATCATGGGACCATTGATGTAGGTATGTCCTGACTTTCCCACACGGTTTTGCCTTTTCCATGACCTTAGAGTTCTGTGTCTCTACTACACACTCATCTCTCACAGAACCTAAGAGTTGGAAGGAAACACACAGGAATTTAATCCAACTTCTATCTCTACAATTCTTTCTTTTTCTACTTATCTCATTCTTCAGTAAGAGGGGACCCACTGCCCCCTAGAGGACTGTATGTCACTTTTGGACAAAATAGTTCACTTCTAAATACAAGGTTTTTTTTTTTCCTTCCGCATTCCCTGCCTTTACTGCAGGAGCAATGAGATACATACACCTTGTGTCCTTAATGGTCTTTAGTTCCTTATTCATGATGTCATAACTCTTGGCAATAGTTTCTGGGCTCCTAACAGTATCATTAGTGTCCATGTCCATTACCAGAAGTTAACTATTTTTTGACAAACTTTGGGTGATCCTCCATTAACGTTTTGGATCTGTGCTCCAGGAAATGATGCAAATCTTGGAAATAAGTGACCACTCTATCTTAGAATTCATGACAGAGGAAAGAAAACTGGACAAAATGACAACCCTTATGATTTTGTAGAGCAGGTTTTAAAGGGTTTAGAGAAAAAAACAGGTAGAATACTAGGGACTAAATTCTATAGGATGTCAAACCAAGAATAAGATTCTGAAAACTCAAGCAGAAAATTGTGTTAAGGAGAAAGGGAAACTGTCTAAAGGTAGAAATAAGATTCTTCAAAAATCTGAGTTGGTCAGTGACTTTCATGTGTAAGGCCAAACCACGTTAATCTTTTGATTTTGGTTTTCTTTTTTTCTGGCAAAGAGAATAATCTCTGGATTCAAAAGAACATACAAAAACTGTCTAATAGGGGACTGAAATCCAAGATCATAGGTAGACAGTGCCTAGCTGTCTTTGATGAGTTCAAGTCACCAAACCATATTAACCACATCCTGGGATGCTAAAATCAGAAGAGGTGGCCATAGGACAGGAGAAATGCAAAAGGTCTAATGCAATGTTCTAAGGATTTTTGTTTGGCCCTCATTATATTGTTTATCATTCTTGTCAGTGACTTGGATAAAAGGTATGACATAATTAAATTTGCAGGTAATACAAAACTGAGACAGCTAAGAAGTTAAGAATAAGAATCCAAAAAGTTCCCTATGGTCTAGAACATTGGACTAATAATCAATTATGGTTTATAATGGATCAATAAGATGAAATTTAACAGAGATGAATACAAAATCCTATACTTGAATTAAAAAAAAATCAGTTTCAAAATACTATCCACATCCAGAGAAAGAACTATGGAGTCTGGATGCAAACTGAAGCATACTATTTTCTCTTTCTTTTGTTTCTTGTTTCTCGTGGTTTTTCTCTTTGGTTCTAATTCTTTACAAGATTACTAATATGGAAATATACTTAATATAATTGGACATGTATAACCTATATCAGATCACACAGTCTTGGGTAGGAGGGAATAGAGGGAGGAGGAGAAAATTTAGAACTCAAAATCTTATAAAAGTCAATGTTGAAAACTAAAAATTTTTTTTACAAAATCATTTTCATAAATATGAGCTGGAATAGATCTGACTATACAGTTCATCTTACAGCAATTTGGAGATTTTTAGTGGAACTCAAGTTCACTATAAGTCAGCAATGTGATATGGAAGTAAAATTAAAAAAAACCTTTATGAAATCAGATTGTATTGACAATCATAGTGTCAAGAATATTCTGCTCTGATTAGAACTCATCCAGAGTATTGTTTTCAGCCTGGATACCATATATTAAGAAAGACAAAATAAGAAAACAAAGAACAGCTAAGATAGTAAGGAAGCTGGAAATAATACCTTAGGAGGAAGATGTGGAAAAAAAAGAGATGTTGAACCTGGAGAAGACATAGGGAAAACATGATAGCCACCTTCAAGTATCTGAAGGTCTGAAATATGTTTTGTGATTTCTTGGTTTCTCAGAAAGTCATTGGCCTCCATCTGTTCCATTCTAATTTTGAGAGAACTATTTTTTTCAGTGAGCTTTTGCACCTCTTTTTCCACTTGGCTAATTCTGCTTTTGAGAGCATTCTTCTCCTCATTG
>CM053769.1:325968184-326021636 GCA_028658325.1 Potorous gilbertii | reverse complement strand
TCTTAGTTTTTTTCCCTTTTCTAGGCATTTTCCCAGCCAGTTACTTGACTTCTGAGAGTCCTCTCCACCCCCTGGCCCAGATCCACCCAGCTAGTGCTTGGGGTCTGAGATTCAAATGCTGCTCCCCAGCCTCAGGGCTTTTGGCAGCAGGCCTGACTGCTCTTCAGTGGGAGCTTATCTGCTGGTGCTCAGGTGGGGGCAGGGCCGCCTCCCAGGCTCAGTTCCCTCAGGGGGTTTATGCAGAGATCTTTTGTAATGGAGCTTCGGTGGAGCTCCTGCCTGCCTCTGGCCAAGATGCCTCAGCCGCAGAGGCCGCCTCCTAGGGGGTCCGAGTCCCGGAGATACCCCGCTCCCCTCTCAGCCTGTCTCTCTCACTGACCTGTGCATCTGTGGGTGGTGGGACTGAAGGTCTGAAATATGGAAGAGTGATTAGAGGAATTTTGCTTGACCCCAGATGGCAGAGCAACAGGCTTAGGGTCGATGTAAGGAAAAACTTCCTAACAATTAGAAGTATCCAAACATAGGCTGTATAGAAATATGTCTTCAAACAAAGAGAGAGCAGCTTGTATTGGGAATTAGGTATAGTTTAGGCCGGATGAACTCAGCTCCCTTCCAATTCAAGATTCTGTGAAATGGCTTCTAGTTTCCAAATACCTTAACGACCTCAGGTTAATATTCTCCAGGTAATAGTGTACAAGGGACAGTTCTGGATTATGGAAATATGTATGGAGAAGATGGCAAATCAAGGGGTAATAAACTATGCAGTGTATCCTAAAAGTCTTAAGTGCTAAGCATTACACTATTAAAGCTTAAAACTTTGCAGTTTTAGGCTATTATCCTACTTTGCCATTTTCAGCTATGAAAGTTTAAATATGCAAATTTACACCAAGACTTTTGGGACACCCTGTATTACAGGCAGTGAACAGTAAAAATCTCTAATTTAATGAATTCTATGACTGACTTTTAATGACTTTATGGATTAAATGCCACCTTTTAACATGTTTCTAATTGTATTAACTTTGGGATTTCAGAACCCATAACCATGCACTTCCAGATGCTCATGGAAGTTGTCCCGCCAGAAGAAGATCTCAACTAACGTTTGATTTTCAGTACATCAAGTCATATAAGAGATGTATTTTTGTATGGAATGTTTGTGATTGTCTTCCTGATATACGTGTTTTTTTTTTCCAAGAGAATTTTTACAAATATTTGTAATACCTTTTTTTTTTTTTTTAAAAAAAGAGATCCACAATTCTCTCTTAGCCTGGAGTTTATAACGAGGAGAAATAACTGACGTTTGCTAAAGAAAGCAAGCTACTCTGCCCTATTGAAAATTAGGAGAGTGGTAAATAAAATACCACAGTTGTGGTGGTGACTTATTTAACAAAGAGAACTGTACATGTATTTAAAATAATTGTCAATAAAGTAAATTTCTTAAACTCAATCGTCAAATGTTTTTAAAAATCTTATTTAACTAATTTTATTTTCTCTAACACCCAACATTTTGCTCTGCATAAAGACACTTGTTTGTTGAACATAGGATTCTGTGCTTGAATTCAATCACCTTTGGAACTTTTTTTGTAAGAGTATATTTGTAATTGAACAATTATGTCACAAATTCTAATTCTTAAAAGGTTCAGCTAATATGATGTAGTGGTCAAGTCCAAACCTATCATTTTACAGAGAAAGGAACTGAGGCCCAGAAAAAGTTTGGTTCAATATTAAGTGGCAGAGCCAGTATGTGAACTGAGGTCTTCTGAAACCAGATTCAATCAACCCTCACAGCTTAAACCATCTGCTTCCTTTAAATAATTTTGCAAGTTATTTCAAAGAGAATCAGACCAATAAAGGACTATCTATATCTATGTTTAACACAGTAACTAATCTGGATAATTGATTCCGTCTTGGTTTGTGTGAACATCATTGACAAGCCATTGGTTTCTAGGCGATATTTTATATCGTAATCTAAAGTAGTGGCTTGAGTACTGTAGAGTTGTAATCTCAAGTAGTGGCTCTCATGGGCATCCAAAAGTCCTTCCTTAGCATTTGAAATGGAGGATAAAATTCCCAGGAATAAAATTTGACCTTTATTTTCCCTGCCCAAATCCTATACCCTTCTACTCAGAGCCTCCTGCCATATCCCCCTTCCTATGTTTATATCAGTGAAGCCAACTCCAGCTATCCCAGCAGATCAGTTTCTTGGGGCACTGAGGCTAAGTGATTGGCCTAGAGACACAGAGAGTGAGAATCAGGTGTGACTTGAGCACAGATATCTCTCGCTCTGAGCCCTGCTCTTTAACTACTACTTTGTCATTAGTTGATGAAAATACTGTAAGAAGAGGAAAAAAACTGGAGACTACTTTTGTGTGAAAACAAGTACATTTTATTGATGACATTCCCACTTCTCATTATGCTGTGTAACTAAGACCATAGGCAACTGAGATAAGAAACCATAAGACAAAACTGCATGTTATTCATTACATTAAACCATTTAAGAGATTAGTATTTTCCCCAAGAAAATATTTACAGTTGAAGCTGAAATGTAGAAGCCTTGTTTCCATCATAAAAAAAAAGTTGCAACATCACATTTTACAAGTCTTAAATCTGTCAGTAGTATGTTTTAATACAAAAATAACACTTGCACATTCCATACTTTTAAAATGAAATTATACACTTAAAAATCCTAATGAACCAATTGGTGGCTTTAAAAATGTTTGAATTAAAAAAAAATACAAATTAAGTAACCTAACATTTTTTTTGAAGGACCACCACAACTTAAGTTAGCTATTTGCTTTATATTTTTTTTTAGAATTAAAACATTTTTAGGCAGTTCTATCATTGGCTACAAAAAAGGTTTCAAAAAAGAGCAAAACAAGAACAAGCAAGCAAAAAGGGATAAACTACTGACAGAAGGCAATGAAATCCTATGGACTACTGGGTTATCCCTGAGTGTACAAGAAGAGAATGCACTGGACAAGACATATTGCTATGGGCTTGTTATTGTAATTCTGTGGAAATACAAGCTGTATATCTATAAATTAAAGTCAGAAAAATATTGAGAGATACTGGAGGAAGTACAGGACGATAATGATACCTTTTGTTTAAATTTAACCTCAAAAAAGAAAATCAAACTTTACTTTGAATTATATGTACCCATCTCCCTGACCCTCAGCTCCATCCCTCAATATAAAGTATTACTGGTAGGGGCAAAAGTGTGTAAACTTAAAGTTAACTTTAAAAGTTAACAAGTAGCAAAAGAGAAGAGCTGCCATAAACACACACACAGACGCACACACGCGCACATGGCTAGATCTACCTATATAAAGAAAATCCCCACCTACTCTGGCAAAAAGGGTAACCTGTCACTTGATCTCATCATGAGAAAAATGTCTTTCTTCTTAGAAATACTCCTTCAAAATGGTGCTGTGATTGTCCCCCCGAGATGCTTTCTTCATAAGTAGCCCATTTTACAGATGAGAAAACTGAGTCTCAAAGTTTCATTTTACTCCATCTCACAGAACAGTTGAAGAGTTTGGATTTTTTATCAATGCACACACATATATATGTACACACATATATGCATACATGTATGTATATATTACCAAATTTCATGAGGACAGGAACTCTCTTCTTTCTTTTTGTTAAACAAAAAAGAGAAAGCCCAAATACCATCTAAAATTACTAGTGTAATGCACCATTCATTAAGTCACACCTACCTTATAAATTTTGAATCTGTCTTCAGTTTTAAAGATCTATTTTTTTCTTATATGTTCTAACAGGAACTTGTATTGATGAATACAAAAAACTTTAAGAAAATGTTAAGTATGAGTTCTATATGGGCTTTTAACCATGTGCTTGATAACTTCAATATTGCCAATTGGCTAAGAATATTCTGACATTCCCAAGACTTGTGAAATCTAAACTTCCTAAGTGCTAAAATCAGTCAACCTTCGCAATTTCACTTAAAAACCAACCTTTCTTTGCTTCCCTGATTGGGGTGACTCTCTGATCTATAAATACATAGAGCCCCCCAGACAGACCTGAGTAGTACAAAAGGCTATTTGGAACCAGTAGGTTTTGCATTCAGAAAAATCTTCATTTTAGCATTTTTTCTTTAGGCATTTCTTAAAAAACAGTCTGGAGATCATAAAGGTACAATTTTAGGTCAATCCGATTTTCACCGGTATACCTGAGATTTAAAATTAATGATGTCAAAGTCATTAACTATACTTCTTCTTCACAAAATGTGAATTTAGTGTTCATAAAGTGTGCTACCAGAAAACTAAGCCAGTTATTTTAACACTATTAAGCTGTTTCATATATGCATATTAATGCCAACTAATTTAAACATTTATATCCTTAACAATGGGGAGATAAATTTACATTCCTAAGACCTAATTAATACGGACATAATGGGGTCAATAACCCAGTTTAAAGTATGATTTTATGAGGTTGAAAGCCTACTCATTAGAACAGAATTATACATTCCAATAATTTAAGTAGGCCAATGAATCATATAAATTTTTGTTTTATAACACACCTAAAGTAAAATTAATGGGCTGAAAGTCTAGTACCTGGGGGAACCAAAATTTGCTATCTGCCAATCAAATTTAAGCTTTGCCAAAAACCAAATTACATTGAAGAGGAGAAGGAGTAAAACAGAAGGTACATTATTAGCTGGGATATGTATTTTTTTCAACCAGGTGACAAATATCTATCACCATTCCTTAAGTATCCCATGTCCCCCTCCCCCCAGCCCTTACTATTCTCTTAATTTTGGTCTCTTTATAAAGTAACCACTAAATAATTCTTATCTTTAATAAGTGAAATGACTACTTTTATAGACAATATGATTTTTCTTCCTTGGAATAAAAAAGGCTCAAATGTGTCCATGCATATCTTCTCAACTTGTAGGTGCAGTGATAGACAACTTCTCTGTCAAAGTCTTCGAACCACAACTTAACTTGCAAACTATTCACTCTCAGTTTCACTGTACTCAGAAGAATCATCTCTATCTTCACTTATCAGCAAATCAGTGTTGAGCACCTTTCTAGAGCACACAACTTAAAAAAAATTATACATAATTCAGTAATTCAACACTTACAGATTAATTCATAGTAGGGAGCCAAGTAAGCTCAGTCAATGCTTTTCATATCAAAACATCTAATAGAACAATGTTTATTCTTTGGAATTTGAGTGTGAACAATTTATATGCTGAGTAATTAAATATCCTCATTTACTCATAGATATATTTTATAAAGAAATTGTTTATTCAATTATTTTCCTCAAGAAAAATCTTTTCTGTGCAGTTTCATATGTTCAATTCAAAACCTTAAGAGTCAGGTAATGTCGTGCCAATAATACAGAAATAAACAAATCATTTCTCACTACTCTTATTAGAACATAATTCCTTAAAGAAAAAAATATGTAAATCAGTGAATTAAAGGGACAATAAAGTTCACAGTATAGACAAACAATAGCAATACTTCTCGTTCCAAAACTAACATGTCAAACCTTGGATGTTCTGTACTCTTCAATTCCTGAACTCAGGCTTAGTCCTCATTTCTGTTTTTGTCTGAATTCAGATGATTAATTCTAGTTTATAAGCCTGATATCAAATCCAGCCTTCTCCACAGGTACAAGGAAAGTGTGTTTTATATGTAGCATAATTTTTTAGACTAAAGATCTATGTATTTATGACACTCCATAGAACACAACTTACCTGTACATAAATCTGGATATGCTACAGATTAAACAAAGCATGTGTCTCAAGCATCAAAGCCTAAGAGTTTTTTTAACAGCTCATAATATGGTTCTCAAACTAATTACTCAACACAACACTGGAGAAAAAAAGTGTCTCACTATACAAAACTAAACAAACTTTCATTTTATTGGCAACAAAAGTGAAAGTTCTGTAGTACGGTCTGCATGACATGGATTCAAATTATAATGCAGTCGCAACTAGCTGTGTAGCCATGGATAATTCTTTTTCCTCATTTGTAAAATGGAGATAATACCACCTGTACTAATTACCTGAGAAGTTTGTTTAGAGGAAAACAAAGTGTTGTATAAATCTGAGATATTCTTCAAAGGAAAAAAAATTACTCAAATTGTTAAAATCATGTAATGCATAAGAAATAAGAAAGTTATGTAAAAGACTTATTATCTACTTGGCTAACAGAGAGCTTTCCAAACAGAAAAGATTAATGTGAACTCTAACTCTTACATGGATTGCAATAAAGTAAAATGTCTCAGAGAGGTTTAAATTCCTAAAGGACCATCCATATCTACATGTGACTGTATGCAGCCATCATCCCTGAACATGGCTTACACCCCATTGCTGCTTATGCTTCAGTCTCCCTCTTCTTGGCTTTGAACATATAGCCTTATCTAAGAAGTACTTTTTTTCTCTTTAAAATTTTTCTCCTTGTGTCTAATAATATAGCCTTACCATTAGAAAAGGGGCTTATATCTTCACATTCCTCCCAATGATCGAAATCAAAAGACACATTAGGATTCTGTAGAATATAAAATATACCATTAACTGAGAAAATAGGATAAATACACCCCTATGTACACCAAGGATATTATGACTCAAAAACCATTTAAAACTATTACCCTTTTCTTGAGTAAATTATGCCAAGATTCTTTTTTCTCTTTTACAAGAGTGATGATAGGTTCTTCATTCTTAATTAGACATTTGGATTCTTCTTTTAATATACTTGCATGTAGGTCCATATCAGCCATGTAAAATTTATCTCCTACCCAAGCACTAAATTAAAACAAATAAGGTTAGCTTTTTTACCCAAGTCAAATGACTCCAGTTTGTTTTTGTTTTTTTGCTAAAATATATACAGGCCTACCTGAAAACAACCCTTTCTCTAAAAAATTTACATTTCTGATCTTTTACATTTCTTAGCCTTATCTTCACAATTACAACATCTTCTTTTTGAAACCATTTTATCTCTGGGTGGAAACTATGAAAGAGTGGGGAAAAAAGACCCAATTAATTAATTAATCGATTAACCAGCAAACATTTGTTAAATATCTAATATATTCTAGGCACTGTTTTAGCTAAAAAGCAAAACAGTCCCTAACCTCCAAGAGCTTACACATATAAGCCTGTACAAAAAATAAACAAGGTAGTTTTTTATTTGGGGGGTGGAGGAATGCAGTTGTGGGCAGGAATCAAGAAACACTGCATGTCAAAGGGGGGACATAAGCTAAGTTTTTCAGAAAACCAGAGATTCTAAAAGGCAGAAGGCAGAGGAGAATGTATTCCAAGACAAACCTGTGTTCAAGTTTCTGCCCTTAAGAGATTACTGATGACTTTGGAGACCAGTGATGAAGCTGGAAGTCACAGTGCAGAGGGTGGATATATGAGTAAAAGAAGAGCAAGTACAGACAGATTTTTCTAGGAATCTGGCTGAGAAAAGGAAAAAACATATAGGAATGACAGCTTCAGATAAATGGAAGAATCTATGGAGGATTTTTTAAGGAACAGGAGATGTAGACTTGTTTTTCTGGAGTAGGAAAGAAAGCAACAAATAAGGAGAAACTGAAGAGATGACTGTGGGGATGATGCAACAGATAATATGGAAGGGACTGGACCAAGGGTATGTGTAGGTTGTAGTGAGAAGGGTCAGGCTAGAGTCAGATCACAAGACAGAACAGGGCATCATGCCAAGGAGCTTTAAGGGGAAAAGAAAAGAGAGTTCACAATAAATGGTTTCCCTCTTCTCAGTTAACTATTAAGTGAGACCCTAAGTTGAGAGCATGGAGGAAGGAGTGGACTTGATGAGAGAAACACAAGAGCTGCTTTACTGAAGTATCTTTATGTTAAAACTACCTAAGTAAATGCTTATATGTTAAAGAAAATCCTTTTCAAATTATGGAGTCATACCTTTTATGCTGCTGCTGTGTTGTTTCTTTAATGTAATTATCTCCACTATTTTCTGATATCACAACTGTGAAAAGAAAAAACGTCCAGGATAAGCTCACCGCTGATCATACCTTTCCCTCCACAGTGTAAGTTTCCTTACCCTGTTATTTACTTAAGTGCAGTACAACTGACAACTCTCATTCAGGTTAAAGACAATGAACGACCCAGGGTTAAGTATTAATATGCTTATTAATAGTGAAAATTAAATCCATTAATGGAAAAAAATCCTTAAGAGTTTTGAAGTAACAGCATGATATAGTGAAAAGAGACTGGCTGAGTCCTGGACAGTTCAAATCTCACTTCAGATATTAGACATGTGACCAGACCATGAGCAAGTCTCTTACCGTTCCATAATTCCTCTTTTGCCAAATAGTGAGAATAACTCTAAGTATTTGCATGAATGGTATATTTGGAGGGCCAAGTAAGATAATATATGTAAAATGCTATACAGATGCTATTAAAATGCAATAAAATCACTGTGTCATTCTAACACCCTTTGGTCCAATCATGATATCAAAAGTAAAACTTACTAAATATTAAAGTTCACATCCCTTTGTGTAATATCTTCAAAAGATATAAAAATTACTAGTCATGTTTTTCAAAAAGCATATGATTGAGACAAGAAGATTAAATACTTGCTTCATAAGTACTTACCAGACTTTTGATTTTCTGTATTCACTTGTAAGGAAATATTGTTTTCTGAAATTCTGTCATCATCTGATGTTGAGCTTTGCAGGTCATATGTATCCTCTCTGCCTTTGTTGGATGTTAAAGGAGTTTTTCTAAATGGAACACACAGAAATTACTGCTATGTAAATGTTTACCAAAGGTTAATACACAGATTTTAAAAAAGGCATTCAGATAAAAAAACCAGATAGATGAAGAACATATATTAGGCATATTATATTACAATATGTAGTTATATAGCTGGAGATGAGTAGCTCAAGAGTTTCTTCATCAATACTCATGTTATAAAAGTCCAAATTGAACAAGATGTCCCATAAGTTTTTATTAGCCATTATTATAATATTAAGTGCAATTATTTTAACAATTCTTTGTTAAAGAATTGTTAAATTGGATATATTTAATTTTAATATATGAAGCCTAGACTAACAGAAAATTATTATGAAACTGAACCTTTTCCAATACAAAGGAAAATATTACTGGCATTCCTGCAAATGGGTAGAGGCCTAGAAATTTATCCAAATTCTTTGAAGCTAGGCACATGTATCCTACACAGTTTCCATCACATCACTTCCTTGCAAAAAATATATTTTTAAAAAGCTCAATGAATACTATATTATATATACTATATTTTATGATGGAAACTTATTTGAACCTCTTACAAAGTTTCACAGCAGGAACTCTTTAGTCTTCTATATGACTTTAGATGAATGCCAGTTCTGTTTTATCCTTCAGATAAAAAGTACTTACCTTATGAGAATCATAGATCATAGGGCTGTGGACTTAGAGCTGAAAGGGGCCTTAGATGTCATCTATATATCAAGCCCCCTTTTTCATATGAAGAAACTCAAGCCTACAGAGATGAAATGACTAGTTTTTCCCAGAAGTAGGCAAATATAAGCCTTGCCAAGGCTCCCTAGGGAGGTGACAGAGCTTGGATCCAACCCAGGGCCCCTGTGTTTCAAACAACAAATACACAGAGAAAGATGAAATGTTAACTCACATGGTTTGGAATGTGTTCTCTTGAAGGGCTACCATTTTATTTTCTTGGCATAGTTTTTTAAGTTGATCTATATGTTCTGGATTATCAGTACCCATTCCCATTGATAAAATTTCAGCTCGAACATTATATTCAATTACAGAAGTTTTCAAATCTGAAAGCTTGGTGAGATGAACCTCAAGTTGGAAAGACAAAACAGAAGTACATTTCAGAATCATGATTTTTAAAAACATTTGATTACTTTAGTGTACTTCCCGATTTTGGCTGAAATGACTTAGATGATAGAATACATTCACCAAAGACAATGCTGTAAGTTTAGCCTCTTCATTTAGAAAGTACAAGAGATTTCAGACAGAAAAATTTATTTATCTGTTGTCCACTTCTGTCCAAAACTCTCCTTTTTTGATCCCCTTTCAATTTTTCTGACTGTATCACAGAGAAAACCATAATTAGTTTCCAATAGTTTTGGTAGTTTGTTCATACACTAGATTATCATATCTTTTAACCAAGCAAGTGTGTGCCCTAACTCTGGGCCCTCTGGCAGCAGCAGTAATGGCTAAAGATAGATGTGGATTTGAGACTAGTATCAGGAAATAAAAGAAATGATATTAGAATCCCTAAATCTAGGGAAATTAGTTTTTTCTATATCTTAAATGTAAAACAAACGTAAGATTCACATATTTCATGGTTTCCAGTGCAGTACAATTTCTCTAAAGTTTGACCCCAAAGAATCGGTTTGAAAATAAACCTGGATAAGAAGGCCTGACCTAAGTTATTTAAGGAAGAGAAAGTCTTTCCCCAAACACCAGTGAGCACAATGTACACTGATGTCTAACCTAAGAACAAAACTGGGGCACTGAAGACAACAGCCTTTAGTTTCTTAGGTAAAAGTTATTGGGAGTCTGTATTAGATGGCAGCTACTGACTCTTTTATAAACCATTTTTGACTGTGACTGACATAATTTCAGTCCAAAAGAATAGTGAAGGAGTAGATGGAGGGGAGGCATTCTCCCCTCTGAAGTCCTAAAGGGATTCCTGTTACACACTTGAAACTTATAAAGAGAAACTTGGGGGAAAGTATTTGTTGTATTTTTTCTTTAACTGATTTCACTTTTATAATGAATAATTTTACTAGCACATAGAAATTGAGCATCTTTTAGACCAAAAAGGTCAAATGAAATATTTGTAAAGCATTTTACAACCTTAAAGTGCTGTATATATTAGTTATTACTGCTGTTACACTAAAGATTAAATGATCATGCTAAAGACTGTATAAACAAAAGCTGCAAGAGAAAAAAAATGGGCTGAAGATGGAGTGTGTGTGCCAAAGATCATCTCTAGGAGCATGCTTTTTAGGAAGATATTTTTAAAACTACATCTTTGAGCATTTGCTTTATCATTTAGATTTCTGCCAGAAACACACAAGTATAAAAGAAGAGTCTGCTAAAACTGAAGTTAGATTCTTCATAAAGTTTCATCTTATGGGAGAATATTGATTTTTGCTTCTCTTGTAAATACTGATTATATAAGAAAATGGCACACTTACCATTGGATCAATCCAAACTGTATTTCCTAAAGACAGTACTACTTTTGCCTCATGTAGTTTTCCTATAATTTTATGGTGAATATATCTAGTAGCCTGAAAAATGTAAAAATTATTTTGTTACATGTTACTTGAATGATTGATTTATAATGAGCAATCACAACAAAAATCTACATAGTATTAAAAACAATATTATACATGTTCTGCTTAGAATAAAAGTCAGTTCCATTCAGAAGATACAAAAAGAAAGGGATATAAATATATGCACTTTCATCAACACAGAAATTCATTTGAAATTACTGGAATGTTTTTGATAAAAAAAATTTCCACTATCTTTTAACAGTGTTTTTAAACTTAAGTTTTAAAAAATACTTAAGTGTTTTTACATTTCTAAGTATCATCTTGTATTGTCATCGCATTTTTCCTTACACCACATTTTAAAATAGTGTGGAGTACAGTGACAAAGGCACTGGCTGTGGAGAAAGAATTCCTGGGTTCAGATGCTACGTCTGACACTACTTTGCATGACCTTAGGCAAGCCATTTAGCATTCATTGGGCCTCAGTTTCCTCATTTCTAAAGTAAGAGGATTAGCCCACATGGCATCTGAGTTCTCTTAAGAGCTCAAGAGCTATGATGACATAAAAAGCTCATCATCAGGTAATACAAGAGAAAACTGGGGCAGATGAAGTGCCTTTCTTCACAATTACACTGCTGATTTAGCTGCACAAGGGGACTAGCACCCATGAGTCATATATTCTAAACACAGTATTCACTACTTCTACTGGATCACATTCTCTCTTTTCAAGCAGAATGCTAATAAAAGGCCCAAATCAAACTGCTGTCAACATTTGTAATTCCATGCTAAAGCAGATTTTTCAACATGAGTTCTTTGTTTTGTTTTAAGGTTCAGGATACCAATAGTTTCATCCAAGGAAACATATAGCATGTAACAAGACAGTGAAGCCAGCCCAATTCTGTATTGAAGAAATATACTTAAAATAAAGGAGCACAGTGAGACAGGATGGCAGAAACAGGTCAGGTCCATTGGGGCCCTGGGTGAAGTGGGCAACCCACCAGCAGGTGGGATTTTGCATCCCAAAATAATGAAGTCTGGTGGGTTTTTATATGGTTCTTATCTGCATTAAGTAGGACCAGGTATTGATTGAGATGAGGAGACAAGATGCTTGGACCTGGAGACTTATCCACAGTAGAAGGAGTAAGAAGAGAGAAAACTCCTGGAGAAATGGCAGCTAGGACTCAAACTCTCTGCCAGGGTCTTTTGATTCTTACTCAGATAGTGTGACACAGGGGATTCACACTTCCTCAGGGCTTCTTTGTTTAGTGAAGTGAAGACACTATACGGGTCTTTACAGAATATCACACAACTTTCACGCAAACAAAGTTGAAATTTGTACCAGCCCAAGATAATTATCAAGAAATCGCATAAAGTAAAACTAAATACTTTCCTTCCCCTTATTAAAAGGCACATGGACAAAATTGAGCATTCTAGTGATTCAGACTTATCATGTTAATTACAAAGTACAATGCAGCAAGTATTCCACCCCAGAATTACACAAAAAGTCAGCCCTAGAAGCCCTAAGCACTGAGAACGGGGGTTGCCAATAAAACTAGAGCCCATCCACAAAGTCAAAAAAACTGGTAGTTTCCCAGGAAGAACAGAGAGGAGAAAGGGATGGTTTCAGAAAAATCTGAGAAAATTTGTATGAACTGATGCAAAGTGAAGTGAGGAGAGCCAGAAAAACATTACACAGTAACAGCAATATTGTATAATGATGACCAGTTGTCAAAGACTTAGCTACTCTCATCAATAAAATGATTCACAATTCCAAAAACCTCATGAGGAGAAATGCTATACACCTCCAAACAGATTTAGGGATCAGACTTGAAGAGTAGTTATTAATAAGATGATGTCAACACAGAATGAGGCCTCCAATGGACACTGACCCTGAGATCCATCCTTGGCCTGTGCTGGTGAGTATTTTTAGCATTGATTTAGAAAAAAGTACAGTTGGAATGCTTTCTGATTTTTACAGGTTTCCCAAAGTCAAAGAATAGATAGTACATACCTGACACAAAAAAAGTTTTTATTTTAGGGTGCAGGAGGGGAGGGAAGAGCAGGAAAGAATTAACTGAAGTTTAACACCTTTAAATGTCAAACTTTTTATTCTACCCATGAAAACCTTCTAAGATTATTTATGAAAAATTAAATTTAAATAAAGTAAATTATAATTAGCTATTTTTCTTCTCCTTCTTAAGTGGCACACAACAAAATTTAGCACTCTAATGATTCAGACTTCTCATGTTAGTTACAAAGCACAATATAGTTACTGTACATTGCTGCTATATTAATGAGATGTGGGAATGACAGCTCTTTTGCTCTCTGCTGAGATCTTCTATAAAAAATAAATTCAGAGATGTTTTCTGCATGGCAGAAGGTTGCCAAAAATCTGAGTGACAGCTAATTGGCATTTTATTATAAATATAAAAACAAGAGTGTATTGTCAGCTACAAAATTTATTTCAAACACAGATTTCCAAACATTATTTTTACATTTTAAAATCATGGCTACTATACCAAATTACTAAGTACCTCTATTCAGAGAACTTTAAAAATGTAAAAACATGAAAGCATGGGAACTTACCTTTGGGTTCCATTCAATTTCATTGTCAATAGGTTTCACTCTACAAACAATAAATTCTACAGCTTGAGGAGGTAGATTTTGGAATCTCTGAGGTAGCTGAAGCAGCTGATGACTTTTGGCATCACTAGTCCTGCCTTCATCTATAAATTTTATGCGAACATTAAAAAAGAAACAATTTTCCTCCTTTTGGCTCATTTCCAAAACTTGAACCCTGTAAAATAGAGAGTAGCTAAATAGGTTTCATTCTAAAATTAAATAACGTTTTCCCTAACTTAAATAACGAGAAGAAAAAAAGTCTTGAACTTAGCAAATTTAATCAATATTTTCAAGTATGTTAAAAGAAAAAACTCACTAAGTGCCTTCTAATTATACTTTATATGCTAGTATTGAAGGTAAACTCACAATAAAGTCTGAAGAGTCCTTATGAATAAATATCACCTTTGCTTCTGGAAAGGACATAATGATCCACTACCCTATGGCTCCATTCACCGTTCCTGCCAAAATTTCTTTGCAGAGGCACCACTCCTTTACTAAGGGACAAGCAACATCTCTCTCACTTTTGCAAAGAATTCTGTCTCAGAACCCACTACATAGTAATTCATCTAATAAAGAATTTTTCATTCATTAACATACAGTCATCCAGTATAGAAGGACAATCTCACATTTATATTTCTTGTCCCAATGTCTAGGTCACAGGGGTGGGGAACCTATGGCCTCCAGACCACATGTGGTCTGGCTGAGGAGGTTCCTCGCACCTGGTTAGGACACAATAATGCACTTATATGTTTTTTCATTCACTCCTTACTACACTGAATTCAAAAGCATTATAGTTGTGGTAATATAGCTATGCAGTATAGTTTAAACCTCAGTTCAAATTTACCACATGCTTTTACATTTCTTTGGATAAAACAAACTGGAATCTTACCTGTGAAAAGTTGCTTTTTCATATAGTCCATACAATGCAAACTTCTCAACTTTTTCAACAGACATTTTATTACTGGATTCCTTAAAATATTCCTTCATTTCCATATTAAGAGTTGCATACAGATCCTTGTATTTATCAACTATGCGTCCAAAATAGTTTGTTGCATTCACAATATAGAAAGGTATTATCTGAAAGCATAACATGTATTTCAAGAGATCTGAGATTTTCCTAAGTATGGTCCCTTCCTCTATCAATTAAAGTCACAATCTCTCTAAGCCTTAAGTAATAAGTTCATGAGTTATTCCTCATAAAAGCATGGGTGGTCCCCTGCATGTAAAAATGGTGGCCAACCTTGTGGTGATGAGCATCTTTGAGCATAGCTAGGCTAGTCTTCGAATGACAGAGTCCATTATCAGGTATGTAGGTATACGTTTAAATGTAAAGTGGAAAATTAGATAATTCCTTTTTTTTTTCTTTTTGAGACAATCAGGATTATATGACTTGCCCAGGATCACACTAGCAAATGTCTAAGTCTAGATTTGAACTCAGGTCCTCCTGACTTCAGGGCCACTGCTCTATCCACTGTGCCACCTAGCTGCTCTGAAAATTGGATAATTCTAAGCAAATGATGCATGTATGTCAGTTTAAGTCATCTCTAGAAACTAAGGCCTTTATAAAATCTGCTTAACTGCTGAGACAGTGTGTGACTGGTGCACTTAAGCTTAACTAAAGGAATTACTCAAATAAACAAAACCCTCTGCACTGTATTCACAAACAATAAAAAAGTTCTTTAAAAAGCTCACTGGAAGATTTCTGCCAACAGATTTCATTTCCAGATGACAAAATGCTTAAAAAAAGAGTCAGGAATGAAACCTTGTGCCCTCTGATATCTATACACAGCAAGAAACAATAAAGGTCTCACAAAAGAAGATTAATTTGATCTCTCAGGTTTCACTGTGATGAGAGGGATGCGACTCTTTCATTTGGCTATACAGAAGTACACTTTAAACAGAGAGAACAGGATAAAAGGTACAGTGGAGTATAGTAACACAAATATAAAAGAAATTTACAAGGAGAAATAATGAGAGCAGAAGGTAGAATGGAGACTATTTGAAGGAAGAGCAATAAGGGCAGAAAATTAAAGGATACTGTCATTGCAACATGGAGCACCTGAACAGAAAGAGCAGACAGTCAACTCCATGACATCAGGGGCTGCCTTTCTTTATGTTTTTTGTATCTTCAGGACCTGATACTATCTTACACAAAATGTAGGTGCTTTAATAAGTCAATTAACCAAGATTTGTTGGGTGTGGCAGACATTATGTTTATTGATAGACGAAAGCTTACTGAGTTGAGTTCTAAGAACAGATCACAAGCCTGGTACCAAGTCATGACACAAGAGATGAGCAGCTTCAATTAATTATCTAGACAGAAGCTTCAATTAATTATCTAGACAATCTAAGTTTGCGATGATAACTTCATCCATCAAAATCGTGGAAGAAATAACGACAGGAACTGTTATTCTCTAACTGATCCTCACTGACAATGGAAGAGACAGAAATGACGGACATGGGCTAAGGCAGAGAGTGCAGACTCTCGGTCAGTCACTAGATGCCCTATGCTCCCATTCACTGCTGATTCAGACATTCACTCTTTGATTTTATGACTCCAAACCCCTCTCCATCACCTTTACCTACAGACTCATCTAATGCATATCTATAAAGAAAAATTTTACTCATTATATAAAACATCCTGTTTAAATTCCTTAAAAACTTCATTATAAATTGAAGCACTAACCATTCAAACAAAATAAAACCACACATTAAGCCACAAACTCCACACTTATTCAGTTACAACACTAACAACTTATGTGCCTGCGTTTCTTTACTCCTTTAGGCGCCTTTTCAGATTTTGCTGAACTTTTTTTTACAGCCAGTGGATATGCTCCAATTCAGCCTCTGCTCTGCATCCCTTTCTCCTAACTTTTCCATTTTTCTTCGGTCTTTCTCCTGGTACAGCACCATTTTGCTGCTTTGGTGTACTGTGGTTTATTCAATTATTTCCCTAAATTTTGGGAATTTGTTTCTATGTTTTTTACTAAAAGTACATTGAAGTGTGTATAAGTTATTATTCTCCCTCCAAAAAAATTTGTGGGAAAGTGAAGAGAGGCAGAAGTGACCGCTGGGCAGAATCTAACACTCTAATATTCTGAGAGATTTATAGAAGAGAAAGTGAATTCTAAGTCAGCCCCAATCAATTCCTCTTTTACTTCTGGTTTTCTCTGTCATCAAGAAACATTTCTAGACTGAAAATAGAAAAAAGTGAATAATAGTGCATTAAAACCTAAAACAAAGGGTAAAGGGGCAGTGAGCTGGCCTTGGTGGGTCATCTACATCCTGATGCCCAGCAGAGCTGGCAGAAGGACTGGCTGAGACCTAGGCACTCCAAACCCCTCTCCATCACCTTTACCTACAGACTCATCTAATGCATATCTATAAAGAAAAATTTTACTCACTATATAAAACATCCTGCATTCAAATTCATGGGAAAATTTTGGATCCCTATTATTAAAGGAGTGATTAGTGACCCATTACTAGAGGGAAGTTCCTCAACAGAAGCTCTTTCTCCTATACTGATATACTCTCAGGTGTAGTTTAAAAAAAAATCAGTAAATGAACATTCAGAAAAAGATGCAAAAGAAGAAAAAAAGAAAAAGATGCAGTTAGGGGCTGCTAGGTAGCCCAGTGAATAGAGCACCAGCCCCAGAGTCAGAAGGACCTGAGTTTGAATCTGGTCTCAGACACTTACTGTGCAACACTGGGCAATTCACTTAACCCCAATTGCCCAAAAGAGGGGAAAAAGGATGTATCATTTCCTGATACATCCCTAAAGTACAGGTCAACAATCTACAAGCATTAAATAACTGACTGCTATGGGGCTAGGCACTGGGCTAAATTAGGAATCCAAAGGAAAAGTAAAAACAACTCTTTCTCTTGAGGGATACTCAGAGTCTAGTGGAGGATACAAGATGCATATGAACATGCAAATATCACATACAAAGTACATGCAAGGTAAATCTTAGTGGGGAAGGCAGGGAGAGAAGGGAGAGCAAGAGGGATGGGAGGCTTGAGGAGAGAAGACAAAGTTGGAGGCATAAAACTGCCCTGCTAAGTTGGATCATCAATTAGGAACAAGAGGGATATATTAGGAAATGAAGTCATGTAAAAACAAAGTTGTTTTTTTTTTAAATCACTGGCAAACAAAATTCTTTTTATTGTTGTTGTTTAGGGTTAGCATTTCAAATGTGTCTGACTCATGATTGACCCCATGTGGGGTTTTCTTAGTAAAGATACCAGAGAGATTTTCCACTTTCTTCTCCAGCTCATTTTACAGATGAGGAAATTGAGGCAAACAGGGTTGTGATTTTTCTAGGGTTACACAGAAAGTAAATGTCTGAGGCTGAATTTGAACTCACAAAGATGAGTCTTCCTGACCTTCAGCCTGACACTCTATCCCCTGAACCACCAAACTAACTCTAAGATAATTCTTAGCTTACCTTAATATATCCAGTTGTTGGCAGAGTTTGGTCAGATAATTTCCTTGGTGTGTCTATTTCTGGGTTAATATTATGTCGATCTGGACATATCCTTTTATCTCTTGAAAAAAGTCAAGATTACATTCTTTAAATACAGAATTAAAGCAATTATATGAACATGTAAAAGCTACTTGGAATAATTAATTGGAATTACAAGTGAAGAGAGGAAAGAATTTGTTTTAAAACCATATAAAATAGGTAAAAAGTAAGTAGAGATCTAGAAGAAGGATTGTTACCTAAGTATGAAAATTTGTGATTATCTATAAAAAAAGCAATTTTATGCCAACCAAAATGTATAGCCAACGCTGAGGTACGTTGTCAGTTACTGAGAAGTTGATTCTGAAACTGGCAGCCATGTGGCATTAGTTATTACTAATACATGACACAATTTATATGGAATGATGCTATTAGTTACACGGAGCTGATTCTAGGTTTTCAAATGTAGTATTGGTTATCCAAATACTTTGTGCAATCCACCTCTTTTTCCCTCTCTACCATGGGGCCAAAAACAAGCTAACCCTCTGATTATGAGTGTCTAAATAAAATCTGTTGAGAAGCTAGTGGAAATTTTCTTAGTATTTCCTTTTGGCCTGATGAAGAGTAGCCTGCTACAGTGGAAACAGCAATGACTTCAGGAGTCAACTACTTACTGCCTGTGGGACCTCAGGGAAGTCACGTAAACCCCCTAAGCCTCGGACCCTGCACCTGTAAAATGACAAGATGGGCTCTGAGGGCCCTTCCAGCTCCAGCTCTATGAGCCTATAAACACCAGAAAGAGGCCACTGGAACCCAGCAGAGAGGCTCGGTAGCCACTAGTCTGAGAAGGCCTTTATTCTTACCATTAATTTCAAGAGGCATGATGATAATAACTCTTTTGAGTAGTCACCATGTAACCACCCAAGTCAGTAAGATACGATGCTGCAGAACAGGAAGAACACCTGGAGACGCAGAGTCATACAGACTCTAGTTCTGTCCCCTCAGAGCCTTCTGTTTCACTGTCTTTAAAAATGGTGTCTCAAAGTACCTACTTATCTACTTCACAGGTTTACTCTTCGAATGGATCAAGTTAAATAATTAATGAAAGCAAGGGCTTTGGGAGCTATCAAGAGCTATACAAATATAATGGATTTCCATGAAAAAAGAAATTGACTATCTACCCAGTGTACCAATAATCAAAGGTATTAATGCTAACAGTTATCTTCTTTACATACTGCAAATATTTAAACATTAGAAAAATACTGACAATGATGAACGAAATAGGCTGTCTCTAAGATTCTTTACATGTTCAGTATTATTTCATGAAATGATGACCTTTGATCCTAAATTATCCACAGGGTAACAATCAAACATCTATTAAGTACTAGTTGAAGTGCTTTACTAGGCTCTACCCTTAAATTAGTAGAATACTCGCTATGAGTGAACTGAACTACATCCTAGCTTATTTCAGGCTCCTTACAATATAATTTGCATTCTGAAAAAAGCAAACATATAAAAATCAAAACTAAAAAGCAAAATAAATTCATTAATGTAGCCATGACCTACCTCCATCTTCAATCTCCAACTGCTGGCTCAAATATGAACCAAGATTTTCAGAATTTGACCAAGTACCTCAACACTGCCTGTGACTAGTAGTGACAAATACCTCTGAAATCAACCTACCAACTATTTTCCTCAGACTCTAAGATCTGTCTTGGACCTAAAAGCTTTGTTTATATTTTAAAATACCAGGGTGAATGAATGTTTTCTTAACAGAATCTGGGATGAAAGGGGAGGGATCAGAGAAGTAATGAAAAATAATTTTCTAATCACAGTGCAAAACAAAATGCTGATGATGTTTACCTTTCCCATTTATCTCTCCCAGGTATAGAATTTCTCACTTGTAGGAAGATATGCTTTGTGGTCATTAATCTTTTTGAGGGGGATGGGGAAAACAATCAGGGTCAAATGACTTTGCCTAGGGCCACAGAGCTAGTAAGTGTCTGAGATAGAATCTGAATTCAGGTCCTCCTGACTCCAGGGCTGGTGCTCTATCCACTGTGCAACATAGCTGTCCCATGGGTTATTAATCTTGAAATATGCCACAAAATTATTACCTAAATTAAAAATGATACATATCTCATTTCTGAATGCAATTATCTGATACATGGAGAATAATTAATAAAATTAGTCTTTACTAAAATGTGAGTCATCTTACTTGCAAAAACCAGAAATCTTAAGATAGTGACAAAGAGGCCTTCTGAGTTTTTTATCTTCCTTAGCTTCCAAAACTCCTGCAGTGAAATCACACAGCTCTGGAGGAATTTTAGCATCTGTTCGTTCCAAATAGCGCAATACACCAACCGCACAGCATGCACTTCTTTCTGTCAGTAGCAAAATAGATTTTGCCTTTTTATTTCCTTGCTCTGAGGAAGCCCCCTTAAAATTAAATAAGACAAGATGGAAAAGGAAAAGTTTAATTTAGATCAGTTTCAACTGCGGTACCCAATGAGTTTTTAAGTATATATATATATTTTTTAAAAAAAGGTAAATAGTAATATTAAAAGATCACATGAAAAGTGATTCAGACCTGTTCAATTAAACTTTGGAAATTATCAGACATACAATATAAACGTGCTCCAAAAATTTTTGGAGAACTAGGAAAACTAAAATGAATCACACAAGTCGCATCAGTTATAGCCAGAGGAGGTATGCAGTCATCAGTTAAAACTGAAAAGAAAAAAAAAATGGAAAGAGTTACAAAACATGGTAGGAGCACTAGATTTTCAAAATAGTTCACATCTTCCTATTCTTCAAGAAAATTTTATTGTATTTTTACATACCAAGAAAGCTCTCATAGATAGGTTTTTCTGCCCCCTTTCTACTAATTGTACAATCTCCCTTAGTTTCAAAATGTATTTTCTACCTAGAATAAATACAGACTAATCATATTTTGTCATGGCTGTGGTTTTGTACTTTCATAGTTGCCAGTCACTTTACCCTGAATGTGTAAACTCCTGGATCTATCATAGTGTCTAGCACATAGAAGATAATGAATAAATATCATTGATAAACTCAATGTTACAGGTCTCAGACACTTGACACTTACTAGTTATGTGACCTTGGGCAAGTCACTTAACCCCAATTGCCTTGCCTTCCTCCCTCCAAAAAAATTAAAAATTTAAAATTTTTTTTTAAAGTAATAGGTAAGTTAGGAAGAGAAGAGGGTTGGAAGAGGGGAAGATAATTATTTCTGTTCTTGACATCTTGAATTTAAGATGTCTATTAGGCAACTGGAGATGCAAGACTGGGGGTCAGCAGAGAAGTTAGGGCTAGACAAGTAGATCTGAAAGATGGCTACATAGAGATGATAACTGAAGCTATGATATGATCACTGAAGCTGCTGAGATCATCAAGTGAAATAGTACAAAGGAAGAAGAGAAGAGGTCCAGAACACAGCCTGGTGAGACATCCGTGATTAGTAGTTGAGACCTGGATGAAGATCCAACAAAGGAGACAGACAGGGAGTCAGCCATTCAGGCAAAAGGAGAAACAGGAGGGAGTAAGCAATATCAGGAAACCTACAGAGTAGAGGGTGAATGACCTGCCAAAGCTTACCAGAGGTCAGAAAGGATTAGGACTGATGAAAGGCCATTAGGTTTGGAAATTAAGAGACTGTTAATAACTTTGGGGAGAACACTGGAAGCCAGACTTCAAAGAGGTAAGAAGAAAGTTGAGAAGAAAGTGGAGGCACTTACTATAGATAGTCTTCTCAAGGAGTTTAGCAACAAAGGGGATAAGAGATATAAAATAAGAGGTTCCAGGGATGGACAGATCAAGTGAGGTTTTTCTGAGGATGGGAAGACATGAGTACGTTTGTAGGCAGTAGGAAAGCAGCTCTAAAAAGGAAACCAATTACATTAAAATACAAATATGATTTTTTTTCCCTCATCTGACCTGAAATCTGTCCAGGGACTACTTTAAGGGAAGGGTATCCATGGACTCCAGGTTAAGAACTCCTGATCTATAGTGTATAATTTTTGGATCACAACAAGGCATCTTAAAGTTCTAATTTGTTGACCCTATTAAGCTTGTAGCTCCAAAATCAGAAGTCTTATAAAAATAATCTTTCATTTTAGAAACTTGTTATAATCAGGAACTTCACATATTTTGAAAATGTGAAAAAATTTCTTCATAAAGCATCAAGACATGGTTCTCTCTATCCTACCACTCTTTACAGGTCAAAACAGCACTTACCCAACACAATATGAGAGCCAAGACTTAGCTTCTTTTTCCATTGCTCTAATACATTTTTAAAATTAGCAGCAATTTCTGTGTGCATTTTCAAGCAAAACATTGAACTACTTTCCACTACCTGAAGAAATCAAAAAATAAAGTATAATTTTAATTAATGTAAATTCAAAAAAGTATAAACTACACTGTTAATGACTTCAATATAATTAACAAGAATTACTGAGATGGTCTTTTTTTTTAAGCCAACCTCATTTATCTTGAATTTTTGGAGAATGATTTAACAAATCAATTTTCCAGGAACATTAAGCCTATAATGTCTTTAACACTACAGAAAAGCTTCTTGGAGGATGAAAATTTTTAGTTTTCTACCCTTTAAAACACAGAATAACAAATGTAATTTAATTTTCATGATAACTTAGTTTTCATTATGATCTATAAGTCTATTGTGATAAATGAAATACAGTAGATATCCTCATGAGTAGCAAAAGTTTGCCCCTATATGAAACAGTCATAGACTATTGTACTTTTATAGCTCTTCAAGATTTATATAAATCTTTTGATATGAAGGAAACTCTAAAAGTGTTATATTACTGGCTATTATACTTCCTAAACTGGAAGAGGTTAAGTTTTTGGTTAGTATAACCATAAATGGCAGCTAAGTGGGGTAGTGGATAAAACATGAGGCCTGGAGTCAGGAAGACTCATTTTCCTGAGTTCAAATCTGGCCTCAGACACTGTGATCCTAGGCATGTCACTTAACACTGTTAACCTCAGTTTCCTCATCTGTAAAATGAGCTGGAGAAGAAAATGGCAAACCACACTAGTATCTTTGCTAAGAAAATCCCAAATGGGGTCACAAAAAGTCAAACATGACTAAAAAAAATTGTACAACAGCAAGACTAAGAAAACGGTCATATCTTTAGATACTGGGGAAATAAAATTGCTGTGCCAGATAATTGGCTTCCAGAGGATCAGTTTCTTCTATTTATTCTTAAATTTTTCCAATTATGTTCTGCAGAATTACAATGAAATCTAAGGATGAACTGGGGCTGGGATACTGACTTGTTGAATGATTGTCACATGCTTGTGACATGGTCCAGTAGTCATGTTTCAGTGACTATTGAAACATGATTATATTATATGAAGTGAGTATATTAGAGTTCCAAGGAAGTGAAATTATTGTATCTAAACCTTGTGCGTTAACAGTTCAAAGCCATAGCACTAATAGAAGATCACAAAATTTATATCTGCAATTTATGGAGCATATTGATGAATGGTCTTAATTGCCTTACCACAATTCTAAGCCTGTATCATGCTGAGAATTAAGGAAATCTTGCTGTGGAGGAAAAATCCTTTAGTCCAGAAGACAGAGATTAAGGATACTGCTGTGGGGAAAAAGCTCCTGGCTTTATACTAGGGTAGCAATGCATTAGAGCAAGGAGAAAATAGAATGATCCAGAAACTTGGGGTAGAGGAGTTTACCAGGTCGCCTGGAATGAAAGAATAAGTATCAGAGACCTGAGATGAGCTCAGCAGATTACTGAGGGACTTCTCAGCTAATGTGTAGTTTGTTTCCTTACTTCACAGTAAAGTAATTTTCTATTTGAAATAGCTGACTGTACATTGTACTGTATCAAAGAAGATAAAGAGAGATACTATAGCAAAAAAAGAAAGAGGAAAGGTGTAGACCTGAAAAATTTTTGAGGAGAAATATTCTATTCCTTTGGGTAGTGGCAGCAGAAAATTATTTGAGAGGGAACAGAATTTTTTTTAAAACTAAATTCTCAGATCTGGAACCAAATATGTAATAAATATAAATTATTATACTATCTATTCTGACCATACCCTCTGTTACAATTCAGAAAAGACTGAGAATCAGTTTCTGTTTTTAATTCTTTCTTTACCTCGTGATCCTTGCAGTCTGTTTACCTGGCCTAACTTCTCAGGACCTGACTCATTTCTAGATGGAAGCAGGCACAACTAGCCTTTGAGAACACCAATATGTTTCTCTTTCACTAGAAATTCCTACCTTACAAACTATTTCTGCTTCAGCCACAGAGCTTGTGAATATCAAGGTCTTCTGAGCATGACTTGGACTGAAATCAAGCATTCGAAGCAACGTTGAGGTTTTTTCACAGTCTAAACAAAGCTGAACTACCTATTAAGAGAAAAAAGGATAACTAGAATTTCTGAATTTCTGTATTTTTTCTGACTTCATTTTTTATTTATGATATTTTGATGAAATCACATGGATGAAACTATCTAATTTAAATATTAACATAGTGATCCTAAGGTATCAAACTCTTAAAAATATACTTTTAAGTATTTTTAAATTTCAGAATTAACATCTAAATTAATCACAAATACACAAATATTTTAACACATAGTTTGAATCTCTGCAACAAAGAAAAAATACAACCATGGTTTACCTGCTGTACATTTCCATAAAGAGCAGCTTCTTCCATGGATGTTATGACAATGTAAGGATCACTCATGAATTCTTTGGTTAAAAGTTCTATGTGTTTGCTCCAATGAGCTCCAGTCGCTACAATCTGATGAGGTGCAGATTCTCTTTCTTCAATTATAATAGTTTTCTTGAAATAATCTAAAATCGTAAACATCTATAAAAACAATTATTTTGTTTAGATTATCTGATTTAATGAAATATGCCTTACAAAACTGATGCTACCTGACAAACAAGGATAAGTATGTAAAAATCCTAACTCAGATGACTTTTTTTTCTTGCAGAATAAGTCCACCTTGTATAATAATAAGTCCACCTTGTATAATAATAAGTCCTTGTGTATCATTTCTTCTGGTCACCATGTGATTGCCTGCCCCATCTGAGTTCTCTACATACTGTGGTCCTGCCAAACCATTTACAATCTTTTGGTAATATCTATTTCTACTACAGTCATAGAGACAAAGCTCAAGATACAAAGGAATAGCAACTCCATAATGACCAGAAAATTAAAGATGGCAATATTGATTCAGAAAACCTTGTTGGTACACAATTATTAAGTTTTAAGTGGGAGGAATAAAAATAGAGAATATGCTGTCAGGCAAGTATTCTTCAGTTTGAAAATTTAATAAACACCTACTAAATGCAAGGCATTGCTCTGTCTTAGAAGCAGTCTTTTTGCCAAGGGAGACTTGGAGAGTAAAGATGATCTGGAATATAATTAACTTTTCTTAACTAGATACTTATGTTCTAATTCTTCTTAGAACTAAAATGCTGAGTGAACAAAATCTGAATGAACAAAATGATATCTGAATATGCGATATACTTACTTGCTCACGAGCTTCAAAGAACAACACTTCAACTTCATCAAAAATAAGATGACAGAGTCTAAGAAATAACAAGCTATGATACTTCAGGAGTCTCAAGAGGCTATGGGGTGTTGTTATAATCACCTCACCTATAATTTAGAAGAAAAAATGATTAATGTAATTCATTTTGTCCACAGATTTTTCAATTATTTCCACAACTGAGATATTACAGAATTGCTATAGAATTTAGGAATGGTTTCTTTTTAAGTATTTTTTTAAAAGCAAATTGGTACTAAAATATTTAGTGTCAACTTTGAAATGAATTCACAGTGTTACAGATTTAAGCTAAAACCAAAATCCACATGCTAGCTTTTTTTTTATTTAGAGACTTGATTATATCCACATCAATAAAATAGGATGAACTTGGTGATTAAGTCTTTCAATAAATCTTTATGCTCAATCTACTTACTAGTTTATATGTAGATAGTCTAAATAAAGGCTCTATCAAAAGATGTCAGGAATAAAATCAAGAAAAACACAAAAGTACATTATCTTAGCTTTGTGCCAAATATTTTTCCTACATAAACCTACACTTAACACTGTATTATTTTTCTCTCCATAATTTTCCATTAAATATGCTTACATCCCCTCTGAAACTTCGTATTTTGAGCTTCATCTTTGTTAAGTCCAATTATTAACAACATGGGATGAAGAGGCCTAGAACATCTACCATACTCTTCTAGGAGCTCAAAAATGTGCTGTGCTTTTTTCCATCCAGGGCATACAATTACTGCTAATGGCTGCAAAGACAAAAAAAGAATATTTTCATATAATTTTGCACCAAAATTTAAAAGAATATACTTATATATTAGAAAAGAAAATTTAATTTTATGGAATAGAAGTTACATGCATTGAACTAAAATAAATCTTGTAATAAATTATACAGATGAACACAGAGTTTAAAGGGACCTGGAAGATTCCATAATCTAAACTTCTCATTTTACAAATAGAAGAAATGGAGGCCCAGAGGGATACATTGATGTGTTCATGGCTCAGAGATTATGGCAGACGTGGAACTGAGCCACATCTGTGTCTTCCTATGTTTTCCCACTATATCCATGCCTCTTTTAAGTGTAATTTAGAAACTGCATTAACACACAAACTTCTAAGATTCAGAAGTAATTCAAGACGTAGAAGTAATAAGGACAGGAAACCAAATGGTACAGTCAAAAGGAGCTTGACATTAATGTAGCTCCCCAAGGGGTAAATTACCTTCTCACTGCACTTTCCCTATCCCAAATCTCTAATCAAAAGCCAGAAATGAACTCCTTCCAATATCTTCTCCCTCAGTCAAACCATAATGGAGGCATCAGAAGGATTAATATCAGTGAAAAAGTAACTTAAATCTTAAGACAAAATTGTTTCAATCTTTCCAATTAATTTTCTGCATGTTGGATGGAAAAACAACTCTTGGCAAAATATCATCTGACACCAAATATTGATAAATCACTTATGCTAAACAATGACAACTATGACTTTGTCACTTTTGTCCACCAAGACTCTCCACTCCTTAACGGCATCCTTTCAAAAATGTGAGTTCCCACTATTGACATTAACTGCAACTGTGTTGGAAAGCTGTATCTTAAAAATCCCTGGCCCTGTGACTATCACAGTGAGATGAACCTCTCCGAACTTCCCGGGGCTCACCTGTGGATGACACTCTTGTTCACTACTAGGCCTCTATCTGAAGACTTTACAAATTAGTGGCTCTCAAAGCTTGGACTCTAATGGCATAGCCTTTGGAACCAAGGGTCATCCTCCATACCATGATGAAGAACTTAAGTAGGGCTTTTATGACTTTTTTAGGATGTACACCAATTCATCTTTCTGTGACAGCCTCCAAAACTGTTCAACTCTGCCATCCTCTCAATCCTTATCACCTAGGCCCACACCCAATCTTATTACCACACCTTTCTTCTTCATCTTTCCTACTGACTTTCAATTCCATGACATCTTAGGCAACCAAAAGCCAAAATTCCACTGGCAAAGCAGAAGCCTAGTGACAGTGATAATCAGTGGAGAATAAAAAGCAGAAATGATGGCAAGAGTGAAAGATGAAGTTCTAGAGAGAGGAAGGTGGACTTGTTTAGGTTCAACTTGGGGCTTTATGAAAACTCTGAACCTGAATTTTAAAATATAAATTTCAATTTCTTTATTGTGAAACAAAAAGTTTTCAACTTACTCCATTTCTACTTGGCAATGACTTGTAGCAGGCCCCTGTATGCAAAAATGTCAGTATTGGTGGGATATATAAAAGAGGATCATTTCCATGATGAGATATGACAACCACATCACATCCACGAGCTATTGGTGGCCAGCAATAAGACTCAGTATGACTGGGTCCTAGAAACTTATTCTTTTTCAGTGTCTAGAAAAGAAGAATAAAAACAAATTTAATAAAATAAAAAAGATAAAGCAATGATAAAATACTTTTTTACTTCCTCTTTAAATATTCTAGTATCACAAAGGTAGGGTTATGACATGAATTTACGAACATAGACTTTATGAGGACACACAATTTTTTTTCAAATTTAACAAAGGGACTGAAAGGGAAAATTTGGCTAAAAAATTTTTTCTTGTTGAAAAAGAGGTTAGATAAAATGATTAGATTTGCTCATCTTAACATATGCCCCAACATTTAGTGTAAAAGAGACATTTTAAGGATATCAGCAAGGTTCAAGAGAATACTCAGTCCTAGGTCAGGTTTGTCTTGACTCTGTTCCTTCCTATATAACTTTTAACAAATTATCCAACCTTCTAAGCTTGAGTTTTCTCACTGGTAAAATGGGAGAATTGGACTTGAGGATGATCTCAAGAAATCTTTTTAGCTCTATATGCCTTTAAAAAAAAACAGTATAAAGAATACTCTGCCCATTTCAAAAGCTCTACTTTTTGCCTGAAAATATAAATCATTTTAAACTCACCATTGCTCTACTTACACTAATTACACATTTATAAAAATTACAGATTTGCAAAATTATGTATTTGTTTACTTTATAACATTTATTAGTTCTATTAATTATTCAATTATATATTTTCAAATTATATACTTGTAAAAATGAATTTCAATTTGTTAATATGAATACGAGCTAATTTGAGATTTATATTTTAATGTATAACATGTCACCTATATCATTCATGTCATCCATCATAATTAAACTGGATTGCCATCACAGTTTAAAACATTCTACTTCAACTCTTGCACAATGTATCCTAAGAATAAGGGCAAGATAAGTCTGAATCATCACAATTAGGATTCCCAGTGAAACTGATACTCTATACTACAAATATTAGAAACAACACTAGGAAAGCCTCAATTCTTAAGAAAAAAAAAATCCAGAAAACTAGCAATTTGCAAATAAGGAAAAAAATTCTCACCTATTATATGAATGTATATGATTTTACAAATCATTCATTGTCATGAAAGTAAGTATTAATATTAAAAATCTCACAAACAATCAAAATGGTGTTCAGGAAGGAGGGATTACCAACCTTGAACTAAGTGACTATATTCTGAAAGCCAGTTCTTCTAACTTTATCTCAGATCATAAGAAATAAACTAGAATTGTAACCAAGAGAAATTCTGAACTAGAAAAAAAGCTGATTTTACTGGATTGGACCACCCAAGTTTTTCTATCATTGGCTACTCAATATTTACCAAAGTCAAAAGGGCAAGCTTGGACAGAATGGAGAAACTATTATACATACCATGTCTCTGATTACTTTTTTGACTATGAGATTCCCAAATACTTGAATGACACTAATAGTCTTGGCAGATGAGGGGTCTGACACTCTTATAAGCAACACTGAACTGTAGAGTTTAATTTCAATAGGAATTCTCAAAGGACAGACTGAATCACTAAGTATTCAAATCTACCACAACAAAAAACTAAATTACTCATAATTCTATATTCAGCTGATATCTAGAAAGCTACTGCTTTTCACTAATTATAATTAACTGCACTATTTCACTTATATTTCTTTTTAAACTGTAAAGAATACAAAGGAGTTTTTAAAAAGCCATGTTGGGTTCCAGATCTAAGAAGGAATAGGGCTCCTACTGGAGATGGATGCAACCATCTAGAACAGCCAAAACTACTTGACTTATTTGCTAATGTTTTTTCTCTGACACAAAGAATGCTTTTTCTCGAAGTGAAAATGGGAAAATTATAATGTAATGGAAGTCCAAAGAAGTGAGGACATAGTAAAAAGGGTACCTGGCTATCTTCAGAGACAAAGTTATCCAACCCAAACTAACTACAATCTATGATATGGAAAGAACTTAAATTTGTTTGCTGAGCAACTGTTGACCACCAACGTGGAAGATGTTCATACAACTCTAGGGTCGGTGATCAGTCCACTGATGAAGCCATATGGTTAAAACATGGGGAATACTCTCTGGCGATCAGGCTATTCCAGACTGGGAATAATAAATATCTCATTTCAATAGCATTTTAAAGTTTACAAAATGTTTTCCTTATGACAACCCTAGAGGTAGATATTGGCCCTATTTTATACAGGGAAATGAGGCTGAAAAATTGACTTGCCCAACATCATATGGCTACAAAATGACAGAAGTAAGACCCATTGCTATCCATTGCTAAGCCTAGGACTTTGATAAATGAAGTTTTGTTCCCAAAGGATATCAGAAGTACCTTTTTCACCTTAAGGTTCAATAACCAATATATATATATATATATATATATATATATATATATATATATATATATATATATATATATATATATATATATATATATATATATATATATGTATATATGTATATATATATACATATATATGTATATATGTATATATATATACATATATACATATATATATAAATCTAACTATACTATTTCTTCAATGCTCAAGTTATAGAATCATTCTGAATCTTTTATTATTTAAGAGTAATACTAATAATAATTCTTATTAATATGGTATTCTGTTAAATTTCCTCTCTCTCAACTACCCTGGGAAGTAGACAAGTGCACATATTATCCTCCCTGTATAATGCAAATATTATTTTCCTCATTAAATAGATGAAGAAATTGAGACTCAGGTGAAACAATTTGCCCATGGTCACACAACTGATGCTGAAAGTAAAATTGTTTAACTACACTTTTTTCTAGCACATCACATTGTCTTTCAAAAAGTTTCTCACACTCAAATCACTTCTGGCTTATACTTCATGTTAAATAAGAGGCTCACCATGCAGATGAGTTTTTACTTAGTTGGACACTTTTATCAGAATAAAGGAATAACTCGGGTTCCTTAGGATCTCAATTTTCTTTGTCCCATACCACCTACCCCACCTTTTCTTAGTGAACTAAGTATTCTGCTTCAAATAGCTTTTTTCTTGTCTGCTTTGTCTTTACAGGTCAGGAGAGAAAAGCGGAAAAAAAGTCAATCAGAATAGGAAATTTCTCTGAGGTCAAGGAAAAAAACATATATCATTTTCATTTTCAGACTTTCTGGACATATAGTCAACACGTTTCAGTTCAAGTGTACTTAACAAACAGTAAAAGACTCCTTAAAGCTGAGCAGAATGAAATGTACTGTAGATCTTGATCTGGCTTCTAGCTAACTCATTCTCTCCTGTGAAAAGCCCTGTTTATGCATACTCAAAAAAATAACAACTTTTGTTCACATATATATATAATTTAAAGTTTAAAACGCATTTTCCTCTTAGAAATACTTACAATAGCCCTGCATTGGAAAGCATTGATGAAATGAAAAATCAATCATGTAAAAAAAAGCCACACTAATGCCATCTATAGAATTAAAGACCATCACACTTCAATGTACAGTTCGGTATATAACTGTCACATGTTGTAAAGATAATATTTTTACCTTTTTTAAATCCACTGAGAGCGGTGCAGTTTCAAATGAACAGGGTTCAATTTTATTTCGAAGAACAACAGAGGGTTGCAGGATGCTAGATTTTGATTTCTGCAACTGATGAAGTGATCAAAATTGATTATCAACTGTTTTTAAAGATGACCACAAATGAAGATGCACAAAAGACACATTCATTTTTTTCAGTATTACCTTTTATACAGGGATACATTTACCAACACATAAGTGAAAAATTGCTTCAATCAATGAAGTTAATATTACTGCTCAACAAAGGACAAAGGTAAACCTCTGGACATTTTAAGGGGCTGAACATCTGATAGCCACCCTTCTAAAAACATAATATCTTCTCCCATATTCTCAGATCTAAGAACAGAAAGGTGATGATAATATAAACATGAGCAAAACATATTTTCATTGAATTTGGAGGCCTTGGAATACCTGCTGTATATCACGGATGCCATCAGTTTTCAAAGGATCAGGATTTAAAAATTGCAACAACCTATAAAACATTAAGTCAAAATGACAATTTAAGAATATTTTTGTTTTTTAGATTCAATTCAATTATTCAAAAATGGTCTGTATGTCATAAAGCAGACCAAGTCTCATAGGGGGAAGGGTCCTTAAAGAGTATATAATTTATTCCCTTCTTTCACAGATGTGAAAAATGAAGCAAAGGAGCACAAATTAGTACACTGTCAGACAGACAATTCATTCCTGCAGGAACTGTGGTCCTATGTAAGCTGACAAAAGAAGCACAGAGGATCGACTTGAATATGACAGGAACATATTCACCTTCCTAAGTTCTTAACCAAACAAAGTACATCACCTGCGTTAAAGTGCTTTATATATCTGACTATTTAGTAAAAATGCATGAAAAACTGTCTTTTCCATGAAAAAAAACTTAGCTATTCTCATAAAACCAAATTGTATTAAAATCATTTTGAAAGCAGTGCTTTGTTAATCGGAAAGGAAGTTGAGTTATCTACAGCTCCAAATTATGAGGAATTAACTCCACCAGATGAGAGCCTTCAAATAATACAAACAGTGAACTTTATCTCAGTGATCAATTTGTTTTTATTCTAAACAACTTGGGGTGAAAAGCAGAAATCCAACAACCACAGAACTCAATAGCAAAAATTAACATGTAATACTGCTTCTGAAAAAATCCAAAGTCATCAGTAAATAAGCTACACTAGATGAACATTTTTATAGCTGTTCCTTTTGGCACATTCTTCTATGATAAACAGAAACAACCCATGACGAGTTACTATCAAAGAACTTTAGAAACATGAAACAGAACTGAAAACAAATGAGAACAATGGCCTGACCACAGGAAAAAGATGCAACCAAAATCGTTACATATGCTGTATATGGTATTATGGCTTCCAACAGAAATGTAGAGTTGATTCTCAGTGTGAAATCATGTGTCAAATTCAACTTTTCATACCATTATTAAACTTTTTAATCACTAGAGAAAATTTCTTACTTCACACAGCCATTTTTTTCATCATATTTCTTCTTCGATGTCAATTTGAATTGTTTTTCATTTAACTTCTGACATGAACTAGAAATTTAAAAAGAAAGTTTATATGAAAACATTTTATAAACATATCAAAAACATCTAAAATAGCTTTTTAAAAAGTATGTCACCACCCTATTTATCTGATAAATCTGACACTCCAGCTAAATGGACCAATAATTAAAAAGTGTCCCAATAATTAAAAACAATTTTTTTTAAAAAGAAGTATCCCAGGCCATCTTTTATCTTTTATAGAGGGGCCTGCAGTGGCCTTCAAAATGTCTACCAAGAAATGTTCCTCCATCTTTCCAGGCCTAGCTCAAATGCCACTTCTATCATGTAGTCTTCACTGGCTACATTTGACCCTATCAGATCTCTCCCAATTTGTATGTACTTCTCTCATAAACAATGCATTATAATTATTTGTCTGTATGTCTTCTCTAGGGTAAATGGTCTTAGCTTCTTCCACTTTTTCCTGCATGATATGGTTTCCAGACCAATTCTTCAACCATCTCTGTCACCTTTTAGACTCAGCAACATTTGTGTCTCTTTATGGTATGGCACTTCAGAGGCAGTATGACCAGCACTGAATATAACAAAATAGGAATTCAGTATGTCCTATGATATTTTTATTAACAGAATTTAAGATTATGTTCATTTAAAAAAAATACACGCCATAAAATACCTACTCAGATAAAAGTCTGTGGTAAACTGAAAATTTTCACTTCTTTGACATTAACTTTGTCAAAACAGATCAACAATCAGTAAGTGCTTTCTATGTAACACTATGTTTCCATGAGTATTCTGTCCACACCTCTTTTACAACATATAACTTATATTAGAGTTATTTGTCTCTTATCATCTGCTCCCCTCCTCTAAGGACTGGACAAAACTGGGGGGTGAAGGGAAATTGCAGAAACCATGTTTAAGAATTTATATATCTTTTATAGTTATTCTACTCCACCTTCTTGGTTTTAGCACATACTGTCAAATGTGAAAATCTGGATCCTATCGTTTATCATATTCATTATCCTTGCTGATCTATGTGTCATCTACAAATTCGATAAGGACCCCAATTGTGTGTTCATCAAAACAATTGCTGAAGACAAGGACAAGCCCAGAGCCATTTTGTACCCTTAAGTAAATATTAAAGAGTCTAGGTACATACAAAATCATTAATATTCAACTAATTTAAAATCTGTTTAATAGCACTTATTATCTAGATAACCTAAGATACTTTGTCATTTGTTTTTCTCATGGTTACTAAAATACACCCTTTACCCTTTTGGGAAATCAGGATAATTTCCTGTACAGTTATCCTGTACCTCTTAGGAGATTAAGATAGCAAAAATTAGTTCTATAAGCAACTTTACTGAATTCCCAATTGTACCTTTCTGCTTGTACATCTGGCTCAGCATAAATAGTTATGCCTCCTTTTCTAGGACAATATGCTGAAGTTGTGACAGTCTGCACAAAAACAAAAACATTTTCAAAAACACTTGGATTCCTAAGTATATACACTGTTAAGGAAAATTCTAGTAAATATTTCATGCTGCTAGAATATCTTCTGTTCAAACACAAGAGCTTTTAAAATCACTCAAAATTTAATTTCACATATTAAACAGGTTACTAATGAGAAGTGAGAAAGCATTTATTAAACATTTACTTTGGCTAGGCACTGTGCTAAAGGATAGGGGAATACAGTTATAAGTAGCAGGACAAGCCCTTTCCCTCCAGCTGACAAAAAGGTGAGATAGAGAGGAGGGAAGGACTGGTTGATGGGCAGCATGGTTTGGAAATAGCCAGAAGGTGATGTGGACAAAAGACAAAAGCTGTCCTACAACAGCCCAGGTTCCCAGAAGCAGAGTGGATTCAAGCTTAAGATAGGAGGGGTGTGAGGACACTCAGAGTGCAGAGATACAGGAAGTCAGTAGTACAGCAATAGACAAGGTGAGAAGTGATCTTCAAGGCCTGAACTACTCTGGCTGTGATTTAAGTGAAGAGAAAGTAAAGAACATAAGTGACTGAGGGAAGGTAGAAGTGACTGTGTATGTGTAGTCAAAGAATATTCCTCTGCTACACAAAGCCCTCCTCTGCGACTGGTGAATTCTTGTTATGTCTTCTATTTTTTGGAGGGGGTCAGACCTGAAGAGTCCTCTCCAGGCTCTGCTTCTGACTTTCTGCACTTCCACGTTGTGCCTCTGGCAAGAAAATTACCCCCTTTTTGTGTGTGTGGTCTTCCCCCATTAGAAAATAAACTCCTTGTAGGCAGGCACGGTCTTTTTAACCAGTATAAGTATTTCTAGCACTAATCTCAGGGCTTAGAACACAGGAAGTGCTTAATAACTCTTAGCTGTAGGACCTAGAAGGAGAATGGAGTTGACTCCAAGGTATGCAAATTATGCAAAATATGCAAATTACCCAGTAACTTAAGGGCAGATTTTTAAATCATTAACCTACTTGAACAAACTGATTAAAACTCCCTGAAGGCAGATTACAAACTAGGGTACTTCAGAGTCAGCCAGAACACCAGCTTGCCCTCATAATCACTTGTACTGGAAGTTATGTGCTTAGCCACTGGAAATAACCCATTAAAAAATATCCCAGTACTCTTTTTACAATAAATTAAATTTTTGTGTTTGACATTCACTTCCACAAGATTTTGAGTTCCAAATTTTCTCTTCATCTCTCCCCTCTGCTCAACCAAGACAGCATGCATTCTGATCACCCCTTTCCCCAGTCTGCTCTCCCTTCTCTTATCTCCAATTCCCATTGCCTGTACATCTTATTTCCCAGTTGCATTTAAAAACAATTTTTAAATTTGTTTTTAAAACTATGAGTTTGGGGGGGCAGAGCCAAGATGGTGGAGCAGAAGGACAGACCTGGAGAAACTCTCCCCCCACAGTCCATAAAATACCCGTAAAAAATGACTCTAAACAAGTTCTACAGCAGCAGAAGCCACAAAACGACAGAGTGAAAGAGATTTCTAGCCTAAGACAGCCTGGAAGGCTTACACCACTCTCCAAGTAAAGCACAGCCTAGTCTTGGCCTCGAGGCACCAACACAACTGAAGCAGGCTTCAGGGCGCAGAATCACCAGCAGTAGCTGCAATACCCAGATTTCTCACCCCACAAATGCCAAAGACAGCTTCAAAAGTCAGTGAGAAAGCTTTTACCTGGGTGAGAAGGGAACTCAGTCTGGCCCTGGCCCCAAGGCAGCAACAATCCACTGCTGCAGCATCCATTTTTGGAGCCCGCTGTCTAAAGATCCTGGGGGATTCGAGCAGCTGATCTGGATCTCAGCCCTGAGTGACCATCCTGGGGTGAGAAGAAGCACTGGCCTGGTGGAGCTGGTGGAGGTTCTGGAGAGGGAATTCTACTTACAGATCCTGGGCAGAAAAGCCTGTGATTGCTCCCAGACAAGAGCAAAGGCCAGCAGAAGAGTAAAATCCTCTCCCTTGATTGTGCTACTTTGGAGGAACTGAGAACTTACAGGTCCCTAGAGTATACCCTCCTCTTGACAAAGGACTCAAAAGTCAAGTAACTGGCTGGGAAAAATGCTCAAAAAAGGGGAAAAAATAAGACTACAGAAGGTTACTTTCTAGGTCAACAGGCATTTTCTTCCATCCTTTCAGATGAGGAAGAACAAAGCATACCATCAAAGGTAGACATAAAAGTCAAGATTTCTACATCCAAAAACCTCCAAAATAAATATGCAATGCTCTCAAGGCCATGGAAGAGGTCAAAAAGGATTTTGAAAATCAAGTAAGAGAGGTAGAGGAAAAATTGGGAAGAGAAATGAGAGTGATGCAATAAAATCATAAGAAGCTAGTCAACATCTTGCTAAAGGAGAACCAAAAAAATGCCGAAGAAAGTAACACCTTTAAAAATAGACTAACTCAAATGGCAAAAGAGGTCCAAAAAGCCAATGAGGAGAAGAATGCTTTAAAAAGCAGAATTAGTCAAAGGGAAAAGGAGATTCAAAAGCTCACTGAAGAAAACAGTTCTTTAAAAATTAGAATTGAGCAAATGGAAGCTAGTGACTTTATGAGAAACCAAGAAATTACAAAACAAAACCAAAAGAATGAAGAAAATGAAGATAGTGTGCTCACTGGAAAAACAACTGACCTGGAAAACAGATACAGGAGAGACAATTAAAAAATTATGGGCTTATCTGAAAGCAATAATCAAAAAATAGCCTAGACATCATCTTTCATGAAATCATCAAGGAAAACTGCCCTGATATTCTAGAATCAGAGGGTAAAATAAATATTGAAAGAATCCACCAATCACTTCCTGAAAGAGATCGAAAAAGAACAACTCCTAGGAATATTTCAGCCAGCTTCCAGAGTTCCCAGATCAAGGAGAAAATATTACAAGCAGCCAGAAAGAAACAATTCAAGTATTGTCAAGTACAATCAGGATAACACAATATCAAGCAGCAACTACATTAAGGGACTGAAGGGCTTGGAATATGATATTCCAGAAGCCAAAGGAGCTAGTATTAAAACCAAGAATCACCTAACCAGCAAAACTAAGTATAATCCTTAAGAGGGGGAAACTGGATGTTCAATGAAAAAGAGGACTTTCATGCATTCTTGATGAGAAGACCTGAGCTGAATAGAAAATTTGACTTTCAAACCCAAGAATCAAGAAAAGCATGAAAAGTTAAACAGGAAAGAGAAATCATAAGGGCCTTACTAAAGTTGAACTGTTTACATTCCTACATGGAAAGACAATATTTGTAACTCTTGAGACTTTTCTCAGTTTTTAGGTAGTTGGAAGGATTATACACATATATAGATAGAGATCACAAGGTGAGTTGAATAGGAAGGGATGATATCTAAAAAAATAAAATTGAGAGAGGAATATATTGAGAGGAGAAAGGGAGAAATGGAATGGGGCAAATTATCTCTCATAAAGGAGGTAAGAAAAGGTTTTTCAATGGAGGGAAAAAGGAAGGAGGTGAGCGGGAAAGAATGAACCTCTCCCTCTCACCTTCCCCCTCCACTGAAAAAAACTTTTTCTTGCCTTTGTTGTCTTCTTCTGTTTGTATATTTTGATCTTCTTGTCACCAGAGTAAGATTCTATAGCCTGATTCTTTCTCCAGTCTTTGCTCATTTCCCTAGCCTTGACTCTTGACCTCTTTGTCAAGGTAGTTCTCTGCTTCTTATGGGGGGTATACTGTCAGCTTCTCAATGCCCTCACAATCTGTGGGTCCAGAGCTCCAGAAACAGCTTTTGCTGCTGCCTTGCTGCTGCTGTGCCTGCTGCAGGCTCCTCCACCCCCTCTGCCACTCTGGGGCTGTGGCTGGACCTTTCTACTCTTTCAAACAGGTCAGACAGGGTTTTTTTTCCACTAACCTTCCAATTTGTCCTCAGTGTTTTGGGACCACAGGTGCCAGAGAGTCCCTAGAGGCCTGCTCAGGTTCCATCTGTGCTGGCATGGCCCACACTGTACGGCACTCTGTTCCCAGTGCAGTGCGATAGACGCAACCTTTCAGGATGCCTTGAGCTGGCGATTTGCTTCACTTTGTCATTCTGTGGGTTCTGCAGCTCCAGAATTTATCTAGAGTCATTTTTTTTTTACATTTATTTGGCTTGGTTTGGGGGGAGAGCTCTAGCAGGTCTCTGCTTTCACTCCACCATCTTGGCTCCACCCCTAAACAAATATCCCAGTACTCTTGAAAAATAAAATCATCCTTAAATCATGTTTAGATTCTAACCAGGAAAGAATATGCCAGAAATAGCATCTCTCTTATAATTTGTAATCTTCCTTTCAATGAAACCTACCAGCATTACCTTTTTTTATTACCATGTTACACTACAGATTCAAATTGAGTTTAAAAACCATAAAAAATGCTCCCAGATCTTTTTCCATATGAACAACTATAAGTTTCATCTAATCAAAGCACTTTTAGAACTTCATCTAAGGATGCTTTACAATGCATATTAAACTATTTTCATTAGTGCTTGCTTATGATCAGATTATGGTAAAAAACTAAATTTAGGAGTAGGAAGAAATTGTTGAGAATTTCTAGGTCGCTTGGATTTGATTTTTCAAATCAAATGATGGACTTCGAATGCCAAACACAGCATTTTGTATTTGATCCTAGAGGTGTTAGGGAACCGTTGGAATTGAGAAAGATAATAAGCCTTGAAGATGATTTTGGCTATATTATTCCTGGGTGTTTTCATTTTGGGATGTCTTTTAGGAGGTGATTGGTGGATTTTTTCAATTACTATTTTACCCTCTGGTTCTAGGATATCAGACCATTTTTCCCTTAAATTTCTTTAAAGTTGCTGTCTTGGCTTTTTTTTTTTAATCATGGCTTTCAGGTAGTCCAATAATTTTTAAATTATTTGTCCTAGATTTATTTTCCAGGTCAGTTGTTTTTCTAATGAGGTATTTTACATTTTCTTCTATTTTTTTCATTCTTTTAATTCTGTTTGATTGATTCTTGATCTCTCATAGAGTCATTAGCTTTCACTTGCTCAATTCTAATTTTCAAGGAATTATTATTTTCAGTTAGCTTTTGTACCTTTTTTCATTTGGCCAACTGTACTTTTTAAGAAGTTGTTTTATTCAGCAGATTTTTGTACCTCTGTTTCCCTTTATCCAATTCTACTTTGTAAGAAGTTTCCTCCAATGACTTTTTGTACATCTTTTTTCCATTTTTTGTGCTTCCTTTACCAACTGTTTAATTTTTTCATAATTCTCTTATATAACTTTCTTTTCCCAATTTTTCTTCTATCTTTCATATTTTACTATAAAAATCCTGTTTGAGCTCTTTCAGGGGGTATTTTTGAGCCTGAGACTAATTCATATTTCTCTTTTAGGCTCTGCATGTAGGCATTTTTGACACTGTTATCCTCTTCTGAGTCAGTGTTTTGATCTTCCCTGTCGCCATGGTAGCTTTCAGGGTTTTTTTTTTGTTTTGTTGTTTTCTCATTTTCCAGCCCATTCATGACTTTTATAGTTGAGCTCTACTTCTGGGGTACAGGGGGCACCAAACTTCTTGTGCTGGGGGCCAGGGTCCTGGCCACTAGCTTGCAGCACCTGGTGTCTGTGGGCCTGGATGCTTACCTGCTGTGCTACTGGCCTGAGCCAAGACTGCAGGACCTTGGTTGTTGATCTCCACTGGGGCCTCCCTCTGGCTTGCAAACTATCTGCACTGGGCTGCACTCCCCTTTTACCCAAGTGAAACAGACTTTTTCTATAGTCCTTCTAAGTTACTGTGAGCTGGAAAACTGTTTCACCCTGTCCTTTAGTGGGCTCTATTGCTCCACAATTCATTTTGAGGCATGATTTAAAGTAATTTGGAAGTAAATTTGAGAGAGCTCTACTAAATTCTTGCCTTTTCTCCACCATCTTGGCTCTGCCCCCAGGAATTTTATTTTCATTATATTTGGTTTAAGCTGCCTATTAAACATCCAGTCAATAATGTCCAATGGATTGGTCGTGATGTAGGCCTGGAGATTGGAGGTAAGACCAGAACTGGAATCAAAGACTAGAAAATCATCCACATCAAGAGAATAATTAAACCTAAAAGCTAATGAGGTGATGGAGAGAGAGTAGAAAGAGACAATAAGGGTATCAAAAATAAAGCCCTCAGGTAGAACCACAGCTGAAGACATGATAGGGATGATAAGCTAGAAAAGGTGATTGCAAAAGTCAGAAAGGCAAGTGGAGAACCAGTATAGATCAATTTCATGAAAACTCAGCGAGGAGAAGGTGGTCAACATTGTCAGATGCTGCAAAGAGGGCAAGAAAGATCAGGTTTGAGAAAAGGCCATAAAATAAACAAAAGAGATCATAAACCTGACACAGGGATGACACAGTAATGTCAGAGGACACTTCAATGAAGCCAGTGTCTAATGAAGCACTCTTTTCCAAAAATAGGATGGTTGGTAAATTCTAGATATGGGTTTAAGAATGATTTAATTTTTCAAAAGGTTTGTTGCTGTTCGATTAGTTTTTAGTCATGTCCAGCTCTTTGTGACCCCATTCAAGGTTTTCTTTGAAAAGATACTGGAGTGGTTTGCCATTTCTTCTCCAACTCATTTTATAGATGAAGAAACTGAGGCAAACAGGGTTAAACGATTTGTCCAGGGATACACAGCTAATAAGTGTCTGAAGCCAGATTTGAACTCAGAATGAGGAATCTTTCTGAATCCAGTCCTGGTACTCTATCCATTATACTACCTAGCTGCCCTTTCAAAAGGTAGAAAGAGCAAGGAAGGAAACAACTAATTAGTATCTGATTCAGACCAGAGGAACTGGTTGCTCAAGTACAAGTGGAAGAAATCTTGGAGGAAATTATGTTCCCCCCTTAGATTCAATTAATCAGCAAGCATTGCTTAAGTGCCTCCAACTGTCAGTCACCCAGTTAGGTGCTAGATATATATGTAAAAAGAATGAAAGAGTTCCTATTCACAGCTTATGCTCCAATTGGAGAGATATGTATAAAAATATATGTAACATTTAAGTCGAAAATGAATAAATACAAAATTATACAAAGTTGCTAAACATATAGTAGTTTGGTGGAAAGGCTCTAGCAGTTGGAAGGATTAAGAGAGGCTTCCCATGGAAGATGGGGTCTGAGTTGCATCTTAAAGGAAACGATGAAGAGATAAAGAAGAAGGGGATTTTCAACATTTGGCTGGCCAAGGCCAAGGCATCACAACAGGAGATGGAGCATCCTTGTGACTAATCTGATGTCCTGTAGAGGGCATGAGGGAAATAATCTCCAGTGAAGTGGGAAAAAGAGGTTGGGGTCAGCTTGTAATGGTCCTAAAAAGCTTAATGGAGATTATTATTTGATCCTGGGGTACCTGAAAATGCTGTAGTTGGCTGAGTAGGTGAGTAGGTGAGTCACATGGTTAGGTCTGTGCTCAAGAAAAATTAAAATTACTTTGGCAGCAGTGGGTAGCATGGGTTGGAGTGGTAAAGAGAAGCAAATTATAGATATCACCAAATTGCAAAGCAAAAAATAATTTTAGTTGCTGGAAGGCTAGTTTTGAGGACATTAATGTTACTATAATTCTGGCATTACTAGGAATTCCACCTCCTGCATCTGGATTCACTGGAGCATTTTAAAATTTAGGATTATATTACTATTCCATAAATAAGTTTTATGTAGACCTATGCGATAGTGTTAAAAGTTGGCACACAGTACAATTTTAAAATGCAACAATCACTTTTTATAATAGCAGAAACACTAGAAACCAAGTGGGTGCCCATAACTTGAAGAACTTTTGAGGAATATTTGTGTTATATGAACATAAGAGCAAGTTATTGCACCCTAAAAAATGATAACTATAAAGAATTCAGAGAATTTAGAAAGACCTGTATATATAGATGTAGAATGAAATAAATAGAATCAAAAGAACAGGTCACACAGTGACCACAATCATCTAAAAGGAAACATTCGTCTAGTACAGAACTCTGAGAGATGAGTTGACATCTTCACTTTGGAGAAACGAAAATGAAACACACTTTATCCTTTCAATAGAGAGATTATAGGTATGGAACACATCATGTTATCAGGCACAGTCAATTTGTTAGCTATTTCTAAATACAGGGATCCCAAAAATCTTACTGCCATTTTAAGCAATTAAAGCTGTCACACAGCAATAACAACTGTTCATATGCCACAGTACAGCCATTCCTTGACTAATGGGCACCAACTTAGTTTCTAATTTTTTGCTACTATAAAAACAGTTGCTATGACTTGCTATTAAAGCTTAAAACCGCAGTAAGATTTTTGGGACACCCTGTATAATTCTTTCTTATGAGGCAGAGTCCTGTTGGGTCAAAGAAACACTATTAGTATCCATGAGGAAATCACAAGAATATTTTTTAAAAATCAATAAAACTTTTATTAAAATTAACTAGTACATGTGATAATAAAGTTATTGTCAGTTCTCTGTGGGAAAAAATGTGGTGATGAGGAGAAGAGTCGTGATTTAAAAAAAATTTTGAGTTTATAGTCTTCCAACTATTGAATGCGGAGACTAACTTTAATTCATGGCAAAATTCTGGAATATGTTATTAAAGAGATGGTTTGTGATATGCAGAGGAAACTGTGTTCACTAACATGCAGTATGTTATTATCCAGAATTGGTCATGCATGCAAACTAACTTCATTCTCTCCTGGACCTGGATTTTAGGATAACATTGTATTACTTCTGAAAATAAAATACATGTGGAGAGGGAGCAGGAAGAGAAAAGAAAGCCTTTATCAAGTGCTTCCTATGTGACACACTTTATGTGCTAAGGCATTTTACAAATATCTCATTTGATTCTCATCACAATCTTGGGAAGTAGGTGCCAATATTTTCCCCATTCTGAGGTTAAGTGACTTGTCCAGGTCCATACAGCTAAGTAACTGAGACATGATTTGAACCTAAGGTCTTCTTGACTTCAAACCTAGTGCTCTATCCAGGGCCACATACCTAACAGGATGCTATTATAGTTAGGTGGATTCTAAATTACATTAGCATTTAGCAGTCATCTAGTTTCACCCTACCACTTTACAATTATGAAACTGAGGTCCAAGGAAGTTACAGAGCTTGCCCAAACCAAATAAAGAGACCTATGGTTGGCCTTTTGCTCTTCCAACATTTTTGTCAAAGGAGTAGAAAACTGTATTAATGACCTACTTATCAAATTTACAGATGGCACAAACCTGTGATGAATAGCTAAGATAATGGATGAAAGAGTCAGGATCGGAAAACATCTTCACAGGCTAGACCAAAGCAAATCTGGTAAGACAGACTTTAATAAGAATAAATTCCAAAGCCTAAAAATAAGGATTTAAAAAAAATCCACTGCAAAAGCAGATTTCAGAAAAACCTGGAAAGACATAAACTGATCCTGAGTGAAGGAAGCAGAAGGAGGAGAACAATGTACATAGTATCAGCCACAGTGTGCGATGATCAACTTTGATAGACTTAGCTCTTTCTCTGCAATACAATGATGTAAGAAAATTCTAACACACTCATGATGGAAAATGCTATCCACATCCAGAGAAAGAACTACGGAGTCTGAATGAAGATTAAGCATACTATTTTCTCTTTTCTTTCTTTCTTGTGTTTTTTTCCCTTTTGTTCTGATCCTTCTTTCACAACATGACTAACGTGTCAATACGTTTAATATGATGTTACATGTATAGCCTCTATCAGATTATCTGCCATCTTGAGAAGGGATAAGAGGGAGGGAAAAAAAATTTGGAACTCAAAATCTTATGAAAGTGAATGTTGAAAAAACTTTTTACATGAAATAAACACTATTAAATAGGGAAATGTCCCTGCAAAAGTGTAAGAAGGGAAGATATGACTAGGGAATGTTTTTAGAAAGAAAATTTCTACAAGCTCAAGATCAATCAACAGTGTGACATGGAAGTAAAAAAAAAAAAAGCCATAGTAATCATAACATCAATAGAGAAATACTGTCAAAGAGGGCAACCATGAGGTCTTTTTTGGATGCCCCCTTTTGCAGTCTAGTTAAGCCTATGGACTCATTCTCAAAATAATGCTTTTACATACAAAAAATAAAATATACAAAATTAAAAAGAAAACCAATTACATTCAAATATGGTTATCAAAGTATTTTTTAAAAACATGTTTATAGACCCAAGATTAAAAAATTAAAAATCCTGCCACAGAAGAATCAGTTGAAGGAACCAAGAATATTTAGCTTGGAGAATAGAAGATTTCGGGAAGTTTACATGATAGCAGCTGCCTTCAAGTATCTGAAAGGCTGTCATATTGGAAAAGGGATTTGACTTACTCTGTTTGATGCCAGAATGCAAGATTAGGGTTGTAAGGTGAAGTCCCCTAAAAGTGTCTGATCTTCGCTAGATAAAAAGCAAAATTTCCTAACAATAAGAACTTACCAATCTGGGAGAGCAAGGAATAGTTTACCTGTCAGATTTATGGAGAACAGAAGAATTTATGACCAAACAAGAGATAGAGAACATTATGAAAGCAAAATAGACAATTTTGATTACATAAAATTGATAAGTTTTTGTACAAACAAAGCCAATGCAACTGAGATTAGGAGGGAAGCAGAAAACTGGGAAAGAATTTTTAAAACCAATATTTCTGATAAAGTCCTCATTTCTAAAACATATAGAGAACTGAGTCAAATTTATAAGAATACAAGTCATTTCCCAACTGATAAATGGTCAAAGGATATGAACAGGTAGAAAAAAAATTAAAAATAGTCATTTAAATTAAATTTAAATAGTCATTAAAAATTTATATGCTCTAAATCACTCATTAGAGAAATGTAAATCAAAATAACACTTAAGTACCATATCATGCCTATCAACTTGGCTAACATGACAAAATAGAAATATTATAAATGCTGGAGAAGATATGGGAAAAGTGGAATACTAATGCACTGTTGGTGGTGTTGTGAACTGATCCAACTACTTTGGAGAGGCAATTTGAAAGATTGAGCTATAAAAATGTGCATACTCTTTAACCCAGAAATACTACTTCTAGGGCTGTATCCCAAAGAGATCATTCAAATGTGAAAAGGAACCACATGTACAAAAATATTTATAGCAGCTCTTTTTGTGGTGGCAAAGAATTGGAAATTGAAGGGATACCCATCAACTTGGGAATGGCTGATTAAGTTGTGGTATATGAATGTAATGGAATACTATTGTAGCATAAGAAATGATGAGCAGGCAGACTTCAGAAAAGCCTGGAAAGACTTATATGAACTGATGCTGAGTGAGGGGAGCAGAACAAGGAGAACACTGTACACAGCTATAGTCACACTGTGCAATGACTAACTTTGATAGACTTGACTCTTCTCAGCAATGCAAAGTTCTAAGACAACTGCAAAAGACTCATGAAGGAAAATGCTCTCTACACCCAGAGAAAGAATTAGAGTCTGAATGCAAATCGAAGCACACTATTTGCTCTCTCTCTTTTTTGTTTTGTTTTCTTTCTCATGGTTCGTTCCATTGGTTCTAATTCTTCTTTGCAACATGACTTATGTGAAAATATGTTTAATATGAATATATATGGAGAGCCTGTATCAGATTGCATGCTATCTTGAGAAGGGAGGAGGGGGAGAAAATATGGAACTTAAAAGCTTGTGGAACTGAATGTTGTAAACTAAAAATAAATTAAATCAAAAAAAAAATTTTTTAAAAAAGGAGTAGGCATCAGAAAGTAATGATCTTCTGTGTCATAGAAGGTTTTCAAGCAGAGGTCGAATGACAGTTTGTTGAAGATATTAGGGCATGTCTCATTCTGTCCTTTGAGTCTGGTACCTCACGTCACGTGGTGGCTACGTAGCATGCCAGGGTTCTCTGAAATCACCGCTGGACATTCCACTGATCAGAGTTCTTAAGTCTTTCAAAGATGCTTATTTTTATAATGCTGTCATTGTATAAATTGCTCTCGTGTCCTTCATTTCATTCTGTATCAGTTCATACAAATATTCCTAGGTTTCTCTGAAAACGTCCCTTTTGTCATTTCTTACTGCAATACTTACCAATATTCCATTACATTTCTGTACCATAATGTGTTTATCCATTTCCCTACTCATGGGTATTATCTCCTATGTTTTCATTGCTTTGCCTCTATAAAAAGAGCTATTCTAAGTATATTTATACATATGAATCCTTTCCCTATTTCTCTAACCTCTTTGGGGTATGAAAGCTTAGTGTAATTAAAAGAATTTGCTGCTGAGGTCCCAACTATAAGACTCTATGATTTCAAAAGATAATTGGATTTCAAAATATTGATTCAAATAACTGTTATATTCACTATGTACCGAACAGTGCTCAGATTATAGTTGAGTACTTCCAAAGATTAAAAAGTTTTTGTTCTTATTACAGATAAAAAAGCAAGACTATAAGCTTTTCTTATTCAATTCAACTTTAAATACTTACAATTTTATTTATTTCTTTTAAAGAGATACACTCCTCTTCTTTATATATCTTCTCTATCTTCTCACTCACTTTTTTAGAGGCCAAATCTAATCTAAGCCCATTACGTTGTAAAATGACACCTGAAAATAAAACAAATTGTCACATAAAACATTCAAAAACAATAGGGTGCATATGAAAGAGAAAAAATGAGGATATAAAAATAAAAACTGTGAAACTCTAGGAAATGGAATGCTCAGACAATAGGAAATTCAATATAATTGAATTTTGTGACTTATTCAAGATTAAACCCCAATCCCTTTTCTCAACTTTTGTTTTTGGAAATTTTTTTGGAATATATTAGTTGCTTTTCAAATACTACATACACTTAGCATTTCTTTTTAATGGCTTTTTAAGATCCTACAATGCTCCAGGGATATCATTCAAAACATAAATTTTCACTGTGTTATTCTACAGCTATGGCTTTCAAAACTGCTATTTGTTGGATATTTTCAAAAAACTAAATGATTTAAGTATGTTGCTTCAAGGAAAAATTGTAACATATGTATGTTAAAAGATAAAATGGAAAGTTTTACTAAAGATTTTATAATTGAAAATAACCTTCCCAAAGATTTAATTCTAAGAGTTTTTATAACAATGGATCATTTGAAATACCTGCAGACACAGTTTCAGAATACTTCCTTTCAAATTTTGATTTTAAAAAACTAAGTTGGGTTCATAAACCATACTTGATTGAAATAAAAAATGTCAGTCATATGACATTCAAAGTTCAAAAGAATTTGCCGAGTTATCAGGTGAGACAGGTTTAAAACCTGAGTTTCCTAAAAAAAAATTGTTAAATGAATTTTGCCTTGGGATTAGAACAGAATTTCCAAGAATTTCTGAAATGACCCTAAACATATTCCTTCCATTTTGTACTATGTATTTATGCAAAGTGGCATTCTCAGCATTGATGATTATAAAATTAAAATATCAATTGACTGAAAATTATTGAAGATGCTCTACAAGTTACAGTAAAAAAATATTCTGCTAAAATTTAATTCTTTATGTAAAAATAAACAAGCACATCCATCTCAGTAGTATGCAAATTCACTTTTGTCTTTAATAAATGGTAAAATTTTATGTATACCAAAGAACTGTTTTAAAATAAACTTCTTTATGATTTATTATCAGCAAACATTTGATCTGAATACCTATTTTATATACCTACATACCAGGGTTGCATAAAAATTTCTTGGGCAAAAAGGGGTCATGAATAGAAAAAGTTCAAGACACATGGACTAGATGACCTCTAAGGTCCCTTCTAACATTTAATCTGTGATTCTATTAGAGTAGCTATGCCTGATGTGTGATGTCTTTTTACCTCTTCTGTTTAAATTTAGCCACTTATCCATAACCAAAAAATAGTTTTATCCTAAAATATAAATATTGCTAATAATTTCTCAAATAAATACTAATTTTAGTTTATGAAATTACATTTGTTTGTGCTTAAAAGTAAAAAATTGACATTCACACTTTAGCCTGATGATAAAATTCAGTCAGGCTGGTTTTCAGATAAGAATCCATCAGTGGACCTATTATCAAAATCTTTCTTGCCAGAGCTTACGGTCCAAAAGTGTAGATTTCATAAAGCAATGATTATGCTGTCATAGGATCACAGATCTACACCTGAAAGGCACCCTAGAGGTCATCTAGTTCAACCCCATCTTATAGATGGGAAAACTGAGGTCTGGGGACATTAAGTTAATTGTCCAAGGTGATATGGGTAGCCAGAATCAGAGAAAGAATATGAACTCAGGTCCTCTGACTCCACAATAGGATAGGAGTGTACTGAGCTAGCTCTCTTTAAAAGAGATGAATGAAAACATAAAGATATTTAACAGGTATTTGCATGTCAAATAATACATACCTTTTTCAAGTTTTTCAGGAATCTTTTCTTGCAACAACATTGGCCAAAGAGCAAGTGCAGGATTGATTTTATCTGGTGGGGATTTCACGCCCTTTGGGGTAGCTTTCTCTGGACAATCCATTTTTTTTTCCTTGGGTGTTACATAACAAGCAAAGTTCTTTGCTACCAGGTCATCATTAACACATACCTTCAAAATTAAATGCATAAGTATTGAGAAAGAATAAAACTAAATGACAGTTAATTCTACCAAATGATACCACAAACTTTAAGTGGTATCTGGCACAGTGCCTAATGGAAATGAATAACCTTGCCAAGTCCACAGACTAGGGAAGACAGTACACTTCCATGTTCTGAGATATCCCAACTTCCTCAGTCCCACCTACTGCTAACTTCAAGACTCTCCACAGATATTCCTTCACCCCAAATAACTTCTTTCATATGTGTCTAACACATATATTCTTTATCCTCCAAAAACCAGGTGAAGTTTCTCTTGATATGTGACCTGGTCTTTCAGAGTGATGTAGAAAGAGCACTGCATGTGGAGCTGGAGAATTTGGGTTACAATTCTGCCTGTGATACGCTACCTACTCCTCCCTATGTCATGTTGGTCAAGTCACTTCACCTCTTGAGGTCTCAATTTCCTCTACTGTAAAATGAGGGGCTTGGACTAGATGACCTCCAAGTTACCGTTTACTGTATCTCTATAATCCTTTATTCACATTGTAAAATTCAGCCTCATTTCAGACACATAAAGAATACTTGAGTAGTGAGAACTATCCCCATTTTCTCCTCTGAAAATTGATATGAAGGGATTTTTTTCCATATTATGATTTAGACCTATTAAGGTGATAAAAATTTGGATGTGAGGGCCCTCCTCTGGTATGTTAAGAGGGTTGTCTTGTACGATGGCACTGCAGGATATAGTAGACCTGTGTCTAGTCAGACTTGGGATGACTTAAAATTTTTTTAATTTTATACTTTGAATCTTCAAAAGCTATTTTTGCTTAATAAATCTGATTCAGTTGAGAATATATAATCTCAACATACACCCCAACTAAGATCCATAGCTGTATTAATTCTTATTGGCTAATATCAACAAGAACTTTATCCTTTTGATAGAACTTTTACCTTTATTATGGTTTTCTCAAAATATTTGGTCTTAAAATCTTTTTATATTCAAACTTTACTGAGGATTCCAAAGAGCTTTTGTGTGGGTTAAATATCTATTGATATTCACATTAGAAATTAAAATGTCTTGGAACTATTATGAAAATAATTTTGACCTCAGAAACCCCCGAAAAGGATCTCAGGGACCCCAGAGCTTCCAGATCACATTTTGAGAACTACTGCTTTAACAAACTGATTGTTAAATAAATAGAGTTCAGACTGGTAATTTTATTAGTATAGGAATTTGGGTATAAAACTTCTCTCCACCAATGAAGTTGCAGAACTTTAAAAACTTATGATTTTTAAAAATTGCCTAGGGCATCAAGAGGCTAAATGATTTCCTCCAGGTCCCACTGTGTCAGAAGCACAACAGAAGCCCAGATCTTCCTGACTCTATCTACTCTGCTACAATGTCTATCAATCTTCATAGACAATGCAAATTAATAGTGCAAACAAAACTGAGAAGTGTTTAAAATACTGCATAAAGGGGGAAAAAACTTTTAAAACATCTTCAAGTGTTTGAAATTATTTAGACATGCCTAATTATAATTTTTGTTTATTATGAAAGAAAACAGATGCAATTCCTAATCACTTTTACAGTTTAGTCAGCCAAGTATGAGTTATTACATATAATTTAAAGTAATGCAATTGTATTTTTTTTTAAGTATTTTATAACTCAGACTGATCTTAGTCTAAATTAGGGACATTTCACTGAACTACAAGTACCTTTCTAATCTAATTCTACTTGAGAACAGTTGGTTCCCCATTAACCATATTTGGAATATTACCTTTACCTAAATTTCTTAGTGTAGCTTGGCTTTCCCCTGCCACCCAGCACATTTTTTTTGACTGCCAACTCTCTGAACAACAAGGGCTTGGTTGATAGAGGAGATAACCTTTCTTAGTTCTTTTTTGTACCCAATGCCTCAATTCAAAATTTTGGATATTTTTTAAAAGTAAAAGATAATCCATCAACCCATCAAAAGTCAAGAGATACATAAAAGTCAATTAAGGCCATATTTCAAACACCACCCTAACTCAAGACAAAATTGTATTTTATGATAGTTACCAAATACTCTATTAATATAAGCAATATTGCACAATAACAAAATAGCCATCACTGGACTGGAAGAAGCATAAGATGAAACTCATAATTAGAATATGACTCAGGAAGAATATATTCTATTCAAAAGAAACATAATAGAGGGAAGAGGGCAGGAAAACAGTTTATATATATTTAAAAATTTCTTATGAATTTAATCTAATAGAAACATTTCAGTTTACAAAGAGGTTTATAAAACTAATTGTAAACTTGGTATGCATAGTTTTTAAAAGTTTGTATATATTATAATAACAAAACTGCTCTCTTTGTTCCCTTCTGCCCTTTTCTGTGCACTGAAATAATGTGATAGCATAGATGTAGATAAAGGCATCTTCTGCCCCCTTCAAAAAAAAAAAGATGTCAGGATTTTAGTGGACTACATGCTCAATACAAGTCAACACTGTGATGGAGCACTTAAACAAGCATGGCACCCAAAAACAAGGAGGTGGCAGGCTACTGCTACATCCTTCCTTGAGCAGTCCACATGTAGAGTACTATGCTCTACCTGGGCACAATATTTAACTAAGACAAAATGGGGGAACCAGGATAGGGAAATGACTCAAGTTCTAGGCACATGAGGTTGGAATTAGGAAGGTTTGGCCCAGAGAAAAAGAGATTTAAGAGGGACAATAAAGTATTATTCAAGCATTTGAAGTATTGTCCTTTGGAAGAATTAGATTCTTTTCCTAATGGACAGCTTGATGGAAGCGGGGGGAGGGGGAACAAACTTCCTAAAAATTAGCGGTATTCCAAAGTAGCATGGACTGGCTGCTTTGGTGAGGTAACGGGTTCCCCCTCACAGGAAATATTTCTAAGAGGGCTGGATCTCTCATCATTGGAAGGGATCCTTTATCAAGTAACAGGTGGATTAGATGGCTTCTGATGTTTCTTCCAACTCTAAAATTCTGAAAGGCTATGATTCCAAATCCAGTATTTTTCTTCACTTACCTTTTCATTTTTTATAGTTACATAAAGGTAAACATCAAAAATATCTTCTTCCATACCACATAATTTTGCTTCAATCTGTGTAGTTGCTAAATATAATAAAAATGTTATTTATATGGCAATACAACAAAACTATCTTTGAAATTTAGTGTTAAATACCATTCAATTTTTAATTTCTTAGGACAGACTATACTACTTGGCATTAAAAATACCATACTAACAATCAGATCATTTTCTTTTACACTTTTTACACATATCACCTGGTACCTTTGACTTGAAAACCTCCCCTACTCTTCTCAGCAAAAGAAGACCTGAAAACTACCCATGAAAACTCTCTGCAACCTCCCAAAATCCTAGAGGGAGAAAAAACTGAATGAGGTTTAAAATGAAGAAAAGGAATTACAGAAGTGAGAGAAAATAGGTCTTTGATAGCATTTTCATCTTTGTTCCCTCAGTGCCTGGCACATAGAAGGCACTGAGTAAATGTTAACTAAAACAAATGTTAAGCCTAAGAATTCTAGGCAAAGGAATCTTCAGCATAAGGAAGCTCCCTGCATGACGATTCCCTTCATTATTACACTACAGGTTTGTATCCTTTGTTGGACCATCTTTATTTTTATTCATTTGAACCCCCAAAGCTCAATCCTTGGGCTGCTGCTATATGCTTCTACACTCATTTCCCCAGCAAAATCATCTTTTTTTACCTGAGTCCCATATATCCAAATGCTTATACAGGACAATTCTATTGAAATGCTCCATCTTTATCTCCTGATGTGACTAAAACTAAACTCATCATTTCCCCAACTGCTAGACCCAAACCAGTGCCTTTCAAAACTAACAATATTTCCGGTTTTGACAACTCTTTCCTTGTAGTCTCCAAACCCTTAGAATTGTTCTTCCTTCTTCCCTCCTCTTTAAACTGATATTCAGCTAATCACTAAATCTTGCCATTTCGTCCTTTCCAATGTCTTCCAAATTTATCCTTGTAAATTAATAGGACCAAGACCCAGATGTGGCCCTCATCACATATTGAGACTAGTGCAATTGTATCACCAGTGCAATTGTGTCATAGTTCTTCCTGCAAATACTGTAACATTCTTCAGTAGTTCCAAGATCTATGCATG
>CM053769.1:325956184-325968084 GCA_028658325.1 Potorous gilbertii | reverse complement strand
TGCCTGCCCTCCCCCACAACCACACATCAGACTTTTTCCAATATTTACAACTCTACTCATGGTTTTATACTAGTCCTCCTTCTTGCCTCTCTTACAGAATTCCATGCCCCCTCCCCTTTGGGTCATCCAAACAAATCCTATTCACCCAAAATCCAGTTCAAGGCCTATTTCCTCCACATGAGAGTTGCTACAATATTTATCGTCTATACTATACAATCCTGTAGTACTGCATATGATTTGCTGTTTATTTCTTGTCTTAACAATCAGAGCGAAAGCAGGGATTATGTACTATACACAGGCACCTAATCTAGTGCTGGTCACCAAGTAGGTATTCATATTCATATTAGAATTACAAGTATGCTTTTTCCTATTTACCACATAAAGAAACTAACTACAATTTTAGAATTCAGACATACTGACAAATTTAGGAAAAAAACACTAATTTTTATAAAATCTTTAGTTATCTACGTAGAAGACCTTTCTATCTCCTCCCTCAGAAATTTGGTTATTCCAGTATTTTTAAAAGTGCCTGACCAATTTGTCAGTAACTATGATATGAAAAACAAACAAATAAGGATGCACAAACATAAGAAACGTTCCTACTTTTGCTTGTCTTACCTTTTAGAATATTCTGAAAGTATTGAATAGCAGCACTATCCCACTTCTTAGCAGGTCTAGAAAAATATTGACCACAAATTAATTCATTATTTCACTGAAAGCATTATCCTAAGACTCTGATATTGTTATTACTTTTGTGGGGGTTTTTTACATTAAATTTTAATATTGTTGATTTACTTTGCTTGACTGTACTTGTTAAAGAGGGTTATCTTGGAAGCAGGAGTCACTGGGAAATGACTGTGCTGTTATAAAAATCATCAGTAAGCATTTAAAAAAAATAAATTGTATCCTGAAAACATTAATAGGGGATATAAGAACCCTTTATTTCCCTTTGTGATTAGCAGACATGGTTTGATACCCTTGACAGTTCTATCCTATGGTGCTGCTGTCTACACTAAAGGAGAAGAATTGGACATTGCTACATCTGGAGTAGCAGTCAGTCAGTGCCTCATTTCAGACTTTCTGTTATCCTAGTCACTCCCCTCAGGATAAGTATCAGTTTGCCAATTGTGACAGCTAGAAGTAAGCACAGTATTCCTGGATATTGCCTATCCAATCAAAGAAGATCTGGAACTAAGAACTTCCAGTTCCCATTACCTTACTAAGTACTATTAGCAATAACCCTAATTTGGATTGCAGAACTGTTTACATTCCCCTTAAGAATTGCTGTTCCACAAGAAATGTCTAAATAAAAGTTTTAGTAAGCTTAAATTTGCACGAAGTTTTGGGATACTCTGGATTTATACATATATAAGTATATATGTAAAACCATATATGTGTATGTATATATATGTATGACATATGTCATGTATAATATCAAATGAAAGCTTAATTTTATCTCTAACATAAATGCATAGGAAAGATGTTATATGCTGAATGTATGCCATAGACACAGGCCTAGCAAGAGCAATGACTGCACCAAGTCAGGAAGCATTTAAATAATGTAAGAATGAAAACTCAAAAGGCTTCCTAAGGGAAAATAAAGTAGGTTCAGGCTACATTCTTACCCTTTAATGATGATTAGAGGACAACTATCACTTTTTGCTCTAAAATGTCACTGTCAAGGAAAGAATAATGAACTGGATGATATTCTGTGTTTATGAGCTGAGCTGGAAGAAATGCTGCAACGACTCCCAAAGCAAGTAAACGAGAACGAAAAAGGTAGATTAGAGATAAGAGACAAAGTGTCCAAGAGAGAAGAGGCCAGAGAGTAGATGAAATTGTGACACAATTGAACGGGGAAAGAAGATAATCTGGAGCATTAAGGAGCAAGAAAACGGTAGAAAGAGCAAGAAGAAGAGATTGGTTGGAAATAATGTGTCAGGGAGAGGAGGGCAAAGTTGACAATGACAGGGACAAGTAAAGGAAAAACCAGATTACCTAAAGAAGGAGTTAAGGGGTAAGAGACGATAATCCAAGGAATCATGTGAGGCAGAAATCAGCAAAGGTAGAAGAACAGCTAAAGTATCATCAGAAAACAGCTTAATAGCAAAAAAAAAAAAAAAAAAAAAGGGATGACATGGCATGAAGAGGTAAAGGCTATATGGAGTTTAGGATACAAAAGGTCAAAGGAAAGTGAACCAGGAAGGGTCAGATATGGAAACAGGGCTAAAGCAGCAATTGCAACAAAGCAAGGGATTGGCAGGGATGGCCAAGAGGGAGAGGATGTCTTTGGGCAGAAGACAAATGCAGCAGGAAGCAAAGCTGGATAGTGAAGCTTAGTATAGGAGGGGCAAAATGCAAATGAGGTGGTAATTAACAGGGGGTAAACTATTTTCCCATCTCCTACCTTTTTGTATAGAGGAGACAGATAAGGAAAAACTAAAGAGAGTAGATGGTAGAACCCATGAGAGTTGGTTGGAAAGGAAAGCAGAAGCCAACAGCAGGTATATCCATGGAAGTGAGAACCACAACAGTGTAGAAGAGAAAGAAAGCATCATGAACAGAGAAAAAAGCCACAGGAAGGGGAGAGAAGATGACAAGTGAATGGGACTCAATAAACGTTTGTTGAACAGGAAGCAGAAAGAAGAAGGGGTAAATGTTAAAATGAGACAAGGAATCAATACAATGTTAGAGGAACACAAAGCAAAAAGAAAAGAACTAAGTAAGACAGTAGCCCAGGAATAGAAACTATTTGTATTACAAATGTCTTACAATTTTCAGTTTTTTTATAATAATTAGAGTAACTAGAAAGAACTTCAAGAATACATTCTGGTAACCACAAGTTCAGTAATGGACAAATTAAATATTACACAGTATACTAGGAAGGTTCATTCTGCTAAGTTTTATGGAACTTTTGCTCAAATGAAATATGAAAGATTTTTATAAAAGGAAAAAAATTTCTTCAACCGGAAATTGAGGGGATGCCCATCAACTGGGGAATGACTGAACAAGTTGTGGTATATGAATGTAATGGAATACTATTGTTCTATAAGAAATGATGAACAGGAAGACTTCAGAGAGGCCCAGAAGGACTTAAATAAACTGATGCAGAGTGAAGGGAGCAGAACCAGGAGAACATTGTACACAGTAACAGCCACAGTGTGCAAGGACTGTTTCTGGTAGACCTAGCACTTAACAGCACTGCAAGGACCTAAAACATTCCCAAAGGACTCTTGAGGCAAAATTCCATCCATATCCAGAAAAAGAACTATAGAATTGGAACACGGAATGAAGCAGACTATTTTCTCTTGTGTTATTTTTTTGTTTTGGTTTGTTTTTTCTCATAGTTCCTTTTTAATTTATTTTTAATTTTAATTTTTTCTATGCAACATGACTAATGTGAAAATATGTTTAATATATTTTAATTTTTTTCTATGTAACATGACTAATATGAAAATATGTTTAATAAGAATGTATGTGTAGAACTCATATAAGACTGCAGGGAGGGAGGAAGAGGGTAAGGAGGGGGAGAAAATCTAAGATTTATGGAAGTGACTGTTGAAAACTGCAAACAAATTAATTTTTTTAAAAAAAGAATATCCAGGATTCACACATCATATAGTTTTGGCAAACCTTAACACCCATGAAAAGGTATAATCTAAATATCATGCATTTGATTAATGACTGTGACTATTCACGCAGTATTTAATATTTCTAAGGAGTCATACTTACACAATTTCTGCATTATCTTCACAGAAGTCAATATGTAATGTGACTGGTTTTGTGCAGTATAGTCTAAACTTTTTTGCTCTATAAGGAAGTTGCATGAAAGCTTCTACCGCAACTCGGATGCTTAACAATAGTGAAACAGACAGAGATTTCATTGCATAAATACAGGGTACAAAGTAAACATTTAATAGATGATGTCATTCATGCATGAAAAGGTGATAACAATAAAACATTTCTCTCAAATGCGACTAATTCAGGCCTTAACTACTACACAAGGAACCCATAAATAAATCAGTACTTCCTTTTGACAAATTAAATCTCAAAGAGTTGAAGAACTGAGTCACAATATCTAAAGTACATTTACGTAGCAAAAACAAAACTGCAATCCAGTACAGCTAAAAATTAGAAGGTTCACTGATTAACAAAACATTTTAATTTGATTTTTAGTACACAGCACAAACTTCTATCAATTATTTTGGCAAATGAGTAACTCAGTTATTACTATTTACTAACTTGGTGTGTAACAGATGGAGGGATGGGGCACTGATAACATAACATTCAACATTTTTAATCTCAATGCTTCTAAAACTAATGACACTTTGTTTTCCAACTAAAGGACTCCCTTAGCAGTTGTAGTATAAGCATCTGAATGAATCAATTGTTACTTACATAGCACAGTTAATGAACCTCCTTACATAGAGCAGATCACCTATCTCTTGGATAACTTAGCTTGTATAACTTGCTGTCTGGAAGTTTCATATTAGATGCCCAAATGAGGTACCTTCAAAATCTAAATCTATCATTCTTTTGCTTGGAAACTAACCAAATGTACGTGTGACGGTTTGTCAAAAGAACCAAATTCTAAAAGAAAATCTAAATTTGTGCACCTGTTAACAAAACAGCTCCCCCCAAAACAAAAAAATGAAACAGAAAATACGCAAGGTTCTAGCAGAGAAATAGACCATCACAAAAATCTCAGAGCTAAGAGAACCTCTGGTAAGCCTACATGAAGGTTCTTTATTAAAGCCAAACTCCCTACAGGCACAATTCCAGGATCTGCCTTTTTTTAGATCTTGGAGGTTCTAGTTTTGATTTAAGTATAACCCATGAGAAGATGGGTAAGAGAAGGTAAGTGTCCTTCATTTGATTCTTATAGCCTACTTTTCCCTCCATTCAATGAGTATAGAGTTGAGCCAGCAAGTCTTTTCTTCTCAAGGCTATATAATACCAGTTCCTTTAATTTTTCTCCCAAAAACCTTGTACTCTGATGCTTTGATTTGCAGGTTTAAAATTTCTCCTAAAAAAAAAGAAAGACTCAAGAGGTCTACATACTTTTTTGATTTTACAGGAATATATTTGGCAAAATCCACGAGGAAGCATTCTGCCAAATAATGGTCTGCAGAAGACATGATTGATTTGATAACTGCCCTACACCAGCACTTCAGTTCCTGACAATAAACCACACAAGCCTGCAAAAAGAAACACACAAAAGTTTCTTGGCTATATGTTAACATCACAAATCACACAATCACAGAATCAGAGGACTCAAAGGAGCAAACTCCTTGTTTTTACAGATAAGGAAGCTGCAGTGTAGCAAGGCTATCAAGTAACTTTATCAGTGGCATAAATGAGGATACAAGCCAGATCTCCTCACTTCCATTTAGTGCTCTGCCCACTACTTCCTGTTGCCTCTTAATTTAGGAAAAGTTTTGAAGAAAGAGAAGAGTAAAGGAAATGCATTATCTTACCACTTTAAATAAAAATGTTTCAAAAAAACAATGCCTATACTTAACTTCAAGATAGCAAAAAGACTAGTCGTGCATTGTATATCAGTTTACAAATCTCTTACCTCAAAGCAACTCGGTAAGGTCAGCAACACAAAAATGATGCCCATTTTATTGATGAAGAGGCTGAAGCTAAGTGAATTTAAGGCTTTGGTCCAAGTCATATAACTAGTAAATAGCGGGGCAGGAACTGAACTCTGATACTCGTTCTCTCTCTCTCTCTCAAACACACACACACACACACACACTCCTTTTCTCCCCACCTTCACATCATCAGAGATTTTTTTAAAACATTTTAACCCACATTTCAAAATTACGCTGATAAGAATATTTACCTGTCCTTCTTCCAAGAGTAATGGCTTTACTTTTTCTACATCTTTATATACACTGTTATAGAAGGTATTCATTTCAATATTTAACTTTTGGTATTCCATTTCATGATCTAAAAAGGTATTACATCCTTTTAAAATAACCCAGAAGCATCCAGGATCTTCAATCTAATTTTATGAAGAAAAAAAAATTAGCGATTTTAAAGGAGCACAAAATATATACAATCCCACTATCATGATATGTATTTCTTTAAAAAGGCTTCAAAATACAAATCTAGTTTTAATAGATCTCATAACAACATACACACAACATATATGTATTATAAAATAATATCTAACAGACCTCTTTTTTTTATTTCTTAAGGGATCTTAAATCTTATTCATATCTCAAGGGAAAAGGCTTATGAACTTGAACAGTAGGATAAATTAGAGCCAGGAGAAGAGCACTAGAAAAGTAAATGAGGATATAAATGAGAATATATATAAATGAGGTATTATAAAACCAAATTTAAATGACTTCTTAATGAACTACACCTTCTCTCCACTCCCTTTGGAAGCATCAATCCAACAATATAAAACACTAATGCAATCAACATCTGCAGTGAGGTGTTTTAGTACTCCTTTATTTCATGATATCCCTCTTCTGAATCTCTGAACAGACAATTTTAACTGGTGACATAAGAATTCAGTCATCAAAGAACCTAATGAGACTTTGGCTAATTTCCTGGTCTTTGTCTGCAAAGATTAAGTTACTGAACCTGGTAATGGTAGCAGCTAACAATGCATCGTAGATACATTTAACCAGTCTCCTTTTAAGACCAAGACAAGCCAAAACCAAAACAAAACAAAAGTGAAATGCAGTGTGTGATTATGAAGCAGCTTCTCTCTGACAAAGATAAGGTACTTGAATCACAATTTGGATATCATAATCTAAACAACTTCACCAACTGGTATAAATCACTGATTCTGCCTAAGCTCAATATGTTGCTTATCCACCCTTAACACCACTTCCAAATACATAGTTATTATTAAAAAAAAAAAAATTCTACAAAGTCATGTAGCCCTATCCATAGGATTAACTATTGAAGCTGCTTTTTAACTTAGAAATATTTAACATTAGCAAAACCCCAGCCTTTTAGAATCCTGTTTCAGCAAAATAAACGCAAGCCATGAACTAAAAAATTAGCAAAATGCATTGTTTCTTGGAAATACAAGCTCTATTTTATGTGAGGCACAGAATTCACTTTAAAGGCCACTTCTCCCAATTACACAAGAGCTACTAGAAGGATACTATACTGTTGACAACCTAGTAATATACTTTGGCTTTCAAATGCATTTTAATTGACACTTTAATATTGCAGGAGAGCATCACTTTCCAAACCAAAGGACTGAAGCTAAGTAGTAAGAGCCCTTGCAAAAAGCAGAGCCACTATCCAAATTTCCCATTCATCCTTATTCTTTCTTGGGATGGCTAGAATCATCACCTCCCAGGCAAAGTGCCAGAGCTGGCAACTCTTCATCAAGTTTCTCCACAGACCTTAAACTCTGTCCGTTAGCATCAAAAATAGTACATCTAGTGATGTGTGAAAGTAATAGAATATTACTGAGCTGAATGAAACAATGAGTACAAGGAATTCAGAGAAACAGTTTGAAAAGACTAGGACATAATGTAGACAAAAGAATCAGGAGAACAACACGGGCAATAACAATTGTAAATGATAATAGCACCACCAACTGAACTTGGATCAACTTTGACAATCCTTCTTGGAGAACAACTGACTGAACATTTCTTTCTTGCCAGTGAAATGAGACACTACACATGTGGAATGTGGCAAGATGACCTCTGTGAATCTTAATCTCACTTAATTGCTTTTGCTATGAATGAGAACTCTCGTGGAGAGTGTGGGATATGCTGGGGTACAGCTGCTGTTGAAAACAAAGAACATTAAATATCTCTGATAAAGAGTCAGATACAAGCTAAATGGGTAACTAACCCTCAGTGGGAAAGGGATAAGGACAACACTTATCAAGAGAATATTAAATGACTAACATGTGAAAAATGCTCTAAATCTAATTTTTAAAAAAGGAAAGAAAGCATCCATACTCACAACCCACAGATCCTACTGCTAGACATAAAACACACACAAAGTCCTCACATACACCAAAATAGTTTAGAGTGATGCTTATACTTAGAGGCACTGCCAGCAAATGGCCCTTGGGAAAAGTGGCATCCTCTGTAATGCTATTTATAACTTTTTTTTTAACATAAATCTGTTTTTTTATTTTAAAAAAAACAGATTTTATTGACCTGAGTTTCCCCTAATCTAAATTATAATGTGGGCTCATTTAAAATCAGGGCAGTTAGGTGACAAAGTGGATAGGGTACAGGACCTGGTGTCAGGAAGACCCATCTTCCTGAGTTCAAATCTGGCCTCAGTCATTTATACTAGCTGTGTGACCCTGGGCAAATCACTTAATCCTGTTTGACTCAGTTTCCTCATCTGTAAAATGAGCTGGAGAATGAAATGGCAAACCATTCTAGTACCTTTACCAAGCAAGCCCCAAGTGGGGTCATGAAGAATTGAATACAACTGACAACTTTTTTTTGTAGTAGCAAGGAATTATAAACAAAGGCCCTTCAAAGAAAGACTAAACAAGTTGTGGTACTGGAATATTATTGCTCTATAAGAAATGATGCTAATATGGAAATATGTTCTTCATGACTTCACATGTCTAATTGATTTCACAGTGCTTGCTTTCTCAATGTGTAAGAGAGGGGTTGGAGGGAGAAAGAGAATTTGGAACTCAAAATTTCAAAAAATGAAAGTTAAAGTATAAATATTAAAAATGATGAGAAATATGAGAAAATCGTATGAATTGATGCCACATGAAATAAATAGAACCAGGAAAACAATATATACAACTACAATAAAATCACTGGGAAAAACCACAACAAAAACTAAATGTGAACTGTGTGTATGTAATTATGATGACCAAGTTTGGACCAACCAAAAAGGAAGGTAAGGTACTTCCTTCTTTACAAATGTGGGAAAGTATAGGTACAGACCTCTGTTGACAGTGTCTGCCTTGGCTGATGTGCTGATTAACTTTGCTGAACTTCTTTACTCTCCTCCTTTTCTTTACTTTTTTAAAAATTTCTTTGTTAACTGGGATATCTTCTTGGATGGAGGACAATATATCCATGAAGATGGGAGAAGCAGCAGGCTGGTTCCTTCACTGGGTTTATGACAATTCTTAAGCCAACTGCTCTTACTGCTTGCAAATATCCCATCTTCAAGCCCCTTGGAAACTCCTCACTTAGCCCAGCTATGTCTTTAAGGACTGGCAGTTAATTCCCTAAGAAGGAAACGCTATTCCTACATGTTTTCAACAACGAGTTGCTACCTCGCTTGCTTGCGTGCCAGGAATAATGACCCTATTTCGGTGTATGCCTAGCAGTGGGGTCTCTAGGTTGGAGTATGGACATTTTATACGTTTTTTAAAATTGTGCTTCCAAACTGCTCATGAGAATGGTTGGACCATTTCACAAACTAAGTTGAGAGTCAGATTGTATGGTGCCCACCTATTAGTCTTTGGAAAGCTCATTATGAAATGGCTAACACTTATATAGGGCTTATGATAGCCAGCACTGTGCTAAACACTTTACAATTATTCTTGTTTGGTCCTCACAACAACGCTTGGAGGTGGGCTATTATTATTAACCCTTTTACATATGAGGAAAATGAGGCAACAAAGGTTAAACGACTTGCCCCAAGTCACCCAGATCGTAAGTGTGTGAGGCCAGCTTTGAAGTTAGGCCTTCTGGTCCAGGCCCAGTATTCTATCTTCTGTGCTACCCCATACTGAAGCAGATAGTAGAAGCAGCATATTGTTGATCACAGAATTACAGATTAAACAGAAAGGGACTTTCAGGTCTTTTGGTCCAATTATCATTTTCCAAATGAGAAAAGTAAAATCAGAGAGGTCAGGTAGATTGTCTAAAATCATAAAGGTAACCTAAATGGCAGAGCTGGGTTTCAATTTAGGTCTGCTAGCTTAAAATCCCTCTTTCCTCTGTACATGGCTAAATATATGTTATAATCTCCAAGCCTCTTTTTCCTCTTTATGTTATTAGCAGCAATAACACTACGATCACCTAAATCTGGTCGTGCGACAGTTGCTGTCATGTACAAATTGACTTAATTGCTTGTAGTTCTATAAAATAGTGATGTTAAAAACAGGAGTGGGGCACTAAACTCTACATGTGGGGCATAGTGTTCTAGCCAAGGGAAGGTACACTCCATGGCCAAAAGCCGCCTTTTTCTCCTTTGGGTTTACTGGCTATATCTTTTGATCAAAGATCAAGCCTTAAGCCCAATTGACTCTGGAGCTCACAGACTGGACAATAAGTCCCCATCCAGCTAGCATGGAGTGAATGTACAAACTAAACAGTAACTGTTTCTCTTTTACCCAGGAACCCTGAAGGGTCCTTCCCACCCAGTTTGATTTTTTTTTTTTTTTAATTAAAGGGGACCATCCCTTGAGTAACTTAAAGAAGCCAACTCACTGAATGGATATATCTCACACAAAGTGAGAATGTGGTAAGACCTTACCCTAAAAGGGCCAGGGTCTCACATTGTATCCTGGGCCATGTCCAGTAATCCTGATGACTATCAGGCCACCAGAGCCAAATGGCTCTGGAAAAGAAAGTGAGGTTGGTGACCTTGCACAACCCTCCCTCTCTCAAATCAAAGTCAACTACAAATCATGTCATCATCTTGATGTCATGGTTCTCTTTGAGAAGGAAGGACAAACAATAATACTGACTTTGAAAAACCACACATTAACATTATGTATGTTTTATTGTGCTTCTTTGTTAAATGTTTCTCAATTAAATTTTAAACTGGTTTGGACAGCATGGGCTGGGGGTTTTGTTTGATACCTCTGCCTTAAAATGGTACCTTTTTAGACATTATCTCTATCCAAGGATTAGCTTAACTAAAATGACAAACTAAATTAGTTCACCTAAAAACTAAAATTTTACCATGATGTGTAACGGTAGGTTTCAAAAAGACTACAATTTTATAATTTTAAATTTTTTAAATCAGTTTTTAAATTACCTTAAGTATGAAAACTTCAATCATTTTCAGCTAGTGAAATATTCTTCATCTGCACAGCTCACTCTAGCAAAAAAAAAAAATTATCAACAATTAGAAATATGAGTCTGGATTAAAGTCCAAATCTTTATTCCTCAACCTGAAGGAATTCTATTTGCATATTTTCTTCATTTACAGAGCACTCCTTCCTCTGTCCCTGTCTTCCAAGTCTGCTTCTCTGGTCAGAAAGTTAATGTTCTTTTACAGAAAAAAGTACTTCTGTCCAAGACTCCCAATCTCATCAAGCATGGATTCTCCACCCACTTGTGCAGATCCTAATCATGTTGTATAAATCTCCTGACTTTCAGAGAATTCCCCAAAGGATCCTTTAAAGAGGGACAAGTGGAGGCAATTGAAGACCATCTCTGGTTCTTTTAGCATTTCATGGACACAACCAAAACATGCTTTGTAGTCCTAGAGGACATCATTAATTCAAAGTGCTAGAGTATGCCTTTTAAAATAAATAATAATATATAAAATTATAAATATTATGTAATACTATAGTGTTACATAATTATAAAACAATGGATAAAAACCATAAACTGGGTTTTAAAACCTCCAATGAAGACTTAAGAAGGAAGGTTTAGCTAGTTTAGTCTTCGGGTGATACATTTTTTTGCTGGCTACTCAAATTAAAAAGACAAAAGTAACAGTTCTAGGCCTTGCAAGTAGCTTTACATCTGTTTTCTCATTTATCAATTTGGAAAAAACCCGGGAGATGACGAAGTCTCCAAGACACCTAGGGAGAAGGGGGTATGGGGTGTGTGTGCGTCTGTGTGAAGGGGGAGGTAGTCCGGACCACAGCCCTTAGAGTGTGTGTCTGTGTGTGTGTGTGTGTGTGTGTCTCTGTGTGAGGGGGGAGGTAGTCCGGACCACAGCCCTTAGTGTGTGTGTCTGTGTGT
>CM053769.1:325923405-325955684 GCA_028658325.1 Potorous gilbertii | reverse complement strand
AAAGAGAAGATGGGGTAAGGGAAGGGAGGGATGACAGAAGAGAGGACAGATTGGTGATAGTGCTAATTAGAATGCTCAGTGTATTGGGGAGGGGGGAGGAGACAAATGGGGAGAAAATTTGGAACCCAAAATTTTGTGAAAATGAATGTAAAAAGTTAAATAAATTTATTTAGTTTAAAAAAAAAAAAAGAAGAAGAAGATGGCACTTGAGCTGAACCATGAAGGGAGACAGGGACTGAGGCAGAAGTGAGGTTAGAAATAACAGAAGTATCAAGTACTTAATATAAATATAGCCTCTAGTATGAAAAAAGGCAGCAAGGTGGTGAAGTGGATAGAGTGCTAGGCTGGAGTCAGGAAAACTCATCTTCCTGAGTTAAAATCCAGCCTCAGATACTTACTAGCTTTGTGACCCTGGACAAGTCACTTAACTTTATTTTCCTCATCTGTAGAAGTTTCCTTATCTGTAAAACAATATGGAGAAGGAAACGGCAAATCACTCCAGTATCTTTGCCAAGAAAACCCCAAATGGGGTCACAAAGAGTCAGACACAACTGAAAACTGAACAACAAAAACCAATTAGCATGAACAAAATGATAAAAAGTTTGTGGTAGAACAAGAGCCTTCCAGCCTTCCTCTCTGGATCTGCAGAGCAGTTTTCAATGAACTGACTGATCGTCTTATCTAAAATGTTTTCTTATTTTTATAGACCGAAGTGCTAGGCTGTGCAATCAAGTTTACAGCCTAGCTGAGTAGCTAGCACTAACTCTTGATATAGCAAACAACGCTAAAACAAGGTGGCACTGACTTCAAGTGTGAACTTAATGTTCAAGAAAAGGGAGACATTAGTGTCTTAGGGAGGTTAGCTAAGCCTGGATAGGCTTATAGAAGCAGAAGATGGTTACGGGCACAGGAAGTTAGAAGACCTAATATCTAATCCATTGCTGTCTGTATAACAGCACATCGCCATATTTGGAAGTTGATAAAGGTGATTTTAAAAACCATCTAAGCCAACATGCCCATCTTTTAAAGGAGTGAACCAAGGCCTATAGAAGGGAAACTACTTGCCCAAGTTCACTGAGTTCCTCAAAGGAATAAATGTAACCAGAACTCAGTTCTTCCGATTTCCAATTCTAGTTTTCATTCCATCACAAAACATTAGCAAGTCAATGTTGAATAAGTATCTTTTGATGATGTTGCTGCATATTGCTAGTTTTAAATGTTATCAACCTAGGAAGTTGGGAAATTGGACTTATTATTTCCTGGTTGTTTGCTTCACTCTATATTCATACAAGTCTTCCCGAGTTTCTTCATTATTTCTTACCTCATAATAATATTCTATCATATTTATATACCATAACTTGATTAGTGTTAATGGCTGTGAAGGAATTCCCTAAACTTTTCTTTTTGAGTTCCCATATTTTCTTTATTTTAAAATTAATTTGTTTTCAGTTTTCAACAATCATTTCCATAAGTTTTAAATTTTCTCCCCCTCCCTTCCCAAGATGGCATGCAATCTTACATGGGCTCTACACACACATTCTTATTAAACACATTTACACATTAGTCATGTTGCATGGAAGAGGTGCCCTATTTTCAAGAAATACTGGACCCAGAAAATGCAGGAGGCCCTGAATGTGCCAAGGACAAAGCGCCACCCATACCATTGATATGATGTTATTAGCATCCCAAGCCAGACTTCCTGCATGTCCTTGGAAGGTAAGCCAGGTGCCAGCCAGTCTGTGCCAGGCCAGGAAAATGCTGTGAATGGGGTCCTTTGCAAATGAACAGACCTTCCTATCTTCATAGTCTAGCAGTTCCCCAGGGAAAATAATGTGGCTTCTGCCATCACCTTGCTCCTCCTGTCGGAAGTAGTTTTATCCTCTCCCTCCTGCCCTTGTTTACTGAACCTGTTACATGCCAATGCCCCTTCCTGTTTTTTCCTCCTCCTTTTGTTGTAGTCATAAACTTCTATGAGGCCTGTGAACTCGGGTTCCACAGGCATGTTCATTTCTTGTAATAAACCTGATTTTCATGTAAGTTTCATGATATTGTGATTGTCTATTGACAAACGCCATTCCCCAATTGATGGATGCCTCCTCAGATTCCCATTTTTCTTGCCACCTCAAAAACAGTTATATTTTTGTACACCCTCAAACTTTATTTTACTTAAAACTAAGCCCTTCCTATCTACTTTCTCTCCAATTTTCCCTTCTCCACTTTCCCTCCTATTTCCCTGTTGGGTGAAGCATATTTCTTTACCCAACTCTGTGAATGTGTTATGTGTGTGTGTGTAATATCCATTCTTGAGTAGTTTAAATGAGCGAGGTTCAATTCTGCCCAGCTTCCCCCTTCTACATTATTTGTAATAAATGCCTACTTGAACATCCCAATCATTTGAGATAATTTCCCCTAACCTTCCTTTACCACCACCACCACCACCCCATATATTTGCTTCCCCTCTTTTTCCATTCTTGAGATTATCAAGATATGAAAGAACCACTCCCGGTCTATTAGCTTTCTGTCTAAAAATACTCTATGAATCCTGCTGATGTTAGGATTCAGAGGGAATGTTAATCATCACCACGTATTAAAATATACATAGTTTACCTTGGTGTGGTATCTTCAATTTTTTTCTTTGTGTTTTCCTTACGATCCTCTACTCATCTGTTAGAACTTCAGTTTCTACCCAACTCTGGTCCTTTCATCAAGAATGCTTAGAAGTCCACTATTGCATTACAGGTCATTGTTTCCCTGTAGGATTAGACTGTTTTGCTAGGAAAGTTATTCTTGGCCATAAACTCATATCCTTTACTTTCTGGAATTATCACATCCCAAGCTCTCTATTCCTTTGTTCTGCAGGCTGCAAAATTGTGTGATGCTCTGACTGTGGCACCTCCCTGCCAGAATTCTTTCTGGCTGCTTGCAGTATTTTCTTTGACATGGAAACTCTGGATTTTGGTTCCTAGGTGTTTTCATTATGAGGTTTCTTTCAGCTGTTAACAGTTGCATTCTTTCTATTTTCATTTTACCCTCTGATTCTAAGACATCTCCAGTTTTAAGATTTCTTGAAATATTATGTCTAGCATTTTTTGGTCATAGCTTTCAAGTAGGCTAATGTTTCTTAGATTTTTTTAAACCTTGATCTGTTTTTCAGGTCAGTTGTTTTTGTTGTGAAATACCTTACATTTTCTTCTATTTTTTCAGTCTTTTGACTTTGTTTTCTAGTTGTCTCATTGAATCATTGGCTTCTATTTAGTCCACTCTAATCTTCAGAGTTTGACATTTGGGCAAGGTTTTGTACCTCTTGTGCCAAATGGTTTTTTCTCCATTTTTTTCCTCTATCACATTTTGTTTATGAAAAAATTTTAAACTTTTGCTTCATTTCTTCCAGGAATTGTAGCTGAATTTGTGCCCAAGCTGTATTTTTCTTTAAGGCTTTGTTTTGGAGTCATCTTGAGCATCGTTGTCAGCCTACTACATTTTGTCAAATTATTTATTTTTGCTTGTTTGCTCAGTCTTCCAGCCTACCTTTTTATTTCAGATGATATTAAGGCTGGGCTATATGTATTTTAGGGGCAAATGTCTGGGCTTGACCTGCTGCTGCTTTCTTATAGGTATTGAGAGTATATTATTTCAGAATCTCAGGGACAGATTAGGCTGGAGACCTGGAAGCTATTAGTGGTCTGCTCCAGGACAAAGTTTGGTCACTGCACTTTTAGTCTGAGCTCTGCAAACTTCTGACCTAGGTTTGGATCTGCCAATGGACTCATTTACTATCAGCCAAATGGGAAGTTCTGCTGATTTATAGTAACAGAACTGCAAGGTTCTACCTTTGCAGATAGAACCTTTGGTCTTCAATTTCTACCTATTTATTCCTCTGCAGACTTCTAATTGGGCTAGATGTTGGAACTCAGACCTCACCAAGCTCACTGGATTTGAGGCACAAAACTGCTGCTTGCTACTTGTTCCTCTCAGGACACAGTCAAGCCCCATGACCACTCTCCTGCCGCCACTGGGTCTGGGTCATCCTCATTTTACCCTTGATCTGTGAACTGCAACTATCCATTGGTACTTGTTCCCACACCTTGCATGAGGTCATAGTGTCCCTGTATTGGGACACTTTTGTCCTCTTTCAATTCCTGGATGCCAGACCTCAACCCCAGTCTCCTTAGACCCTTTGTCTTCCTGGGATGAGTTAGGATGGGGAAAAAAATGACTCCCTGTGATTTTTTTTCTCAGACTTCTCCATCAGAATTCAGTTTTGTGCATTTTCTAGATATTAAGGGTGGAGGGGGAGCTCACTGTAGTTCTTCCTGCTCTTCTACAGTCTTGGCTCTGTCCTCCACATGATCAAGTCTCTGGATAAATTTGACCAGGAACAGACTAAGAGGGAGGCAATCACTACACAAATACTTTAAGGGCTGTATTGGGAAAAAGGGATTTGTCCTCTTCTAGTTTTATTTCAGAGGACAAAACTAGAATCAATGTGCAAAAGTTATAGGACGTCAGATATCAGCTCAGTATAAAAAAATTTTTCCTGTTATTTATCGTTATTCAAAAATACAGTGGTGAATTTTCCTACTAGCAGGTTCTTGTCTAAAATTCTTTGAGAAAACAGTCCTTTATAATAATTTATATATATGGCCTCAAAGGAACAAACTAGATTTATATATCAAACAACCTGATTAGGATTAAAGGTAACGATAATCTACCATCTCTTTATGGAGAGAAGAAAAATACGTTTCATCATCACTCCTCAGGAACCATTTTCATAATATGAATTCTGATACATTATTTTGTTTTCATGTACAATATTGTAGTTGATGAAGACCTCAACTCAATTCTGTATTGAGAAACTGATAGTTTATTTCTCTTACATTATTAAAACACCATTCTCTGTCCATACATACAATAAATATTTATTACTGTATTTTTAATTATAATAAAGAACTAGAAATTAAAAGGTTATCTACTAGTTTTGGAGAATGGCTGAACCAAATTAAAGTATGTGAATATGATATAATATTATTGTTCCATAAGAAATGCTAAAAGAGATGGATTTATAAAAACTTGGGACATCTTTATGAAATAATAAAGGGAACAGAAACAGAAAATCTATATAACTACAACACTATTTAAAACTGTAAAGATTTAAAAATTCTAATCAAATTAATGATCAACCATTATTCCAGAGGACCAATAATGAAAGATGCTATCTCTCACCTGAAAGAAGTGGGAGAGAGTGGTTTGACATGCAAAATGAGACATACATTTTTGGAATTGGTCAATGTGTGGATTTGGTTGCTTGATTACACTTACTTGTTACAAAGATTTTTGTTACCTTAATGGAGGTGGGAGAAGGGGCTTGGAAGGGAGAGAAAGACTAGCAATAATGATGCTCCCCCCTCCAAAAAAGAAAGAGAGTCATTGAAGTGTTTTTTTAATTTTCAGAAAGAAATTCAGGAGATTTAGACAAGGAGGATAGCTTTGAAACTAAAGTGTTGAGCAGTGTTCTGATCACAGATTCCAACTTTCATCAAAGAACATCATTCTATGTTGACATGTTATCCACATCAGATAAACTTAAAACAGACAAATTTAATGAATTAAAAAAGAAAATGTATATAAAAGCAAAATTAAATGTTATCATTAGAGAGTAAATCATTCTAGAACTCAGAAGCCTTAGTGTACTTCATTATTTTGCAATAAATAATAAAATAACATTTAAAAATAAAAATTTATGAATATTTCCTTTCTTTTTAGAATATTTGAATGTTAGCCACAACACATTTCACAATTTGAGGACTACTGGGAAAAAAAATTAAACCACATTTGGCCTTCAACAGCTTTCCTGTTTGATCCTCAAGGCTGAGGACATGCTTAAGACTAAGAAGAACAATACATGAAGCACTGACTGGCACTTTTATTCCACTCCTGAGAATATAGCACCTTTGTGTCCATTTGAAAACATTTCATCGGTTCAGGCCAAAAGATGAATTAAATTGTGGTGACCCATGACCATGGGAAGATATTTTAGGGCACTGAAAGGAATTCATTCTTACCCAGCACCTTTAACAAAATTAATACCAGCACAATGGGCAATCAGAAAAACAAGGGTGATCTGTGCTTGCTTTGGATTAAACTTTAGTGGAAATGGAGAAAATGGTGACACCTGACAAGCTTTTTTTTTTTTTTTAAATTTGATTGTCTTAGGAGTCAGGGAAATCTAGGTTCACATTCTGTCTGTTGTATTTCCTAACTGTGTGACTGTGGGCAAGAAGCTAGACTTATTTGAGCTTCAGCCACAGATTCCAAACTTGCAATCTGCTCTGGGGGGAGGGAATCATTCTTGACATACTGACATAAGAAACTTGTCAGATAGTACTAATTGATATTAATTAAATTAATATTAATAAAAGTAATCAAATACAATCAAATCAATATGACACACTATAGAGTATGCAGAAGGAAATAAACAATAGTACTTAAATGATAAACTTGCAGAAAGATGGTGGTCAACTGTTACTGTGTTCTAATATCTTAAGCTTGTGTAGTCGCTAACACCCATTTTTCATCAATACAAACTTTTATTTTTGAAGATACAGTTTTAAACAAGTAGCAAATTATAAATGGCTCTTAAATCCCAAGAAGTTCTTTGGATATATATGTTTATATTTTGGCTGAACAGTCACATGGATACTATAAAAATAACGGCTGTGTAACACTATTCTGTGAAATTTTCTGCTTTTTTCCATAATTTCTTCAATCTTTTTGTTGATTGACAAATTCTTTTCTAAAAATTCTTTGTCTTCATGGTATAGTTCATCTCCTGAAAGGTATTAAAATTTTAATTTTATAAGGTATTACATCACAAAGCATTTCCATCTATTAATAAAAGTTTAACTGTTAAATTTTTCTTACAAGAATGAACATAAGTAGGACTGAAGAATTTTTTTAGATTTACAATTCAAGTTAAAAGAAAATTCCAATTTGTATTAGGGAGTAGCTCCTATAAATTTTGGGGTGGAATTTAAAAACTGTTCCCATGACTTTCTCTTAACATTTCTTACCATCAAGTTCCCAATTATCTTTTTATTTGGACAGAATCTATGATTTCATCAGTACAGGAAGCTCCCAGCAAAGAACTTCCTCTACAAATGAAGATCAACACCTTCTTTGTAATTCAGTCTTAGCAACATGCTTGCAGCACAAATGAGACTTGAATCCAGGTCTTTCTGATTCAGAGGCCAACTCTCTAGTCACTGTACAATCCTTCTCTTTCGTAGTTAATATCCACATTTTTTAGTGTTCACATAAAAGCTGCTGTTGGATTCTGTGATCTGTACATTCATTCATTCAACAACAATGTGAGAATCTACTATTCCCAAGCTCCCATGTTGGGAAGACACAAAGATACATAAAGACTCAACTCCTATGCTTGAAAGTTTATCATCAAAAAAAAGTTATGAAAGCATATAGCACTTTTATAAAGATAATTTATATACAAAAAATAGCAAAATTGGCCTACACAGGTTTAGACTAATTGGATCTCTATTCTGAGGGTCAGAGAAATGTAGCTATCAATTAAGAAATAATAATGCTACATTTTACTCACATAAACAGAAAACCACTAAATTACTACAAGCAGCACTTTCACGATTGTCTGTCACTTTCAGTCGGACATTACTTTTTAGATAAGCATTTCTGGGTCACATTCTCCCTGTTTATCCTAGTCACTGACCATGACTGCTATCTTTCCTCTTCTCTCCCTCCCTGACCTCACTCCCCTACCACCCCAGGCTCCCTTCAGACAGCAGACACAGGGCATGGAAAGTCCTTGGCCCTACCACTGGTCTCACCACTGCCCTGGGATGTTCTGCAATTCGGTCCTATCAACATTTATTAAGCACTAATTTTGTGCAGAGAAGAGCCTTATTCTCTGGGTTGATATGGACACAAAGCCCTAATGAAACTTAGGATGTATAGAGAGATGACACATACTTAACTCATCTTTTTTTTCTTTCTGTTCTGCACTTGTGATTTCATGACTATTGGAAACTCCTTCCACCAATGCAGATGGCAACTCGTGGTCTATACAGCATTTAAACTGTGGGAAGTACAGAAGGGGTCTGAGAAAAAAAAAGTTTAAGAAGCCTTGGTCTATAAAATGAATGGGTTTGACTAGAAGGCCTCTGAGATCACTTCCAGCTCTAGCTATACAATCCTATGATCTGTTAACACAGTCTTTAGAGAGTTGATTAGAACATTGAAAAGTTAAGTGACTTGCCCACAGTCACATTACATGATATTACATTTGAAGGGCAGGATTTAGACCCAGCTCTTCTGAATTTCAAGTCCAGTCCATCATCCACTATGTCATACTGCTTCTAAGACACATTATAAAAAACTGTAATGCACAATACATGTAGTAGTAAAGAGGGATGAAACAGCCTCAAACATATTAACAGGGGAGACAAGGTATACGATGTTGCCCCTGACAAACAGAGAAGTCAAAAGGAGTAAGTTCTTCTGTAGAAGGGAATTGAAAACAAATTGTATTGGGGAGACACAATTCTCCCAAAAACTGGAGGACTGAACAAAATGCTGTATAAATGTGTGTTTATCCTTCATTGCAGAAGAAGACCATGCCATCACAGAAATGATAACCTGATTTGCACTTGACTTTGTTTTGAGTGAAGGAGGGCTGTGCAGGTCACCAGCCTCACTTCTCCTCCTGAGTCATCTGAATCCAGTGACCATTCATCAGGATGACTGGAGATGACCCAGGATGAGGCAGTTGGGGTTAAGCGACTTGCCCAAGGTCACACAGCTAGTGTCAAGTGTCTGAGGTAAGACTATCCACTCCGCCACCTAGTGGCCTGATATAAAAATATTATTTCATTGTAAGAAATGACAAATATGACAGATTCAGAAACACCTGGGAAGAATTGGATGAACTGATGCAGTGAAGTGAGCAAAACCATAACAATTACATAGTGACCTAAATAATGTAAAGAAAAACAACTTTCAAGGTTCTAAAATGCCACATGACAAGTGACCAATCCTGACTGCAGAAGACAGATGTTGAAGTATACTTCCCAAAAGACACACATTTACAGACCAAGACATTGTGCTGAATTGTTTGGCTTGACTATTCTTACTGACTACAAGGGAGGGCTTCTAATGGAGGGAGAAGAGTTGGTGGGCACTGACAGTGATGCAAAACAGAAACAAAAAACCAGAAGACAGCAGAATGAAGCTCAAAAGGAGCCACAGACAAGCAAGGTTTTGTCACTTCGCTTAATGGGGAATTAGTCAACAAACCCAATCCTTATTAGCATATCTACTGTACCCAGCTGATACAATACCCATTTGTATTTTTGAACACGTGTAGACCTTCGGTCACTGGTTCCAGTTCACTAACTGTTATAAAGAGATTGATTTTTGATTGACTGCTGAACCAGATTTTGGATGTATGCAGAAGACAATAAACATGTAAAGGAACCTCTTGCTATTTCTTGGTCGGCTAGACTTGAATAAGGAAGCAAAGCCTGCAATAACCCCTCGTGGGGACAGAAACCTCAGGCTTTTATCCTTCCACCAGGACTACTGCCATATCTCCTGCAAGCACATGGTCCCGCTGTGGCTTCTGTCTCCATTAACTATTCTGCCCTGTGTAGCTAACCTCCTCAAAAAGGCTGCCTAAAATAGGTGATACCAACTTCTTTCCTCTCCCTCTCACAATCTGGCTTCCAACCTTACCATTACACTAAAACTGCTTGCTCTCTCTAAAGTTACCAATAATCTCTTAGTAGCCAAATCCAAGTCTTTCTCAGTTCTCCTGGACCTCTCTGTAGTCTACCACACCACAAATCCCCTTCTCTTCCCTGACACTCCCTTCTTTCTAGGTTTTCAGGATATTGCTCTACTGGTTCTCTTCTAACCCACCTGACTGCACCTTCTCTGTCTCCTTTGCTGGATCCTCCTCCAGATCATGACCTCTAACCATAATTATTCCTCAGGGTTCTGTCCTGGACCCTTTTCTTCTTCTTCTATATTACCTCACTTGGTGATCTCATCAGCAGTCACAGATTTAATTACCATCTCTAAACTGATGACTTTCAAATCTACTTGTTCTGCCCCAAACTCTGCAGACCTCCAATCTCACATCTCCAACTATTTTTCAGACATCACAAACTGGTTGTCCAGTAGACATCTTAAATTCAGTATGTCTAAAACATAATCCATTATCTTTATGCCTAAACCCAACCTCCCCTCCTTCCTATTTCTATGAAAGGCAACACTATCTTCTCAAGTCCCTCAGGCTCACAACACAAGAGTCATCCTGGATTCCTCACTATCTCTCACCTCCAACACCCAAGCTGTTGACAAGGCTCATGAAGTTCATCTTTGCAACATCTTTCAAATACACCCCCTTATCCTTTCTGACACTGCCATGAGTCTAGTGCCAGCCCTCATTACCTCATGCCTGACTTACTGCAATAGCCTGCTGGGAGTCTTCTTGCCTTAATTCTTTCCCCACACCAAACCAGTCTCCATTTAGCCACTAAAGTGGTTTTCCTAAAATGCAAGTCTGATCATGTCACACCCCAGTTCCCCCAATCAAAAAACTCCAGTAGCTTCCAATTGCCTCAAGGAGCAAATGCAGAATTCTCCTTTTGCCATTCAAAGCCTTTCATAACCAAGCCCCTCCTTCCAGCCTTTGTATACTTACTTCCCAATATGTACTCTTGACATAGGGACACTGGCTTCTTGGCTGTTCCTTGTACAAGACATTACATCTCTTGACTTTGGGCATTTTCTCTGGCTGTCCTTGAAACATTCTCCCCCTCCTCTGCTCAAACAACTGACCTGTCTCCCTTTAAGTTCCAGGTAAAATCCCACCTTATACAGAAGGTCTTTCCCTATCCCTCTTAATTCCAGAGCCTTCCCTCTTTTAATTAGTTCCTATTTATTCTTATAGTTTACTTAGCATATATTTGTATGTTGTCTCCTCCATTAGACTGTAAGCATGCTGAGGGACAGGACCACCTTTTGCCTCTTTTGTATCCACTGCTTGGGACAGAGCGAGTGCTTAACAAATGTTTACTGAATGGATGTCTCTTCTTGTTGTTTTTAGGTACAGTTCTAGAGATGGCAAGAAGCACACATCCGAGAACTTAAGTCCACATGGGGATCTGTGGGAGCCTGGGCAGCAAGGCCCTGAAGAGTGACCCATCTGACCTAGCCCACTGGTGGTGAAAGATGAAGATTCATCCATTAGCTATTGCACTTGTGGAAGTGAGCTTGATGGGGTGAATGCTTTACGTGTGAGCTCACTCTTCTCAGAGAATGAAGTGAGAGGTGGTAGAGTAGAATCAAGATCATTCCCTTTTCCACTCTTGCTCATCAGAAAGAATGTTTGGTAATTTTTGTCTTAATACATGTTTGATATTCAGTCTTTTCAGCTGTGTCCTGTTCTTCAGGATACCATCTGGGGTTTTCTTGGAAAAGATCCTAGAGTGGCTTGCCATTTCCTTCTCCAGCTCATTTTACAAATGAGGAAATTGAAGTAAACAGGGTGAAGTGACTTGTCCAGGGTCACACAGCTAGTAAGTATCTAAGGCTAGATATAAACTCAGGTCTTCCTGACTCCAGTCCCAGTGCTCTGTCCATTGAGCCATCAAACTGCATATATGTACTGTATGTCATAACACTTTGCAAAAGCTAATTGATATTGATTAAATGAAACTGGAAAATGAAATTTTAGAAACATAATAAAGTACTTGACCTTAATTTATTCTCTAAACATATAGGACATTTAGCAGAGTTTGCACTTCATTAAATTGTACTTTGCAAAGCTAATGCTTTACATGGCATTACTAATAATTTATACTGATCTAGTAAGATATTTAAAAATATTTAAAATTTGTCAATTTACCTGGTAAGAGGTGCACTGAACCATCTAGGGCTAGTAATATAATTGGCAGCCATCTTTCACATCCTTCTGAACTCCGGTCCAAAGAAAATTTGTGCAGGTCCAATAAAGAAGCAAAATTTACAAGTCTTCTTATCTCATAGAACTGAGGAGGTGCCAACCATATTTCCTCATGCATAAACTTTTTTATCGCTTCTGTTGGAGATATCCACTATGAAAACAAAGGCATAGTTTCTAAAAGCCAAAGGTAGCAATTCAGACAGATCAGAAAGAGACACAAGACAAATGAATTTTTTGCTTTTTCTCATTATCTGTTCATTTCTTTGGTCAATTCATTCGGTTCAAAACAGAACTCATCATCTTCCCACCCAGTCCCACCCTCCACTGAACTTCCTTATTTCTCTGGAACTTTCTAGTCTTCCAAGTTTGTACCTTCACCATCATTCCTGATACTTCACTTTCCCTCACCACACATAACCAATAGATCTTAACACTTCTACCTCAGTTTCTTTTGTATCTCTATTTACAAAGTCACTACCTTAGTTTAAGCCCTTGTCACCTTCCATCATCTTTTTCTTGGACTATTGCAATGGTTTCCTAATTAGTCTCCCTGTTTCAAGTCCTTTCTCACCCTACTGCCTACCACTCAGCTCCCAGAATGACTTTCATTAATCATAGATTTGACTATGCCACTACTCAATAATACTCAATACTCATTACTATCCCATACTCAGTAAATTCCAGGGGCTCTTTGTTGCAGCTAGGATAAAATTAAAACTTCTGTTTTGGTTTTTAAAGTCGTTCGCAACTGGTCAGTCTTTCTAGTCTCTTTATACATAGTTTCTTATCCTATCAGTTTCCATGACACTACTCTCTCCTAGCTTGCCATGGAAGCCAGGAGGCAGAGATGAGGAGGGAGAGCATTCCAAGAATGGGGGAAAGCCAGCGAAAATGCTATGAGTTGGGAGATGGAGCATTGTGTGTGAGGGACAGCAAGGAGGCCAGTGCCCTGGACCACTCCTTCTGAGGTTCCTTTGCTCTATCTTCATCCAAGTCATGGTTACTAATGATGAGTATTTCTCACAGGGCTCTGTGGCCCTCTTCTGCCTCTATACTACTTCACTTGGTGCTCCTATCAGCTCTCTTGGATTCAATTATCATTTCTATGCTGATGATTTTCAGATCTACTTATCCATGCCTATTCTCTCTGTTGACCTTCAGTCTTACATCTCCAACTACTGGACATCTCAAACTGGATTTCCTGTAAAAATCTTAAACTCAACATGTCCAAACTGAACTTACTATCTTTTCCACAAAACCTTTCCCCTCTATGCTATGAAAGGTGCTAATGACTTACTAAATTCCCTTAATAATAAGTTCATCCTTCAAAATGTATAGGAATCAACAAGGGAAAATTCAATTTTGCATCTAACTCTCATTAAACTGGAAGAACTGGTCACTGGGGTGGAAATTATGGGAACTTTGAAGAAAAGTAACTACTCCATCCAGAGTGTGTGATAGAAAAAAGGAAAAGTGAGATGGACCCTGGATTTTGGGAAAGCAGATTTCAAAGTATTTAGAGGAAAAATAGGTAGAATCCCATGGACTACAAAATTCTATGAAGGAAGTCTGGTCAGAAGGAATGGGAGATACTCAAAAATGAAATTCCGAGAAGGCAAATGTAGATGCATAGAGAAACAATCAATTTATATTTTAAAAAGAAATGTAGAGGAAATGGAACCAAGTCAAATAACAGAGGATAAATAAGAGTAAGATATGAAATAGAGATGAACCTTGGCTAAAATAGAAAACAAAAGTTATTAATTATTATAAACCTGAAGAAAAAGTTTAAGCAATGAGTGGAGTCAAACACTCATAGATTACACTGAAGTATTACACCTGTATATCTTGAATACTTTCTTCAAGGAAAGAACTGGCAGATAACAGACATAACAATCACTGAATAACCTAAGAGAAAAATGAACATTTACAGTTTAAAAAACAGCAAAGAACTATTGTTGATATTGAAGTCATCTCTGCATCATCTTATATACAATTACAAAGCAAAGATTAAAAATTAGTATAAAGTTAATAGAATACTAATGATAAAACCATGAGGCATATAAATGAAACAAATAAATTCTAAGTTAAACAAATTATTAACAGTGTAGAAAAGTGGAATGAAGTAGAAGAGTAGAAATTATATCAATACTGATAACAGAGAGTCAAAGAGCCTCAAAAGTATTTTACTTAAAACACTGAGTTTATCTGCCAAACAGAGAGAGATGGCAGACTAAGGAAATTCCTGTTTGGAATACAAACACATTTGTAAAATCTTACCAAGAATGAGAAAGGAAGATTATGAGCAGTATAGCCTCATAAAGTAAAAAGAAGATAAAACAATTTTAAAGAAAGCCTAGTGAGACACTCAACTAAGCAAAGCCAAATGGAGGACATTTAAAGATGAAAACTGAAGGAAGATAAGCAAGAAAAATGGAAAAGTTCTACACCAATTTATAGTAAACTGTTTCACCATCAAGGATTAAGTACAGCTGTCCACTTATAAAAGAGGTGTAAGTGGCACTAAAGGAACAATGATGGAAAAATCAACTGAGGTAAATGAAGTATATTTATACAGGATTCATGCTGGAGACAACAGTTTGGATATGTTAAGTTTAAGATGCTTACAGAACATGCTATGTGAGATGTTCAACAGACACCTGGACATGAAGTAAATCACTATGCAAACAAATCATTTAAAACCTCAAAATTATAGACCTCTAGGCTATACTTTTTAGGCAAGAACCAATAATCACTGAATGGTCCCCTACTTTCTATTCCTATTAAAACCATCCACCTAGTACTAATGCCTTCATTACTACTTATCTGTGGTTACCACAGTAATCTTTCTAGGGTTCCCCTCTAATCTGTCCTCCATAATGTCATCAGAATTACCTTTATGCATAGATATAGCAGTGTCACTCCTCTATTCAAAAGTCTGTTTTATATAAAGGCAATAAAAAGTCACTAAAGTTTGAATTTGAACTAAAGGCATTACTATCTATGGTTCCAGCCTTATCTTGTTCCCCTTCACGTGCTCTCCACCTGTGTAAAACTGGAGTGGATCTGTATTTTGCATACTCTCCTAGAATTATGTTGTTCAATCATTTTTCAGTGGTGTCTGGCTCTTAGAAACCCTACCTGAGGTTTTCCTGGCAGAGATACTGGTAGTGGTTTGCCATTTCTTTCTCCAGCTCAGTGCTCTACCCACTGTCACCAAGCTGTGCCAGCCTTGTATTATACTTAACTGCAAACAAGTAGGAGCATTCCAGGAGAAAATCATCAAGGGCAAGGACTGTGTTTGTTATTTGAATTACAGTGTGTTGTACAATCTGAATTAGAGCTGAAAGAGATCTTAAAGTTCATTGCATTAACTCAATTGAACAAGCACTTTTAAGTTTCTGTGCCAAGCAGTGGGTATGAGATAATTCATATGTTGAGGGTTTAAAAAGGACTTTCCTTGAAACAATGTTATTAGGATATTAGATAAGGAAAATTCCTCTCAGCTAAGTCCCTTCTCTACCCCTTAGTTTTACAGTTGCCTAAAAGCGCTGTTCAATTCAACTTAACAACATTTATGAAGCACCTACTATGTGCCAGGCACTGTGCTAAGCTCTGAAAAGTTAAGTGCCTTACGGAGGGGCACACAGCTAGACCTCAAAGGAAGGACTGGAACCCAGATGTTCCTGGTTCTGACACCGGATCTCTATCCATTAAACCCTGCCCGTAGAGGTAGGTCCTTTAACCATCCTTGTCCCCATTTTCCCATGAGATCTGGTGACTTACTTGCCAGATGCCAAGAACTACGACCTAAACCCAGACCTCAGGACTCCTGCACCCCTGCCTCCACTACAGCACCCTACCCTCATGGAGCTACACACAGACACAGACACAGACACACACACACACACACACACACGTATAACAGTCTTATTTTAAGGACGGGAAAGGAGGATGAGACTCAGGAAGGGGAAAGGACAAGCCCACAGAGACAGCCGGGGCTAGCCCTAGCCCACGGGGCTCCCTCCCCCCAGCTCTCCTCAGCCGAGCCCACAAGCGGCGGCCCCTCTACCTCGCACTTAATTGCTTCCGGCAGGTTCAGGAAGGTCTGGGGTTTGCTCTGCAGGCAGCACACGTAGAACCTGGTGTCAAAGCGCCTCCCTCCTTCCCTCATGAACGGCGTGAGCCAGTTACTCCACTCCTGCAGGGCCCAGATGTTGGGCGCGCAGCCCAGGCTCTGGCACAGCTGGATAAACTGAGCCGGGTCGGCCTGGATCCTGGCCCGCCAGGCCTCCAGGTCGGCGGGCGGCGCATGCGCGTCGGCCAGGGGCGGGGCCTCGGCGCCCGCGGGGAGCAGGAGGAGGATGCCCGATTCCTCGAAGGTTTCCCGGATGGCGCAGATGCGGAAGGCCACGTCGTCCGGGATAAGCGAGTGGCCGCCAGGCCGGGACGCCGGGGCCACCTCGGGGTAGGTTTCCCTGGGCTGCCGGGAGAGGGGCAGGCCGAAGCTCGGCGGCCCGTGGTGGGGCTGGAAGAGAGGAAGCCAGTCGGTGGAAGAGTCCGCGGCGTCCAGGACGCCCCCCGGGAAGACGTGGGCGCCGGGGAGGAAGGAGCTGCTCGGCGTGCGCTGCAGCAGCAGCAGCTCGTAGTCCTCGGCCGCGGCGGCCGGGCTCGGCCCGGGGTGGGCTCGGCCCACGGCCAGCAGCAGCGTGGCGGCCCGGCGCCACTGGCGCAGCGAGCCCCGCATGGCGGACCCGGCCCGGCGCGGGCTGGCGGGGCCGCCTGCCCGCGCCCTCTTCGGGCGGCCCGCGGCTCCCTCGCCGCTAACGGAGGAGGCGGGCGGCTGCGCCGGGCGGGGCCCCCGGGCCTCCCGAGCCCCCGAGCCCGGGGACGGCGCTGACCTCTGACCCGGGGGAGGGGCCGACGGCGGCCTGGACCCCCGGCGTCCGCTGCCGGTGCGTGAGCGAAGCCGATCTCCTGGGCTCCCCGGCCTGGGGAGAAAAGCACGGAAGTTGGAGGCCGGAAGGGGCGTCAGCCGCGGCTCCGTCTCCCTCGCTCGCCTTAAAGCGGTCGGCCCGCACGGAAGGGCGCGGCCGTGCGTCCTGGGCTGCGCGCCCCCGAAGTGTCTGGCGGCACGTGCTTCGGTGTCGTGCGTAGGGTCACCGCGGGCCCCTCCTGGCCAGGCGTGGTTGTGGCCATGCTGCTTACGATCACCTTTGGGACAAACATCAGCCAACAAGAAGTCCCGCGTGCAGAGAACCAAGGTGATTGGGCGTATGTGAAACTGAGCTTGTTATGTTTTAAGTGAGTATTACATTCGACATAGTATTAAAATAAAACAAAAAAAACTGGCCCGCTTGTCTGTGCCCCGCTCTGAACTTCAGTGATTGTTTAAATATATCGTTGACATTCCTTTTCCATTTTTTGCATCTTTACCATTAACTTCCTACTTTGCTGCCCGTAATAGAAGCTCTCCTCTGTAACAAATATAATAAAGCAAATCAAAACAACGCATTAAGCACACGAAACCGTATATCTAATTCTGTACTTCTCTCCATCACTGCTTTGCCAGGAGGTGGGGATCATGCTTCATGAGCAGTCTTCTGAATTCACTATTTTTTAATTACTCAAGAGTTTACCTTCCTCCATTACCGCCATACTGATTATATATGTTGTACATAACTATTTCTCACTCCCATCAATTTATAAATCCTCTATTTCTCTGAATTCTTCATTTTACCATCTTACTACACAGTAAAATTTTGTTATATTCACACACCAATTGATAAGCACCTCTTCTGTTACTAGTTTTGGTACCACAAATTGTACTGCTATGAATATTTTGGTATATGTTGGACTTGGTTTTTGTCTTTGATTTCCTTGGGGCATAGATCTATTAGTTGGATCACTGACTCAAAGGGCATGGAGAGTTTAGTCCCTTTCCTTACCATTCCAAATTAAGATCTAAAATAGTTGGAACCCTTTACAACTCTACTAACAATGTACCTGTTTTCTCAGATCCCCTGCAACATTGAATATCCTCCTCTTTTGTCATCTTTTACAATTAGACAATTTCTTCCAATACTACAGACAGTGTATCACCCCACCTTGCACTACACTAACACATTGTTGGACTTCTTTCAGCTCCTTGTTCAGTGGCTTTTGTGTTTAGTCAGATAATATTGTGTTCAAATCCTATGAGTTTAAAACCTGCCTGTATGACCCTGGGCAGGTTACTTAGTCTCCTTCATACTCAGTTTCCTCATTTGTAAAATGGGGATAACAATAGTATTGTTGTTCAGTAAACATGAAGCACCTACTATGTGCTAGGCACCGTGCAAAGTGCTGGGGATACAAAAGGAGGCAAAAGAGTCCTTATCCCAAGGAACTTTATCATCTAATTGGGAGGACAACACATAAATATAGACAAAGCAAGTTATATATGGAATAAATAGGAAATAATTAACATAGGGAAGGCCCTGGAATTCAGGCTTCCTATAGGAGACTTAAGGAAGCCAGAGAGATCAGTATTTAGAATGGAAGAGAGAGCACATTCTAGACATAGGGGACAGCCAGATAAATGCCTAAAGCTAAGAGACGTAGTGTTTTGTCCACAGAACAGTCAGGAGGTCAGTGTTCCTGAATCAAAGAGTACATATTGGGAGGTAAGGTATAAGAAGATTAGAAAAGTAGGAGGTGTTAGATTTACAAAGGGCTTTCGGTGTCAAATGGAGTTTTTTTTTATTTGTTCCTGGAGGGGACAGGAACCACTGGAATTTATTTGGGGGTGGGGGAGTGCATGATCAGACCTGAACTTTAGGAAAACCACATTAGTGGCTAAATGGAGGCTAGAATGGAGAGAGACTTGAGGCAGGCATCACCCCTCTCCCCAAGCAGGCTATTGCAGTAGTCCAGGTGTGAGGTGATGAAGGCCTGTGCTAGCGTAGTGGCAGTGTTAAAGGAGAGAAGGGAGCATATTCAAGAGATATTGCAGAGGTGAAATTGACAGGCCTTGGCACCAGATTGGTGGTACTTGTCCTTAGTTCTCAAAAAGGGCCAAAATGGCATCACAATGTTAGAGTCAAGTTGCAGTGTGTCCAACTGTGGCTGATCAAACCAATATGAACTCAGAATGTTTTCCTATAGGTCCATCACAAAGTCCATGTGAACATTTGGGGTGATTCTCCAAATTTGTGCATCCTGCATTTCCTTTTAGCTGTTTTCATTCTACTTTGCTCCTTGAGCACAGAACCTTTTCTGATGTGGGCATGCAATGCCATGCCATGCCATGCCAGTGTCTCCCATATCACAATCAATTCCATAGTTCTTAAGAGAGACCTTGAGAGTGTCCTTGTATCACTTCTTCTGACCAGAATATGAACATTTGCCCTGTGTGAGTTCTCCATAAAATAGTCTTTTTGCCAAGTTTATATTTTGTATTCTTGCCAAGTGTATATTTTGTATTCGAACAACTTGGCCAGCAAATACAGTTGCTCTCTGAAGCAGAGTTTAAATGCTTGGCATTTAGCTAGAGAGAGGACATCAGTGTCTGGTATCTTATCCTGTCAGGTAATCTTCAGAATCTTTCTAAGACAATTCAAATGAAAGCAATTCAGTTTCCTGGCATGGCACTGGTATACTGCCCAGGTTTCACAGACATGTAACAATGGAGTCAGGACAATGGCTCTGTAGATCTCCAGTTTGGTAGTCTAATACCTCTTCTCTCCCATACTTTCCTTTGGAGTCTCCCAAACACTGAGTTAGCTCTGACAGTGTATGTGTCAGCTTCATTATCAATGTGCACATCCCTAGATAGTACACTACCAAGGTAACTGGACTTACCACAGTATTCAAAATTTCTCCATTTGCTGTAACCAATGGTTCCATGTATGGACAGTGTGGTGGTGGCTGATGGAACTCCTGTGTTTTCTTGGTGTCAATTGTTAGGTCAAAATTAGCACAAGCAGCAGAGAATCTACTGTTGTATCTCAGCTTCAGAGGCTGCATGGAGTGCACAGTCATTTGCAAACATGTAGTCCATTATCCAGAACACTGGCAAACATGCCATCATCAAACTGATGTACAATACTGATGAACTTCTCTAGGCAACCAAATTTTGCTATAATTTTTCCACAAACCCTCATGAATGACAGTGTCAGAGTCCTTGGTCAGATTGATAAATGTGTACAGACCTCTGTTCTACTTCTGGCATTTATTTCTCTTGGAGTTGTCAGGCAGCAAACACCATATTGAACATTCCTTGACCCTTTTTCAAGTCACACTGGCTGTCAGGTAAGTGACCATCTTGCAAGTGAAGGATCAGTCTATTAAGGAAGACTCTGGTAACAATCTTGCCAGCAATGACTGAGAGAAAGATATCCCCACCCCCTATGATTGTCACAAGACAATCTATTTCCTTTACCTTTATGGAGATGGACATCGCATCCTTGAATTCCTAGGGGGAATATAAGCCAGAAAATTTCAGTCAGCTTTTGAATGAGCAGTGGACCCACCACCACCACCTTGGAAATCTCAACTGGATTAGAATCAGCACCAGGTCCTTTGCCACAGGAGAGGATCCTATGGTATTCAAAACCTCTTTTTCAGTTGGAAATTTGGCTCGAGGGAGACTGACTTCAGCCTGAGGTAAACAGTCTGTGACTTCACCATTGATGATGGTCTGTTGAGAATACTATGGAAGCGTTCAGCCCATCTCTCCAGGATTAAGTTCTTATCACTAATCAATGTGGTTCCATCAGCACTGAGTAGTTGAGATGCACCATATGTCTTTGGCCCACAAATAGCTTTCTAGGTATTATAAAAATGCTTTGGATTGTTACTATCAGTGTAAAACTGAATTTCATCTGTCTTCTGAGCCAACAATCCTATACCTAAATTTTGCTTGTACTTTACTTTTGATGGAGGTAAATACTGCCTTCTTAGAGATGGATGAACTATCCTGCTGATGAACCCTGTGGAGGTTTTTTTTTTTTTCATTTAGCAGCCTCTGAATTTCTCCTTCATTTTTGTCAAACCACTCTTGATGTTTGTGAGTGTTCTGACTCAGATGAGTAAATGCAGTGCTGTGTACCAAATCTCTGAAAGGTATCCTCTCTTTTTCTACGGCACTGTTGCCAACCATGTGTTGACTCAGCGTTTTCTCCAAGTTAACAATGAATTGTTTCCTGCTCTAATCTGTTGACATTAAATCTTCTGGTAGTCATCTTGCTTTGGGACCACCACTTTTGATGAATATAAATATTTAACTCAGAGAGGATAAAGTTATGATCAGTCCAGCACTCTGCACCACACATTGCCTTCTTTACTCTTACATCCTGTCTGTCTCTAATCACATAGTCTATTAAATACCAATATTTGCTGTGAGGGTGCATCCACAAAGTTTTATTGCATTTAGGTAAATGGAAGACAGTATTGGTGATGAGAAGGTCATGACACGCACAAGTCTTAAGTATTTAATAGTAATTGACCTGTTACTGTTTCCAACTCCATTCCTCCCCAGGACTGGTAATCTGCCTGCTCTAACACTACAGTAACCCAGAATTAAAGCTTGTCCTCTTGGCACATTGATGATGAAGGTCTCTGAGTGTTCACAAAATTTTTCTTTGACCTCATTGGAGTTTGTCATGGTGGGAGCATAGGCACTGATGATGGTGTTATGGTGCTTTATTGCAAGTGCCAATCACATTGTCATGAGCCTGTCATTTACATCTTTTGGTAGGCATACATGTTTATTGACTAAATTAGTTTCTATTGCAAAACCTTTGTCAGCTTTGCAGAGCTCCCCTTCATTGTAGCCACTCCAGAAAAGTGTGTATCCAGCTCCAACTTTGGTAAATTGACCTTCATTTGCCAGTCTTATTTCACTCAGGGCTGCTATCTGAATGCAATACCTACTGAGTTCTCTTGTAACAAGAGTTGCTTGTCTTTTGGGTCTGCTGGATTTTATGTTGTTCATAATTGTGTGTACATTCCATATACTGATGGTGAGTAGAATCATCTTTGCAAAAGTTTTTGTACATTTTTTTGTTTCAACCACAGGGTGGGATCCCTACCTACTGTAGTAAACAGCCCAAGGTTGGTAAAGCAGGCAATTCTAGGACCCCTTTTCTAGCCCCTTCTTCACATCAGGAGTTGAACAATGCAGTCTTTAAAAGGTTGCTCAGACACCCATGGGGCTACTGAATCCTATTGCTGATTCCAGTGAGAAGATGACTTTATGACCCGGGCCACCTGTGTGCAGGGTTGTGACAACAGCTCCCAGTGTATCCACATCTGCTGCTTCATCACTTGCCTGTCACCCAGGACATTGTGATAGGTAAAAGTGGCAACATGGTATGGGTGATATCTTTTGATTTGTGCATAAAGTGAATTTTAGTGGAGATAGGATATGGTGGTTGAGAATAGTGAGAAATAGTGAAAAATCCAGGATGACTTCTACACTGTAGGCCCAAGGGATTCAGAGGTTGGTATTGCCTTTTACAGTAATAGGGAAAGTAGGAGGGAGGGAGGATTAAGGTGTAAAGAGAAAGAATTCAGTTTTGGACTTTTGAATTTAAGATGTTCTCTGAATATCCAGAATGAGATGTCTGAAAGACAGTTGGAGATGTGAGATTGGAGGTCAGCAGAGAGTAGGGGCAAGAAAAGTAGAAGATCATCAGCTTAGAGATGGTAGTTAAATTTGTGGAACTGATAAGATCACCAAATGAAGTAGGATAGAGGGAAAAGAGAGGAGGGCCCAGGTCAGAACCTTGAGGGACACCTATGGTTAGAGGGCATCAGGAGGAGGATCCAACCAAAGAGACATGGAAGGAACAGTTGAGTAGGAAGAGAACCAGGAATGGCCTGACTCTCCAGACAAGACACAAGACAATATCAAGGATCAGAAGGTAACTTGTAAGGGAATTGCCAACCCCCAGCCTCTTGGACAGCATTCGCTGGTCACGACTCAGGTAAACTGAGGGGAGACTGGTAAGGCATGAACAAGATGGAGCTGGGAGGAAGGGTTCTGCCCCTGTTTTGCTCAAGGCTATTTTCCCGGCTTTTGGAGAACAAAAAAGGCCCAAGATGTTTTTCTTCCTAGAGGCTACGCGTCTGCCCTGCCAATAGGTATATTACTTCCTTATAAGGGCAAACTAATTGCTGATTGGTTCACTTAGGGCTCTAGTGTCAGAAAAGAGATAAAAGCACCGCTCACTGCTTCAATAAAGGGCTCTAGTGTCAGAAAAGAGATAAAAGCACCACTCACTGCTTCAATAAAGGGCTCTAGTGTCAGAAAAGAGATAAAAGCACTGCTCACTGCTTCAATAAATGGAGTTCTTACTATCTTGTCTCCCGCTTCAGTCATTGCTTACAGCTCACTCCACCAAGGCCTGCAGGCCCCTGCTGGTCAGATAAGGCCTGTGGGCCTGAGAGATCAGGCCCAGACTCCTGGGTCCCTAATAGTAACTGACAGTGTCAAAGGCTGCAGGGAGGTCAAGAAGAAGGATTGAGAAGAGACCATTGAATTTGGCAATGAAAAGATCACTAGTAACTTTGGAGAGAGCAACTTCAGTGGAACAGTAAGATCAGAAGCCACATTATAAGGCGTTAAGAAGAGAATGAAAGAGAGAGAGTGGAGACACTTATCTTAGACAACTACAATGGACAGAAGAGACAAAAGGATAGTTAGGGATGGAAGGATTAAGTAAGGCTTTTTTTTTTTCAGAATAGGGGGTACATGGGAATGTTTGAGTCTGTATAGAAGAAGAGATTGAAAATAAGTGAAAAATGAGGTTGACAGAGGGAGCAGTCTATTGGAGGAGATGGGATAGAACAGAATCACTTGAACAAGCAGAGGGGTTAACTTGGTAAGGAATAAGGCCACTTCATCATGTGAGATGAATGAAGTAGGAGATAATGGAAGAAGGTACCTGAATGATAAAAAATGAGGAAGAGGGGAAAAAATGAACTCGTGGCAAATGGCCACAATTTTTTTTCCTGTAAAATATGAGTTGAGTATTTTTCTGGGAAAATTCATTCCAAGGATTTTTCCCTGCATGCTTTTCCAGTGACTAGAAACCTTGGGTTCCATTCCTAGGTCTCTCTGCCTCTTTTTTTTCCCATCTCTAACAGTGTTGGACAAACACTGAATAAGTCTTTGGGTGTGATTAGTTTTCTCAGGATTTGACTATGCTCTCTCCCTTTCCCTGTTTCTCATAAAGTGATTTCTTCTTAACTCCCTACAATATGACTTGTGATCTCATGTTTCAACCCAAACTTCTCTCTCCAATGTTAGCAATAATCTCTTAGTTGCCAGATACAATGGGCTTTTCTCAGTCCTCCTTCTTCTTGACACTATCAATCACCCTCTTATGTCTAGGGTTTTGGGACACCATTCCCTCCTGGTTCTCCTACATTTCTCTCTGCTCCTTCTTAGTCCCCTTTGCTGGATCTTCATCCAGGCCATGCTCTCTAATGGTAGGTGTCCCCCAAAGGTCTGTTCTGGGCCCTCTTCTTTTCTCCCTCTATACTCCTTCATTTGGTGATCCCATCTGCTCCCATGGATTTAGTTATCATCTCTATGCTGATGGATTCCCAAATCTACCTGTCCTATCCTGAACTCCCTTCTGACTTCCAAACACACATTTCTAACTGCATTTCAGACATCTCACGTTGGACGTATACATCTTAAATTTGGTATGTCCAAAACAGAACCCCATTTTCTTTACCTCTAAACCCTCCCCGCCACACCACCTTCCCTATTACTGTAGAGGGCAACACCTTTCTCCTAGGTACTCAGGCTCACAATGTAGGAGTCACCTTGGATTCCTCACTATCTTGGTACCCCACCACCCTCACACACATCTAAGCTGTTGCTAAGGCCTATAGATTTCATCTCTGCAACATCTCTTGAGCGTGCTCCTTTCTCCCCTCTGACACTGCCACCACTCTAAGTGCAAGTCCTCACCCCCTCATACCTCATACAGCAATAGACCACCTCAAGTCTCTCCCCATTCCAGTTTAGCCTCCATTCAGTTGGCAAAGTGGTTTTCCTGATTCACAGGTCTGAACACATCACACACACCCCCTCAAGAAACCCCAGTGGCTTCCTATTGCCTCCAGGAACAAATTTTCTATTTAGTTCTCCAAATCTTTTATAACAACTCTGCTCATATACACACACACTTTCTAGACTTTTTACACCTTACTTTCCACCAAGTACTCTTAAATTCAGTGACATTGGCATCTTGGTTATTCCACAAACAAGATACTCCATTTCTCAGCTCTGAGTGTTTTCTCTGGCTGTTTTCCCATGCCAAAAACATTCTCCCTCTTTATCTCTGCTTTTTGGCTTCCTTCAAATCCCAACTAAAATCCCATCCTCTACAGCAGAAGGACTAAATACATGGTCAGCTGGTACTTTGCAACACTCCTGAATGCAGCCTGAATCAGATTAAAATGCATTTGGTAAATATTTAGCAAAATAAATAGAAATGTGATCAAATATAGGTAATAATCACATTTTAAAACTAAGTAATTATGTAGTAAATGGGGACCCTTATGTATGAAATTACTATTTGAGTGTGATACCACTATTCTCCAGGAAGCCTTTCCCAATGATGGGCACTTGGGTGCATGTGCTTGGACCCCATTTCTAAAATCACATTTCTCTTTAAAAATCACATTTCTCCCTAGCCTCAAAACACCATCTCAGGCAGTTTCTCCCCAGCCTAAGGACACAACCTGCCCCAGCAAAAAACCATTGTCTCCTTTCCTACTATAGTAGCTTTCTGTGTCTATAGAATTTATTAGTTTGAAACAGCTGTGTGCTGGCTGAACTGACTATGTACTGTGTCATAATGACATTTACTACTCACTAACCAATCATATGTATCCTAGACTTAGACATACATATTTTCCCTTACATTAATCTTGTCTAACAAGCCATTGAATACAACAGCCTGGACCTTTAAAGTGAAGAATGTGGACAATTTATCTGTAAAGTCCCTTCTGGCCTTAGCAATCTCTGACTCTGTGATCCTATAACCATTACCGTCTTTGTTTTCTTTGTGTGATGACTTCAGAATTCACCTGTATGTATTAGAGAGTTTCTTCTGCCTTGGCAAAAGGATATTCCAAGAGACTTTGCCAAATCACACACCAAAATATCATCTCTATTTTTAACATGAACTGTTTTTTTTTTTACGAATTCAAGTTGATGTTAAGTGCTTGTTCTTTCCATTCACAATCCATTCTTTTACAAATATTTTTTTAAAATTTTCCCCTAAGATCAAAGTTAATTTAAATGGTCTACATTTTAAATGATACATATTCTTCCTCTTTTATTTTTAATATTGGAACATGTATAATAGTGAAAATGATTGGAATAATGATGTAAATCAATGGTGTGAAACTTTTATGTATCATAGACCTTTTTGGCAGTCTGTTGTATATTTGTGCATATTACCCCTTTTTAGAATAATGTTTTTAAAAGCACAAAATTAAATACATAGTATTACAAAGAAAACCAAATATATTGAAACAGGTTAGCAAAGTAGATTAAAAAATAAAACAAATTCATAGACTTAAGTTTAAGAACCCTTGATGTAGATAATGTATTTAGGGATGAATGAATAATGACATAGTAGTGAAATTGAACATGGGAAATGAAGATTATGAATGTATATAGATATAATTGTAATGTTGGATATTGCCAGCGATGATCTCTGGGCAAGAATGCCATAAAATATCATATAGCAAGCATATAAACAGCAAAAGCAAGTGGATTGATTATGTAGAACAAACAAGGGATAACTTATGAACAGTTCAAATACTTCATTGTAGTACTGTAATGTTAAATGTCCAAGATGAAGGTTTGCAACACATTGGGTAAATTATTTTATGAAGGTTTAGTGGAAGAAATGGATGACAATTACACAGAATGAGAAGGTATGAATGAGGTGGGACCATTAGTTGACTTAGTGATGTTTCAGGCCTAAAACCACAACTCCATGTAGCACTCCCCCCCATTCAACTCCCCACCTTGGGCTATTTTCTGAAGAACTCTGGGTAAAATACCTGCACAGTAGATGCTAAAAGTGCATGTTCCTTTAAGAACTAACCACTCCCTAATCCCGCCCTAAATCACCTAGTAATCAAACTTGGTCTACATTATAGTAGAAATATCCTAATTAAACTTTACTTGTGCCCCTCTAAAGTTGCAGGTTCCCTAAGAATTCTCGCCCATTGAAAAGCATAATAAATCTTTACCACCTTGACCTCAACAATGCTTGAGTCTGTGAAATTCTTTTCCAGATGGCCCTTGCAGGGAACTCCAGTCTTGGGATTCCTCTATCTCTCCAGCCCTCATCATCAACTCCTCTTAATTCTACTGCCTGCTTTCTTTTCATTATTTCCTATTTTTCCTACACATAACTTATTTGTACAAATTTATTTGCTTGTTATCTCCTCATTAGATTGTGATCTCCTTGATGGTTAAGGACTGTCTTTTTCCTCTTTTTTGTATCCCTAGCACTTAGGACAGTGCCTAGCATACAGTTGACACTTAATATATGTTTCTTGACTTCCTGCCTGCCTGATTGCCAATACAGATTTGTTGATCAGATGCAGAGTTTTGTGATGCCCTATCAGCATATTAAAGTTAAAAAACATGGTTTTTACATGCAACTGGGAAATAAGATATACAGTCAATGGGACATAGAAATCTATCTTACCCTTGAAGAAAGTAGGGGGGAAGGTAATAACAGGGGGGTGTGCATGATAGAAGGGAGGGCAAACTGGGGGAAGGAGTAATCAGAATGCATGCCATCTTGGGGGGGAGGGAGGGGAGAGATGGGATGAAAATTTGAAACTCAAAATCTTGTGGAAATAAATGTTGAAAATTAAAAATAAATTAAAATTTTTTTTAAAAAAGTTTAAAATCTTTCATCCTCATCACTTCCTTTAATCTCCTGGGTTAACATAGGGACAAAGAGTTACTAGAATTCCTACAGACAAATCTCCACTAATTACTTTGTCTTTTACCATATAATTTAGACTAGTCCAAACCCCTCATTAGAGACAAGGAAATGGAGACCCAGAAAGGAGAATTAATTTGTCCAAGGTCTCCTAGTCAGTAGCAGTGCTTGAGGACCATGAACTCAGGCCTTTTTCTTCCAGTTTTTTGATACAACAACTCGCAGTTTGGGCTGTTTCTTCTACACCCATACCTATGGAAGCAGGATGATGCTTTAAAATCTTTTCAGCAAGGAGATAGTGATGCTAAAGGCCATGTTGATTCATTTAGCTACATAATTTTTAAAAGAAGAGACCAGTAGAAGAGGGCATAAAGTACATTTTGCTAAATAAAAATCTCTTTCCCTTCCCTCTCCATAAAATAAATGTAGACCACCCATTGGGAATAATGGGCACTCCCTTGATGGAGATTCCTATCATATAAGGACCCAAATGCTTTTCTCTCTCTAAAATTCCTCTGTAACAGAAAGCTAATATCCTGTGCTTTATGTCATTAATTATTTAGTTTCTGAGATTCTTCCAGTAAAACTCAAATGTGGTCCTCCGTGTTTTGATATATCTTATGTAAGAGAGGCAGTACCAGTTGGAGATGTTATCTCAATATTGCATAAAGCATTTTTAAAGTCTTTTGTATAGGTCAGAATATAAAAAGGATTCAAAAAGCATCAGAATTCAAAATATGCCAATTTTTGCTAAATAAAAACCATTGACCTACTGTCCACAAATAACCACATCCCCAAAGCTATCACATAAAATAATGCTTTGCCACAATATCTGCTTTGAAAAGATTCCCAAATTATTTTAGCTTCATTTTACTGAATCCATTTTCCAGTAGAGATAGATCACTCTAAATTCCTCTGTGAAAAACTCCTTCAGAATTCAACAAGAATGATGGCTCTAATGTAAAGATAAAGATCATTAATAAAACATACTAGTAAAAAATAATAGAATAGAAGGAAGGACCATGAATAATTACATAACTACTAGATAATTCTTTGCCTTTATTTTTACATCACATACATTTCTCAATGTATCATTCCCTCAGCCCTCCCAGAATGCTATCTCAAACCAACCAACACATCAACCAACTCTGAGGTCCACATCATCTCTGTAAAAAGAAAGAAGTTCATTCTGATGTATCTTCTTTAGGTTGGTACTTCCTGGCCATGCCCTAACTATACTACACACAGCCCTGCCATCCTCTCTCTTCCACCACAACATTGGACTCTCCCCTGCCTTCCCTAACTCTGATAGGTGGCCTTTAATCTTATTTTGCCCCAAACCAGGCTTCTCTGACACTGCTTAGCCATCTTGACACCACGTCCATCTCAATCCCTTCTACATGTTGTCTTTAGGAATCAGGAGGTTCCTTAGGAGTCATTTGGGCCTGAGTTCAAATCTCACCTCAGATATGTGACACTCACTAGCTGTGTGACCTTGGGCAAGTCACTTAACCCCAATTGCCTCATTCTGGGTCATCTCCAGTCATCCTGAAGAATATCTGGTCACTAGATTCAGGTGGCTTTGGGGGAGAAGTGAGACTGGTGACCTGCACAGCCCTCCCTCATTCAAAACAAAGTCAAGTGCAAGTCACATCATCATTTTCTCTGATGGCATGGTCTTCTTCAGCAGCAAAGGATGAACACACACATAAGTTCCTTGAGGGAAGGACTGTCTCACTTGCTTATATTTGTATCCCTAGCACTTAGCACAGTGCCTGGACCATTGTAAGTTTAATATTGCTTTATCTAGGCTTGATTACTATAATTTCACATGTTTGTTTTATTGTTGTATTGATAATAGCTAATAATAACTAGTTTACTTTCTATTTCTTTGCAATCTTAACTTTGCAAAGCACTTGACATGTATTATCTCATTTGATCATCTCAACCACTCTGTGAGGTAGGAACCATAATTATGCCCACTTTATAGATGAAGAAACTGAGTCTGTTAATTTCATATATGTAGTACTTTGTATATATATTGTTGTCATTATGAATATTTTTCTTGTTTCTGCTTACTTCCCTTTGCTTTAATGTTCATGTTTTCCTAGGTTTTTCTGAATTTTTCACATCTATTATTTCTTATAGCATAGGAATATTCCATTATAATAATGTAGCATAACTTATTTAGCTATTTTACAATTTATAGGCATCTACTTTGCTTCCAGTTTTTTGACACAACAACATGTGATGCCATAAATATTTTCATGTCAATAGGACCTTTTCCTTATAATTAACCTCCTTGGGATATGTGCTTACCAATATGATCTCTGGTTCAAGAGTCTTGGACATTTGTTTTTTTGCCATAATTCTAAGTAGTTTGGACCAATTCATAGCTCCACCAGCAGTACACTAGTGTGCCTGCCCTTCCATAAGCTCTCCAACCCATTTTTGTATGTTTTATTTGTCAATTTGCTGTATAGATACAATTTCACAGTTGTTTTGGTCTGCATTTCATTTATAATTAGTGATTTGGGATCAGTCTTTCATATGGTTGGTAATAATCTGCAATTCTTTTGAACATTGTTCATATTGTTCCACTGCAAATTCATGGTGGAATGACTTTTGGTATTACATATATTCTAGATACATGCAAATGGCAGCACGAACATGGGTGTAACCAGAAAACCCTGAGACTGAGTCTTAAATGATCAGGTGGCTCTTCTGCTTTGTATTTCATTCCTTTAGCACTGGTGACTAAACAGCAATCTCTCAGGCCATTTCCAGCCTTGGGGGTAACTTCCTGAGTCTGAAAAATCAATACTGGTTGTCCACTAGGAAGTACTTCCTGCAAGTATACTTTTTTCAGAAGAGATGATGGCCAACACCAGAAGGATCCTAGAGTTGAAAAGACTAGAAAAAAGCTAGTTATGTCTCGCTAACCAGGAAATCTGAGCACATGAGTTGCTCAGACTGTAAAGATCCAAAGTTAGTGTGAAATATCTGTTGAGTAGTCCTACCAAGTTGCCTTTACCTCCAAAGAGAGCATGATGGAAATGATGGGTTACTGTTTCATGTTTTAAATATCTGTCAAGTTGTGCTTATCAGTCATTTGTGTTCTACTAATTTATTTGTAGTAAAGGAAACTAGTAGCTATTATTTTCCTGATATCTGTTTTAAAAAATTTTTATTTTTATTGATACCTTTTGCTTTGTATCATATTTAATTTTAACATTAAGTAGCCTTTTTATTCTGAATTTAAACACCAAAAATAAATGTTTCATATAAATAAAAAAAATAGAAAAAGAGAATTGTACATGAAGCAGTAGACCTTTATTTTATACAACTTGCTTTTTTATGAGTATATAATAAGTTCAATTTTGATATCTTCTACTTTGATAACAAATACCTTTCTATTAATCCTTTTTGGGAGATGCTAGACATAAGCCATACTTAAATTTTCTTTGAGAGATTTTCCTTGGAACTCCTGTACTGGGAAATAATGAGTCAGAGAATATGCAGAGAAGTCTGAATCCCCTAATGTCAGAGGTCAGACCATGTCTAGGATGAGTCTGAGTCTATAACTCAGAATTCAGAAATGGGGATCTTGTGTGCCCTGACATTAGCAATTCTTGTCAAACAGTAAGTATTTTTTAGAGGGAAAATTCTTCATCAAAAAAGGAGAAAAGATTATCATAAATTATAAAATAGATAACTTCAGTTATATAAAATTAAAGGGCTTTCCCCTCTACAAAATCATCATAATTTGTGTGTCACCTCTAGGAGGGCTATTTCTCCAACTTGCTACAAAAATCTGTCCCATCCCCATAAATCTGCTTAGTACTCTACCACAAATATATACAATGTCTATGGAAGAGTAGGTATAAATTTGGCACATACTAGTTAGGAGACACGCACATTGGGAACATAAGCAGCTCAACAACTTTTCTTCTCATACTGTTTTAATACTGCTCCCCTCTGGGCACAGCATTCCAGTTGGTCAAGTTGCTAGATTCTGGGATCTCTTTCATAACTCTCAACTGCCAGTCAGTCAACAAGCATTTACTAAGCACTTGCTATGTACCAGGAACTGTGCTAAGTTCTGGGAACATAAATAAAGACAAAAAGAAACACAGTTCCTGCCCTCAAGATTACATTCTTTTTGGATCTCTTTCAGGCGGTGATCGGTGGATTCCTTGAATACTTATTTTGCCCTCTGGTTCTAGAATATCAGGGCAGTTTTCCTTGATAATTTCATGAAGGATGATGTCTAGGCTCTTTTTTTGATCATGGCTTTCAGGTAG
>CM053769.1:325880917-325922905 GCA_028658325.1 Potorous gilbertii | reverse complement strand
CCTTCTATGGTCTTAGTTTTTTTCCCTTTTCTGGGTATTTTCCCAGCCAGTTACTTGACTTCTGAGAGTCCTCTCCACCCCTGGACCTGGCCTAGGTCCACCCAGCTAGTGCTAGGGGTCTGAGATTCAAATGCTGCTCCCCAGCCTCAGGGCTTTTGGCAGCAGGCCTGGCTGCTATTCAGGGTAAGATTAAATCAGGTTCTCAGGTGGGAGCAGGGCCGCCTCCCAGGCTCAGTTCCCTCAGGGGGTTTATGCAGAGACCTTCTGTAATGAAGCTGCTGCTGAGCTCCTGTCTGCTCTGGGAGCCTCTGGCCACCCGCTGCCACTGTCACTGCCTCTGCCACTGCCTCCTGAGGGGGTCTGAGTCCCGGAGACACCCCGCTCCCCTCTCAGCCTGTCTCTCTCACTGACCTGTGAGTCTGTAGGTGGAGGGACCTTCGTGGTCGCTGGAGATTCCGTCCCTGAAGCCTGCTCGGATCTGCTTGCTCCTCTTGGTGCTGCGCGGCCGGGGCAGGGGAGGGCTCCGCTCCCGTCTGAGGTGCGATGGACCTTTGGGATCAGTTTTTCAGGGCTCTCTGGAACGGAAATCTCCTTCACTGTGTTGCTGCGCAGCTTCCACTGTTCCAGAATTTGTCAGGAGTTCTTTTTAGAGGAAATCCATGGGCTGTGGGTTCGGAGCGAGCATAGGTGAGTCTTTCTACTCCGCCATCTTGACTTCGCCCCCTCAAGATTACATTCTAATGGGAGAAGACAACACATAAAAGGGGTGGCTGAAAGCAGGGGCAGGGAGAGGGAAGAAGGTGTTCCTTGGAGGAACTCCTCATAGAGACATGGTGAGGAAGATAACATATATGTTCAAAAGAAAGCGGTAGGATAAAGAAGTAAAATGAAAAGTTTTAATGAAGTAGTAAACGTTGAGAAAGCAGCAAAATGAGGCTGTTTTCACTAAGAACTAGTATATACATGATTGACTTCCAAATGTCTCCAACAGGAAATACAGTCTTTGAATATGGTTTAGTAATAAGTACTCAAAACTGGATTAAAGATTTTATACATAAAATTTTATTAGTAATTGCAAAGATAGTTTTAAATGATGTTCTCTTGTTTTGAAGTCTCTCTTTGATAACATTAAGACAAGATCTTATTTTCCAAGTCAGGCCCTGATGATGGCATTGTTCATATCTGGTAGGGGGTTCAGGTAAAGCTGGTAACAGTAACTAGTATATAAAAACTGAAATTCTCTAAATTTTCAGTTGAATTATGGGTTTCTAATTTGATATTCTATAGTTCTGTTGTTAATACAATAAGTTCTACAAGGTTCAAACTGGTTTCTAACACTTGAACTAGTTATTAGAAAACCAAATTTAGGAGCTTGCACTAAATTGTATCATCTTGTTGCTGGCAGATTTTTGCAGTACTAACTAGGGAATCTCTGTAAGTGACCTGGAACCAAAGAAGTGAATCTCTTGGAATCTCCTCAAGAGTCACCATGAGAATGAGACCTATTAGAGAATTTCTAAGGGAAAATGTTTCCAGGATCAGAAGACTACATAGGGTAGACGGGACTTAAAATGTAGTTTCTCATTAAGTGGACATTGGGAGAGGGTTACCAAGAACAAGGGAACTTGATGTTATTTAATATTGGTGGTCATTATTGTGTTAGCTTTGGTTTCCATTTTTCCTGATGTTTATTTTTGCCTGCAAGAGGGCTATGCTCAAATTCTTTTTATTTTTTGATTGGGATTCAGGACCATTCCTTGGGCAAGTTTTGGCCAGTTGAAAACTTCTATTCTGTTTATATTTACCTCACCTGACCAAAACTTAACTTATGGAAATAATAGTATTAACGGTTTAACATTTCTCAAGTAGATGTCAAGAGAAGGTTGAGCTTCTTAAAGTGATTTACTTATTTGTCAGTTACCCTACTGAACTGGTGATATGTAAATTTCCCCTCTCATTCAATCCACTGTGAACCTCCTAAATTCTGTAACCTGAATCAATTTACCTCTATAGTCTGTTTTACAAGGTTTGTCTCCTTAAGGAATGAATGAGATTATAACTCTTGTTTAACTAGGTTGGTTCAATTTTTATGACATTGTACAAAGCATGAGATCATAATTTGCGTGTATGATAGTCATGACCACGGTCCACTTGTATCATAATGTAAGTTTAAGTCCCTTGATTTATAGCCTCCTGAGACTACAAAGGCTGTTTGTGCCCTCCTCAGGAGAACTAATTACTCCCACCCTTGGCTCCCTGACTATTCTGTGATTGTCAAATCCTTGGAAACCCTAACCTCCAGGAACACCCCTAACTATTTCATGTATTCCAGTCCACTTCTAAGAATATGATCCATAAGCCTTAGTTTAGTCAGTATGTAGGAAGTACTGTGGGTCCTGACTTCACTATGCTATCGCCTGCTAATGATCCTCCATCATGTACTCTAACTGGCTTCCTGCATGACATTGTAAGCAGCCTGGAGTAAGGTGTCAGCATATCCTGTTTTGTACCCTTATTCCAAGAATCAGTTTAACTGCAATATCCAGGGCTGAATGGATAAATAAGTGTGAAATAAGATCTATTCCGGAGCCCTAGAAACAAATACTTCATTCCCACTTCTCTCAGTACTTCCAAGCCCTGTAAAAACACTGCTCCCTCCCTAAATAGCATGACTTTGAGCAGGCAAGCAATGCTTACTGGCAAACTCAATAAACCTTGCATTGGTTAAAAATGTCTGGTCCTGTTACTTGGTTGTTCCTGTCTCCTCACAGTAGATATGTTGAGAATGAGGGATGGCTGATCTGTGATTTTCTTCATAATGTAGATTCTGGGAAGAAATCACCAATGGAAGAATGGGCCTACAGGAGTAGAGGGGAAAGGGATCAAGAATTCATTAAGGATTTACTATGTTCCAGGCACTGTGCCAAGCACTTTAGAGATAGGATCTTATTTGATTCTCACAACAATCCTTGTGAAGAAGGTGCTTTCTTTTATGATCCTGATTTTATAGTTGTGGACACTGATTCAGCAGAGGTTAAATGACTTGCTCAGAGTCACACAGTTAGTCTGAGGCTGAGTTTGAATTCACATTCCTAATCCCAGGTCCTGCACTTTACCCACTGGGCCATCTAGCTGTTGCATGCATCAAGAGGAAGCTGATACCTCATAGAAAATCAGACGAATAAGCGATGGCTGGCCTAGGCTTTTTTCCAAAAATGGAAATCCTGGGAAGAACTCACTAATGGAAGAAGAGAAGTCCAGGAAATGAGTCAGGAGGCAGGGCTCATTCTCTCTTGAATCCATATTTGGCTCTCTTCTCTGCTGCCAGTGGTCACACTCCTTCAAGTGGCTTCCTGCCCCTGACTTTGACTATCTCTTCTTGTCTGCTCCATAGTGGATGTGGTGTTTCTTTTTGGGCAAGATGCTGTGCAAAATGGCATGGCTGATATTAGAAGGGAGGAGAGAAAACTGTATCCCTAACCCTTCTCTCAGAAGAGCCCTCAGGGTATGGTTAGTATTTGGTTAGTTAATGGAAAACAGCCTCTAATTCCATCAGGGAGAGTGCTAAAAGATATAATAGCGTATAGACTCATTTTTGCATTTAGTTTAACATAGCAATAATAATATCTATTATTTCTATTACTTGCCCCTTACTTTCTGTGATTTCACCAACTGAGGTGAGAGAGGTCCAAAAGGGGTCCAAAAAGTATCCCGACCAATTCTGATACATTCTCTTCCCAATTAAATATTTGCTGTCCTCAACCTATGAATTATAATACTTTCGGCACAAGTCCATACTTCTAATTCTGAAAAACTCTAATGGCTTTAGGGAGGTTCTAGAATGATCATTTGGTGTGCATTCTCCTGGAGTCTAATACTAAAGTAAGTATAGTAAAGTCCTTGGGGAATGTTTCTTTAATAATCACAAAATTAACATGATTCTATGGAGGTCAGAGCCTATTACAGCTGTTTAACCTGGGGGTAACATTCATCCACAAACATCATTTGACAAAATTCTCATATTATATGTTAGGTGCTTATTGACTTCCACCTTTCCTCCTACCTGTAAGGCCCCTTTTTCATGGTCAGGGTCCCATTCAAGTTCAGAACCCCAGGTCCATGTTGTTTGCCCTTAAGTAAAGCCTGAAATCTTCTTGTAGCATAGTGGGCATAGGGAAGGTCATCTGCCTGCAGACAGACCCACCCATCTTCTCTTACTCCATCCTAAGTTTTTTGGTAGGGCTCTAACAAGTATACATTCCTTCCTGCAGCTAGAATATTTTTCAGGGTTATGCAAAATCCATGAGCATTTATATGCAATGGCCAAGCATAGAGTAAACTGTCACTTAGGGTTGCTTCGGTGGTTAAAGGTCTAATGTTAAGCAGAACATATTACTAGCACATTACAACGCTACATACATATCCACAGAACAGAAGCAAATATGTAAAACAGTAAAACAACATCAGTAGGCCTACATAATGACTGCTTAAATAGGAGTGTATATACAAATAAACAAACTGAAAAACCATGCATAACTGCCAAATATATCTACAACTCATATATGATACTAGCGTAGGTGCAAATTTACAACAAAATTTTAAAAATTTTTACTCAACACATGAAATAATTAACACATGTATTAATGAACACATGCAATTCTACGTAAAGCACATATTACATGGATAAACACCAGTATTGCCATCCAATTGTGTGTGTAACCACCTCTACGGTTTCCCCTCTAACTTGATAAGTCTGGTCACATATTGAATTAACCTAGTCCTTTTGTGACTTGCTGACCTGCTAGTCTCTAGGCCTGAGCTAGTTGATATGAGCTGATCATCATCCCCCTCAGAATTATAGTCTTGCATACTTAAACTTCAATTTGTGCAAGGTGCAGACTGGCTTGCAATGTTACTATAGTCTGTAAGGTGTCTCTGTCAATGAAGGATCACTAGAACTGAGTTTCAGTGCAAGAAAGAAATGGCCTCTGGCTCCTCTTCTCTACCTGAACTGGTTGTAGATGTTTTTTTATTTCATTTGAAATACCTGTTTAGACAATCTCTGGATAACTGGTAGTCGGTCTCTTTGGCTTGAAGTCCCCTGAAAGTAAGTGTCCTTTAGACACCACTTGCTTATCCAGCAGTCCAACTAATTCTAATTCAACCAAACTAATGGTTAACAGATGATTGTAGTAAATTGTCTTTATAGGGCCCCTGCTGATCTCTGGGCTATTCTATAAATGTGCAAACTATTTTTCTATATCGAGGCATTAAGCTTTCCCTTTATCTGCCAACTCATGTCCTACGAACACCAAGTTTTCTCAGCAAGATTCTCCTTGTTGAAGTATCTGACAATGAACTTGGGCATTTTGCCATCATTTGATTCTGTCAGAGCACTTCTGAGCTAGATAGTAAGCTCTTTTATCTCCTTTCTCAGGCAAGCTATCTACTGCTTGTGCTTCTGTATGTGTTTATACATACCTGTATACATTGGAGCAGCTAGGTGGTGTCATGGATAGAGCACCAATGCAGGAATCAGGAGGACCTGAGTTCAAATCTCACCTCAGACACTTGTCACTCATTTGCTGTGTGACCTTGAGCAAGTCACTTAACCCCAATTACCTCATCCTGGGTCATCTCCAGTCATCCTGATGAATATCTGGTCACTGGATTCAGATGGCTCTGGAGGAGAAGTGAGACTGGTGACCTGCACAGCCCTCCCTCCCTCAAAACAAAGTCAAGTGAAAGTCATGTCATTGTTTCTCTGATGGCATGGTCTTCTTCAGCAACGAAGGATGAACACATACACACCTGTATACATACACATATACACATATAATCATATATGATATATTTAAATATATAATTACATGTATGATATATAATATATGATTATATATAATTATATATCTATTTATATATTATAAATATAATGATATATAATTACATATAATTTAGGATACTGTTCCCTCTCTTCCACTTAGAACTGTTCTCCCTTGGCCCCCTCCATGAAGCCTGATGTGAGGTGATATGGTTTAATCCAGGGCAAATACAGCCTCTAATGAGATTAGGCTTCTTTTCTCATACTCTTTACTTTTTGTATCTCAACTCCAGAGCCTCATGGGAAACTATTTAAAGTTTAGGTTTTTGGTCATGTCTAGGGTCTTCCCAAAAGGGGATTAAGAAAATTATCTAATGTAAGTATAGATTAGGTATAGGACTTCTGTTTATTTCTACTATATATGTATGTCCATAGCTATCTTTCTATCTCTTTATCTCTGATTTTTCTCCTGAGCTCTAACCTGTATCAGCAATTGCCTATCAAACATTTTGAACTGGATGTCTGATTGATACCTCAAAATAGAACTCATTATCTACCCCACCTCCAATCTACCCTTATTTCAAATTTTTCTTTTGCTATTTTTAATTTAATTTATTTTTTTGTTTCTATTTTTTTAGCTTTTCCTAAGGTGATATGGCCAGTACAAAAATATAAAACAAATCCCCAGCACTAGGGATATACCCTCCCTTACAACACCTTGGTCCCTGGGGAGAGTAGGTGCTAATAAAATATTTGCACCATCAAGTTCATTTCTTTTTTAAATTATATATTTTTTTTCAAATGGCCAAAATAGTTCTCATTCAACCACCCTAACCTTGTCTCCCCACTTGAGTATTAAAGAAAAACAAAACCCCTATTATCAATATGTACAATCGAGCAAAACTAATTTCCACATTACTCATGTACAAATAAAAAAAAGTACTTCTCATTCCACATTCTTGTCCTTCACATCTCTGTCTGGAAGTGGGTATCATGTTTCATTACGAGTCCTCTGGAATTGATGGTAGTCACTGTATTGATCAGAAATCACAACTCTTTTAAAGTTGTTTCTCTTTACCATATTTTTGTCACTATTCATTAGTTCATACAAGTCATACCTGGTTTCTCTGAAGCCATTTTCGTGGAATTTCAAAGGGTAGCTAGGAGGCCCAGTGGATAGAACAATGGACCTGAAGTCAGGAAGACCTGAGTTCAACCCCAGACTCAGACACTCACTAACTCTCTGACTGCAAGCAAGTCACTTGGTCTCTATTTATCTCAACTATAAAATGGAGAAGATAATAACCCCAGGATCGTTGTGAAGATCAGATGAGGTAGTATTGTAAAGTCCTTTGGGTAGTTCCTGGCACACCTTAAGTGCCAGTTATTATTTCTTACGGTACATTAGTATTTCATCGTATTTACACACTATAACTTGTTCAACCATTCTCAATCGATAGGTACCCCTCTCAGAGTCCCATTCTTTGCTGTCTCAAAAAGCTATAAATGTTTTTGTATATCCTTAGAGCTTGTTTTACTTAGTGCTCATCCTTCCCTTAATTTACTCTCACTCTAATTACTCCCTCTTCCTTTTCTGCTTTCTCAGTTCTGTTTCTCTGTTGAACGAAATATTCCTGTACCATGTTTGTGTGTGTGTATTTTATCCTCCTAATAGTTCAGATGAGAATAAGATTTAAGCGTCAGCTCCTGTCCCTCCACACCACTTCTCCTTGTTTGTATAGATGTCTACGAGATAAATATAGAGGCATAGATAATTTTACCTATCTTTTCTCTACACTGCCCCATTCACCCACCAACGTATTCTTTCTCTTTCTTTTCATTCTCTTTCTTTTCATCAAGACATAATAGAACCACTTTCAATTAGAATCCCTCTATGACCCCAGAGATGATAGAGTTTGGAGGAGACACATGTACCATCTCTCCATATTTGAATGTAAGTAGTTTATCTATGTTTAATCCCTTATGATTATTCATTTATGTGTACCTTTTTATGTTTTTCTTAAATTCTATGTTTGAATTTCAATGTTTCTACACAGTTCTAGTCTTTTATTTACGCAGTCCTCTATTTGGAAGTCCTCTATTTCATTAAAGATTCATTTTTGATACTTAAGTTATTTATGACTGTAAAACTTTAACTTCTGTGATGATGTCATATTCCAAGTTCTCTGTTCCTTTATAGCAGTAGCTGCTAAATCATGTATAATCCTAATTACGACTCCTTGGTACTTGAATTCTTTCTTTCTGGTTGCTTACTGTATTTTTCTTTTGACCTATAAGCTCTAGATTTTGGATATGACCTCCCTGAGAATTTTCATTTTGGGGTTTCTTTTAGGAGGTGGCTGGTGGATTGTTTCTATTTCTACTTTGCCTACTGGTTCTAAAATAAGTGAGCAATTTTCTTTTAAGATTTCTTTAAACATGATGTCTAGGATCTTTTTTAGGTCATGACTTTCTAGTTTTTTTAATTGCATGCCCAATTCATTGATCTGTTCTTTCTCCATTTTATTGATGTAAGCATTCAAAAATAGAAATTTTCCTCTGACTACTGCTTTTGTTGCATCCCACAAGTTTTGATATGTCTCATTACTATCATTCTCTTTAATAAAATTATATTGTTTCTATGATTTATTCTTTAATCACTTGTCTTTATGATTAGGTTATTTAATCTCCAATTGAATTTTAATCTGTATTTCCATGAGTTATTATCTGAAAAGGATACATTTAATATTTCTGCTTTTCTGAATTAAACTATAAATTTTTTTTGACCTGATATATGATCAGTTTCTTTTAAAGGTGCCATGTATTGCTAAGAAAAAGCTATGTTCCTTTCTATTCACATGTAATTCTCTCCAGATATCTATCATATCTAGCTTATATAAGATTCTATTGATCTCCTTGACTTTTTTTCTTACTTGTTTTTTGGCTACATTTATCTAGTTCTGAGAGGAAAGGTTGAAGTACCTCCTTACTATTGTTTTGCTGTAACTCATTTACCTTTTCCTTTTAAAATTTGAATACTATACAAGGGTGGGGAACCTGCATCCTTGAAGATAATGTGGCCTTTGAGGTCACTGAGTATGACCTTTTGACATAGTCCAAGTTTTTCAGAACAAATCTTTTCATTAAGGGGATTTTTTCTGTGAAATTTGGATTTAGTCAAAGGATCACACTTGAAGACCTAGAGAGTCATATGTGACCTTGAGGCTGCAGGTTCTCCACCCTCTAAGTGCTTTAGCATTTAGTTCATATATGTTTAGTATTACTATTACTTCATTATCTATATCTTTTACCATAATATAGTTTCCCTGCTTATTTCTTTAAATCTATTTTAACTTTGACTTTGTCTGACATAATGATTGCTGCCTCTGCTTCTCCCCCATCAACTAAAGCATAATAAATTTTTCTCCAGCTCTTTATTTTTACTCTATGTGTGTCTTTCATTTTTAAATGGTTTTTTGTTTTGTTTTTTGTAAACAACATATTGTCAGGTTCTGGTTATTTGGTCATTCTGGTATTCATTTCTATTTTTTGGCTGAGTTCATCCTATTCACATTCACAGTTGTAATTACTAGTTATGTATTTCCTTCCATCCTATTTTTCCTCACTATTTATCCTTCTCTATTTTTAACCCTATTCATCCGTAGAAATCTAGATTACTTCTAACTACTGTCCCCCTAATCCTTATACCCTTCCATGAGTCCCTTTCTTATTCTATCTATCCTCTTATCTCCTACCTCTCTGGAAATTATGCAAATTTTATTCCCTCTTTAACCCAGATCTGATGAGAATAAAGTTCCTGCTATTGCCTTCCACTTTTTCCTCCACTGTAACATTTCTGACACTGACATCTCTTTTGTATGAAGTAATCTGCTCCATATTACCTCTTCCTATCCAATTTTATTTTTTAGAGTCATCTCATCATAATCAACTAAAACCAAAGCCTTCTATCCAATGCATACTCTTTTGAATGACCATAACATTCTTAAGAGTTACAAATATAATTTTCCAATATAAGAAGTAACCTTATTAAATCACTTATAATAAGTGATTATTTTATGTTTACCTTCTTATGTTTCTTCTGATTCTTGTAAGTTAAATTTTATATTCAGTTCTAGTCTTTTCCTTAAGAATACCTAAAAGTCCATCAATTCATTAAATATCTATTTTCTCCCCTGCAGGATTACACTCAGTTTTGCTGGGAAGGTTTCTTGTTTGCAAGCCCAACTCCTTTGGTTTTCAGAATATTATATTCCGTACTCTTTGGACTTTTAATGTAGAAGCTGCTAAATTTTGTGTTATCCTGATTGTAGCTCCATATTATTTAAATCTTTCTTTCTGGTTGCTTATTTTTTCTTATTCACCTGGGAGCTCTGAAACTTAGCTACAATGTTCCTATGAGTTGTCATTTTGGGACCTCTTTCAGGTGCTGATTGGTGAATTTTTTTCAATTTATATTTTGCCTCTAGTTCTAGAATTTCAGGTCAATTTTCCTTAATAATTTCTTGAAGTATTTATCATGTCTATCTTTTTTTGATCATAACTTTCAGGTAGTTCAATAATTTTTGTTATCTCTTTTCAATCTGTTTTCCAGGTTAATTGTTTTTCTAATGAGATGTTTCACATCCTTTTCTTTTTTCATTCTTTTGATTTTGTTTTATTATTTCTTTATGTCTAATATAGTCATTAACGCCCCCTTGCCCAATTCTAATTTTTAAGGCATTATTTTCTTTGGTAATTCTTGGATCTTTTTTTTCCAGTTGGTTGACTTTCTTTTCAAAATCTTCTTGCTTTTCTTGCATTGCTCTTATTTATGTTCCCATTTTTTCCCTCAACCTCTCTTGATGTTTAAAGTTTTTCCTAAGTTCTTCCAAGACCTTTTCTGGGGCTTGTGGCCATTTTCCATTTTTCTTTGAAGCTTTACAAGAAACTGGTTCATTTTCTTCTGAGTTTGAACCCTGGTCTTCTCTATTACTATAGTAGCTCTTTATGATCAATTTCTTTCTCTGTTTTTTACTCATTTTTTTTTAAATGACTGAGTCCTTGACTATTAATTTATGTTGGGGTTGGGCTCTGCTCCCAGGGAGGGAATGGGAGATAATGTCTCAGGCTTTTGGTTTTTCATGCTGTTGTTTTCTGAGCTCTATTTGGAGGCTTTTGACTTCTTGGTTCTTCCTGTGTTCTTGTTGTTTGTCCTTTATTCTCAAATGGGATCAATGACGTGATGAGGGTGATGTTGCAAGTGAAGTGGATTTAAGTAAGGCAGAGAAATATAAAGTCATCAGCCTCACCCTCTCCTCCAAAGTCACCGGAGTCCAGTGGTAAGACACAGGTGAGTGGTGATGGCCCAGATGCAGTGGCTTTCTTTAGCTAAGGTCTTTTCCAGGTCTCGGTTGGTCTGAGGAAAAACCCATTTATTAAATAAAGACCAAATCTTGAAGGGGAAGACCCTTACAGTTTCTGACCAGAACAAAAATAATTGCTATTTATACTCACTCTGAGTCATCAAAACCCAAACCACTTGGGCTGGGACCTGTTATTATCGAATCAGTGAGAGCTAGAGTGATTTGGATTTAGAGGTATGGTCAAATAGTTTCATTTGAATCTCAGTGGGCTTTATCAAAGCCTGAGTTTCAGAGTTATACTTCAATAAATCATAAATGAAAAGTACATGAGAAAAATGATTTAATTGTCCCAGTTTAAAAAGGAAAACAAAACAACGATAGAATAGATAAGAAAGAAAAAATCTCACCCCCAAATCCCAAGATACCTTGGGAAGTATAAGCGATCAAAATTTATATTCCTTCACCCAAAAGTAAGGGTATGACTCCCAATGTGGACAGAGGGAGGAGGAGGAGGGGAAAGAGGAAGGGAAGGAAAATATAGTAGTATTATCCAACTAGAATTGGCTAATTGGGACCCCATGGGAGGGCAGCTAATGCTACTCACAGATGGCTGTTTGTCCTTCATTCTCAAAGAGGACGAATGAAATGAGGAAGGTGATGTCTTGACTTAAGTGAGCAGAGTTGCGCAACGTCATCGATTCTCACTCCTCCAAGTCATCTAAGTCCAGTGGAAAGATATAGACAATTAGAGATGACTCCCTCCAATGTTCTATAATTCAAGGCCAGGTGTGGTCACTGCAACTCTGGCTTAGTCTTGGTCTGTAAGTGACCTCAGATTCTCCTTTCTGCCAGAATCAAGGCCCCTAGCACAGCTGCCAAGGCAAATACTCTTACTCCCTGAAGTCTCTCAGGCAGCTGTAAGTTTCAGCCCTGGAACCAAAACCAAGGACTCTGTTTACTTTCAAGTGGCCACAACCAGCAGGGCCCCATCCCTCCGCAACTGCACTCTGATATATGCTCACTCCTCCTCTTCCTCTTCTTTTTCCATGACAGCAGCCACAGCCTTGGACCCTGACTGGTCAGGATGCCTGGACTCAGGCATCCAACTTTGTGGGCAAAAGTTCCTTAAGCTAAGGCTTCATACTCAGTTAGTAGCTGGAACTGAGACCCGTCTTTCCTCCTAGGGCCTTAGCCACACAGTTGCTGCTTGCTTCTCACTAAGGGTCACTGGGTACAGGGTTATTTCTCAGTCTGTATCGAATCTGTGACTTAGAATTGGGTAGTGAGCAACAAAATTGCCTGTTCCTATCTGGTTCCCAGATATTGGTCTGGGGCAGGGTGAGGAACCTATAGCCTCGAGGTCACATATGACCCTCTAGGTCCTCAAGTGTGGCCCTTTGACTGAATTCAAACTTCACAGAACAAATACCCTTAATAAAAGGATTTGTTCTGGAAAACTTGGACTCAGTCAAAAGGCCTTGAGGCCACAGGTTCCCCATCCCTGGTCTGGGGACACCCTTATATGGACCTGCAACCTCCTCTTTACCCTACGGTACATTTCCCTGCAGTATAGTACTTCAGAGGCAGTGCACTCATGGACAAGTCCCATCCCCAGTTTCCATGGACCTCTGTCTGACTTCACAGGTTGATCTGGCCTGGAAAAATGACTCACTGTGATTTTTTTCTTGGATTTCCATACCAGAATTCAGTCTGGTGCTTTTTCTAGATCTGTTTTGAGGACTTTGGGAATGGGGAGAGAACTTGTATTTCTTCCTGCTACTCCACCATCTTGTCTCTGTTCATTTATGAATTCAATATAGCTGGTAAAGAGGTTCCATCTTGGCTACTCACTAATCACTTCAGTGAAATCAGGTCATTGGGCACTTTGCTCCTGGTAAGGTTCAGCTCCCTGCACACCCTGGCATGGACTCATACAATTGGTACTCAGTCTGTAGGGGTGGGAAACCTGCTGCCTTGAGGCCACATGTGGTCCTCTAATTGTTCTGTGAAGTTTTGATTCAGGCAAACGGTTGCACTTTGAGGGCCTAGAGGGCCACAGGTTCCCCACTAAAGGATCACTCTTCTGGCTTTTTGAAGCTCATAAACTAACAACCTAATCCATTCAATTTCTTTATGAAAAGCAGAAAAGAACAGACCAAATTTACTGCCTTATTCAAATGCAAGGGGTAAGGAAGAGAGAGAGACAGAGAGACAGAGAGAGACAGACAGAGAGAGAGAGAGAGAGACAGAGACAGAGATAGAGACAGAGAGAGACAGAGAGAGAGAGAGGATTAGTAATCTAAACTCCAGGTTAGTAATTTTGGTGTCATTTTGAACTCTAATCTCTCTCGCCCCACATTTCCAATCAATTATCATATCTTTCCAGTTCTACTTCTATAACATATCTCATCTCTGTCCCCTTCTCTCCACTCACATAGCTATAACCCTAGAATCTTAGGACCTCTGACTCCACCATGGATTATTTCAATAGCCTCTCATTTTGTCTCCTTATCTCAAGCCCCTCCTCTCTCCAATTCAACTTCCATATAGCTATCAAATTGATTTTCCTAAAGTGTAGAGCTGACCATGTTATTCTGCTACTCAATAATGGCTCCCATTAATTCTAAGATTAAATATAAACTCCTATGTTTGGCATTTAAAGGTCTTTCCAACCTGGTCCCCAGCTATCTTTCCAGCCATATTACATACTGCTTCTTTTCACTTACTCTATAGTTCAATCAGTCTGGTTTTCTTACTGTTCTTCACTTCATTTTTCATCTGTTATACTAGACATTCCCCATGCCTGGATCATATTCCCTCCCCCAACCCCCACACTTTTTCCTCTTAGGGTCCCTGGTTTCCTTAATGATTCAGTTCAAATGCCATCATCTACATGAAGCCTTTCCAATCCACCCTCCTATGAGTGCTTTTCCTCCCCAAATCACCTTTTATCTTTCTTGTAAATAGATGGATAGATAATATAAATAGAATTTAAGTTCACAGATAGATAGATAGAATTTAAGCTCCTTTAGGGCAGGGATTATTTCACTTTTGACCTTTTATTCCCAGGTTTTAACAAGGATCCTGCCATGAAGTAGGTGCTGTATAAATGCTTGTAAACTAATTGATTAATTAATCCATTTTCCTTCCCTTCAGTAGTGAGGTGTCAGACCACAGGGGCAAATTGAGGTAAGGTTGTCTGAAATTTGCAGCACTGATTTTTTTTCTTGTCTATACTTTATTGCATGGGTTGGGGCAGTATTTTGAATATGGGAGAAACATTGGGAAATGATAACGATATTTTAAAAGCACCAATAAAACTTTTTAAGAAATAAAATTTTCTTCTAACTTTTTCCATTATTTTGTTGGGTATTTTACCTGATATTTAAAACTAGGTGGTTGTTGTTGTTGTTGTTGAGTCAGAACTCTACAAAGTCCATGGGGTTTTCTTGGTAGATACTGCAGTGGTTTGCATTTTCTTCTCCTGTGTGTCACCCTTTTACAGAAGAGGCACTGAGGTAAATAGAGGTTAAATGACTTGCCCAGGGTCACATGGCTAGTAAGTGATTGAGGTTGGATTTGAATTCAGGTCCTCCTGTCTCTGGGTCCAGTGCTTTATCCATTGTGTCACCTAGCTGTCCTAAAACTAGATAGGCATCCTTAATCTTCCTTCTTGGTTTCTCTTGTGATTCTTCCATAATACCTAAAGCTTTGTAGAGAGTTTAAGTGTCTTTCAAAAAAAAGCAAATTTTATCTTTGAAGACCTGTATCTATATACAAATATGTTCATTTTAATATCATTTACATATTTCAGTGTTTGGGGGAGAATTATTTACTGCAACATTGACTTTCATAATTACATTTTTAACTCCAGGTTAACTTTTCTAGATGTTGACAGCACTTAAAAATTATTATTTTAAGTAACTTCACATTGCCATTTTCATATCAAAATTATGTTTGCAGTATAAGGTCATTACAATATGAAAATTAAAAACCAAATATCACAAACATTGGTTGACATTTTATTGTTCTGAAAGAAAGAAATGAATACTTTTCCTCTCATGCACAGGTGAATCAGTGTATGTCCATTTTAGCCAATTACCTATGAATTTTAATAAGAAACAAAGTCATTCTTTGCTAATCTGACTTTTTAGTTTATGCTTACAGCAACAAATGGTAATTCTTTGTGGACCTATTATTTGGTCCAGTTCAGCCTGCATTAAAAGACTAACATAATCGTATTGAGGGAAAGCATTTAGAGATCTATAATCCAGTGATATTTCTGAACATCTCTTTACGTAATGACAATCTGTGAAGGGTAAATATGTTGATTAGGGACCTTCACAAATATCAGAATGTGCAGAAGTAAGCAAGGTGAAGGTTTAAAAAATCATTAGCTGTAATTAATAAGTAATACTTTAGGCAACATAGTTACTTCCCAAGATTGTAGAGGCTGTATATAATACATATCTTTCTCTTGTTTAATGGGAATAACTGGAATGAACATTTTTTAAAAAGACACAAAGACTTGAATCTGGTTCCACATACAAATATTATTTAGACTTTATACTATTTGTCGAGATAATGTGATTACAATTCTATACTGAGTTAATTTATAGCATAAGATTCTCCAAACTCTAATAAAATATTGTAGGGTTTAATATTCTTATCTTTTCAGAATCTGGTGAGATAATGTGGTTACTAAAAAAAAAGTGACTTTAAAAAACAATACCATATTTTCTTAGCCTCAAATTTTGACTTCTCCAGTATTAAAATTGATTCTCTATCAAGTAAGATTTGTAATATATGCAATTATTTTAAAGTCCAGAAAGTAATCATTTTGAATTGGACTAAAACCATAGATCAGTGAACTTAAATAATTAAATTTTCCAAATTGCTAAAAAGTCAACAATTTTTTAAACATTATATGTCATGAAAATACTAATGGAACAAAGAGAGAGGGGAAAATACAACAAAAAGCATTTTTTACACATGTACATTCTGTTTGAAGGTTTTAAAACTTTTTACATCTATCATGGACCTCAGTGATATAGCTTATAGATGAGCAAACAAGTCCAGAGAGGTAAAAGACTAAGCATGAAACAGAAGTTGCCCTGGATTTGGGGTAATGAGTGTGAATTCTTGTTCTGTCAGTTGGGCTAGTGAGTTAGCCTTTCTGGGTCCCAGTTTCCTCATCATGGAGTGTTGGAGACCAGATATAGATAGACAAATTGAGCTCTAAGGTCCTTCCTAATTCTAAATCTATTATTTTATAATCACAGTAAATTAGTGGCAGACCCAGGACTAGAATTCCAGCCTTCCAACTCTGAGACCAAGGCCCTGCTCCACTACACAAAATTCTCTTAGGCAATTGCAATAAAAAGTATTACTACATTCTGTAAAATACTACATTCTGTAAAAAGTCATGTGCATGGGGCAGCTAGCTGATGCAGTGGAGAGAGCACTGGCAGACACTTGACCCTATCTGTGAATATAAATGCATTTGAGAATAAGGGATACATCTAAATTTATATCAAAACTTTATCCAAGAGGGATGGCAATAGTAACAACCAATAAAAATCATTAATCAATTTATCTTAGTTACTCTTAATGGGAGATAGCAAAAGCTGGCGAGGTATGATTTATATTGACTTTGGAAAGCCATTGGTAATTACAAAATTATGTGTGACCCTGGATAAGTCACTTAACCCTGATTCCTCCCCCCCCCATAAAAAAACAATGTTGTATGCATGTTGAGATTAAACTATACTGTACTCTAATATTCCTCAACCAGGACTAATCATTAGGTCAGCATTAGTTGATGTAGCACATTTGTTAAACTTGCTTAGGAAGCAGCATGGTGTAATGCATAGAGGCTTGGATTTGTAGACAGGAAGATCTAGGTTTGAATTCACCTTACATACGTAACTAGTTCTGTAAGTGATAACTAACCTACCTCACAGGTTTGTTTTAAAGCTCAAAGGAGATAGCATATGTAAAACTCTTTTTAAACCTAAATGGGCTGAGTAAATATGAGTTATTACTATTAAGTATCCCATAAAGCATATAGCTTAAAAATAATTTTATTTACAAGGTTTTTTCCTCTCATTGCTGATAAAAACATATATTCCCAGGGCAAAGGAATTGGTGAGCTGTTGCCCCTGAAAAAAATGTTGCCATGGCTCAGAATTTAAGACTGAATTTTAGATTTTCATCATAAAAGAAAGCTCCTATAATAAGTTTCTTGTAAACACTTCTTAAATAGCAGAGAAAGCTACTATTTACTCAGTTGACTAACTCAGGTGGAAAATTTCCCTTTGAATCAATGATTCACTGGTTAACAAAAATATGATTGGATTTTTAATACTAATAAACTATTGAAGAGCATTTTCTTGAATCTGATCTTTAGGTTGGTGAAATAGGCAGCCTAAGACATAAGCTTTGACAATAATTTAAGTGAATACTTTAGTTAATCCAATGAAAATATTTCTAGAATTTACACTTTATTGTGTTACCAAATTGAGGCAACTGAGGGGGTAGGGTGCCCATCAACTGAACAAGTTATGGTATATGAATGTGATGGAACATCATTGGGACATTGCTAATGTAGAAATTTGTTTTGCTTTACTCTATATTTAACAATTTTAGTTTCCTTACCTTCTCAATTGGTGGGGAAGGAGGAGGGAGGAAGAGATGAGGATTTGAAAATAAAATTTAAAATATTTAACAATCACTAAATTTCTGCTTTATGAATATAGTTATAATCAAAGAATTTTTAAAAATGAAAATTAATGATTTTTGGCCAACTCAACTGGTTGTCACCCCAGTTAATTCATTCTCTTATTTCACACATAGAATGAAAGCATAGCCAATACCATTTAACTTGTTAGAAAAGAGTAACTTGTGATATGGAAAGTTATACTTATGTATTTTTTGTGACAGTGAAATTTCAAGGCATAATAGAGGATCTAATGCTGGATGTTATATTCATAACACTAGGATTTCAGTTTTGAAGATTAACCTAAAATACTCATAGACACTAACCAACACATAAAAGTGTACGTTAGAATTTCAGGGTTTTTATGTAACTATTTCCTTGGTCTTTTTAGAAACATTTACTTACCCCTGGTGATTATTATACTTTAGTCAAAGTATTTTGATGTCATTCAGAATAGTGAAAAAAATGCATTTGAGAATAAGGGATACATCTAAATCTATACCAAAACTTTATCCAAGAGAGATGGCAATAGTAACAACCAATAAAAATCATTAATCAATTTATCTTAGTTACTCTTAATGGCGGATAGCAAAAGCTGGTGAGGTATGATTTATATTGACTTTGGAAAGCCATTGGTAATTACAAAATTATTCTAGCTGAAAGCACTACAATTAAAGCAGAGAAATCACGAAGAAGTCTTTGAGTTTAGATGAAATGATGCGGGATGCCTTTAAAACACTGAGTTCTCTCTTAAGTGAGAAAGAATACAAACACTCAAGTGTCTAGGAAGACTTTGATGCAAAGTGAAATGAGCAAAGCTAGAAGAGTATTGTAAAGATAAACAGCAGTGAAGGGCAAACGCTGATCAGCAGAATGATCAACCACAATTCCAAAGAACTCTTGATACAACAAGCTATTTACCTTAAGATTGGGGCACCTGGGTGGTGCAGTGGATAGAGCACTAGTGCAGGAGTCAGGAGGACCTGAGTTCAAATCTCACCTCAGACACTTAACACTCACTAGCTGTGTGACCTTGGGCAAGTCACTTAACCCCAGCTGCCTGGGTCATCTCCAGTCATCCAAATGAATATCTGGTCACTGGATTCAGATGGCTCTGAAGGAGAAGTGAGGCTGGTGACCTTCACGGCCCTCCCTCACTCAAAACAAAGTCAAGCGCAAGTCATGTCATCATTTCTCTGATGTCATGGTCTTCTTCGGCAACGAAGGACGAACACACACACCTTACGATTAAAAGGTGATGGACTAAAAGTGAAGATATAAGTATATTTTCTTTTTTCTTTTTCTTTTCTCATGGCTAATATGGGAATTTGTTTTGTTTGACTTCATATTTTTTAATGGGTTTTCTTTTTCTTGACTTCTTAATGGATAAGGAAGGGGGGCATAGAAAAAAGAATCCAAAACTGAAAGCAAGACAAAACTGAATTTTAACAAAAGAATGATACAATAAAGTGATAGAACTTCTAGGCTGGTAAGAAATATCTGTGGAGCAGCTAGGTGGTACAGTGGATAGTGTGCTAGACCTGAAGTCAGGAAGAGTCATCTTCATGAGTTCAGGACTACGCTCAGATACTCACTAGCTGTTTAACACTGGGCAAATCACTTAACCCTGCTTGCCTCAGTTTCCTCATCTGTAAAATGAGCTGGACAAGGAAATGGCAAACCACTCCAATATCTTTGCCAAGAAAACCCTAAATAGGGCTATGAATACAAAAGGGACCTCCTCTAAATTTCTCATCTTTTCTAAAGATAATTATCCCTGGTATCTTGTGCTTGTAGTATATAATGACTGTTACAACTCTGAGGTGAAATACTCATTATATTAGCACTCATAAAATCTCTAGTGTCTGACTTCGGACTATGAATAAAGATCATTCAGTCAGCTGGCTTAGAGAGGTAATGAGAAGGGTAGCTGGCTTGAAGTGGGATGGGAATGAGAAAGTACAGTTATGAGGCAGGAAAAAAACCCAACAACAGGAGACTTTAGAAGCTCTCTTCTGATGCTTTTGAGTGTTTACCAGCCATTTTTCTCAAATTACCTCCTGCCTATATTCCCTAAAGCCATAGGAGGTCCCGCAGGAACCAGAGCAGCAATCAGTGTAGGCCTATGGCATCTGTTTCCAGCCTTGCTCCAAAAGAGCTATCAGCTTCTGTGAACCGGCTAATGAAACCTGTCTCAGGCAGTCATTTTCTCCTCCTAAGGGAGTTAAGATATTTTCTTCGGTCATAGATTGGACATCATTGAAATTCCTTAGGGTTTAATACAGAATAGATAAGGAACTTTCAAGTGCTTTGCATGAAATAAGGGGTGAGACCATTTGTGAAACCAAACTCCAAATAAGATCTGCTATTGCTCTTTTCTTGTTGCTGTTTAGTGGTTTCCAACTTTTCAAGACCCCATTTGGTGTTTTCTTGGCAAGGATACCAGAGTGGTTTGCCATTTCCTTCTCCAGCTGATGTTTTGGATGAGGAACTGAGGCAAACAGGGTAAAGTGACTTGTCCAGGGTCACACAGCTAGTAAATGTCTGAGGATAGTCTTGAACTCCGAAAAATGCATTATCATGAATTTTTCAATGTTTCAATTACATATTGTCACTTCCTTGGAGAGAACTCAGAAGTCCTTTATGTAAAATGATTTTCCAAGGTAGAACACAATTTGCTCTAAGAAAAAGACAGCAACAGTTATGCAAATTTAAAGTCTAAGACAAATTGTATTTTCATAGATTTCTCAACTAATTTACACCTGACTGTAGCTTTCCATAGCTAATTTTAGATCTTTTAGGGGAAAAATTCAATTAAATGCACAGTACTAGAGGAAGCTAGGTGGTAGAGTACATAGAGCACTGGACCTGGAGTCAGGAACACCTGAGTTCAAATCTGATCTCAAATATTTGCTAGCTATGACTCTGGGTGACTTAATCTCTCTGTGCCTATAAAATGGGGAGGCTAATCGCATCTATGATGCAGCGTCATTGTGAGGATCAAATAGGGTAATGTATGTAAAGCACTTTGCAAACCCTAATGTGTTATTATGAAGCAGCTGGTGCGCAGTGATTAGAGTGCTGGACCTGACCTGGAATCAGAAAGACTCGTTAAGAGTCTGGCCTCAGATGCTAAATGTGTGACCCTGGGCAAGTCACTTAATCCTTAATCCTCAGTTTCCTCATTTCTAAAATGACCTGGAGAAGGAAGTGACAAACCCACTCTGGTATCTTTGCCAAGAAAATCCTAAATGGGGTCATGAAGAGTCAGACATGAATGAACAACACTAACTAGCTGTGTGAGCAAGTTACTTAATCTGTTGTTTTAGTTCCTTCAGCTATAAAATGGGGATAATAGCACCTACCTTGCATAGTAGTAGCTATAGAAATACTCATTCTTCCAACCCAACTCCCAGGCCCCCTAGTAACATGAACCTAGTGCTAGACATTCCATATTTTGTGTGTATGCATATATATACACATATATTTTGAATCGAATTGCTTATACTCTGCGGTGGATACATTAATGTGTATAGCATGAATAATGGTCAAAATTTTCATGCAAAAGGAGAGGTTTTGGGTTTACATTCCTTATACTGTTTTTGCTGTGAATTTGAGATTTTTAAAAACTGACAGGATGAAAATAACTTAGGCATTGGAGATGTCTTCCAAATAAAAAATATTAAAATTCTGAAAAAATGAAAACTCTCAGCTAACAATACGTGGATTGTGAAGCTAATAACTGACCAACTTGGTATTTCTTTTGATTAGTGGTGTCTTATGACTCTTTTCAGCAGTGATGTAAGTTGAATTCTTGCCTGTCAAGGTTGTGATTGGACATTGTGGACGTAAAATGTAACTTCATTTTCTGCAGTTTCCATCAAAGTCAGAAGCCCTGGCATCCCCTTAAGCAAACTAAAATATTACTGGTCTCACTAAGCATTTTGCTGCTAAGGATTATAGGATTAGGATTTAGAAAAGGATTTCCCCTCCCCACCAAGCCTGTGTGGAAAGCAGCTCTAGTCTAGCTATGGAACAAAGACAAACTAGAACGAAGGAGACAGGGTCAATTTTAATTATCTTTTGCTCACCTCCAAAGTCTATATTAAAATGACTCTCCATTTTCTCGTTCCTAGGTGAAACAGGTTTATTTCTCTGATCTTCAATACTAATGTGCAGTTTAACCAATCTACATTAAAGGGAACACTCAACTGGAGCAGGCTATCTGTAGTTTACGGGAGAACAATCTTGTGAAACGTGGAAACCAAACTTTTCCTACTAGTTTGGCTTTTTTTTTTTTTTTTTTTGTGACTAAAGAGAAACCTGGCCAGAGTACAATCAATCAGGCACCATTTCCTGTGGTTCACTATTCGCATATTCTCCTAAACTCAGGCCTGAAGGATTAAGATAAAAATCGCGTATTTGCTATTTTCTATTCATTTCAGAAAATAAGGAAAAGGAAACACTTTAACAAAACGACCCATTGTATTTTTTCCCCCAAATCATCCAAGGGGGTGTCAGATTCAGACACTTTGTAAACATGAACCAGCAGCACATAACCGATTAAAGAGAGGTAATTTGGGGTCGTTGCGATAAATCTTCTATTAATAGCAGGTAAATCTCTTCTAGCCATTAGCTATAATACCCAGATAATTTGTGCAAAATTAACTCTCCCAGGTCCTGAAAGCAAACATTGCTTCGTAGAGTCTGAAGTGTACTTAAAAAAACACACAGATTCATTGTAGAAGACATCCACCTCCCTTACATTAAAACACGCAACAAACCCAACCACTTTGGTCTTTCAATGGAATAAAAGTTTTGATGGAGGGAGAGGGCTGGAGAAGTGTCCGTCAGTCAGTCTGGGATTAAGTCCCTGTTTCCACTAGGACAATTTCACCACACACACTGCCAAGATAACAGCTACGATGAGCACAGCACTGAAAACAATCGCAGCCAGAAGTTTGCTAATGTCACAAAAACCTTTTCTCTCTTCCACGGAGACGAGCCCCCCCGAGGAAGCTCCAGCACTGGCGGTGGACTTGAGCTCTGCCCCGGGATCCTGCTTGGCCTCCACGGTCCACTGAGGCACGTTCACCTTCATCTCCATCTCATACATCATCTCTCCCACCTTGTGGATCTCCTGCTCCAGGTCTTTCAGGTCCGCTTCATCGATGTTGCGCTCGGCCTCGTACTTCATGTTCTGGACGCTCATGGCTCGCGCAGCCACGCCCGCGGTGCCCCCGGACATGCCCGTCTGGACGAGGGGCCTCCTGGGGACGTTCAGAGGGAAGTCCAGCCCCAGCTCCAGGGCCCGCTTCATGTCGGTCTCCAGGATCTCCAGGCACGTCGAGAAGATCACCCAGAGGCGCTCGAACTCCGCCTTGTCCTCCCTGCAGACGCTCTTGTCCCTCAGGGCCGCCGTGAGCCTGTTCCGGTTGGCCACGGCCAGGTCGTGCGCTTTCTGCCGGGTCTGCTTCAGCTCCTCGCGCAGGTTCTGCGAGTCCGCGCTGCCGCCCACGCTGAGGACCATGTGCCGGTAGCAGGCGGTCACCCGGTTCAAGGCGTCCAGGAGCGCTTTGCACTCCTCTTTCGCCATAGCTCCGAGGGACCCCGCTCCTAGGCTCTGGAGCGCCGGCGCTGGACGGAATCCTTTCCCGCTCACGCGTTAGGAGAGGTAGGGATCCGAAGGCACCGGCCGCCGCCCTCGGGCACGCTCCAAGCCAAGCCCTTCTTCATCGTTCTCCTCTTCTCTCCAAGCAGGTGCCCGGCTCGCGGGGACCCGGGGCGAGAAGGGCCGAGGCTGGCCCGGTGCGGCGCCCGGGACCGCCCCGCACTGAGTTCATCTCCTGCTGGACCCCACGTCCAGCCTACCCAAGGTCCAGGGTTCCCCGCCTCTTTTTTCTTTTAATCTTGTTGTTTCTCGCCCCGCTCACCCGAGTCAAGAGTACGGGACCAGGGCATCCATCCCTCCCGCACCAGGCAGAGCCCTGGCCCCGCCGGGGTCCCGAGGCATCTGTCCTATAATCGGATAGTCAATCTCTCGGCTCCCGGCGCCCGGCTCTCCCGCCCTACAGCCTGGGCTGGGCGGCGCTGCTGGGGGCCGGGCAGGTCACGTGCCTCTCCCGCCCCTCCCAGGCTCATCTCGGGCTGGGGGGGGGGGGCGGGCGGCCCGAGCTGGACGTAGAAAGCCTGCGAATCCCAAGGCTCCCCATCCGAAAGCAGAGTGGAAGACCGGACTGGGCGTGGCCTCCTTGGGGGAGGCCAGAGCTGTCCAGCGCCAGGAGTCCAGCTGTCCAACACAATAGTAGCCTTGAAGGCGGTTCCTCTCGGCGCCCCGACCCTTCGAGTCCCAGTGTCCTCGTTCCTCAGGGATGTTGTGCCCAATTAAAACCTTCCGGTGCCCTAAAGAGGAGAGGGCAGACGCGGGTTCGAGCTGGGCCTGCACTTGGGTGTGATCGCACGTACGTCACCACACTGCTCTGAACCTCGGGTTACTGAACTGTAAAATGGGCATCATATCCGCGGCCTCACCGACATCAGACTTTGGAGACGAAGGAGAAGATGCATAAACCTCTGGCAGACTTCCAGAATTCTTCCCCCTCCCCCGCCGTTTCCTTCCTCCCATAATACCTTGCCTTTAACCACTCTACATAAGTATATATACTAGCTTGATGCCGCATATCTTTATATATGTATGTATCCTCCCTATGAGAATGTAAACTTTCCAGCAGGGCAAGTGATTCTTTTTGTTTCCCCTAGCATAGGCTCATTAGTAGGCGCCTACTAGATACCTGTTTGATCGAACTTCACTTTGGGGTGGAGGAAGCCGAGTCGTAGGGAGGAGAGGTAATTTGGACAAGGCGCGTTATAGGCAGGGGAGGGATGACAGCCTAGGGCTCCAAATCCACAGCTCAGAAATCTCGTTACCCCACGGGGGATGTGGGTGGAGAATCGCATCACCTCGCCGGCCGAATCACTTCTGTGCACGAAAAGCAAACTCACCACGGCGCAAACCCGGGCTTTCATGGAAAGCTAACGCAGCCCGGTCCGCTCCGCCACAAGTGTCACACTCGCACTCAGATCCCTCCTCCCTCTCGCCGTACGGCTCGGCGCATGCTCAGTGGTGGCCGGGCGCTCTCTTAGGAAGCTCTCTCCTCTCGAGCCAGCTGAACTTTGGCGATTGCTCCGCCTGGGCGTCAGTCTTCGCGGCGGTGGCGACTGATTGGTCGGTCTGCGGCTCCGGAGCTGAGAGCCCTCCGGGGCCAGGGGGAGGGGCTGCGGAGGGGCGGGGAAGCCTCTGCGTTGGCGGTGCAGATGTTGCCGCCTCCGCCTCAGCCTCCGCGGAGATGGGCAGGAAGTGAAACCATGGTACTTACCTGAGTAAGTGGCTCTCCACGAGTTGCCGGGGCTGGAGTCCTGTTCCCCTGGCCGGGGAGGGTGGGGGGCGGTGGTCGCCTGGACGGGCCGGGGCTGAGGAGAGCCGGAGGACCCCCCCTTGGTGACCGCCGCCCCGAGTCCTCAGGTGCCTCTGTCCACTTCGTTCCGGCTCCACCGAGGCCTCGCCGGGGAATAGGGTCGGGGAAAGCGCCCGGGCCGGGCCGCGGGGAGGGCCCTGTCCTCGCGTCCGTCCCGGGAGTGTGCCCGCGCCCTCCGGCTGTGTCGGGTGTGGGCCGCCGGTGTTATCCACCCCGCCCCCTCAGGCCCCCCACTCCCTCCCCAGCTCTGCAGTCCTAGAGTGCAACTTTTCCTCTTTTTGGCAAAGTGTGAAGTAGATCTCCAGGCCAGGGTCCCCGGGTCCTAGGTGTTGGCGCATCTCGGGGAGGGAGTCCCTGCAGGGGAGCCGGCGTCTTCCCCGGGGGGCTTCGCTGCTTTGATGTCAGTTTTGGTTCTCGACCTTTCGGGCTTGCAGCTGCCCTGCGGCGGGGCACTTCTTTGTGTGTTTGGAAAACAACACGTCAGGGTTTATTGCTCACATCTTGCACTTAGGACTGTCTGTCATCTTTGCTTCGGGGCTGCTAGAGTCTATTTAATAGTTTTGAATTTTCCCCTTCTCAGGGTAGGTAGGTGTAACCTTGCTGTTTAGTAACACACTTTTGGCGTTGATGACCATGCTGTTTGGGTTTAGGGCAATGGTTGAGGTTTCATTTTCTCTGAGGTGCAGGTACATAGACAGGCTACGGGGATCTTCTCTTTTAAATTAAAACTTATCCTTGTTTCTTCCTGCCACAACATCTGAATGCAGTTTTTTCATATTTCCCCCTTCTCTCTAAGTTCCTTTTTTTACACTTTTTTTTTTTTTTGCATTAAAAGCTCTTGGGCAGTTAGAGGACAAGCAAGTCAGTGTCGTTTTAGCCACTGACAGCCGAGGAATAAATAAATATATGTCTTCATAATTCTGGATAGTGCCATAATAGGTTTGGCTTTGTAAGTACAAGCTGGAATGTAGTAGTTTCTTAGTTAATTAAGAGCTTGAAAACATTCCTGGAGTGAGGAGTAGATATCAGACAAAAACAAGAAATTGGATGTATTATTAAATAATAACCTTAACCTAAAGTAGCTTAAGGAATTATTATATTTCTGAACTTCATAGAACAACAAAAGTTATAATATTTTAAAATAATAATAAAAATAATATATTGTATAATATAATAATAATAAAAATAATAAATAATATATTGTAGCAAGACAGTATCATTCCCCTTAAGAAATAACAGATTTACCAGAGTTTAAGGCCTGCCTACAATGCATTTTTCTTGCATTGAGATTGGTAATATTTCCATTGTACAGGTGAGAAAACTAAGGTTTATACTTATCCTTGGTCACTTAACTGGAATCTTTTTATAGAGAGCTGAAAGTGATGTTAGATGCCATCTAATTTTACAAATGAAGAAACTGAGCCCCAGAAAGATTAAGTGATTGATCTAGGGAATTTGTCCATCATGAAGAGGGAGGATTCAAAGCTATATATCCTGACCCTTAAGTCTAGCTTTCTTTAAATGATACCATTGATTGGAAGGGGGTTTCCTAGTTTTACAGCATCATAGGGTTGTTCAGTATGTAAGGTACAAAAGCAATAGTAGCTTGTACTATATTGTTTTTGTACTTTTGTTTTGACAAAATGTCCCCAGCATAGGAGCAGATATTGGATTTTGGGAATGATGTCAATTTACTGTTTTAACACTTGTGTAGTAGTCTGTTTTTAGACTGCTTTGTTATCTTTTATTAATCTCCATAAAGTAGATCAGTGATTAATAATTAGGCAAAAGTTCATTTAATTCAGAACAAGCATTTATTATTGTGCTACTTTTGTGTTGACTCTAGCAATTTACAGAGATCACACTGATATGTAAGTTAAGATTTTTACATTCTGTCTTTATTCATTCTGTGCTTATATCCTTTTATGAGAAAAGGACAGTGACAAGTGGTATCTAATGAATTATGGTTTTGATCCAGACTCTTTCCTAAAATAAGTTTAGAGGCAGATGGATTTTGTGGCATCCACTACCTGGGGCAAACTGTAGTGTATTAGAGGGAGTCAAAGAATCAGGGAATATTGATGCCAAATGGGACTTCTAGAGCTGTCTAATTCAACACCCTCATGTTACAGATGAGAAAACAGGTCTGGAGAGGGATTGCCACAGTTAACTCAGGTAATTCAAGAACCTCCCACGATCTGCTATCTCTTTTGTACCTTTTGATCATCTAGCCCAATCCTCTCATTTTGCAGATTAGGAAGTAGGCCCAAAGTTAGATAGCAAGTTAGTAGCAGAGATAGGGCCAGAATCCAGGTCTCTAGCTTCTAGTAGATTCATTCATTTATTCAGTAAATATTAATTGACTATTTTTCCCTTACACTACACTGACTCATATTGTTTGGTACAAGTGTACTATGATTCTTCATATAGACCTGTGCATGTGTGTGTATATATACTTCTCCCCAATTGGTTCTAAGTTAACTAGAGGATATGACACCATATCCCCCTTTTCTTCGAAGTTCTTTCCCCCGCTCCACATCCAATAAGGCCCTAAGTAAATATTAGTTACCATGATCTTGAAGTTTTAGGTTTGAAGACTTGAGTTTTCCTTAACAAGGCAGTGTTAATGGGTAGAAACTTTTGAAACTTTTAAACCTCAGATTAATGAGAGTAAGAGATCAGTATTAATTCTTAATAGAACATTTTACTTTTCCTCTTCTTCCTGTGTCGCCCTTTCTGCCTCCAAATGTGTCACACACTGACCAAAAATTTTTTTGGAAGATACTGCTCATCAACTGAAAAAAAAAAACCCGCTAAGAAAATGAGGAGTCTTTCTCTTTGATCAATGTCTCTACTCAAGGCATAATCAGACTAAGAAAATACTGCTAATACTTGACTTTTTTTTGTTATTTACTGTGTGAATACTATATGAAGATATATTCTGTATGTAGTCTACAAGAAAACTATTTTGTCAGCATTCTTTGTCAAAATGTGTAGTGATTCAACTTGTTTTCAAAAGTTTTTCTCAAACCAGGCACATGTAATATGTACCAGGCTGGATATTTTTGTTTGAAGTTAATTTGGAAGAACCAGAAGTATGGCATATTACAATACTTGGTATTCCTGCTTAAGATGCATTTAGTTTGATTTCCAGTGTTCTTGATGGTAGTGTTCCTGATGGAAACTTAGATAAATAATATTTGGTTAGATAACTAATATTGGTCTAAGGAATTAATAAACTATCTTTCCTATATTTAGTCTTTTCTGTGGAAATCATCCTTAACATCATCCAAATACAGGAACTAAAAAATGTATTTAAAGATTTTTCTTAAAGTGGAGGATAAGTTCATCACCCTCTATACAAATATGACTTTTAACATGTAATTTTTAACATGAAATTAAATTTATGCTTATATAATGGTAGAACATTCTTGTGTGTTCTAAACTTGATGATTCTACGTATGATCATATGATAACCATGTATCTTAAAATTACTATATAGTATACATTGTGACATGACTTGGAAGTATTTGAATTTCAACACTGAAGCAGTGGATTAAGCATAGGAATGATCATTGCTATCCTCAACTCCTGCATTATGCACTTAGAACTCATTTAATTAGTCCTGAGTCAGTTAACATTTAGGTTAATGCAAGTGACAAAGTGATTATGTATCCAAGTCCACAAAGTAATAATGAATAACCCATGAAGCAGTTATATGCTTACTTTGACACCAGAAGATGTTACAATAATGGTCAGCAACAAAGAATTATTTCTTAATGAAATCCACTTGCATTTAGTTTCTTTAGATAATAATTCCTGTAATAGTAAATCTTTGGATATTCCACAGTTTTCCCTAGGAGTGTATTCCAAATGCATCCACATCTTGAAGTTTCTTTTTAAATTGTAGCAGACCATACGTAGATAAATTTATTTTTGTTCTACTGTGACATTAGTCTAAATGGAAATATTTCTTTTAGATAAATTGTAATATTCAGTATTCAATAACTAATGTTTAGACAGGCATTTTAAATAAACTTTATTCAAGATTTATCGCATTTAAATAGCTAGGAAATAAATGAAGTTTGAGGAAATATAAGCTTGGCAAGGAGGCACAATATAATGGCAAAGAGGCACTTCACTTACTCAAATACTTGCTGGGAAACTTTGAGTAGTTAGTAATTTCTTGACTTGCCTTCAGGATAATTTCATTCATCAAAAATTGAAGTAACCAACAATAAGAAATTCTGTTCTAGATCTGATTCTCATCAGCGAACCTAGATACTAGGGTGAAAGGAACATTGTGGATATAGGGACCATGTGGGGAAGTTCCATCTTACAAATTTTGATGAGAAGGCTGGGTATAATCTGACACAATCTCTGGATATTTGGGAGAGCAGATTTCAAAGGGCTCAGACAAAGCTCAGAATTCTTCAAGGGAAGTCAAGCAGTGAAGGATAGGAAGTTCAAGAATGACATTCTGAAGATATTCAATGAAATGATTCCATTGAGGAAGAAAAGGAAAATTCTGTTAAGACACTTGTGAAGAGACCTCTGTACTGGGAAGGCAACGCAGTGTAGTGAAAAGACTGTTGAACTAAAGAGTAAAAAGCCCTTAGTTTGAATCCCAGCTGTGTCTGTTACCTTTGTGACTTTGGGAAGGTTATTTAACTTGAACTCTGGGCCTCAATTTCCGTAACAAATGAGGGGTTGGAGTGGCTGGCCTCCAAGCCCCTTCCAGTTCCAAGTCTGTGATTCTGTGGCATGTATAGGTGAAATGGGTAACTCATTAGCTAGTCAGGATTTTTGCTGACCTCATTGTGTAAGCACATGTGTGTGCTCATGTGTGTGAGTGTGTATGCATGCATGCCCATGTGCTAAAGCACACAAAATTATCAAGAGTCTGGTCAACTTGATGAGGTTAAAAGGATGAGGCTTTTGGAAAGGATATTGATTTTAGGGAATATCTTTAGCTAGAATACTTGTTGATTTAGACACAGTTCATTGCAGATAAATGACTCATTAAGGAATAATTTGATTAGGTATATTTTACATCTGAGCCAGATAGGCCTAAAGGGAGCAAACTGACCTGCTAGAGTTCAAAGGGTATTGACGCCTAATGAGACCAGAGATAAAAGAACTGAGATCTGACTTCAGCCATTGGAAGTGGTTGGGAGTTGGTAGTACTGTAAGTAGACGCCATGTGAAGAGTCGGTGGCAGAGCTTCTCAATTACATGTCCTCAGGAAGAGAGGCAGCTCTATGACCCAAGCAAACTGGGGAACTGGACAGGGCAGCTAAAGTGTTCTTGTAGTGGAAACCGTGGCCCCAGAAGAGGGGAGTTTGGGCTAACACAAAGTTTCTGAATATTGAGAGTTCCTGAAAACCTCTTGTGTCTCTAGAAACTTCCTAGAGAGAAGTGGGACACTTGTTGATAATGGAGAGGGTGAAGTTGTGGAGAAATAAACTTGGGCTTTATCTTCCTCTAACTTCTGATAATAGAACAACAACTTAAATTTATCTAGGGCTTTAAAGTTTCAAATCGCTTCACATACATGATTTTATTTGAGCCTTACAGTAACCCTTTTTAATATAAGTGAGGAAACTGAGGCAGAGAAGTAACTTGTTCGTGCTCACATTACTATTAAGTTGCTTAGGTTTTGAATTTAGTTGTTCTGACGTACTCCAATCTTAGCATTCCATCCACTATACCATGCTAACTCTGTGGCTTGTGGAGTTAGTCTGATGAGAACAGTGATACTACTTCAACAAAATCAACACAAAATTGTTTTCTGAGAGAGTTCCAAATTTTAGGGCAGTATTGTAAAACTGGAGGCCTGTGTAGAAGGGGAGAAGTTAACTTTATAGCAAATCTGAAGTGTATTTCCTTTCTGGTGTCCAGTATATACAGTGGCACTTAAAGTTAGGAGTATAGATAATTGGGGGGGTAAGTTGGGATCCACCAGTGATAGAGATCTAGCATATTAATGTGCTGATGTGAATCCTTTGTGAGGGGGTGAAATTGAGGCTGTCCCTTGTCAGTATTGTTAGCTTGAGTCCTTTTAGGGGAACTGTGGGCCTTTTATTCTCATCTATGACAAACTATATATGAGATAAATATACTGAAATTCTTGAAACAATGCTTTGACGCATAAGCTAAAGATTGATTTATACGTAGTTCCCCATTATTGAACATGCTCTGTTTAAGTCCAGAGCTTGGGGGTGCAGACCATGGCTGCCATTAGTAGCCTCCTTGGGGAGGAGAAGGAATGCCAAACAGGATTTTATATTTGATCCTGTAGATGATGGAGAGCTACTGGAGTTTGGGGGGTGGTGACATGGTCAGACTTGTGCTTTAGGGAGATTAATTTGACAACTTAAGTAGAGAGTGGACTGGAGTGGAGAGAGATTTGAGTCCAGACATCAGACAGAAGACTATTTATGAGGACCTGAACCAGAGTGATGGCAGTGTCAGAGGATGGAAGGGAGGCATACATACATGAGAAAGTTTATGAGGTAGAATTGACAGAACTTGACAACAGATTGGATAATGGGAGATTAGAGAGTAAAGAATTGAAAATGACACCTAGTATATAAAACTGGATGACTGGGAAGATAGTGGTGCTTGCCCTAGGAATAGGAAAGTTAGGAGAAGGAAGGCTTTAGGATGGGGGGATGGAGATAATGAGTTCAGTTTTGGACATGTTAAGTTTAAGATGTGTTTGGGATATCTAGTTTGAGATGCCTATTAGACAGTTGGAGATCTGAGGCAAGAGGTTAGGGCTAGATAAAAAGGTCTGGGAAATATCTCTAGGTCATAACTGAATCCTTGGGAGCCAATGAGATCATCAAACAAAACAATAAAAGAAAAAGAGAAGAGGACCCAAGACAGAGTCTTGGGGGACACCCATGTTTAGTAGATGCAACTTGGACAAGGATCCAGCGCAGTGGTCTGAGAAAGAGTGATTGGAGTTAGGAAGAGAACCAGCAGAGAAAAGTGGCATGAAAACCTAGAGGGAAGACAGTATCAAGAAGAGAGTGATCAACAATATCAAAAGTTGTTCAGAGGATTGAGAAAAGGCCTTTGGATTTTGGAATTACGAGGTTATTGATGATTTTAGGAGAGAGGAGTTTCAAGAGTGATGACATTGGATGCCAAATTGTAGAGAGCTGAGGAGAGACTGAAAAGACAGGAAGTGGAGGCACTGATTGTAGATAGTCTTCTCCAGGTGCTTAGCCACAGAAGCAGAGGAGTAGTATGGGGGGAGGGTTGGGGTTTGGCCAGTCATAAGCAGTAATAGAACAAAGGAACACTAAATTCAACAGCAGAGGACTGTATGGAGTTCAATTAATTAACTGTAGGACCAAAACCAGGAAAGGAAGGAAGTGAAGCCTGAACAGGGCTGACGGCCTGAGAATGAATATTGAGTGTAGGAGTTACTGGAGGTCATAGTGAGGTTGAAGACTAGGGTTAGGAGATATGAAGCATAGAAGGAGATAAAATTATGGGAGGTTATGATTTCAGAATTCCCCATCATGGAATTAGAACACTTGCGGGCACTGGCTGAAATGATAATTTGAGTATGATGTCATGATTCTCAAAGTCAGAGAATCTTTCATTGTATTTTCCAATTAATAGGTTAATAATATCTGTGAATTCTTCAAATGATTTGCATCTGTCATCCTGCTCATTACTGACCTTTGTTAACTGGGGAAAATGTTCATTGAAATTTACTTTTGAAGAAGTGTTTTGAAAAGAAGATAGCTTTTTTCAAAATGCTTAGATTTTTTTGCCGTATATATATACTTAGTTTTACCTTGCAAAGAAATATTCAAGTCATTTTGATTTGACATGATGTCACACAGAAATGGAGCATTTCTATAGAAATCTTCTTTCAATAATTCACATCGCTGATGCTGTTTTTCATAAATTTAACTATCTCTTCTTGCAGAGAGGTAATATTGGCTAACACCTGTCCCTTTTATAGCCAATGCACTTTAAAATGTTACTGCAAATCCACACTGAATACCTCATTATTCAACTTTAGCATGTTACTAAACTGATGATGCTGTGTTGCATTTTCACAAATACAGTTAACAATATTTATAACTTGTTGCAAAATAGCACTTAAAATAGCTTCAGCACAGAGATTTTGCTGATGCAAGGTACAATGAAAAGAAATGAGAACATCTAGATCTGTAAATACTTTTTTTTTTTTTAACCTGTGCAATAAACCCTTCATGTTCTCCTGTCATGGAAGGTGCACTGTCTGTACATGCACTTAATAAATTTACCAAATTCATTCCAACTTCATGACATTTATCTTGAAACTTGTTGAAGATACCAGTTCCCTGTGTTCTTTTCACAAGAGTGCTTAAAGCAAGTAACTCTTTGTAGCAAAGAAAATCTTCTGTTACGACTAATGAATAATAAAATCCGTGCCTAGTCAGTAGTATCAGTCGATTCATCCAAAGCGATTGAATAATGTATATTTTCCTTTTGAGGTATTGCATGAAGTTGTTCTGTTAAATTGAGGCTAATTCAAGTTGCTGATCAGTTATGGTTCTCCTTGAAAGAGGCAGTTGTTTTACTTTGCAATGTTATGGAGTCTAAGCATTCTGCAACTTCTACAATGCATTCTTACACAATTTCTGTATCACTAAATGCTTCCTTTTTTCCCTAAGTGTATAAACTACTTTATAAGTTGCTTCAGTGGCATTATTTCTAAGTCTTACTGCTGCTTGAATGAGTTGTCTTTGCTTTTCATCTTTTAATTTCTGCAGTACAACCTTTTGTTCTTCTCTCTCTAATTTAAAATATTTGTGATCCTTATGAGTGTTGTAATGCTGATGAGCACTAATTTCTTTAATGTTGATTTTGCAGTATCACAAAGCAAGCAAGTCATCTTTAGCAGCAAGAAGATAATATATTGCAGTTCCCATTACTTATTAAAAAGTCTTTTCTTTCTCTTGGTCTCTTTGATACAATGGGCTATTAAGCAGATAATTAAAAAATACTGTTGAGCTGTGCTATTCACAAATTCTACTTCTAACAGAAATATACTATACCAATGTCAAAAGCTGAGAACAGACCCCCATAAACTCTCACAGACCAGCCTTCTGGGGTAGCGGCTCCAGTCAGGTGGGAGGAAGTTAGAACTAAATAATGAGCACAGAAGCTGTCAATTTAGCTCTTGTGGCTTACTAATGTTCTAATTGTGCTGGTCAATCTGGGAAGATTATTTCATTAAAGCTTATTTTTATTCTTTGGTATTTTAAATATGTTCATTTAAAAAATAAAATAAAAATATAAAAGACAAAACTGTATTAATAAAAATAAAAGGATTTGTTGTGTAAAATTTGGATTCAGTTAAAAGGTCACACTTAAGGACTTAGAAGGCCACATGTGGCCTTAAGGTCATGGATTCCCCACCCTTAGTTTATGTACTATCCATACCTATGGTTCCTTACTTTTTTCAATGAAAGAAGTTCTTTTTTTCCATTTCTTCCCAAGGACCAAGCTTTGTCATACTTGTATTCATGTTCTTTTCACTTAAATTGTTGCAGTAATTATATGATTATTTTCTTGATTCTACTTAACTTCATTTTGTAACATATGTGTTCTAATACTATTCTTCAAGTATAGTGCTGTACTTTTGTACTGATTTTTTGTTAACTGACTTAGCTTTCATCTTATTTACATCTTTTAGAACTCTAAATTGGTTGGTGAGTTCTTTGCATCCCCATTGATTGTTAAGAAATTCTGGTGTATTGACTTCACTGGAATTATTTTCCTTTGTGAAGTCTAATCTTGCTTTCATGTGACAGCTCTTCATATAAACTTGTTCATAATAGCATTATGAGACCTCCCTCCATCACACTGTCTTTTCTTTTGGCATAGCATCCCTATTCTGTCAGTTGATCTTTATATGACATACTTCGTAGGCCCTTTACCTTCTTGACTGCCCTCCTCTAGAAACTTTCTAGCTTACTTATTTTTCCCCCCTGAAATGTATTGTCACACTTAGACCTGAGTAAAACTCGGCAGTTGTGTTCTGACCAGGACAGAAAACAGAGTTATGATAGCCTCTCTGGTCTTGCACGTCCTAACACTGTGATAGCTTGTTTGGCTGCCGTAGAAGCTTGTTGACTCATCCTGATTTTTCAGTCTATTAAAATCTCCAGGTCCTTTGCATGTGACCTGCTGTCTAGTTACGACTGCCTACTTTATACTTGTCAAGTTGTTTGAAACATTATCATTAAGATTCTTTATCTGATGCCTTTTTACACACCCTAGCCATTTCCTGATATAAAACTCATTGCCTTCCCCATTAAACCTTTCCTTATAACAAAGAATATCGTAAGTTAAACAAGAGTCACATGAGACTTTGAAATTTGGTAGAGATAAATGCATGTGATTAGTCAGCCCAGTGTTCTGGCTGGTCAAGATGTGTTTAATTTGGAATCTCTCATCTAGTGTGTTAGCTGTCCCTCTCAGGCTTGTGCCATTAGCAGTTTTGATAAGCATACCATCTCTGCCATTATACAAGGCATTGATAAAAATATTAAACAACATGAGACCAAACATGGACTCCTCAAGACTTCACTGGAAACCTTCAAAATTGTCATTGAACTATTAATTAAGATTCTTTGAAACTGGCTACTCTCTAGTTCTCAACTTGATTGCATTTGCTATTGCTCAGCTCTTTTCTCCCCGCCACAAGAGTAGCATAAGAAACTATATCAGCTGTAGCTAAAACTGGAAGAGAAGAGCATAAGCAGTTATGTAATTCTTACTGTGTGCCAGGTCCTGTGCTAAGCATTTTTTACAAATGTTATTTCATTTGGTCCTCACCTTCGAGTTTCATGTTATTATTATTAATTATTTTTCCCATTTTACAATTATGGACACTGAGGCAAGCAGAAGTAAAGTGACTTTACCAGGATAATGCAGCCATGAATTGTCTGAGGTCACATTTGAACTTGGGTCTTCTTGATTCAGGCCCAGTGTTCTATTTACAGTGCTACTAGCTGCTTCTGGTAGACAAATGTAATCTATAGCATTTCATTGATTCTGCTAGTCTACTAACCCTGTCTAAAAGAATGAGGTTAATCTGCTGTGACTTGTTTGTTTTTTTTAAAGGTTTATTGTTGCCTTTTGTTTTTATTCCAGTAATTTCTTTTTTTAAACTATTAATTTTTATTATTTTTAAGGTCTAACTGAAAAATGTTAAATAATTTTTTCTATTCCAGTAATTTCTTAATAATATGTATTACCCTCATAGAACTCTCCTCTATGACAAAGAAAAATAATTCATAAGCAAGGCAAGCATAAGCAAGGCCGACATTGCTATTGCCTCTGAAACGTGTGCAACATTTTTCATCCTTTTTGCCAAGAGTATATGTTTCATTATCTGTTTTCCAGTACCAAATTTACTTCCGGGGTAGGGAACCTGTGGCTTCCAGGTCATATGTGGCCCTCTAAGTCCTCATGTGTGGCCCTTTGACTGAATCCAAACTTTACAGAATAAATCCCCTTAATAAAAAGATTTGTTCTGTAAAGCCTGAACTCAGTCTAAAGGCCACATCCAAGGGCCTAGAAGGCCACATGTGGCCTTGGGCCGCAGGTTCCCCACCCCTTGTTTAATCTGTGTTCAGTTACCTTTCACTGTTTTTATTTACATATTCTAGTTGTATATATTGTTCTCCTGATTCTGCTGATTTTGCTTTGCTTCAGTATCTCTGAATTTGTTTTGCTTTTTTTTTTTTAAAGCACGATAATATTCCATTACATTCATGTGATACAATATGTTTAGCTTTTCCCCAGTCCTTGGGCTCCTACTTTCTTTCAAGTTTTTAGTATACAAAAAATGCTTCTATGAATATTTTGGCACGTGGGACCATTTTTTTCTTTTTGTGGGCTAGGTCAAAGGATATGAACAGTTTAGCGACTTCTCGAACAATTTCAAATTGATTTCTTGACTGTTTGGAAGGTGGTGGAAGAAAAAGAATGTGACTAATACTTGTGATTTGTAATTGAAACAGTCTTCTACTCTATGACTCTTCCTCTCACCCAGACATCATCACTTATTCTCAAATTTTCTTTTAATTTTCTCTTTATGATCTACCCTCTTAACCCCCCCCCCCACAATCCATCTGTTTCCCTGTCAAGTTTAATCTATTGTGACATCAGAATCTTTGTAAGTATTTGGGTATGTGTCTAACCAACCCTCCTTTGTGTTTGATTCATGTGATTCCTATTTCTCTTACCCCTTATTCCATTTTTGTGTTCTTTTTTTCATGCATCCTAGTTATGAGAAACAATAAATTTCCTTCTCTTCCTCATTTCTTCCTTAATATATTCATTTTTCATCTCTTTTCTTTCCACTATAAAGAGCATCATAACATAACAAAACAACCTCCAGTGCTACTGTTTGACTTATTTAAGTAACTCTTAAAGTCATTAGGATTCTGAATGGGTGCCTATCTCTTCTTTCTCTATAAGCACTTCATCATTGTTTAATCTTTTTTGCTATCTCATATGTACGTATGCATTTAATTGTTTTTTTGTTGAGAACTGGAAAGAAGATTTTTATTAAACAGGTCTTTGTAAAGCAGCACATCACCCTCGATCCCCAACCCTTGCCCCATACTGGTTCAAACAAACTGTAGGGGGACAGAGTTTTAAAAAAATAAGTCACTGACCTGACATTAACAAAAGTCCCATCCCTTCACCTCAGAAACCAAACAACCCTAATATACTTCTCAAGTATTATAGTTATTTCTGTGTAGTTGCTGATGTTTGGTTCCTAAATGGAGTTGACTCTGAGATCTGGAAGATTCAGCCAGTATAGCTACTGGTCTGGTAGAGCCAGCCTGATCCAAGATGAAAAGGCTTGAGATACAGGCTTACATGGACTGTGTTCTTCTCTCTTATCACTAAGCAGTTAGCCACTAGAGGATTAATATATCTGGAGTACTATGCTCATGAAGGATATTGATAATTAGGAGAGTATTCAGAAGAAGGTGACCAAGATGGTGAAGGCCTTGAATTCATGCCATATAAGGACTACTTGAAGAAATGTTGGCCCCAGAGGAAAAAAAAAAACGACTAGGAGCAATGAGTTGAAATTGCAAAGGGAATGTTTAGACTTGATGTGAGAAAAAAACTTAATAATTAGAGCTGCCCCAAAGTGGAAGAGACTGCCATTGCATATGATAGATTTCCCCTAATTTGAGATTGTGTCAAGTATGTTAAGGAATAGATTGAACTAGATGGCTGCTGAAATACCTTCCAACTTGAAAATTCTTCAATTTGAAGACCATCTGCTAAGGCATACATGAAGTAAATTCTGCATCACTGGAGACAAATCTCAGATCTTAAGAACCACTGAAGAAGTAAATGTGCCTTCTACCCTTACTAGACTCTAGACTTCATGAGGGAAGGCATCGTACCCCATCTAAGCTATGTATCTCTCACGTTAACTAGCAAAAGGCCCTAGAATTCAATTAAGTTCAGCTTAATAAACATTAATCAAGTGCCTGCTATGTATATAGCACTGTGTCATGCAGTAGCAATACAAAAATAGTTCCCTCAAGGATCTTACATTCTCCAGGGGAATAGAATGCATAAATAGAAAAGTAAATACAAGGGGCTTTGAGGAAAGAGAAAAATCACTAACAACTGGAAATTAGAAAAGACTTCATAGAAGATACTACACCTGAGCTGAGCCTTGAAGGAAGCTTCAGATTTTAAAACTTGGGGGTGAAGGTATGGGGGGCAGTCTGTGTAAAGGTATGGAGGCAGAAGATGGAATGCACACAGGAAGTGCTAAGTAAATTTTCTGTTTAATTCCCTGTGTAGCTCCAATATAAAATCAGAGATATTCCTTCCAAAAATATCCCTCTGTTGGACTAGGTGAAATCTTCTAGGGAGGGTATCACCTTTGCCATTTAAGTTTGTTGGGCATCTTATACCAATAGGACTCTGATGTGTGTGTGCATGTGCTTGTGCTTGTGCTTGTGCATGCGTGCGTGCGTGTGTGTGTGTGTGTTTGTGTGTGTGTGTGAGAGAGAGAGAGAGAGAGAGAGAGAGAGAGAAAGTGAGCCAAGTGAACACACTGGGGCTGTAATTTCCCTCTTATTCTCTTCTCATTGTGAAATCTTCATGCCACCATCCCTTCTCCCCTGCCACGTCTCTCAACTTTCTTTCCTTTTGGATGCCTGTTTCTTGTCTCAGCTTGAAGATTGCTTCACACTATATGTCCAGGCAACTCCAAATTCTCCTTTCTGATTGGACACTTAAAATATTTAACAGGATTCAATTATAACGCTTTACCATTAAGTTCCCCTTCTTGGCCATGACAACCTGTTAATTTTTTTTTTCCTGGAGATGATATGCAAATTTTTTCAATTGATATTTTATTTGATGTGTTCAGAAGTTCTGAACAGTTTTGGGGTATTATTTCTTGTATTATGGTTTTCAGGTTTTTTGTCCTGATGTGTTCTTCTGGGAGACCTATGATCCTTAGGTATTCTTGTCTTCAAGATCAGTATATTTTGTTTGAACAGTAAGCATATTTTCTTTTAATGTTATTGTTTTTTGCTTTTATTTTTCTAGATTGTCCTTTATTTATTTGTTTTCATCTTCAGTCTGCTGATCTGTCTTTTATTTCTCTGTTAAGACTTGCCACTGAAGATAAATTTTTTTCTGTTCTGTCCATTATTTTTTCTGGTCAGGCCATAAATTTTTTTTTCTCATAATTCTCATTTCTCTTTTAAACCACTCAAGAACAGTGTGTTTTGGTTCCATAGTCTCATCACGTTGCACAGGGTCCTGTAGTTTCATCACATGTTGGATTGTTCGCCTTAGTTTTGCAGTATTTATTCACAGATGTCTGAATCATTTACTAGATCTGGAGTTCATATTTTATTGTTGGTTTATCTATTTCTTTTCAAGGTGTTTGAATTTTCTTCCTGAGATCTTTGGTCACTGCATTCCCCTCCCACCCTTATTTTCCAATATTATTTGCTTTCTGACTCCCTCCCATCTAGTGGGTTCCTTGAGGACTGTATCTTAAAGTGTGTCAACCTCCTTTCTGCCTTGACTTTTGAGGGGACAGAATTGGTTTCAAGTCGATGCTGGGCTCTTTCCCTCAGGCTTAGTAGAATGCCACATAAGCTACATCCTTCCCACTGTATCCCGTCTTGGTGTTCTGTCCAGTTCTCTCTCTTCCTCACTTCTCTGACTCGGTACTATGGGACTTATTTTTGTAATTGTGTCTTGAAGGCTCTGGAAAGCAGAAAGGAACAGATATGGGGTTGAATTCTCTTTCAGGCTCAAACACATGTCCTGTTCCTTTCCCTTTTTTCCTTTCCTCAGCCATAGAGATCTTTTGTAGCACAAATTGCTGCCTTCATGGTGCTGGCTGACTCTTGTGGCCCCAGCAAGTTTCTATCCCTGGAATGCTGTCATGGTACTTTCTGTTGCATCATAACCAGTCTTCTGCAACTGGGTGTCTCAGTCTCCATAGAGCTGGAAAGAGGGAGGAGGGCAGCACAGTGTGTGGGGTTGGGTTTTGTTACAGGTCCTTGTGTAGAGTCCTTGGGTTTTGTTGCAGATCTGTGTATCTAGGTCCTTTGGTCATTTAGTGCAGCCTTGTTGCTGGTGGCATGGTGGTTGTTTGAGAGGGGTGCTGAGTGAGCTCAGTGTAGATGGCATTTTTTAAAATCTTCTTTTGGGTTCCTGATGTCCTAGATCTAGGATTCTCTGAGGAGACATCTAAGTAAATTGCATGAATTAGGCCTTCATCTGCTTGTACTCCTGGGTGGAGATCTGCTGTGTGAGCTTGGCTATCTCTGTCCCCAGTCTCGCATGCAACATCCACAAATATAAGTGCCATAGCCAGCAGCCCAGGGCTGGATTTTTCCTATATATTTAGCCTTCTGATTTCTGTTAACTCTTGTATTTGTATTTCTGATACTCTACTCAACTCTGGTCTTTTCATCAAACAGGCTTGACTGTACTCTCTTAGCATGTACCTGGCAAATGGTATGTGCTAAGTCAAGAAATGCTGCTTGATATGGTTTCCACTAAAAATCCTTTTGTAGACTCCTACTAGATTACTCAGTCTTAGAGGGTACATTATTCTTGTCTTTAAGCTGTTACCTTTTCCCTTTTGTAATTCTTGTTTCACTTTGTAGGCAGTTCTTGTGTGATGCAGACTGTGAATTCTTTGTAATCCCATTATTTCTTTTTGACCGATTGTGGTATTTTTTTTCTTTGATCTAGAAGCTTTGGATTTTGGCTATCACAATATGGGATTTTCACTTTGAGGTTTCTTTCAGGAGGTAACTGGTGGATTCATTAAGTTTTCACTTTGTCTTTAGGTTCAAAAAGGTCAGGCAGTTTTTATTTATTTCTTCAAATATGGTATCTAGGATTTTTGGTCATTGTTTTCAGGGAGTCTGTTGATTCTTTTATATTGTCTTTTATATTGTTTCTTCTTGAACTGTTTCCCAGGTCACTTCTTTCTGATAGCAAATTACTAACATCTCCCCCCCCCCCAATTCCCACTCCCTTCCAATCATTTTTTTTTAAATTTTTATTTTA
>CM053769.1:325848351-325880417 GCA_028658325.1 Potorous gilbertii | reverse complement strand
CAAACCATTCTCCAGAATGGTTGGATGATCTCACAGCTCCACCAACAATGAATTAGTGCTCCAACTCTCCCACATCCTCTCCAGCATTTATCATTTTCTTGTTCTGACACGTTTGCCAATCTTATAGGTGTGATGTGGTACCTCTGAGTTGCCTTCCAATCTTTTGGTTTTGTTTCACTTTCTTATCTTGTGATGTCATTGAGTTCTGTGGGGTTCATTCTAATTTACACGGTGTTTTGGTAGTTACTTTGGTAATGTTTCCTACTTTTTCTTATAAGTTGTCTGTTTTCCTTTTAGTTCTTTCTTCCAGAATTTTTTCATTTATAATTCTAGGAATTTCATTTATTATTCCATTTATTTTTTGCTTCATTTCTTCTAGCTACTATGTTGGTCAGTATAGTCAAGCAGTATTTTTTTCCCTCTGAGGCTCTCTTGCAGTTGTGGAGTTGCTGTTTTCTGGATTTTTCTCTGGCGTTATTCTTGACCTATAATATTTCTCTGTATGTTCAGTCTTTGTTTACGCATGCCTTCAGCCTCAGTTAACGATTTGGGGTTTTGTACCAGAACAGGGCTTTGTACCTTCTTGGATGGAATGATCAGACTGCATTTCTGCTGCTGCCTTTCACTTCTCTTGTTGTGTCCATACTCAGAATATTGGCAGTCTATGAGTCAGAAGTCTATGCCTGCTGATCTATGTACTAGTTGGTGTTCTATCTCCCCTGTGGTTTTTTCTGGTCCAGGGGACTGTTTTTAATTTCCCCAGTGGATCTCCCTTAGTTAGGGCACAGGATAGTTTTCCTTCCCCCTTGAGGTTTCCTTGGTTAGATTAGACCTACTGGTCTGTTTCCCTAGGCTAATGCTGGCTTCTATGGAAGGACACCTCTTCAGGGTTTGCTGCTTTTAGCTACTTCTTTTTGGGCAGTCCTGGCCTAGATGAAGGAGTTTACTGATGTAAATCTGTATTTCTGACGTAAATGTGGGAGAGTTGTACTCTTTTCATTCAGCAACATTAAGTACCATGATTTGCAATTTGAATGGAATATTTTCCTACCTGTTTATTCTGTCAGATGTTAATGTTTGGGAAATGGAAATTTGAGTTTTTTAATTGTATGTCTTAATGTACTCAGAATCCAGTGTTAGTATAGTGACAGTTAATGTGTAAATCTGAGTTCATAGGATAACTGAGTAATCCATGAGAAAGTTGTCTGTCTATTCTGATACCACAAATGTTCCCAGAATTGTAATAATATGATCATGTCTCATGACCGAGAAGGTAGTGCAAGGAGGATCTCAGAGTTGTGTTGTATTATAGAAGAGTATTAAACTCAATAAGAGATCACTGAATTTGAAAGATGTGAAGAAATGATTTTTACTCAATTTTAGTATACTAGATAGTAATAAGAAAGCAAAGCGACTGTATCTTTGTAGGCATTTTCTCCTCTTTTTAAAAAACCCAATTAAAATAAATACTTTGTTATCTTAGACTAGAACTTTGTTGCTGAAGAAGACCATGCCATCAGTGAAATGATGACATGACTTGCACTTGACTGTTTTGAGTGAGGGAGGGCTGTGCAGGTCACCAGCCTCATTTCTCCTCCAGAGCCATGTGAATCCACTGACCAGATATTCATCAGAATGACTGGAAATGACCCAGGATGCACTGACAGACCTTGGGCCAAGGTCTATTCAGGTACTCACTTAGGGTGAAGTAATACCCATTCATTGAATAGGCCTGTTTAAGAAGTTGCCCCTTTAATGAGGCAAAGAAAAAGAAAGACTCAGAGGGAAACAGCAACAGTTACTATTGATAATCACTTTTAATCCTGGAGGGTCCAGAAAAACCTTTAGGCAGGGGCCTAGTGTTGTCCAATGGATGAGCTTCAGAGTGCAGTAGATTTAAGGAAAGGAAAGGGAAAAAAGAAATTGACAACATCCTGACCCTCATCCTGATGAATATCTGGTCACTGGATTCAGATGACTCTAGAAGAGAAGTGAGGCTGGTGATCTTGCACAGTCCCCTTTCACTCAAAATAGTCAAGTGCAAATCAGGTCATCATTTCTCTGATAGCATTGTCTTCCACAGTGCAGCTGCCTGAATGGGGATGCAGGTAGCTGGGTAGCTCGGCTCCTTCTCTCCTGTCTGTCTCCTCCTCCCCTTCCTTCTCTCCAAAGGAAGACTAGTATTTAGTACTGTGTTAGATGTAGTTTGGTACTCAATAAATATGTGCTGTTGGATTGAATTAAGTGTAGTTTCAAATAGAAATTTCAACTTGAGTTTTTATCTGTATCATTCATTTACTTCTCATATCATGTTTATTATGTGGTACTTACTACCATATTTTCTTGTGATTCCCCTAATGGTATGATATTATTCCTTTTATTTAACGGTCTGTTTATTGTTGCCTTCTAATTACCATGAAATCTTACTGGCAACCTCACATCTACCCACTGTGTTCTCTGCCTCCTGCTTCCAACATTAAACACATAAAGTAAGCACTTGATGGATAAATGAATGAATAAAAAACATTTTTATCAGCTTTTGAGCAGAGTGAACACAAATCTATAATTAAAAAGCACTTTTGTTGTCAGTAAATGTTCAGCTAGCCATTTTGATGTAGTATGGTATTGAAAGCATTGCTCTTGGGGATGAGAGTAGGATTTTAACTTTGGCTTGAATTTAGTAGCTGTGTGTGACTGTGGGCAAGCTATTTAAGCTTTTAGCTTTGGCTTTCTCATCTGTAAAATGGAGATAAAAATTATACCCCCTAATTCAAAATAGGGTTCTTGTGAGGCAAATGCCCTTTAAATTTTAAAATGTTATATTAATATAAGGTATTATGCCATATCTCCCATTTTGAAAACAGTTTGAGTTCTTCTTTTATGTTTCTGTCTAGCCTCTCAAAATAATTTTTAAATTATACTTGTATGGCTTAGATTTACAAAACACTCATGTTCCTTTTGGTGTTAACAGTGAGTTTCAAACTCCTGACTTCAGCTATTTTAAGTCCTCAAAAAATGTAGCCCATTTTATATAGGGAGATTACATCTACTTTTAGGTCTGTCAAATATTTTGTTTGCAATATAAAAGCTGTAGTGGGATATATACTTTAGGAGATAAGAATGTTTGCCCAATTCAGGAAGTGACCCCAAAATTGCAACATCTGTATTTGGACCATTGGGCACTGGAGAAAAAACTTTGCAGTATTTGCTATACAGATGTTAAACTTAATGATAAAATTTTCCTTTCAAAATGATAATTATCAGCTTGTTATATGTTAATTATACCTTTTTCCTATAAATGTATGTTTTAATTGTTGACATAAATTTTCATGAAGTCACATTAATATTAATATGGGTGGGCCTTCATAAAGCCAAGAAAAAAGTTCTTTTTTTTTGAGTCATGGACATTTAAAATTAAGCATTACATTTCAGGCATAAAGTAGATTAAAAAAAGAAATTAGGTACTTTCTCAAAGCACTTTTGGCAATGATATGTAGTTTAATAAGATTCTTAATAGAATTTATAGTTCTATTCAGTAAAGGGGATCACATTGGATTGGTTAATTGCATCCTAGTTTTTTTTTGGTATATCTGTCAAATTGAATCCTGATAAGAGTAAAATATAGGATGATCGATGATGATTTTGAATACTTTTTTTAAGTGTGGAATCAAGACTTCTTTGTTACAAAAATTCTGATGTGATCAGCTAAAATGTTTTTTCACTCCTTACTAGAAAACTCACTTTCGGAATATCTGAAGTCCATATGGCTTTGTATGATGAAGATCTCATGAAAAATCCTTTTTATCTGGCAATTCAGAAGAAGCGTCCTGATCTTTGCCACAAAGTTGCTGAAGTCCATGGTATTGTAAGTATATGGATCATCTTAGTTTTTTTGTTTGAATTTATAACAATGAAATTATTAGTACTTTAGATTTAAATAAGATTCTTTTTTGAAGAGGGCAGTAAACAAAAACATTTTTTGTTTAATGACCTCCATTTGGCAAATGAAGAAAGAAGCAAAGTGTTATTCCACTTTGATGAAGCTTTCTCTCACAACTTTCTGTTACATCATGGTCTTTCCATCTTTTGAACTCATAACATTTACTGTCTGTTCTATTTGTTTGGTCCTTAATCATGGTGCTTTGTGACAGTTTTTATGTTTTGTGTTATTGTTAAACTTTATATGCATGTGTTTGTTTTATTCTGGCTAGGTTATAAGCTCTTAAAGTTAAGTTTTATATTTCTCTGTATCTCCCATAGTATCAGGAATAATGTTATATATAGTCAACATTTCATAAACTTTTGTTGAGTGAATACATGTGTGTTTCTAAGAAAGGCTTTTAATACTTTACTGAACCAAAGCAAAGTACTATTAACATAAAAGGGGAAAATGTCCTAAAACTATTTTTGGACAGACTCCCTTATTTTATTATTTCGAGATCATGTGTTTTAATAAGGATATGGCCTTAATATTTAATCAGGCAAAAGATATTTATTGAGAAAGGGTTGACAAGCTGAGATACCTGCATGTTTTCTTTTTTTTGTGTGCTATGATTTTTCATTGGATAACAAACAGTCAGAGTTTTGAATTAAATAAAATATCTACTTGGTCATGGTCTCTATCTAAAATCTGTAAAATAAGACTGATAATCTAATATCTTCTTTAAGGTAGAGATCTGAATCTTCTCTACTCCCATGGTTTCTTTTTCCTGAACACAGGACAGTCTATTTCAAGAATCTCTGCAGAAAAACTTTATTAATCATTTCTGGACACAGATTGTTTAAGTTTGTTCATTTACATGATAGGTAACAAAAGAGTGTATATTAACTCTCTAAAAAAATTTTTATTTATATTTTTTGTTTTCCCATCAGTTATTTCTTAATATATCTTACTCCTACCCAGTAAACTTTCCTTGTAATATAAACTTTTTTTTGAAAAAGTTCAGCAAAACCAGCTGATACCATGTGCAGTATTTCACCAGTGGAATGAAACAGGGCTGTGTACTTGCTCCCATGTTTTCAACAGTGTTATTAGATGCCTTCAATGAGGGCAAAAATGTCATCAAAATTAGCTTCCACACTGAAATAAATTATTTAACTTGAAAAGGCTGTCAGCCAAGACTAAAGTGGAGGGACGGTTGATATATGACCTTTTGTTTGAAGATGATTATGCACTCAATGCAGACTCTGAGACTGAAATGCAATAGAATATGGATGTCTGCTGCTTGCATTAATTTTGGCCTGACAATTAACACTGAGGAAACAGAAACTCTCTACCAGCCAGCACCACATCATTGGTTGTGTGGTATAACCATTGATTACAGCAAATGGAGAAATTTTGAATTCTGCGAATAAGTTAAACTACCTTGGCAGTATATTTTCCAAGGATGTACACATAGATGTTGAGGTTGACACATACATTGCCAGAGCTAACTCAGTATTTGGGAGGCTTCAAAAGAAACTGTGGGAAAGAGAGGTATTATGCTGTCTACCAAACTGAAGGTCTATAGAGCCCTTGTGTTGATCTCATTGTTGTATGCCTATGAAACCTGGACAGTATACCAGTAGCATGCTAGGAAACTGAATTGTTTTCATTTGAATTGTCTTAGGAAGATTCTGAAGATTACCTGGCAAGATAAGGTACTGGAATAAGGTACATTAAAGGTGCTTTTGTTTGAATGCCAGTGTACATTTGTTGAAAAGACTGTTTTAGGGCGAACTCACATAAGGCAACTGCTTACATGGGGTTCGGAAGAAGCGGTACAAGGATACCCTCAAGATTTCTTCTAAGTACTTTGGAACTGATTATGAGACATTAGCACAAGACTGCCCAGTATGGCATACCTGCATCTAAGAAGAAATTATACTTTTTGGACAAAACAGAATTGCAGTTGTTCAAAAGAAACATAACATGTACCAATTTAGGGAAATCTCCACTTGAAATGTTCATATGGAATATTTGTGCCCTTTCTGAGCTTGTATTGTTTTGATCAGCCACAGTTGAATATGCTGTACTTTGACCCCAACATAGTGATGTCACTTTGATCTGGTATCACTATGGACAACAACCAATCATATTTGGAACCTACTTTTGTTTTTGACCTGATTGGGATATATTCCTAGTCCTTGGATCTCTGCATCAAAATGTATATGGCCATTTTAGTCACTTTTTTCTTTGGCATAGTCCTAGATGTTTTCTAGATTGTTGTACCAATAGTGTTTTAGTATGACTAGATTTCTGTTGCCTCCCCAGCTTTGAATGTTTTCATATATTTACTACATGTGAAATGGAACCTGAGTTGTTTTGGTACTTATTTTTTTTTCTTATTTGGAATACTATTTTCGTATTGTAATCATTTACAGTTCTTTTTTTGAAATCTCTTCGTATGTTTTGACCTGTTACTCGTCCAAACTGTATAGTCTGGATAATCAATCATCCTAAGGGCACTTAAGAATGAAAATGAAAGGAAGACTATCAAAAGAAGAAAAATGGAAAAGATTTGCCATGCACTGACACATTTTCACTTTCAAAGACAGTGGAGCCACCACACTTGAATCCCCAACATTATAGCCTTAGGAGCACTTATATAAGAAAATGGTAATGGAATCAGAAGGACTAAGATGGGAAAAGCATCTAGACTGGACCATGTATATATAAAAGATACATATTTTGGAGGCAACTCAGTTGTGAGGGTACTGAGAAGCTGATATATCTGAAGGAGAGATACTAAAGGAGGATAAAAAAGCTCAGGTCTCATTAATATAAGATCTCAGATGTAAGTAATATAATTAATATAAGATCTAACTAATAAAAAGATAAAAGAAAAAAGATGACTGAAAATGTTAATAACTACAGACTTATATGCCTCTCCCATTTGTATTTTGAGAGTCATGAATTGAAGTCACACTTTATGAGAATATTAATAGAGAACAAGCAGACTTTTCCAAATGATAATTAACAATGAATCACATCTTTACCATTTCTTAATTAACTGAAAGATTTAGAAAATATAACGCTATTGTGCTTATTGTTTGATTATGGAGAAGCATTTGATTATAGAAAACGACACCTTACCAGTCCTTTTATATCAGGGTGTTCCCCATTCATCCATCAAAATCTTTCAAGATTCCTTGGAAGATACAAGAAAAATAGTCCTTTTCAGTGACTCTGTGATCGTAAACATCAGGCAGGGCATAAAAGAAGGAGATGTTTGCTTATAATAATAATGGCTAGCACTTAATTAACGCCTCCTCTGTGCCAGCTCTGTGATAAGGGTTTTATAAATATTATCTCATTGGATCCTCACAACAGCCTTAGGAGCTAAGTGCTATTATTATCTTTATTTGCAGTTGACAACATTGAGACAAATAGAGATTAAGTGATTTTCCCAGGTCACATAGCTAATAAGTGTGAAGCTGTGTTTGAACGGAGGTCTTCCTGACTTGAAACACAATACTTCATCTCCTTTGCCACCTAGCTGCTTATCAAAAATTCTTGCCATTGTGATGGAGAAGTTCTAACACAGAGTCCAGGTTGAAAAGGGATTCCTATAATTGATGAGGGCCTACAGATCTTATTCATTGCATCAGTCCCCAAAACAATGCAAAGCCTCCTGGAAGAGCTTAGGCGCAAATTCAGCTAGAATTCCTAGAAGAAATAAATCAAGATGTTTTTCTTTCCCCTTAAGTGCCAAAAATTATTTTATAAATGAAGTGAGTGCTGGAGGAAAGTTGCAAATAAATGAACTTCGGAGGAAAGAACTGAAAATAGATGAACAGTTTGGCATAATAGGTACAAAATCTTTCCAAGCTCAAACTCCCTGAAAATTAGAATGGACTAGATAGAAGCCAGTGATCCTATGTGACAACAAAAAATATTTGAACAGTTAGAAGGATGAAAAAAATAGAAAAAACATCGAACATCAGGTATCTCATAGCAAAAACAACTGACCTAGAAAATAACTTAGGGAGAAAAAACAAAAAAAATCATTAGGCTACCAGAAACATGAACAAAAACGGATCCTAGTCACCATATTTCTAGTTTTCGTAAAAGAAAATTGCTCAGATCTCTTAGAACCATAGGGCAAAGTCAAAATAGAATGACTATACCTATACTATATAATGACTATATTCATCTTGAATGAAATCGTAAAATGAAAACTTCCTGGAGCATTATAGCCAAAATTCAGAGTGCCCAGGTCAAAGAAAAACATTGCAACTATGAAAAGAATTCAGGTACCGAGGAGCCATAGTCAGGATCACACAAGATTTAGCAGCCAGTAGGTGCAAGGAGCAGAGTTTGGAATATCATATTCCTGAAAGCAAAAGATATAAGCTTATATAACCAAGATGACCCAGTAAAAATTGAGTAGAATCCAAAAATTCATTTCTGTTATTTAAAACAAAACACTAGAAAGCATTAAAATTAAATGATTCTTTAATATGTTTTATCTGTGTATGATCAAGAGTTAGCTTTTTAATGGGAATAAAATAGAAGCCTTTCCTGAAAAAATGAGACAAATTTAGCAAGGATGTCCATTATCTCTGTTATTGTTTTATGTAATGCTAGAAATGCTAGCTATAGTAATAAGAAATGGAAAAGAGAGGGAATAATCACCAGTAAAGAGGAAAAAAATTATTGCTTTTTGTAGATGATATGATGGCTTACTTAAAGATACCAAGTCAACTAAAAATTAATTGAAACAACTAACAATTTCAGCAAAGTTGCAGTACAGAAAATAACCTCTAGAAATTATCAGTATTTCTATATATCACCAATAAAATGTAGCAGGAAGAGAAAGAATGAGAAATGTAATTTAAAATAACTACAGCGTATGTAAAATACTTGAAGTGTGCCTGGTAGTAAATAGGAACTATGTCAACATAATTACAAAACAATAATTATGCAAATAAAGACATCTAAATAATTAGAGAAATATTAGTTGCTCATGGTTAGCCTGAGCCAATATAACAAAAATGACTATACTACTTAAATTAACTTACCTATTCAGTACCCTGCCAAACTAATAACTACCAAAGATTATAGAGCCAGAAGAAAATAATAACAAAATTCATCTTGAGAAATAAAAGGACAAGAATTCTTAATGGAACCAAAGAAAAAAGTGGATAGAAAGAGAGGGCTACAAAGAGATCATAAAACCGGGGAAAGGACCCACATGTACAAAAATATTTATAGCAGCTTTTTAGTGGGGTCAAAGAATTGGAAATTAAGGGGATGTTCATCAGTTGGGGAATGGCTGAACAAGGTGTGGTATATGAATGTAAAGGGATACTATTGTGCTATAAGAAATAACGAGCAGGCGGATTTCAGAAAAACCTGGAAAGACTTGCTTGAACTGATGCTGAGTGAAATAAGCAGAACCAGGAGAAGATTGTACACAGTAACAGCCACATTGTGCAATGACTGACTTTGATAGACTTAGCTCTTCTCAGCAATGTAAGGATCTAAGACAGCTCGAAAAGACTCACTGTGGAAAATGCTATCCACATCCAGAGAAAGAACTCTTAGGAGATTGAATGTAGATGGAAGTATACTATTTGCTCTTTTTTCTTTTTTTTTTTTATTTCTTCTTTCTCATCCTCCTATTCTAATTTTTCTTTACATCATGACTAAGGTGAAAATATATTTAATATGAATGTATAAAGTAGAGCCTATATTGGATTGTATGCCATCTTGGGGAGGAGAGGGAAGAGGAGAAATTTAAAACTCAAAATCTTATGGAGTGAAAACTAAAAAGAGATACATTAATTATATAAAAAAAAGAGAAAACTAGTACTGTAACCATCAAAGCAGTATTAAGTATTAAAGTACAAAGTATTAAGTAAGAAATAGGTCAATCAGTGGAACAGATTATGAACATGATATAATGAAATACATGAATAGAATAGACTAGTATTTGATAAACTTAAGAATCCCAGCTGTTGGGGTAAGAACTCTCATTTTTTGACAAAATCTGTTGGGAAAACTGGAAAGTCTGATAGAAACTAGTTATATAGACCAACATTTCATGACATATTCTAAAATAAGCTCCAGGTAAGTATTTGACTTACGTCTGAAGGGTAACATCATAAACAAATTAGGAGGAAGAAGGGCTAACCTATATATCAGGTCTGTGGTAGGGAAAGAGTTAATGACTAAACAAGCAAAAGAGAGGATCACAGAAGGCAAAATGGACTATCTTGAGTATATAAAATTAAGATGTTTTTGCACAAATAAAACTGATGCAGTTAAAATGAGAAAACAAACATGTAAATAAATATGGGGAAAATATTTGCAGTGAGTTTCTCTGATAAAGATCTCATTTTTAACTCATATAGGGAACTGACTAAAATTTATACTGAGAGCCATTCCTCGACTGAGGAATGGCTAAGGCATATGAATAAGGAGTTTCCAAGGAAGAATTCCAAGCTGTTAAAGGCCATATGAAATAGTGTTCTAACTCACTAATTAGAGAAAAGCAAATCAAAACGATTCTGAGGTTCTACCTCACAACCAGCAAATTGGTGAAGTGGACAAAAAAAGAAAATTATAGATGCTAGAAGGGCTGTGGGAAGACACATGCATTAATGCACTATTTATGGAGCTATGAATTGGTTAGCCATTCTAGAAGTAGTTTGAAACTGTGCCCAAAAAGCTATTATATAGGACTTGTTGGATATGGTGGGGTGAGAGATTTTGAACCTGGGTGGCTTGGAGGATGGTGCTACAATAAATAGAGAAGGTAGGAAGAGGGGAGAGTTTGAAGGGAGAGATAATGACTTCACTTTTGGACATGGTGAATTTATGGTATTTAAGGGATGTATAATATAAGATAACCAATATTTAATTGTAGGTGTGAGACTGGAGGTCAAGAGAATGGGTAGAACTGGATACATAGATCTGAGAATCATCTGGGTAGTAATAATCAATCCGTGGGAGTTGATGAGATCACCAAACAAAACAGAGAAGGTAGAGAACAGAGCCCAGGACAGAACCACGGGGGTGCCCATAGTTAACAGCTATAACCAGCAAAAGAGACTGAGAAGGATTAGTCAGAGATAGGAGGAGAACCAGGCATAAAAAGTGCCATGAAAACCTAGAGAAAGGACAGTATTAAGGAGAGGGTGATTGACAGTGTCAGTAGAAAGCATGCAGAGAGAGCATGAGGAATGAGAAAAGTCCTTAAGTTTTGGAAATTGAGAAAAAGAGAGAGAGAGAGAGAGAGAGAGAGAGAGAGAGAGAGAGAGAGAGAGAGAGAGAGAGAGAGAGAGAGAGAGAGATTGTAGAGTTAAGAAAAAAGTGAGAGGATAAAACTGGAGGCACTTAGGTAGATGACTTTCTTAAGGAGTTTAACCAGGAAAGGAAGGAGAGATATAGGTAAATACTATCTGGGATGAAGGGATCAAGTGAGGAGTTTTTGAGAATGAGACATGGGAGGGCTCATTTCTGTTGGTATGCAGCCAGTAGGACAGGGAGAAATAGAAGATTAGTTGAAGGCTAGAGATGACAGGAGTAATCTGCCCCTCTTCTTCCGTCTTCTAGAGAAGAGCTGGAATGGGACCACTTATGTATGTAGAGGAGTTTATCTTGACAAGAAGGGACACTTCATGTGAGTTAAGGATAGTAATGGAGGAAATCATCTGATGTGAAGTGAAGTGGGTAGAGGAGTTTGGTCTTCAATTTCTGCAGAAAAATATGAGACAAGGTTTTCAGCTGAGGGGGTGATGAGAGCGGGGATAAAGAGGTCTGGAAAAGTTACTGTGGTGAGGGGGATAGTGAATAGGTTAGAGAATTGTAAAAGGATGACCTTGCTGTAGAGAGCCCATTTGATATTATGTAATGTAAATTTGTCATGTACCTACTCAGCATGATTTCATGATTTTTCTCTAGCATCATTTAGCAGTATTTGAACGGGAGCAAAGGTTGTGCATAATGGGAGTACATTTCTAGGTCAAGCATGTTTGTCATTATATAGTGATCAATTTCAGTTTATGTAGGTGTAGCGGTGTTTACTGTTTTCCTGGTTCTGCTTATTTACTTTGATTCAGTTCCTATTATCTTCTTGTGTTTTTCTTTGTATTCATATTTATCATTTCTTATGACATAGTAATATTCCATTATGTTCACATATCATTCTTTAGTCACTCCCCAATTTGTAGGCATCTATGTTATTTATTGTTTTTTGTTTTTACCAAAAGAATTGCTATAAATATTTTGGTGTATAAGGGGTCTCTTTGGGTTACATGCCTATCAGTGGGTTTTCAGGGTCAGAGGACCTGGATATCTTAGTTAGTTTATTAGTATAATTTCAAATTGATTTTCAGAATGGTTGGGTCATTTTACAACTCCGTAAACAATGAATGCCCTCCCCCGCCTTCCACTTTAAACACCAGTAATCTTCCACTGATATATGACTGTGAGTCATGTAATATCAGTCTCTGGATAATTAGTGTTGCAGGGCACCCACTGGGCAGTAGAGGAATGCATGATAGTTGGGAATACGTTACAAACTATTTGTCAGTAAAGAATTGTGTTGAAAGGTGTTAGAGGATTTTTTGTTTCGTTTATTTTTGTAGACCTGTTTTTATATAGATATGTCAGAGGTTCTTAAACTTTTTAGTTTAGTTTCATACACTCTTAAAAAATTAGTGAGGATCTCAAAGAACTCTTGTTTCTGTGGGTGTCCATCAAAATTTATCTTACTAGAAATTTAAAAATAAATTTTAAAAATATTCATTAAAAACCATAAACCTGTTTGTGAGCATAAATAATCTATTTTAGTGAAAATAACTATATTTTCCAAAATAAAAACACTTTAATGAGAAGAGTAGCATAATCTTACATTTCTGCAAATTTTTTAAATGTATGGCTTCATAGAAGGCAAACTGGCTTTTCATACCCGCTTCTGCATTGATTGCGTTGTTTTGATGGAAGCATATGAAAAAAATCTGGCCTCACAGAGATTTGTAGTTGGAGAAGGGAAGAATATTTTAAATAGTGAAGCCTTTTCAGGTATTTGTAGATATTTTTCTCTGAGACTGCACCAAAAGTTGACAAGTGGTAGTTTTTTAATGGTTATCTGCAATCCACAGTCATCTCCATGAATTTATTGTAGTACTGTCACTTTAAAATCCTTTTGTCTATCTTGTACGTTGAATGGATCTTTTACAAACCATGCATGATTTTATAACATCCTTGGTCATTTGGAAAATATCACTTCACCAAGTTCTGCAGATCTTAAAAAATTGACATTTCATTATATAATATAAAAAAAATTGTATTTGTTAACATTACCACCAAAAAGTTGTTTTAAGAATTGGGAAACTGTCAAACTTATGGTAGAGGATGCAAGTTTTTCAAAATTCTAATTTTTACTTGAAAGCTCAAATTTTATCATTGGCAACAAATACTAGTAGGAGATACTAGGCCTTTATTCAGAACTTCAGTATGATAGAGAATGTGATAATTGCCATATGGTAGTAGCACAAGTAGGACATGGTAAGTACTGTAGTCATAGGTATAGCCAGCCCTCTCACCCACTATATAATGGTTCCCTTCCTTCTCTTAAAAATTTCTTTTATCACATGTTTGTCTTGGCCTCCTGCCTTTCTCGTCTAGCTCAGTGAAGCTGAATGAGGCTTATTATGCGATTTTAGACGTCTTTTTCCCCCATAAAGAACGTAGCAGTTATCATATAAATGAAACTGAAACAAAAATGACTTCCTTCTCAGAAGAGCTAGAAAAGACATAATTATATTAACATATCCTTGAATAAGGATAATCTTAGGAAAAATGACAAATTTCTTATTCAATTTTGCATATGAAATACTGTAGAATCATAGTACTATTCCTGATTTACTTTAGATAATTTACAAAAAGAATACATTATAGAGATGCAAAATAGCACTAGCATTTAAAGTTAAATTCTTTAACTTCATTGTTAATAGAATAAGTTCTATTTCCAGACTTGTCCTAAAGAGCTGTGAAGGGCTTTGTTAGTGACTTGAGAGTAGCTACAAAACCATTATCTATATCTTTCATTGAATTAAAATAAACAGTCCTATGACATATATTTGGAGGTTGATATATCCCTTCTCTTCCCCAGTCAAAAAGAAGTCTGTTACCAATACAGAACTGCCAAGGTTTATTTCAAGTGAAATAGAAAGTAACTCTGGCGAGCTGGTGAGGTTTGGAAGAAGGGGACATATCTTGATATTGCATCCTCACGTTGTAATGGTCACAATGACAAATAATTAGTAGTCATGACAAAAAAAGTGTTGAATTGTTCAAACACTAGTTAAACCAGAATTTAAGAATACCTTGAAGGACCACTCTGCTTCAACTGATAGTGCATTTTTTACAAAATGTACAAGGCAGAAAAAATAGAGATAAGAGGATGAAAATTTTTATTTCAAAATAAAATTATAATACCAGCTTATAATTATATCTATTTAAAGTGAATTTGAAGATAGGAGAAAGAAAAAAAATTAACTTATACAGTTCCTTATCAGCTGACTTTTCTGGTCCTGTTAGTATTAATCATGTACCTGTCCCATTATCTTACCTTTAGTGGTGAGTCCACATGGTGTGACTGCTTGTGGTGAAAGACAACCCATCACCCATGTAATGATGAAGATTATTTAAGTGTTTAGTTGTAGAAGATTAGAGAGGCATTTCACAAGTAATTTAAGTTAGGGGTCCTCTCCTCATTTCTGTGGAGGTGGAGGTGAGCAATAATGGAAAACCTTGGTGTAATGTAAAGAGGATTGATTTTGGAGCAAGAAGGCCTTTGGTAAAATCTTGGCTCTGCTACATATGTGACCTTGGGCAAGTCATTTAACCTTCTTAGTCTTTAGTTTCTTCATCTGTAAGATGAGGGAGTTGATGGGACTTCTGATTCTGTGATGAGATACTCTGTAAAGTCCCTTCTAGCTATAAATCCTACTGATGCTTATGTTGAACTAGCCTCTCTTAGGCATGGAAAATTCTGCAGTTAGTAGCAGAAATCTGTGCTTCTGAGCAAAGATGTACAAGGAAGTGCCCTCCACCTTTTCCAGAGACCTGGGGAAGTGAGGGCCCTCATGGGTCCTGCTGCCTTCAAAAATAAGATATGCCATCTTTTGTTAGCGGTTGTCATCTGTTAGGTTCCCCCCCGCCCTCCATTATACCCTAGCTTTTGTAACAGCAATATTCAAAAGCTGAAATTAGTTGGGCTAGTTTTAAAAAAATAATCACATAATAAAATTGGAACATTGTTGTCTGCTTTATGTTTTGAGTGTCACATTAATCTACTTAACTGATTGTTCCTGTAGGTCTTAGTACCTTGTAAAGGAAGCCTATCTAGCAGCACACAGTCTTCCTGTCAGTTTGACTCTTATGTCCTGAAACCAGTGGGAGAGAGTTTTCAGACCTTGAATGGAAAGGTATCCAATTTCTTCATAATTCAACCCAGGGAACATTGGGAAGGGAAGGGAATTGTGTGGGAGAGGGGAAGCAGGACAGGGTGATAAGAGGTGCAAAGAGGCATTTTATGTCTTTATGTTTATTTGAGTGAATGATGAAGCCCAATTCCTGGGTTGGCAGTAGTGGTAGTGGGGTTAGTGATAGTTTAGAGGGCTCTTTCAGTGAGGACCAGGCTCTTGGACCCAGTGAGGATAATTTGTATGTTTCTAGGACTTACTACCACTAAACCAGTATTGTAGTAGGCTTAGAATAGTCCTCAGCCCTACTCTGATGATGTTGCTATTCTTTTGCAGAAAAGGGTTTTTCTGCTGGAGAATTTATCCAGTGATATATAAGCATCCTTACCTAGTGTCATTAACTGGTTTCATGATAGCATGATAGGCAAGTAACACAGCACTGGAGACAGTTTCATAGAAATCAACAGTGCTGGATCCTAAGGGGATAGAAATATGAGCAAGACATGTTCCTCACTTAAGAGTGTAACTAAGAGATAGCAGACTCCTGAAGATGTAGATTGTGTGTGTGTGTGTGTGTGTGTGTGTGTGTGTGTGTGTGAGACATTGGAGCCTGATGTTACAGTGGGGATCAAGGACAATATGTTAACAGTATTATTGCATAACAACATTGATTGGAGCAGCTGTTTGTGGCTATGCTTATGTTTTTACATGAACATACGTAAGTATTTTGGGAAATGCTAAAGGTTGATTTGAAAAGTTGACTTGAGAAGTTGCAGCTCCATATGAACTGCATTAAAAGCCCACTTTACTTGGAAGAGAAAGGAGAGAAAAGTGCCTTAGAGGGAGAATATGACCTGGGCATTGGTTATCAGTCTGTTAATACTGGTCAGCCACATTATTGACCTAATGGGCAGCTTGGGACACATATCTGTGTCTATCTCTTTGTCAAAACAGTCTTTAGTGAAGACTAGCTTGTTCATATTTTTGTCCCTGTCATGTCCAGCTTTATCACTGCACAAATCCAGAGCTCACTAAATATTTTGCATGCTGAGTCAATGTTTCTTTGTATTGCTTATTTCTAGCCAACTCCCCAGGGATAGCATGGATTTCTACTGGGACGTAATTGTGTCCACTTACTCCTGAGCCTCTGTAAGGGCTGTGTTCTTAGGTGTCAGTCTTAGGTCAAGAAAGTTGTTCTTTGTTTTCTGCTCTTCCTGCTTGGTACTCCTCGTTCTTCAGGAAGAACACACTCCCCTTCATGCTCTCCTTTCCTTCAAGACCTTTCTCTGAGCTAACTTCTCAGACTTTGGTGGCTGATGAACTAAGGGTAGTTCCCAACCTAGTAGTATTCATGTTTTCATAGGGAATTCCTAGGACCCAAAGAAACCTGCAAGACCCAAACGAATGATTTTAGTCGTGGAGTTTTAGTCACTGTGACCAGCTGATTTTGGGGAAATCTTGAGAGAAGAATTTGTCTCAAGACCTCATACAAAGCCATCTCCATGTAAAGTGGAGGTCCTATTCTTAAAATCCTAATCTCAGGGGTTGAAACATTGTAAAATTCTCTCTTTTGATCAGGGATGGTTCTGAAGAAAGCCTTGTGCATCTTTTCCTGGTAGTGGCTATGCTCTTAGCATGAATCATGGAATTATAGATTTAGAGCTATGGGACCTTAGAGGCCAATTCAGCATACCCATTACATGTAAGGAAGCTGAGGATCCAGAGGAGTAAAAATACTTACCCAAGGTCACCTAGGTAGTAAGTGGCAGGGCTCCTCTGACTTGGAATTCAGTGCTCCCCTCTAATGTAACACACTGCCTTTCATGCACTGTTCTGCCTCCTGGATAAGCAGGCACCTAACATAAATGTCAGTGAAGTCACACTTCTTTCAAAGCTTATATTGGAAAAGATTTACTTCTTTTCATGTAAATAAACAGTTTGGCATTATTTTTGTCAGTAGTGCAGGTAAATCAAAGACCTTGAGTGAGCACATAGAAATAGACTGATCTAAAAAGTGGGCATTCAGGAAAAGAGAAAAGTTGGTACCTATACAGTGTGGTTAGAGACATATGGAGGATAGAGACATTTGTTTGGGTCAAAGTATTGATCAATTATCTCATTCAAATAGAATCAATCTTTTTTTTTCAGCCTTTGTTTTTCTAAAAAGTAAAGGGTTCCCCCCCCCCCCCACCTTTAGTAAATAGCTTAGCCCTCTCTCCATCCTCTCTTAAAAAAAGAAAATAACTAAAGTGTGATTTTTGTATACAAGAGAAGAGGGTTTGGGTTATCTTCTGTTACTCAGTTAAGAGAAAACTATGTAGCCTGTCATATTCAGATCTGTATGGAGGAAAGGAACAGTGTTTCCCTTTCAAAGTTAGGCATTTGGCATGGGGTGATGAGAATGTTAAGTGGAGGTTGTGTGATTGATTGCTACTTTCTAATTTCAGGAGATCTTTATACAAGGAAACAGAATTAAATTAGGAGCTGGTTTTGCCTATCCCCTCTCAGTACCTGTTCTCTTTGAAGAAACTTTCTACAATGAAAAAGAAGAAAGTTTTAGTATACTGTGTATAGCTCATCCATTGGAAAAAAAAGAGAGCACAGGTATTTTTAGAGAAAACGTTTTCATTGTATGCTCTGTTTTAAAAATTAATATATATAATACACACACATATACATGTGTATACACACGCGTATATACACACGTTATAGTGATTATATCAAATTGTATTTAAATAAAAGGTCAAATCTTCCTAGGTTGGTTTAGTGGAAAGAGCACTGGACCAGGAGTCAGGAGATCCTGGTTCAAGTCCTTAATTTAGCTATTAAGTAATCATGTGATTGTGGGTCGGCCACTTAACTTTTCTTAAGTCTCAATTTCTGTCATCTGGAATCTGGATTTAATGATATCTTATTGATAGAGTTGTGATGCTCATGTGAAATTGTTCATAAACAAAATGTTAAATGTTTAGTGATTTTTTTAAGCTATAAAAGTAATTTCACAGTATATAATCCCATTTGAAAAATTTACAGATATTTCTTTTTAAAAAAACAGTGTGAGCTAAATATCTTTTTAGGAGTAGTCTAAAATCTCTTTGTTGGCATAGTCTATGGATTTCATCTTTAAATTCTGTTCCTCAAGCAACAATATTTTTTTGGCCTTTTTTTTTTGAAAGATTATCTGCTTCTGAGACCTTATTGTTTTAATGAATGTGAATGATTTTGATGTTCTGAAAAAAGAGTTAGCTATTGATATCCAAACAGTGAGACAGTGTTTTATTTGAAAGTTACTATTACATTTTTCATTTTAATTACCAGATAACAGTGTTCAAGCCATACTAGAATAATGCCTTACTGGTTTCTAGGTATTCAGTTACTGGTATAGACTTTGGCTGGTTTTGTTGCTTTACTGGGCTACTATTTTGGATACTCAGTATAAAATTTGCTGTTAACATGGACCTTCATTGAGCCTACTGTTTATACCATCTAAAAAAGATCTTGCCCTATTATACCAGGAAGTCCATTTCTTTCTTTTTCTTTTTCTTTTTTTTTTTTTGGATGCAATTGCTTAAGTGACTTGCCTAGGGTTATGAAGTTATAGTAAATATGAGGCCAAATTTGAATTCAGGTCCTCCTGATTCCAGGGCTGGTGCTCTCTATCCACTGTGCTACCTAACTGCTTCTGGGAGGTCCATTTCCAGGTCTGGAAATGAATGAAGGACCAGGGACCATCAGAGCCCTTGGTTATAGTTACCTGTTATTTTCTTTACAGAAGAATCTTCATCCTCATCAAATTCCTTTACCCTGAAAACAATAGAAGATGTAAGAGAATTTTTGGGAAGATACTCAGAGAGATTTGACAAAAACATTGCATCTTTCCATCGAACATTCAAAGATTATGAAAGAAAGAGCCTACGTCATTACATAGTCAGTAGCTTGTAATTTTATGAAGCCATAGTTTCAATTGTTTTTTTTCAATTCAGGAAAGTCATTATTTCTTTACTTTAAAATCTTATGGATATTTTGATCATTCAGGAAATATTGATCCTACTTATTTTTTTAATTCCAAGATGGTTTATGCATGTTGATTTTTAAAAGTGACAGCTTATCTAGATACTTTTTATTCTTTTTTTTTTTTTTTGGCACAGGATTCAGTGAATGCACTTTATACTAAATGTCTCCAGCAGTTGTTAAGAGATTCTCATTTGGTAAGTAGAATGGTTTGTTGATACAGATATTTACTTGAAGTTTTACACAAAACAAATAAAACTCTTTTTAACATAACTTTCTCAATGCCTAGAAAATACTAGCCAAACAGGAACTTCAGATGAATTTGATGAAACAGGCAGTTGAAGTAAGTAACTAAGGTTGCAGGATGGAAAAATTGTATAGTATATTAAAATATTTCATTTGTCATTGCATAATGTTTCCTGAAATCATGATCTGATTAATTTTGCAGATGTATATTCATCATGATATATATGATCTGATATTTAAATATGTGGGAACTATTGAAGCAAGTGAGGTAGGTTTTAAATATGCCTCAGAAGAGAGATGGAAGTCAGGTTCTATATTTTTAAAGAAACTAAAACTTTTAAAAATTTATTGTTAGGATGCTGCCTTTAACAAAATTACAAGAAGTCTTCAAGACCTTCAGCAGAAAGATATTGGTGTTAAGCCAGAATTCAGGTAAGAGTTGCAGTATAACAAAACTGAGGTTTTGGTTGTGACTTCTTCATGGAAGATGGTTTTAGGTGGTTTTTGATTCCTGGGGTTTGAAGAAGGATTTAAAAAAACATGAATTTCAATTTTTCTGTTTTCTATAATCTACTTTAGAGAGATTAGCAAGTGTAATATATTTTCTAGATTAATGTGGCATAAGAAGAGGAACACTGCCTCTGTATAAGGGCCTGTAGAGGTCCAGGGTTCATGTCCCATCTTTGACATTTGGTAGCCTGTGTAACTTTGGGCAATTTATTTAAACCTCTCTGGACCTCACTTACCTCATCTGTAAAATGAAGGGGTTAGACTAGTTGACCTTTGAGGCCTTATTATAAGCTCTAGGTTTGTTATCCCCACTGTTGCCAATTTCTTTAGAAATAGGTATTTAATCCAACTGTATTTTGCCACTGATTTGTCAAATTATTGTTTTGAATATGATTCTTTTGCTTTCTCTTCGTTACCTTTTTAAAAAATATCTCTGAAGTCAATAACTTGAGATACTTATTTGTGAAAGGATCAAGAATTAGTATGAACTTCCTACTTCTGACCTAAATCATCTCTCCAAATTATATTACAGCTTCAACATACCTCGTGCAAAGAGAGAACTGGGTCAACTGAACAAATGTACCTCTCCACAACAGAAGTTGGTTTGTCTTCGAAAAGTGGTACAGCTAATTATGCAATCTCCTAGCCAAAGAGGTTTGTGTACAGGGAAGGAAAGTGGGGATAGAATGTTCCTACAGTGTTGAAATTTAAAGAGTTAATGGGAGGATACAGGGAATTACATAGTCAGTTGGTCACCTAACATTTATTAAGCACCAGTTTGTACCAGACATTGTGCTTAGTACTGGAGATATAAAGAAAGGCAAAAACTAGTCCCTTCCTCCAAGGAACTCACAGTCTAATGGGAAAGATGACATGCAAACAACTTTGTTCAGACAAAATACAGGATAAACTGGGGATAGGGTCAGGGGGAAAGCACTAAGATTAAGGAGGACTAGGGTAAGATTCTTGTAGAAAGTGGGACTTTAGTTGAGACTTGAAGGAAGCAGGGAAACCAGGAGGTAGCGGTAAGGTGAGGAAATCAACATTCTAGGCATGGGGGACAACCAGTGGAAATGATTGGAGTCGCTAGATGGAGAGTCATGTTCAAGGAAGAGCAAGGAGGTACATGTCAGTGGTTCACAGAGAACATGGAGAGGAGCAAAGTGTAAGAAGCGTGGAAAGGTAGGAAGAGACTAGGTTATGAAGAGCTTTGAAAACTGAAGAGTGGGTTTCATATTTGATCCTGGAGATGATTGAGAATCATTGGAGATTATTCAGTAGTGGAATGGTATAGTCAGATCTGTGCTTTAGGAAGAAAAAGGAAATTAAAGTCTTGAGGAGATAGTTTATTAACAATAGACTTAGTACAAGAAGATTTATATTCTAGTCCCAGCTCTACTGCCTACTTGCTATGTAATCTTAGGTTATTTAAATTCTGTAGACCACAATTTCTTCATTTATAAAATAGGAATAACTTTATGTGGTTTCTATAAGGGAAACTAGCGCCTAGTACATAGTGGGTGATTACTAAATGCTTGTTAATTGCTTTGCAGATGAGATGCTAGGTTAGCATTCCATACTTTCCCAAAAACTTTGTAAATGTTAAGGGGATTTATTATTAATATTATTAGTTATTGATAATGATGATAAAGAAAATTTCTATTTCCAGTGGAGACTTAATGGAAGTTTCCTGCTAATGAAATCTAGTACAGGCAGATGTTTGTGACAGCCATAATGTAAAAACCACCAGTATTAAAGGTGAGGGCCTAGGAATAACTGGGGTGGTAGGAAATGCTAGATACTCTTTAATTTTCAATTAATTATGCTCTAGAAAATGACCAAGCTTATTGTCAGTTTTATCAGTCTTTTAAAAATATAGGAATATGTGTGGCACATTAGAATCTCTAATTGGTTATTTTTTTTCCCATCTTAGAAGAATATGCTTGATGAATAGTCATCATCCCACTAATAGCACAGCCTTCTTTTCCTCTTTGTTCTCCTTGCTGAAAACCATATATATTTACTTTCACATTCTTTGTAAATTATGAGAGTGTAAGCTGATGAGCCATATGTCCAATTATGGTACTTTTAAATGCTAGAAATAGATAACTAGCACATAGTATTAAAATGTAAATGGTTTCAAATGGGGAAAAGATATCTTTGTTAATAGCTTTAGGACATTGTGACACTTAATCATTTGTTAGACTCTTAGTTTCCTCCAAAAATACTTGTATCAGATTAAAGGCCATTCAGTTTATTGTGAATGCAAAGTGTGAGTATTATTTTCCCTTGAATCTGACTTCTCTTGGGCACAGTGACATCTTACTGTGAGATGTAATCATATTGGGATGTGATTTTGGAAATAGGTTAAAAGAGATATTTGTAGTATCTTTGATTTCTTGAATATTTTTTGCTACAGTTAGCATGGAGACCATGTGTGCTGATGATCTGCTGTCTGTCCTGCTTTATTTACTTGTGAAGACAGAGATACCAAATTGGTAAAAAATATTTTAAAGATATTTTTAGCCTGTGGCATTGCAATATGGTTTCTGTTATCTAGACTATCATGTTTTCGGTAACCTGCCTTTATAATCACTAGGTACTTGATCATTTTACCAGGTTGAGTAATAATTTCTTTAAGGAAAGTTTAAAAAAATGTCAGTTTTTATTTATCTTCCTTGTGTACTTTTTAGGGGGACAGGATAATAAATTTTTTAGATAAGAAATCTTCTTAGTTATTTTTTTATGTATTAACATGTATGATACATATATTTTTGTTATCTGTTTCATTGGTAGATTTTTCTGGATGTGTTGAATAAATGACAACAATACTTGCAGAGTCCTGAAATTTAGAACTAGTCATGGTTCTACTATGAGTTTATTTTCATTTTGAGCTCTTCTTTATGTTAAGTGTATAATCCCCTTCTCATTGGGCAGAATATGAAGTTGTGCTCTTGTTCTTTAATTCCCTTGGATCAGTTTAAGATTAAGATTAAGCAGAGGTGAAAGTCAAATTGATCAGATTGACTGAACAATGCCATATATACTGTTGATAGTCTTAGTCAACTTAGTTTTGGTACATCCATTGGGCTGACTGTAGATATTTTGTGTATGTGTCAATTGGGCAGATTTCATTATAACTTTTCTTTTCTTTTTTCCTTGTTAGGATGGCAAATTTGAGTTACATCAAAAACTTCAGATTTAGTAGTTCAACAAAAGATGAATTGGGTTACTGCCTGACTTCAATAGAGGCTGCAATAGAGTATATTCGACAAGGAAATCTCTCAGAAAAGCCTTCTGTAAGAATTTAGTTTGATTATTCCACTTATCATGGTATAATCCATGTAGTTTTGAAGGATTGAAGGGACAGGGTTCAAATGCCTCTTGCAGGGGAATGGAGTTACGCTACTTTTTGGGGAGGTGTGGGTGAAAGGAAGCTGAGCTTGAGCCTTCTGAAATCATCTTCTGACATCAGTAAAAAGACGTAGTTATTCACATCAGTTTGTCTAATGAAATACATGATAAAATTTAAATTTTGTCTCAGTTCATCTCTGAGCCAACAGTCATGTGCAGCCTTGCCCATTTCTATTCTTTCTGGGTCCATCATGAAAGTGAACAGCTTAAAGGAAGGCTGATAGTTGAGGTGCTGGTCAATGCTGCCATTCAAGGATGTGAGCACACCCAGAGATTTGCTGCAAAAAATAATTCACTTGTAAAATTGTGTAAGGTTTGTTATGTTCTTGATAAAATGGTCTAAATGACAGTTTTATCTGCTTTTCATTTTATTAGTATTATGCTAACACATCTAAATGCTGATTTAACTAGGAGAGTTATATTCCTAATTAGTATTTCAATTTTAAGTTTCAGATTACATAATGAACACATGGATTCTTCATAATTTTGCAACATTCACTTTTGAATTTTGTGCTTCTTTTGTTCACATTGTTAATAGTCATTTTGTATATTGTTTTCATATCTCTTTCTTCACTCTGTATCATTTCATTTAAATCTTTCCATGCCTCTCTGTATTATTCTTATTTATGGTTTGTTACAGTACAATAATATTCCATTACACTATATATTACAGTTTGTTTAGTTGTTTCCCGGTTGATGGCCATCTACTTTGTTTCCACTTCTTGCTATCAGAAAAAAGTGCCACTGTAATTATTTTGGTACATATAGGGACTTTATCCTCAACAGTGGCCTCCTTAGGGAATAAATCTAGTAATGGAGTCTCTGGGTCCAAGGGTATGGACCTTTTAGTCATTTTATTTGCTTATTCCAAATTGCTTTCCAGAATGGTTGCACTGATTCATAGCTTCACCAACAATGCACTAGTATACCTATAACTCCTGTAACATTGACTGTTCCCATCTTTCATCATCTTTGACAGTTTGTTGTGTGGGAGGTAAAACCTCATAGTTGTTTTGATTTGCATTTCTCTTATTAGTGATTTAATGTAGTTGTTAATAGTTTTCAAGCTTTTTTTTGAGAACTGTTTGTTTGTATCCTTTGACCACTTATCTCTTGGGGAATGAATAACTTTTGGTAATGGTGTGTGTGTAACCAAAAGTTATTCTCATATATATATTATATATATCTATATATCTATACATATATACATACATACATACATACATACATACACACACATATATATACCCACACACACATCTGTTTATATGTTATACAATACAGAACAGTTTTCACTTTACATAAATTACATTTACACAAATTTGACTTACTTCAGGAATTCCAAAAGAAATCTGCACTCCAAAAAAACCTCCACCTTTGTTAATATTACTGTGTAGTGCTGTGTTTTCTCTTTCTCCGTGTGTAATTATTCCTCCAAAAGGAAAGCAGACAAATAGATGTGTGTGAGGAGATTGCTACTAACTGCTGTTGTTCCCAGATCAGGGGCTTGGCTTGAGATCTCTGTCTCCAAGAATGGAGACCTTTGCCTCATTCTACCCATGTGTCTGTCTTCCATCTGTCTGAGTCTTGTTTGTCTCTTCTTGGCCCCTACATGTCACCCAACCTCTCCTTTCTGTGTCCTTGTCCAGCCCCCATGTGTCTGCCCTCATGTGTTCTTCCTCTTGGTCCTAGCCAGGCCCCCACATAGCTACTATATCCTTCCTCCTGCTCTTGCTTCTTTGTCCCTGGCCCCAACCATCTTTGAACCATGTGCCAGCCCTCCATGGGTGCATGGCATCTTTTCTGTCTTCCTTTCTTCCTTTCCCACATCCCCAGACAAAATTGCATTATGTAAAAATTACTTTGCATAGAGGACTGAGGAATGGTCCACTTGTGTAAAGCACAAACTGTTTGTATGCATATATGCTTATATGTATACATGCTCATGTGCATGTATCTAGGTATATATAATATATACATACACTGTGTATGTTTATGTGTATGTATGTTTATATATCCTCTTATCTAAGAAATTTGGTGAAAAGATTCCCTCCCCCCCATTTCATTTCTTTCCTTCTCATCCTAAGTACATTAATTTTGTTTGTACAGGAACTTTTCCGTTTCATGTAATCAAAGTTATCTGTTTTATTTTTTGTACTTGCCTCTGACTCTTATTTGGTTAAGAATACATCACCTTAACTATGAGAATTATATGATTTGTTTCTAATTTTTTATTTAATTATATCTACTTTAATATTAAGGTCATGTATACATTTAAAATGTATTATGGAATATGGTATTTGATCAGTCTAAACCTAATTTGTTCCAGGCTGTTTTCCATGAAGTTTTGTCAAATAAGAAGGTTTTTCCTAAGTCATTTAGATTTTCTAGTTTATCAGATACTTGATTATTGAGTTCCATTCTTTCTGATTCTCCCCTCTCTATTCCATTGTTTTACCTGGATTTAATTTTTTTTTACCAGTACCAGATGGTTTTGATGACTATTGTTTTATAATATGGTATGACATCTGGAAGTTCTATACTATTTTTGTTTCTACTTACGTATCAGAGATTAAAGAAGAGAGATTAAGGTACTTGAAAAACCATATGAAACAACTAAAGCAACTGTAATTAAAAAAAAAAACACCCTCTATTAAAGGGTACAAAGACAACATACTTTAGCTCTACAAAGCTGTTGGACACTTATGTTGGGATAATTTTCCAGGGATGGCAGAAGCTTGCTTGTCATTTATTTCTGTCATGTAGACACAGAACATATTTCGATGCTTGAAAAATTAATTTCTGCTCTTTATAAGATCTAATTTGATGATTATCCAGGGAACAGTTATAATTAGTCCTCTCCTTACTTCTTTTCATGTTTTCACAGAAGAGGCATCTTTTTCTTCCTGTTTATTATTTTATTTAAGTATAAAGGTTCAATAGCTCTGATAACTTTGTGTCTGTCACCCAGGCAACCACCCTTCCCTCATGGTGTGGGGGCAAAATTTTCTCTCTCTATTTTGTGAAGACTCTTTTATTTTGATCTATCTCTGGCAGTATTCTCTGATATTAATTAATCTTATATTACTTTAATAATGAAGCTAATTACTAATTAAATTAATTTAAATATCTTAAATGTCTTTTATAAATGAATTAAATATCCCTTAGAATCTGTTAACTTTTTAAAAATAATTTTTATTTACTGTCTTCAAATGTAATTGGTTCCCTTTCTAATGCTATGTATTTTATTTCATGCATTTATTGTGTGAATTTATATATTACTTTGAGAAAGGGCCTATGAGCTTCACCAAATTGCTAAAGATGTTCATGACTCAAGAAAAAGTTAAGTATCCCTACCCTAAATGTAACCTCTCATAAGTGAGAGAAAATAGAAAAGAACACATCAACTGTTTAATCTTTTTCAATTAGAAATTGTGAAGATTAATTTATCTTTGCTATTGTATTATCTCTACTATGATATATATCTTATTTGTAATTTAAAAGTGTTTTTTTGTCTTCTAGGAATCTGAGGGCTTTAGTGACAAACTATCCCTTAGGCAGAGAATGAACTTATTATCCCAGATGAGTTCAACCCCTATTGATTGTTTGTTTAAGGTAAGACACCAGCAGTTCTCTGTAGTAAAAGACAATGCCTTGTGATTTGTATTTTTAGACTCCATTATGATGACACTTGTAACGGGATTATAAATGCTAGCTTGTTTTTTTTTTTTTTATTAAGGCATTTACACCTACTAATATGATGTCAGTCAGTCAAAAAGCATTTATTAAGTGCCTGTTATGTGCTAGATACTGTGATAAGTGCAGAGGATACAAAAGAGACAAAAGCAATCCTTGCCTTCAAGGAGCTCACTCTAATGGGAGAGACAGTGAGCAAACATATATGTATAAACAAGTTATGTGCAGGATAGATAGGAAATAATTAAGAGAGGGAAGGTTTTAAAAGGAAGGCTTTCCTATAGAAGATGGTATTTCAGTTGGGACTTGGAGGAAGCTAGGAAGGTCAGTAGGCAGAGATGAGGAAGGAGAGAACTTCAGGCATGGAGGACAGTCAGAGAAAATGTCCAGAGTTGAGAGATACAGTATTTTGTTCATCAAACAGCAAGGAGGCCAGTGTCACTGTACAGAATTGTATCTGGCAAGGGGAATAAGGTGTAAGAAGACTGCAAAGGTTGTGGAGGGGAGGGGTCCATGCTAGATTATGAAGGGCTTTGAACACCAAAAAAAGGATTTTGTATTTGATTCCAGAGGTGATAGGGAGCTACTGGAGTTTATTGAGTAGAAGAGTGATATGGTTGGACCTATAATTTAGGAAAATCACTTTGATGGCTGGATGGAAGATGGATTGGAGTGGGGAGACACTTGAGGCAGGCAGACTCACCAGCAGACTACTGCAATAATCCAGGTGTGAGTGGATGAGTGCCTGTACCAGAGTAGTGGAAATGTCAGAGGAACAAGGGAGGCATATTCAAGAGGTAAAATTGACAGACCTTGGCAACAGATTTGGATATTGTGTGTGAGAGATAGTGAAGAGTCAAGGGTGATATGTAGATTTTGAGATGGTGGTGCCCTCTAGAGAAGTAGAGAGCCTGAGGGAGAGGAGGTTTAGGGAGAAAGATAATGCTAGAATCGGGGTGGGGGATGAGGGGGGAGGCATGGTGGTGGTAAAACTGTAGATAGAGAATGGTTATTTTTCTCAGTATAAGTACATTAATTTAGTATTCAGTTTAATTTCTCTCCCTGTGAACCCTCTGTCACCTATGCCAATTAAGTAGTTTTAAAAGCTTTGAAAAAAAGAGCCTTACAACTTGAAAAATCGAAACCAGGAAACATTAGAATAGATTACACTATTTATCTGACAGAATTTTATTACGTATCCTATTTTTCTGGATTTATTGTAGCACATTGCTTCAGGTAACCTGGAAGAAGTAGAAAAACTTTTGTGTCAGGATGACCATGATAAAGACACCATTCAAAAAATGTGCCATCCTCTCTGCTTCTGTGACAACTGTGAGAAATTGGTCTCTGGGTAAGAGGATCTCTGGGGATATAACACACTGCTTGGGAATATTTTGTTGAAAATATTGTGAGTGAGCCTAGTGGAAAGAGCAGTTATGTTTTAATATTGGCCCTGACAAAGTCTTGTGACTTTGAAAAAACAATTTGTTTTTTAAATTTCATGTATAAAATGGGGATAATACCACCTGTCCTTTAAATCCCGGGTCATACAAGCAAGATAGATATAGAGAACCTGAAATGATACAGTGTACATGAAAACTTGTGTAGACTTTAATGTGCTATACAGATATAAAAAATTAGTTGCTCTTCCTGGCTTTTGAGGGGAAAAAAATCCTGCTTGCATAGTAATAGGGCGTATCATTTTGATGTTTGAACAAGTTTTTTCAGGCATTTTCTTCCATTTCCCATCACTCTTTCTTTTGAGACAGCACACTTGATAGAGATGCTGCTGCTTCCTTGAAGCAAAAGGTAGTGTACAAAGTTGCTATCTTTCAGTAGAGTGATGGCTAAGCAAATTGGAGAATATGAATAAAATGGAATGTCATTTTGTAAGAAGTAGCAAATATAAAAAGTTCAGAAAAACATAGGAAAACATTAATTTTGTACACAGTAAGTAAGCAGAACCAGGAAAAGAAAACATACAATTACCACATTGACATGAAAGAAAAAGTTAAATTAAATATTATGTAACTCTGATGACTAATCTTGAACCTGTAGAAGAAATGAAGAAATGCTTCTCTTTTATTGGAGAGTTTGAGGACTGTGCTAGATAGGGTTGGCTGGTTGGTTTTGCTTAACTTTTTTTTTTTTTATGTTTCAAGAAATGGCTGACTTTGTGGGGAAGGAGTAGATATGAAAATGACTGATGTTAAAGGAATCAATCAAACTTTTTTTTAAAGAAAGGCATGGCATACTGGAAAGAGTTCTGGACTTGGAATTAGGAAATGCTTGGCTCACATACTTGGCTCTGACATGTCCTAATTTTGTAATGATTAACGAACTCATATGACTATGACTCTCTCTAAGCATAATTTTCCTTGGGAGTTCGTTTATGATTTGTCACTTTCTTTGAGATTGGGTTAAGTTGTCTTTTCTTTGTTCTGTTTCTTGTTTTGTACTGTTCTTGGAATTTTGTATTTTTGTAAATCCCCAGAGATTTAATTTAAATTGTTAGTTTTCTTGGTATCTAGTGAGGCAAAATAATTTCTCATAATTTCCTTTATTTCTTCTTAATTTGTTGTGCATTTTTTCATTTTTAATACTGGTAACTTGGTTTTCTTCTTTTAATAATTAAAATAATGGCTTTTATATATAAAAAAAATTTTTTAAAGTATTTAAAAATTATTAATCTCTTTTTTGATTTTTCAGATTCCTCTTTTGGTGTTTAATTGAATTTCTAAAAAATTTATTGATTTTCTATTTTTTGAATGTTTAATTAACTGATCTGGTGTTTTTGTTGATGAAAGATTTTTAGAAATTAATTTTTTTCTCTTGGGACTATTTTAGTTGTATCCCGTATATTTGGTATATCTATTCTTTTTATGATTTGTTCTTTGACCTATCAGTTCTTTAGGGTTAAATTATTTAGTGTACAATTAATTTTTAATCCTTTCTTCAATGGCTCTTTGCTGATTATTTTTCTTTTATTGTAATAAGTAAAAATGTATTTAATATATCTGCTTTTCATTATTGGTGAGAAATTGATGCCCTAATAGGTGGTCAGTGTTTATAGAAGTGGTATGTACTCTTGCAGAATATATATAATCATTTCTTTAACTATTTGGTAACTGCCTGAGATGTAACATATCTGATATAGTAAAAATATTTAACCCCTTAATGTCTTCCTTTTTTGTTTAGATTTGTCTAGGTCTGAAAGGATTGCATTGAATGTCCTCATGAATATAATTTTATTGTCTATTTATCCCTGTAAATAATTTAAATTTTCTTATAATTATTTAGATACTGTATAAAGATTTGGGACATACATGTCAAGTACTGATGTTAATTGTCTCTGGTGCTTTTAAGGATAATATAGTTTACTTTTTATCTTTTAAAAGCTACTCTTTTTCTTACTGTCTAGACTTGCCTACTCTTTTGCCCTTTTTTGTCTGATATAATGATTGCTACCCTACTTTTTTTTCAAGGTCAGTTGAAGCTGAGATTTTCTTCTAGCCACTTGCACTAATTATATGAATCTTTGTGTTTCTTGTGTTTCTTATAAACAAATTATTGACTTCTACTATTTCATCCATTATGCTATATGCTTCTGTTTTATGGGTGAGTTCATTGCATTCTTCTGTTATTATGGTTTTTTTTTTTAAATAAATTTATTTATTTAACTTTTTACATTCATTTTCACAAGTGTTATTATGGTTAACTATATTTTCCTCCATCCTTTTATCTAATACTTTTTCCTTTCTTTGCTTCCTGCTTTCTCTTTGCAAAAAGAAGAGGGTAACGAGTCAGGAGTATTGACAGTCCTGGTGATGTAAACGTGATACAAACTATTTCTGCTGTCCTGCTCCTCTTCTCTTCTCTTTCCTTTCCCCAGACACCAGACACAAGTCATTACTTTCTTTGCTTTTAAACTCCTTCACAATTTGCCTTCTGATTAATGTTGTTTTGTTTATGATTCATCCCTTCCCAAGTCTACTCATACTTTTATTCCCTCTCTGCATCTCTCATTTCCCTGTAAATCATGTTATATTTTGATCCACCCTACTTTACTGCCTCTGATGAAAGTGAGGTTTAAGTGATGTCTATTCCTCTCACACCTCTTTCTTCTTTTTATTTTTTCTTTAACATCATCAAAATGTAACTAAATGACTACTGGGTCTTCTGTAATATTTAGCTCCCTTTATGATCTTGGATGACAATAGGGTTCTGAGGTGATATTTGTTTCTTCTTTCTTTTAAAAATGTAAACACTTCATCCTCATATAGTTTCTTCCACTTGACTACCTTTTTTTTTTTTTGTTTCAGCTCTGTATTAGTAGCGTTTCAGTGTTTCTACTTAGCTGTCACCATTTGTCATGATGATTGCTTAGAAATCTTGTTTTTCATTAAAGGGTCCCTTTTCCCTTTGCAGGGGGAAAATATTCAGTTTTTTTGGGTAAGTTATTCTTGATTGTAAGATTATATTTTCTGCCTTGTGGAATATCATATTCCAAGTTCTCCCCTTCTTTATAGCTGCCAGTCCTTGTGTGATCCTGATTATGGTTTCTTGGAACTTAAACTCTTTCTAGAATTTTCTGTATTTTTTTTCGACTTGGAAGTCTTTGACTTTCCTGGGAATTTTTTTTTCAGGAGGTAATTAGTGTATTATTTTCTTTTTTTTTCTTTTTTATTTTTTTAATATAAATTTACTTATTAAACTTTTTACATTCATTTTCACAAGATTTTGGGTTCCAAAATTTTCTCCCCATTTGT
>CM053769.1:325799256-325847851 GCA_028658325.1 Potorous gilbertii | reverse complement strand
ATTTCTTGGTTTCTCAGAAAGTCATTGGCCTCCATCTGTTCCATTTTAATTTTGAGAGAACTATTTTCTTCAGTGAGCTTTTGTACCTCTTTTTCCATTTGGCTAATTCTGCTTTTGAAAGCATTCTTCTCTTCATTGGCTTTTTGAACCTCTTTTGCCAATTGAGTTAGCCTATTTTTCAAGGTGTTATTTTCTTCAGCATTTTTTTGGGTCTCCTTTAACAAGGTATTGACCGATTCTTCATGCTTTTCTTGCATCTCTCTCATTTCTCTTCCAAGTTTTTCCTCCACCTGTCTAACTTGATTTTCAAAATCCTTTTTGAGCTCTTCCGTGGCCTGTGCCCATTGGATATCTATTTCAGATGTTTGGGATACAGAGGCCTCAACTGCTATGTCTTTACCTGATGGTGAGCATTGGTCTCCTTCGTCAGAGAGGAATGGTGGAATCATCTATTCCCCAAGAAAATAACCTTCTATGGTCTTATTTTTTTTCCCTTTTCTGAGCATTTTCCCAGCCAGTTACTTTACTTCTGAGATTCCTGTCCACCCTTGGCTAGATCTGCCCAGCTAGTGCTTGGGGTCTGAGATTCAAATGCTGCTCCCCAGCTTCAGAGCTTTTGGCGGCAGGCCTGGATTCTATTCAATGGGAGCTTAAGTTCTGGTGCTCAGGTCGGGGCAGGGCCACCTCCCAGGCTCAGTTCCCTCAGGGGGTTTATGCAGACACCTTCTGTAATGAAGCTGCTGCCGAGCTCCTGCCTGCTCTGGGAGCCTCTGGCCGCCTGCTGCCTTTGCTGCTGCCTCCCGAGGGGGCCCGAGTTACGGAGACACCCTGCTCCCCTCCCAGCACGTCCAGACGTTTCTCTTACTGACCTGTGCGTCTGTGGGTGGAGGGACCTTCGCGGCCGCTGGAGATTCCGTCCCTGAAGCCTGCTCGGATCTGCTGCCTCCTCTGAGTGCCACGCGGCCAGGGCAGGGCTTCGCTCCCGTCCTGTGTGCAATGGACCTTTGGGATTGGTTTTTCAGGGCTCTCTGGAACAGAAATCTCCTTCACTGTGTTGCTGCATGGCTCCACTGTTCCAGAATTTGTTGGGAGTTCTTTTTATAATTATGGGCTGTGGATTCGGAGCTAGCATATGTGAGTCTTTCTACTCCGCCATCTTGGCTCCACCCCCTAGTGTATTATTTTCATCTTTACTTTTGCCTTTAGGTTCTCATAGGTCTAGGCAATTTTCATTTATGATTTACTCAAATATAATGTCCAGAATTTTTTATTATTAAGGTTTCATAGGTATCTAATGATTCTCCAAGTCAGTTGTTTGTGTTAGTAGGTATCTTACATTTTCTTCTGTTTTTTCAGTCTCTTGATTTTATTCTAATATTTCATACTCTGATGAAGTCATTGTTCCAGTTTTCATGGAGCTTGTCACTTGATAAGGTTTATGAATTCTGCTCTAGTCCATTTGCTTTCAGTTCTTTACTCAAGAGCTTCCTGTTTATTTTTTAATTCTTTCATCAAGCACTTTTATTTTTATCTCTTACTTCATTTCTCCTAGGACTCAGGTGGAGCCTTGAGGTCGCATGTGACCCTCTAGATCTGAACCAAACTTCCCGGAACAAATCCTTTTATTAAGGGGATTTGTTTTGTGAAATTTGGGTTTAATCCAAGAGACCTTGATGGTCTCACAGGTGCCTCAAAGGTGCGAGTTCCCCAGTCCTGTAGGTATTCATGTAGTCCTTTTGGAAAAATCAATTTCTTTTTAGTTTCTCCTTATAGTTATTCCAGAATTATTTTTTGTGGGATCTCTAAACTTTAAACAACATTTTATTTAGGGTGGCTTTTGGTTTACTCATCACTTCAGCTTTAGTTCTGTAATTGGGGCTTTTGTGCTAGGATATGTCCTTTCCCCCCATGCTTTTGGGTAATGTGTCAACCCTGCTTGATCTTGCTCTTAGTTCCCTAGGTTTCTATGAAGATGTCCTATGGGGGTTAAGCCTCTGTGGATCTTTGAAGTTCTGAGCACTATATCTTGATGGTCCCCTGTGTCAACTCAAGACAAGGTAATAGAGACTTTGGACCACAAGTATGTCTAAGTCATGTTCCCTGCCCTCTACTGATGTTCACAAGAGCCCTTACTATGGGTTAACAGCCATCCTAGTGTTTTCTTGGTAAAGCTCTCTGGTCTTATTGTCTAGACAGAGAGCCCTATAGGCTACATGTGTCTCTGTGTTGTGATGTTTGAATCCCATTGGATGCAAGGTTCAATGTGAAAACCAAGAAGAAAAAGGATCTGAATAGAGGGGAATCATGACCTGTGTCAGGAAGGTCAGCATGATTAAGAACCTACTGGGAGGGTGGAAGAATGTTATTCAGAGGAGAAAAAAAGATGAGAACTCATTGCATACTTGGAATTAAGAAACAAATTTGAGGCTCTTCCTGAAGATAAAGGGGCTGGATAGCCTGAAGAGGGAGTAGCTGTTTGTTTTCCAACTAAAGACAAAATAGATTCAAATGAGAGATCATCCTGTAAGAGCCAGAAAAAGAAGAAGCTAGAAGACATGAATATTAGTAGTTAGTGGCTTCCTGCTGAAGGTACTAAGAAAGCTATTTATCAGTCTAATAATGACAACAGAAAATTGTAATTTTTCCTGTTCATGCTAGTAAGGCGCATATGCCAATCTCCTTAAGATTCATGAAAACAGATAACTATTGCCCACTCTTGCTTTTTGAAGTGGTTTCAAATGGTATTGTGAAAAGGAACACTAAAAAGCATTGCCAAAGGTTTTGTATCTTGAAACCAGAGACCTCAGGGGCACAGTTTTTTTTTTCCTCAGGGGCACAGTTGGTGCTTTCATCTCTTTTGCTCAACAGAGATCAAGGATTCTGATTTAGAAAGTGAATAACTGGTTAAAAAGATGGTGTCTAAGAATGGAATTTGGATTTTTCAGTCAGAGTTTAAAATGTAAGAGTGATGTCCTCTTGAACAAGTTTAGAGTACATATAACAAAAAATGTAAGAATGTGTTGTGTTTTCCAAATTCAGAAGTAACATAAATCCAAGAAAGGAATCAGTAATAAAACCTGAGAACTCCAGTATTAACAAACAAATGCAGTCAATATGACTGACAAGCAAGATGAACTGGATATTCAGTTATAAGGAAGCATCTCTGATTTCAGAGGTATCACTAAGGCTTTATAGGATGAAAGCTATGACTAGAATTTGACTTTGGAAAGGGGTCAGGCTTGACTTAGAATAGGCTAATGGTTCAGGTTTGGAATTAGGATGAAATGAGACAGTTGTGGAAAATTTAATAGTTTAGGAGACAGAATCAAGCTCGTGTGTAGAAGAAGTACAGTGAGCTTTCTGCTGAGCTCTCCTCAAAATCCCTCAAGCAGATCTAGAAAGCACCTGTGAATACTAATCAGAAGATCCAAGAAAAAATTCATTTTTCTAGCTCATGGAAAGGAGATACACAGCGACATCTCTTAGACAGTAAAGACAGGGGCTAACCAGCAATGGCTGTGCGGGGCATTCATTCCAACCCAAGGAGAGGCTGTGTACAAAAACAAGAAGTTCCAGTTCTACCATAGTGGGGTCTGAATTTGTATAGGCTGCAAACACCTGTCACTCACTGCTCAGTTCTGGGTCATATATGTAGGGTAGACTTTACCTAGGGGTGGAGTTCCAGGTAAGCAGTAGTTGTGGTCCCTATCCTATATATCAAACAAGGAGGAAGTTCAAAAACAGGTAGTAGCTCTGTGACTCGGACTCTTGCACCAGAGTGGGGATTCTTAGGTCTAACATTTAACCCAGTTTGAAGTTTGCAGAATAATAAATAGGGTAAGAATCCTGACCTAGACCAAAGAGAAACTAGCATTTCTTTCACCCTGAACCAGCACAGCTTTCTAGCTAACTGATAGTAATTGAGTCTAGCAGCAGTTTACTAAAACTCCATCTGAGGCAAACTCATCTTGTTGCTCAGACTGAAATACAAGTCAGGAACTTGCAGATATCAGATGGCAGGGTTGGGGGTTGGGGTTAAGGAGGGGTGTAGAGTGATCAGACTTTGCCCTTTATCAAACTGCTTTGGGAATACTGAAAGTCTGAAGATCTCTAGTCTGTGGTGTTCCTGAAATCCTCGAATGATAGCAGTCGGTATCCCCCCAAAGAAGCAGCAAAACCAGCATGAAGTCTGAAGTAAAAAAGTAGGCTGGAAGAATGGGCAAACAAAAATCTCACCATCGGAGCAAGTAGGTGGCGCAGTGAGTAGAGCACGACCCTAGAGTTAGGAGGATCCTGAGTTCAAATCCAGCCTCAGACACTTGACACACTGAGTAGATGTGTGACCTTGAATAAGTCACTTAACACCAATTGCCTTGTCTTCCCTCCTCTGAAAAAGAAAAATCTCACCCTAAAAAGCTATGTAGTGACAGAGATGATCAGGACACAAGCTCATAAATAAGAATAACTCAAATATTGTAATCAAAATCTCAAAGGAAAACACAGCTTATACACAAATTCAACTAGAATTCCTAGAAGCAAGAGTATTAAAAAGTTTAAAAAGAGTTTTAAAAAATTAATTTTTTTTAATCAATGAAATGAGAGTTCTAGAGGACAAAATTGGGAAAGAAATGAGAGCTATGGAGGAAAGAATTAGAAAGGGCAGAGAGGGAATAAACATTTCCATCAAACCTGCTATGGTCCAGGAACTGTACTAATAAACATATTAAAAATATTATCACATTTGATCCTTTTAACAATCCTGTGAGATAGGTGCTGTTATTCTCATTTTATAGTTGAGGAAACTGGGGCAAACGTTAAGTGATTTGCCCAGGGTGCCATAGCAAGTTAGTATCTGAGGTCAGATTTAAACTCAGTTCCTTCTGACTGCAGGTACAGCATCCTATTCATTGTGTCACCTGACTGCTTCAGCTAGGGATTAACAGCTTGTCAGAAGGTATACAAAACCTTGCCCAAGTAACAAACTCTATGAAAATTAGAATGATCTAAGCCAGTAACTTCAATGAGCCAATGACTTCATGAGACAACAACAAATATTAAAGAAAAAAGACTTTAAAAAAGAAAATATAAAATAACAGCAAAAACCACCAACTTGGGTAACAAACAGGTTGAGAAGAACAAATTTAAGAAACTTTAGGCTACCTGAATGTCATGATCAAAGGAAAACTTAGACATCATGTTTCAAAAACTCTTAGTAGAAAATTTCCCTAGCTTTCTTAGAACCAGAGGGTGAAGTGAAAATACAAAGAATTTGCTGACTCTTGAAAGAAATTTTAAAATGAAAAATTCCAGGAACATTATAGCTAAAATCCAGACCATTTTGGGAACACTTGAAAGCTTCCAGGTCAAAAATACTGCAGAGCAATCAGAAAGAGAGAATTCAGGTATTGAGGAGCCACATTCAGAACACAGCCATGAGTAGAAAGAAACAGGGAGTTTGGACCATAATATCCTAGAAGTTAAGGGATATAGTCTTATCTTCAAGAATAATTTATTCAGCAAAATGGAATATAATCCTACAAACTGGAAATGAACCTTTAATGAATTAGATGACTTCCAAGCATTCCTGATGAAAAGACTTGAGTTGCATAGGAACTTTAAAGTGCAAACACAGGAATTAAAGAGAAGCAATAAAAGGAGAAACATGAATGGACAGTCTTGAGGGACTAAGCAGCGATAAACAATTTACATTATAATATAAGGAAATGATGCATGTGTCTCTGAACCCTGTCTTGGGGGTGAGAGAAGGAGTCTCATTAGTCAGAAGACTTGATAGTGCTTCCTTTACGTTCTGATAATATGAAAGACTGGAAATTGAGGGGAAGAGGAATACCTAATACATGGGGAAGAAGGTAGGAAAGATAGGTAGGAAAAATTATCTTTCACAATTGGAGTACACAATTAGATTCTCATTTGATTCTCATTCTCATCTCACAAACAACTGAGTACAGTAATATATTTCATTTCATTCATCCAAGTTTCAAATCTAGATATTTTCAGCTCTGCCTCACTTAAATCTAGTTCATACTCAAGTAAAGACATCGTGATGTCATTAGTTCCCTTTGAGAATGACTGAAAACAACTACATCCTTGACTCTTCGTTCTCATTGTCTCCCGCCACCCTGCCCCTTCCCATCACTGGGCAAGTCCTGCTATTTCTACTTTCATAGCATTTCTCATGTATGATCCCTTCTTTGGATTACTACCAGCACCCTGGTGCACGCTCTCATCACCCCATGCATAGACTAGTTCAGTATCCTATTAGATGGTTTTCCTTGCCTCTTATCCAGTTCATTTTCCACTCCATTGTCAAACTGATTTTACTAAAAAGTAGATTTGACTGTATCATTCCTATATTCAGTAAACTTCAGAGACTCCTCATTATCTCCAGGATTAAATACAAAGTCCTCTCTTTGTCTTTCAAACTCTTCATGACCTGCCTGACTACTTCCAAGCTTTCCAGTTTTATTACTCTCACTCCCGCCCATGTTCTCTGCCAACCAGTGGCAGAGGCCCCCTTCCTCTTCCTTGCAGAAGACACTGTCTCCCAACTCTCGCCATTTTCACTCGCCATTATCCTCCATGTCAGGAACACGCTTCTTCATCTCTGTCTCCTAGCTTCCCTGGCACCCTTCAGGTTTTAGTTAAAGTTGCACCTTCTTCAAGAAGCCAGGTCTTAACAGTCTTCCTTAATTTTAGTAATTTCCCTCCAAAACTACCCTCAGTTTATCCTGCATTTTTCTCATCTGGTTATAGTTGTTTGCATCTCTCTCCCCCATTAGACTGTAAGATTCTTGAGAACAGGGTTTTTTTTTTCTTTTGGCCCTTCTTTGTATCCCCAGGGCTTTTGACAGTGCCTGGTTTATAGTGGGTGCTTAATAAATGTTATTTGACTGACTGACTCAACAGAGAAACAGAAAGGAAAGAGTTTAAGAGAAAAGGGGGAATACAAGAGGGGGTAGATTAATAGAGAGATTAGTCCTAAGCAGAACAAAGTTTTAAGGATGTACAAAATGTGCATATTTCTCTTTGTTTTGGCGAAGAATTGGTGGTGGTGCCCGTCAGTTGGAATGGTTGAACAAATTAAGATATATAAATGAATGGAATACTGCTCTCATGTAAGATGATAAAGGGATTGGTTTCAGAGGAACCTGGGAAGAATTGGGTGAACTGAAGAAAAATGAAGTGAGCAGAACCAAGATAACAACTTTTGGATTGTTAGCAATATTCTAAAAACATGTAGCTTTGATTTTTAAAAAAGTCAATTTTTTATTTTTAGTTTTGTGTTCTTTCTATCCTATCTCAACTCTTTCCCCTATTGAGAAAGAAGGAAAAAAGAAAAACCTGTTACAAACATGTTTAATTGAGCAAAACAAATTCCTGCTTTGGCCATGTGCAAACAAAAAGTATGTCATTTGTTCTGAGTCCATTACCTCTCTGTTAGGAGGTAGGCAGTGTGTTTTGTTACGAGTCCTCTGAAAGTGCGGGTGGTTATTATGTAGTTGTTCTACAAGTTGTTCTCCTGGTTCAGCCCATCTCATTCAGCATCAATTCATACAGGTCTTCTCAGGCCTCTCAAACTGCCCTTTTCATCCTAACAGTATACTAACATTCTGTTTCATGTACCATAACTTGTTCAGCCCTTCTGCAGTTGTCCAACACTCCCTCAGTTTCCAGTTCTTTGCTGCCACAAAAGAAGCTGCTATAAGTAATTTTGTATTTAAAAGTCTTTTTTCTTTGCTCCCCTTAGAGTATAGACTAGTAGAAGTATTGCTAAGTCAAAGGATATGCAGAGTTTAATAACTTTTGGGTATCATTTCAGATTGTTTTGCAGAATGGCTAGACTGGTTCACAGTTCCGCCAACAGTGCATTAATGTACTTACTTTTCCACAACTCCTCCAACATTTGCCAATTTCCTTTTTTTTTTTGTCAACTTTGCTAATCTGATGGGTGCGAGGTAGAACTTCACAGTTATTTTAATTTGTATTTTTCTAATTAGTAGTACTTCAGATCTTTTTTTCCCATATAGCTTTTAATAGCTTGGATTTATTTTCATCTGAGAACTGCTTGTTTATATCATTTAACCATTTGTCATTTAGAGAATGTGGGTCATCCTAGAAATTATTAAGAGAAAGAGTAGTTGAGTAAAACCAACCCATACATCCACTGGATCTGATAGTATATGCAGTATTCATGGTCTTCGTTCTTTGTAAATAAAACTTAGACTTAAAAAAATACATATCTATATAATATATATATTATATATATATATATATATATATATATATATATATATATATATATATGTATGTTCAGAAGATGGAAACAAGGTTTGTAATAGAGGATTAATATGTCATGTGGCATAATTATGTAAGAGGAGTAAAAGGAACATTAAACCTCAGGATGACAACAGCTGGTGAGGAAAGCTAAGGATAATAAAACAAAAATTTTTAAGGTTGTTTCAGGGGAAAAACTCAAAAAAGAGGTAGAACTGCTGCTTGGGATGGGGCAGTTACAGATGATATCAGAAAGAAGGCAGGAGCTGCTCAAGATTTATTTTGCATCTGTTTTTTTCTGCCAAGGAAAGAATGATTTTTTGGAATGGGAAGGACCAAATAAAAATGGCTAATAGGAAGGGTGATATCCAAGATAATTAAACAGATATTAGGAGAGCACCTAGGTGCACAGGATGAGTTCAAGTTACCTGACCAAGATGAACTACATACATCTCAGGTACTGGAAGAATTTGCAGAAGTGATCTAAGAAAAATCATGGCAACTGGGAAAGAAGCCACAGGATTGGAGAGGGGCAGATATTGCCTTAATTTTCTTAAAATGGAAGATAAATCTGTAAACTATAGGTCAGTGAATTTGAATGATTACTGGAAAAAAATCTAGATTATTAAAGAATTAGTTAGTGAATATCTGGAAAATATGATTGCAAAGAGCCAAAATGAAAACGAATCAGCATGAATGGATGAAGAATTCTGATGAGACAGAGGGAGTGACTGAAAAATTGTTACTTTAATGAAATTAATTTACATTTAAATAGTTCTTAGCAAGTTTAGTTGCTAGTATTGGTACTTAGTATTTATCTTTTAGTAATTCAAAAAATTAAAGAGCTAACATTATTTTATCAAGAGGTCATACTGGACTAACTTTATTTCCTTTTTTTAACTAGGTTACTAAACATCAGAGGATACTATAGTTATAGTTTGCCTAGGTTTTTAACAAGGCATTTGATTAAACCTCTCATACAATTCGTATGGTGTAGATCACAATAAAATTAGATGGATTTGGAAATAGTTGAGTGGCCAGACTCAAAATGTAGTTCTTAGTGAGTTAGTGTCAAATTGAGGTGTCCTAGGGATCTGTGCTTTTGGCTATACTGTTTAACATCTTTATCAATGAGTCAGATAAAGGTAGAGATAAAACATACTTATATATGCTTATATATACGTACGTGTGTGTGTGTGTGTGTGTGTGTGTGTGTGTGTGTGTGTGTGTGTGTGTGTGTATAAAAGAGATAACTTATACATGAGAAAAAGCTGGGAAGGATAGTTAACCCATTACAGTAACAATGTTAGGGTACAAAAAAAAATCTTGACAGGTTAGAACACTGGACCAAATGAAATAAAATGAAATTCACAAAGGATAAATGTAATGTCTAATATTTAAGCTAAAAAATCAACTTCCCAAACTGGGGGAGATGTGACTGGATATCAGTTAGCCTGAAAAAGATCTGATAGCTTTAGTGAACTGTAAGCTTAATATGAATCAACAGTGTAATAGAATAAAGAGAGCTAATGTAATCATAACCTGAATTAAAAAAAATACAGATAGCTTTTTGGAATAAGGAGGGAAGAGTCTTGCCTTGGTCAGACCCATCTGGAGTATTGATTTCAGTTGTTGGTTGAACATTTTAGGAAAGATAATGATAAACTGAAGAGTATTTAGAAAACAGCAACTAGGGTGGTAAAAGATCTCATGTTCATGCAGTATGAAAATAACTTTAAGGAACTTGAAGAAGAAAAGACTTTCTCTCTTGAAGTGTTTGAAGGGCTGCATTTAGAAGGGGGATTAGACTTGTTCTGCCTGATACTGGAAAGCAAGAGGAAGCTTTGGTCTTAGCATACGACAGTGATTCCTCTTTGGAAAAGGTTGCCTTGAAAGAAGGCCTTTGAGCAGGTGAGGTGATTAGGTGTAGGCTCTGCAACAGGAATCCTTTTCTGAGTACGGGTTAGACTAGGTACTAATGAGTCTCAGCCTTGAGACTCTGTGATTATAGGCTTTACAGCCAAAGTGACATCACTGAATAAAATCCATGAGGACTGGGAAATGGCAGATTGCTTCAGAATTTTACCTGATATGTCATTTGTTTTGCTGTTTTTTTTCCCTTTACTTCTGGTCTGTAGGAGACTGAATGACCCTTCAGTTGTCACTCCTTTTTCCAGAGATGACAGGGGTTACACGCCACTGCATGTAGCTGCTGTTTGTGGTAGGTAGCCTTGTACCTTCTTCTTGGTTAACTGACATGGCTCATAAAGGTTAAGTGAATTCATTGATCATAGGTTTGTCTATTTTACAACTCAGTGCTCTTCATCTGAAAGCAGCCAAATCCCTTTAAAAATTCCAAATTTTTTGTCACCTCTCTCTTCAGGTGCTTCAGTCTTGATGGCTGATGAAATGATCTCTGTCCTTCCTGAAGAGCAAGTTGAAAGCTGTCCTGTAAAGCCCATGTACCAGTGTCATAATTAGTGTTGTGCAAGCAGCAGCTGTGCACCTCCTCTCCCTTCCCCCTTATTCTCCATTTTCTCTGCAAGTTGAGAGTCAGATATATGCAGCTAGTCTCATAGAACAAATAACCACTCTTCTGCCTTTAATTGGTCTAGACTGCTACTTGCCAAAGGCTACATACTTTTTTTATATAAACTCAAAGAAGCTTATATTGCTTAAACTTACATTACTTTATAAAACTTTTTGACTCAAGGAAGTTTGAAGAAGGGGTTTTCTATTTTGTCATCTTGAGTAATGTAGAAGTTCTAACTTCTTTAAATATCAAAGCACTTACCCTATATAAACTGAAGCAAGTAGATGATAAAGAGAAAATCAAATTGGGATTTCCTATTTCACTTTGGAAAACCTTTGCTTCCCCTTAACTTTCTTCTCTTCAGGAATGTAGCTTTTATTTGTTTTGTTAAGAATACACTTATTGTATTCTGTCTAGGGCAAGCATCACTCATTGATCTGCTGGTTTCCAAAGGGGCTGTAGTGAACGCAACTGATTACCATGGGTCAACACCTCTTCACTTGGCTTGTCAAAAAGGCTATCAGAATGTCACAGTAAGCAGTCCATTTTTTTCAGTAATGCTTGGGTATGATTTAAACCCTGAAAGAAAAAAGGCAAGTAGAAGTCTGTGTTTGATTTTGCTGTTATGCCAGTGGTTTTTCCGTGTACTTCATTTCTTTCGTGAATGTGGTTTCACTTCCTGCCCTGCTGCGTTGCCTTCCTTACACTAATGAGCAAGTAAAGGCAGAGCTGTTTCAGTGGCATGTACATAGTTTTGGGATTATAACTTGTCTTAGGTTGGGAATAATAAAGAATTTGTAAAAGCAATAGAATCCTTGACCTTAAAAATTTAAAGAATTTAGGTTTGTTTGTATCATTTTGATTCATGGTGGTATTAAAGAATTACAGCTGTATGTCATTTGTACTTATACATTATGTTGACTCTTTCTTTTTAAGCTTCTTTTGTTGCACTATAAGGCAGACACAGATATTCAGGACAATAATGGCAATACAGCTCTCCATTTAGCCTGTACCTATGGTCATGAAGATGTGAGTATTTATTTCTAATTGAGTAGACCCTCTGATAATATTATAATTAAGTTATTTTGTTTTAAAAAGTGAAACATTTGAATGTTGATGGTTTAGCTGTCATAGTTGCCTGCTTTAGTATTGCTGTAGCCTCTAAAGCGTCTTCTCATGTCAACTCTCTGCAGCCTGTCAGTTCATCTCTTATGCCAAAGGCAGAATAATTGTCCTTGCATTCAGCTTCTTAAACTGGCATTCAGTCTGATACCATTTTGCCTTTCTAGTCTTAACTCTTATTTCTGCTCTCTGCATTCCTGCTATAATAAATGGTTCTTTCTCCCTGAAGCACAGCAAGAGTATTTTCTGTGCTTGGAATGCCCTTGTTTCCCCTTCCATTAAAGCACAGCTCAGATACCTTCTCCATGAATCCTTCTTTATTCTAACCCCTCTTTTCAGAAATAACTTTCCTCTCAGTCTTCTCAAAACATTTTGTTTTACTGAAGTATTTTTTTCATACCATATTCTGTATTATAGTTTATTTATATCTTATCCTGCTTATGGACTATAAGTTCCATGAGAGCAGAGACAATGACTTATCTAAAATTTGTATCTTCTAATAGCCTTCTTTCTTAGATTATAGTACTCTCTGATTTACAGGCATGATATTATTTCCTAAAAGAAATCCAGCCTGATCTCTTCTTCGTCTTATTCTTCTGACCCAGCATTGCTACTTTTGGACAGTACTAGTCCAAGACACATGACTCAACTGCTACTTAGATGTCCAGTTTGCATGTCACCAAGTGTTTTTCATTTTTTTTCCTCTAAATTTTTTTCTTTTCAATTTTTATTTTCAGTTCTAAATTCTCTTCTTCCCCCACCCTTCCCCTACCTCTTGAAAAGGTAAGAAATGTGATACCCATTGTATATATGAAGGCACGCAAAATATCTCCATATTAGAATCAATGTGAAAAAACTCCTAGAAAATAAATATGCCTCAGTCTGCACTTAAGAGTCCATCAGTTCTCTCTCTAGAGCCATGTAGCATTTTTCATTATGAATCCTTTTTAATTGACATAGATCACTGTATTGATCAAAATAGGTAAGTCTTTCACAGTTAATTATCATTACAATATTGCTGTTACTGTGTGGAGTGTTCTCCTAGTTCTCACTTCACTTTGTTTCAGTTCATGTAAGTCTTCTCAGGCTTTTCTGACACTGCCTCCTTTGTCATTCTTACAGCATAATAGAATTCCATTATGATCCTATACCATAACTTGTTCAGCCATTCACCACTTGATGAACATTCCCTCAGTTTCTAATTCTTTGCCACTACAAAAATAACTACTATAAATATTTTTGTACATATGGGTCCTTTTCCTTTTTCTTTGATCTCTTTAGCAAACAGGGAGATTGTTGGGTCAAAAGGCATACATCGTTTTATAGCCCTTTGGGCATACTTCCAAATTGTTTTCCAGAGTAGTTGGAGCAGTTCACAGCAACATTAGCTATGTACCTATGTACGTTGTAATGTACCTATTTTTCCATATCCTCTCCAGCATTTGCCATTTCCTTTTCTATTATATTAGAATGTAATAGGTGAGGGTGTGAGGTGGTACCTCGTAGTTATTTTTATTTGCATTTCTTTGATTATTAGTGATATAGAGCATTTTTTCGTATGACTGTTTGCTTTGATTTTTCTTCTAAAAACTGCTGATTGATAGCCTTCATGTCCATTGAGGAATGGCCCTTATTTTTTTATAAATTTGGCTCAGTTCTCTGTATATTTGAGAAATGAGACTTTTATCAGAAAAATTTGCTGTCAATTTCCCAGTGGGGGCCTCCCCCTCTTCACTACTTTCCTTCTAATTTTGGCTGCACTGGTTTTGTTTGTGCAAAACCTTTTTAATTTCATGTAATTAAAATTATCCATTTTATCTCTCATGATCTTCTTTGTCTCTTGTTTGGTTGTGAATTATTCATAGATCTGACAGGTAATTTTTTTCCATGTTCCTCTAATTTGATTATGATATTCTCTTTATGTCTAAATCATGCACATATTTTGTGCTTATCTTGGTATATGGTGTGAGATGTTGGTCTGTTTTCTGTCAGACTGCTTTCCAGTTTTCCTAGCAGTTTTTGTCAGATATTGAGTTCTTGCCTTGATAGCTGGGATCTTTGAGTTTATGAAACACTAGTTTACTGTGGTTATTTGCTTCTTTATATTGTATGCCTAATCTATTACATTAACCATTCTATTTCTTATCTCATTCTCCCCTCTTCCCATCTCGGTTCCATTGGTAAACACATTTTAGAAATACAGATTTCACTTACGAGGCTTTGTCTTTTTTCAAGACTTAGTGGAATTGGTGGTATAAACTAATTTGCCTGGGTTCAGGTTTGTGATAACTTAGACTGCTTTGTCCCTAAAACATAGGGACTCTCCGATCTATGATACCGAAGCAGTTTTGACTCTCAGTTGCTTAAAGGACTTAGATTTTTACCTAGCATCTTAATTTATACTCCCAATTATTTTCTAGTGCTTAAAATATTGACTCTTTCCCTTTTAAGATGCTGCTTCTGCTAGGCAATTGTGATGCATAAAGCATAGCACCCTCCATATTATGTGTATTAAAAAGAAAATAATTATCTGATAACCCAAAGTTCTTTTAAATTTAACCTGGTATTTATTGCTCTGTTATTTGATCACTGTATAGAATTAAAACCTGCTTGTTGGCATTATTAAGTATTGGGAGAATATAGAGAGTAAAAATTAAACTTAACGTTTCTGTTTGATGTGTAGCACATGCAGTTATGGCTTCCCAATTTCTTTGCAGTGTGTGAAGGCTTTAGTCTACTATGATGTGCATTCTTGCAGACTAGATATTGGTAATGAAAAAGGAGACACACCTCTTCATATAGCTGCCCGCTGGGGCTATCAGGGCATCATAGAAGTATTGCTGCAAAATGGAGCCAGCACTGAGCACCAGAACCGAATGAAAGAAACACCACTGAAATGTGCATTAAATTCCAAGGTAGCATTTTTTAATCTCTACATTTGAGTCCTTATAATTTGTTTCCACGGATTTATTTTTTGTATTCTTTCACGAATAATGCAGACATATTTAAGGATAGAATTTGACTCACAATTGCTTAGCTGCATTTGGACATTAATTATTAATGCATTTCACTTACTTATATTTTCAATTTCCAAAGTACCTTTCTCAGTGGAACATCAAGGGTTTTAAATAACCAGGTAAATCCTTTCTGCCCAAAGCATAGATGGAAATAGGAGAAAAAGGAAAAGCACAGCTCTGAAAAATTTTTACAAGGTAGAGTAGGAAGTAAGGGTGTGTGTAGCAGGTGCTTAGAGATTGAAATCGATTTTACTTAATTATCAGTTCTTTATAGAGACTTTCCTGTTACCCTATCATTTCTATAATCTGCCCTAAAATGGTCATACAATTGTTTACATTTTTAGCATAGATAGTTTTCGCTCAAGTTTTTGTACATTTGTTGTTTGAATGTAAACTACTTTCTACTTCTAACTATTAAATTAGCTTCATTTAAAATGTGAATCTTTTATTCTAATGAGCCTTTATACTAATATGAAAAGTATTATTATTATATTAACTTTATTCCTTGAATCACTCTCTGATCCTGAAACTTTTGGAAAACTAAATTCCTACCTTGTGGCTCAGGTGCAGAAGTCTTTCTGTCTACTGCTTTTTCCTTTTGTATTCTCTTCATATGTTTAGTATTTGGGGGAAGACCAAGATGGAGTGGTCCAGAAAGCTTCTCAGTGGTTTCTTTCATTTGCATTTCTGGAAATGAGATTTTTCTGTAATTTAAGTTATACTTGTCCACTTTGCAGGTTTTTAGTCTCCCCCAAATCCCCTTTAGGATTTTAGCTTGTAGACAATAGTTCAGGGGTGGAGAACCTGCATCCTTAAGGCTGCATGTAGTACTCTAGGTCCTCAAGTGCTCAAATCCTCCTTTGACTGAATCCAAACTTTACAGAACAAATCCCCTTAATGAAAAGATTTCTTCTGTCAAACTTGGACTCAGTTGAAAGACCTCTCCCAAGGGCCTAGAAGGTTCCCCAAATCTATAATAGTTCATTTTGGAGAGGTCACATTTTATATTATAATGTATAATCAGCTTGTAGTTACACAATTCTATTAATAGTTTGGATGACTTTTTTGTTGTTTATTTCCCTTCAGTATTTAAATTTTTTTTTAAACTAGATTGTATCTGTCATGGAAGCCAATCATCTTGCTTTTGAAAGGGGAAAGAGATCTTCTGAGGTAACTATCTGTATTTCCTTTTGCTAGTTTAATCTTAACTTTAACAAAAACTTTAACAAAAATACTTTTCTAGTGTTTTAGTGATAGAGGGCACTCAGTCCTGCTGTCTTTTCTTTATTATAGTCCCCTGTTCGTTCTCCTCTACGTTCCGTGGACTCCATCAGTCGGACGTCCTCAATCTCAAGCTTATCTTCAGCTTGTGTAGACCTGAGACAAGAAGAAATAAAAAATAATTATAAAGAGGTGAGGTTTCTAGAGGGGTTGGCATTTGACTATTCAGGGCAGGACTCTGCAATTAGGGACTTTCTTGTCTAGCAAAGAAAATAAATGGAGTATGGTCCTGACAAAACTTTTAACCTATATCTCAGAATAATATTGGAAGTGTACCTATTTCTTTGGTATCATAAATAATGTAAGCTCTATGAGATCTGCTGTGTGGCATGTAGAGGTAAAAATATTTGTTTATAGTTGACTTCGTTATTTACTATGGGGGATAATCTTCAATGAACATTTAAATAAATATTTCTTTTAGCTTGCCCCCTAATATAACACATAGAATGTCACAAGTACTTATTAAGTGTTTGATAATTGGTTGATAATTCTGATACATCTTTCACCTTTCTTCAACATGGAGTATTAGCATAAGCTAACATTATTAAGAATATAGATCTTTTATCAAAAGAAATCATATTGTACATTCTAAAGCCTATTCCAAATGCCTTTTGGATTATAAATGCTACTGCTAACCTCCATTACTATCAGTATTGAGAGTTGGTCCTGAACCTTTCAGGAAGCATTTATATTTCACAAAGTGATTATGTTATCATAGTCTGCTTAAAAACTTATAACAAATGAAGAGCTTGTATGTAATGAATTTCAAGGTTAATGAAGATCACTGTGTTTTGAGAATTACTTAGTTTTACACTACAAAAGCCATTTGAAGTACCTTGTCTGATTCCACCTCCCCCCTCTTTTTTAAAGGTAGAGAAACTTTTGAGAGCTGTTGCTGATGGAGATCTAGAAATGGTAAGTTCTTAGAACTACCTTAAAAACAGAAGATTGAATGGGAGTCTTTATGAAATCAGAGGACCTCATTTCAACTCTGACCTCTGACTCCTACTCCTTGTGTGATCTTGGACAAGTCATTTAACCTTTCCGTTCTCAGGTTTTCTGATTTGCAGAATGAAGGATTTGGGCTCGTTGGTCCCTGGTGTCTCTTCCAGCTACATTCAATGACTTTCTGCAGCTTTTGATCTTACCGACCACCTCCCTTTTAGAATTTCTTCTTTTTGGGTGTCTGTACCATTATATCTTTTTGGTTTACCTATATATCTGACTGCTTTTAAAGTTTCCTTTTGCTAATAATCAACTTGCTGCTCCCCAAATTCAGTGCTCTTTACTTTATATCACATTTACTCCTTCTTGTTGCTCAGCCCTATGCAGCCACTTTTCCATTTAAAAAACGTTTTTTTTGGAGGGGTGGTAAGATTTGAGATTCTACCCTCTAAACATCCTTCCCCTTCTCTTCAATGATAGTGCCATCTCTATGGTTCTGTCCTTTGCTGTTTCCCTTGAATGAGTTATGACCTGTACCTATGGAGGGAATATGCTCATTGATGAGATCATGAAACTTACTTATGTGCAAGATAAGACTAGAGGTTGAAGGCTGTTATAGCAATCCAAGTAACCTTATAACACATTGGGTAAAGGTCATTGACAAAAATTATGTAGGATGAGAAAGTATAGATGGGTTGTACTCTATTTTGGTTTAGGGAGTATCTCTGTACAACCAGTGAAATCACAGATATGTGAAAATATCTGGCAGCACCACCTCTGTCTTCCTTTCTTGTTTATCAAATTTAGTCATTCTTTGAAAGCAGATCTTTGCTTTGTTAGATGCTACAGTGTCCCCTCCTTTAGCGTGTGTGGCTTATTGCTCTGGATGTATTACAGTAGTGGCAGCTGTGGGTAACTAGAGCAGTAGAGCTTTAGAATTACTTTTGACTCTTTTTACTGGTCATTGTGGTTATGATTCGATAGACGTTCGTCAGTAAGATCCAATTGTAATGATTCTGGGGGGGTGTTCATAGCTCTGTCTGTTTAAAAGGCCATTAACCTTTCGCTCATAGCCTTTGTTAATCCATTAGAATTGTAAAGCCTTTTTGCGGTGAGCATTGAGAATGACCTCACAATGGGTGTTTATATCTGGCCGATGACGTCGCTTAATATTGAATGAGTCACAGGTGATTGAGTGGAAAAGCAAGAATTGCTTCAGGATATTCTTGAAATGCTACAGGGACTTTGAAGGAGCTACTTTAGCCACTACTGAGAGTGGGGTGTTTTGATACCTTACGTATAGTGTAAGATAGCAGTGATGACTGTGTTTACAGTTAATTCTTCATTTTGGCATAGAGAGCCATTTACTTAAATTAAGTAAAGCTTCTTTTGCCTTTTTTCTGTGCCTTTTTCTCTAGCTCTAGCAGCCTGTTGGTTGCTTACCTTTCTACTAATGCTCACTCCCATCCATCTTGCCTTTAGCAGGTTGGCCCCAACCACTTTTTTCTGTGGGCTTTATTTTCAGCTTATCTGATAAACAGAGTTAGTTTTTGTGGTCCCTTGATTTAAATTTTTGTTTGAACAGGAACTTTCACTGACTTTAACCCGGAGAAGTTACTAAGGATGCAATTTTAGGGACTCTGAGAGCATTGGTGTGGAGAGATCTAGGACTTAAGCTGAGTCATCTTAGCTCAAAAAATCCCACCACACAGGTTGTGCCTGGGAATCTGTTTTGCTCTTTTACATCTTATTTTGTACTCTTAATCAGAAATTAGTATCAGTGATACAAATTTTTGACTGTTTACAATGGCCCTACTTGAAGAGATTTTTAGGGAGCATCTAATTCAGTCCCCTTTTCTGTATGTAGGAAAGGTGAGTTCCGTAAAAATGATTTGTCACAGATATAGTCTATTGCAAAGCATAATGTTGCATAGAATCCAAATTTGGATTCTATGTGGCTCATCCTGCTTTGTGAGGCTCTAAAACATTTCTTCCTGTGAGGTATAGGTTTTTGAAGCAATCATGCCTAAGTGTTCCTGTCATCTCTTGTTACTTTCCACAGGGAAACTAGGAATTGCATTGGCATGACCTAACACTAACAGCCCCTTAAGCTCTTTAAATCATCACTAAAAGGTTTTAAAAGGGCTTGAACAGAAGTGAGCTGTGAAGTCTTGGTGAAGCAGCAGGAAGTAATAAATGGCTTTGTTTTGTTTGGAGAATTGCAGGTGCTAACATCAGTGAGCTTGTGAGCAATAATATTGTGTATGTGTGTTTATAAGTGAATTTGATTTTAAAAGAAGCAAACTCTATTTTAAGTTCCCTCATGTACCAAATGAAAGTTTTTTTTTCACTTTAACTGGTGCCAGGTACGGTATCTCTTGGAGTGGATGGATGAAGATTTAGAAGATGGAGAAGATATTGCCAGAACAGCAGATCTCGAATTTTGTCATCCCTTATGCCAGTGTTCAAAGTGTGCTCCGCGACAAAAGGTTTGGCCCTTTCTGGAGAATGAGAAAGTCAGTCCTTCTATGTATGTTTATTAACTCCACCCAGTGACTGTTTGTTTTGTGGGAGTGCTCTCCTCTGGAAATGTGCCCATCTAAAGATGGAGGAGATTTAGCTCAGCAGTGGCAGAGAGCTTATAATTAATACCCTTAGAGACCGAGCTCTGGCCAGACTTATTTTAGCTATCCTCCTTTTTGAGAGAACTACTTAATAAGACAGAGATAAAACAGTGTAGAAGGTGATGTAGATATCTTTGCTCTTTATTCCAGCCTCCTTGTGTACAAAGTGTGACTGTTGTACTGATTTCTTAAAAGCAAACATGAGAACTTAAACGTTCTGGTGGGAGCAGGAGTTCTGCCTTCTTAACTTTTAATCCATTGCACCAGCAATTCTTGTAGTGCTTTTTGGAGTTGTGGTCCTTTGAAGGTAGTTTATTTTTTGGAAATAATCTAAAAGCAATCTGAGGTGATCTGCTAATATACATGATCAGACTAGGGTAATAGGTTTATTATTTTAAAAAAATGAAGTGTGACTGAAATGGAATGAAAGCAGTTTTATAACATGATGTATAAATTAGTTCTGAAGAAAGCTACAAAGAAGGGGTTCTGAAACAAGTGTATATGATTTTACTGTAATAAACATGTAAACTCATGCCCTTCATGGAGATTATTTTGTAGGGTATGTGACTCATTTGGATGCTGCTAGGTGGTGCAGTAGCTAGAGCCCTGAAGCTAGAGTCAGGAAGAATTGAATATAAATTCCACCTTACACACTTACTAGTTACATGACCCTGGGCAAGTCACTTTCTCTCAGACTTAGTTTTCTAATCTGTAAAATGGAGATAAAATCTACTTTATGGGGCTGTTGTGAGGAACAGATGAGATAATATGCATGAAGTACTTTATAAACTTTAAAGCAGTGTTAATTACTAGCTGTTATTGTTACTTTAAAATTTGGTATGTTGATCGAACACTTTCATTACCTTAAACATATTTGCTCTCTGGGGAAATTCTGATTTGGACTGGACTGTGAGTGTGCTTCCTTCCTCAGTGTTTCTTTTGCAGGTAACTTGTGCTTGTTGCTTAAGGGCTATTGATACTATCATGGAGGGAGGATTTTTCCATTATCCTGCACTTATGCTGTAGGCAAATTCAATACATACATATTTGATAAAATTGATCAATACTTCTTCATATTGCCAAATAATTATTTTACAGAAAATTTTACCTTTGGCTTATTTTTATTTTCCCTTGTGCATTTTAAATGATCATTTTTATGCAACTTCATAGAAACATGGCTATCATGTGGAACAAGTATGGAAGACTTTTTATTTCATGTTACATATGCCATTCAGAGAGTGCTTTATCTCCAGAAAACTTCTGTAGTTAATTGGCTAATCAGTTTCTCAAAGGACAAAAATAATATTCTAGAATATATTATCCAAGTGAACTGAAAGATGTGACAAGTACTTTTTTTGTTGTTGTTTTTTGTTAAAATAAATTTTTATTTATGTTCTGTTTTTTTACATTATCAGTTATCCCCAGTATTTTGGTGATATTCCTCAGAGAACCATCTATAACAAATAATATTTTTAAAGAGGAAAAATAATCAGTACCATTGATTGATGCATTGAAAAAATCTGAAAGCGTATGCATGGATCTCCCACCCACTAAGGGGTGGGTTGAGGGTATCCTTTCATTCCCTTCATTCAAGTCATGCTTGATCTTTATAATTTGTTTACATTCACTTTTAATTTGTTGTGTGTCATTGTTCTTTCCATTTATGTTGTCTTTATTTGTGTATGTATTTTTTTGACTTTGCTTCATCTTTGCATCAGTTTCTATAGATTTTCCCATGCTTCTCTGTATTAACAACATACATAATTTTTTATAATACAGTAATATTCCATTACATTCATGCATCACAGTTTGTTAAACCATTCCCCAAGTGATGGGCATTTACTTTGTTTCCAATTCTTTATTATCACGAAAACTGCTCTTATAAATATTTTGATACATATGAGGACTTTCTTCTTATCAGTGGCTTCCTTGGAGTGTAGACCCAGTAATGGAGTTTTTGGTTCAAAGCGTGGATATTTTAGTAATTTTATTTGCCTAATACCAAATTGCTTTCCAGAACAGGTGCACACACATTTCACAGCTCCACCCACAGTATATTTGTGTATGATAAGTACTTTCAGTATGATAAGTACCAAAACTTCAGAGTCTACTGAGCCCTTCTCTCCCCTCATTCTTATACCATTTCTCTGTGTGTCCCTTTGCCTTCCTTCTTTTGTATGTCTTTCTCACTTCCTTTTTTTCTCTTATTATCATCAGATATCTAGTATGTGCAGAACACTATGCTAGGTACTCAGGAAACAAAGACAAAAGAAATGGGAAAAAAAGTTCTGTTCTCTCAGAATTTAAATAAATGTAAGGTAGTTTGAGGATAAAGAGATCAGAGGAGTATATTTAATTGCCAAGTGTGAGGGCAGAGAACGCTGTTAACCATACTGAACTCCTTGAGAAAGGAAAGAGAAGGACCTCTGTGTTGATTGAGGACTTCAACAAAGGTCTGGAGAGAATGATATGGAAGAATAGACTGAACCTCAAAGGAAGAAAGGTTGCTGAATGATAGTGGCAGTGACACTGAACCAGTGTGTCTGGAGTAGCTAAGGGAATCAGGTTCCTGTGAGTAAAAGAAGATGGGAAAGTAATTTGTTAATGATAGAATGGGTGTTCCAGATGGTGCAATGGAAGGGCAAGGTAGAGCTTGGTTAGGTAGGGACTCAGAAGGGTGGATGTGAAAGACAGAAGAATATTTTTTGCTTAGGCAGTTAGTGACTCTATAGGGATTAAGACAGGAAGAGGTGAGAATTTATTAGCTATGAACAGGGGAATATAATTTAACCAAGGTATCTGTCCTTAAGGCTCCTGTGATGATTTATTTCATTTATGAATATATTCTCTCAAACACCAGAGAACCCACTATTATCTGAGGTAGTTATAGAAATAAGACAAGAGAAGGAAATTAAAGGGATGAAAATAGGCAGAGAGGAGACAAAACTATCCTTATTTGCTGATGGCATGATTTACTTAGAAAATTTTAGTCAGCAAAGAAAACAGCTGAAACAATAACTTCAGTAAAAGTAGCCGAATACAAAATAAATCCACAAAAATCAACAGTATTTTTACATCAGTAATTATGTTTAGCAGGAATTAATGGAAAAAAAGGAAGTTCCCTTCAAAATAACAAAAAAATGAGTAGATTGTCTGATGAGTTAATCTACCAAAGCATATTTAATAGCTTTCATAGATATAAGCACAAATGCCCCTTAAAGAAATTAAGAACAACTAAATGTCTGAAGGAATATTCAGTTATTTATAGGGGCTATGTCATATGATAAAAATGACAACATCGGCAGAATTAATGATTTAATGAAATACAATCAAACCACCAAGGAGCTAGTTTACAGAGCTAGCAAAATATGAACCATTTATTTGGAGGAACAAAGAAATCTAGAAACTAATGGAAAATAGTAGGAATGGAAGGGATAGCTCTTCTAGATAGCATTTCTATATTATAAATCAGTAATAGTTCCTAGGGCTGTGACACTGTCCCCTCCTTCTTCTTTCCCAACATCCCCCCTAAACAAGGGAAGTTCTAACCTGTGTTCTGGGTTATCTCAAACAAGGAAAGTTCTAACCAATGGTCTGGGTCATCTCATCCCTCTTCTCAACCCCTAGATAAACAAAAAAATCTATCTCTACAACAGATCAAACCAGAACCATGTACTTTGTTTGTACATGACCTTTGATTTCTTTCTGCCTTCCATTTTTTTCTGGATCAGTGATTCTCAGTAGAAAAGATGTTAATAGCCCCTAATATATCTACTTGTAAAAGCTTTGGAAATCAGGAATGACTAGGGTGGAATTTTTTGATCACTTTACCAAAAATGAGGCTAGCAATGTCATACAGTGTAGGGGGGATGTTCTGCTTTTTGCACTAAGATTTTAAATTCTGTGTACTGCCAGGTTGAAAAATATTGATCTAATTTTGGGGATAGAGTAAATGGGCTGTGTATATGTGGACCCAAATCCAAGATTCTGTTATCATAGGAAGCGAGATTATTAGTCAGTGTTGACTTTTCCAAGTGGATGTTAAGCAGTTATGATGTCTTTTCCCTTTTTCTCTCTGCCTTGTGAATCCTTAAAGAAGCTTGAAAAGATTCCTGTCAATGGACTTGGAGTGAATGTTACCAATCAGGATGGCTTTACTCCACTGCATGTTGCTGTGCTGCATGGTCGGACTGATCTCGTCTCCCTTCTTTTGAAGCATGGCGCCAATGTAGATGCCAGGAATGTTAATCGGGCTGTCCCACTTCATCTTGCCTGCCAGAAGGGACACTTTCAGGTAGTAAATGCTCTTAAGCTTTAGTCACTGATAGTCCTTATTACTAAGTTATACTAGTCCAGTATTTATTTTAGTTGGAAGCTAGATTGTAATAGGCTTAAAAGAGAGTGAGAGGAGAGAAAGCGGAGGCATCCGCTTACTGTAGATGGCCTTTTCAAGAAGTTTAGCTGTGAAGGGCAGAGGAGATGTAGGACAATAGTGGGGATAGAAGGATCAAGTTAGGGTTGTGTGAGGATATGGAAACATGGCTGAATGGTTATATGTGTACATTCTGTGAGGCTTCAACAATGTGCATCTGAGACTTAGAAACCTGGTCCTTTTTTGGGCATGGGAGGTGTGCTGGTTCATGGCTTTTGCAAGTTAGTCCCCTCACTTGGGACTGTAGTAGCTTATGGTGTAGCTAAGTCCTTGGAGACTATCTTAGGGCTAAAAAAGCTTTTATATATTTTTAGACAGTGGTACTTTGACCATTTGCAATGCCTCATAGTGATTAAAAGCAAAAAAAAAATAAAATAAAAAGTCTCTGGATTAGATTTTACCCTAGGGGATTAGATGAAGACTATGAAGGATCTGAATCCAAACAGAACTCACAGTTGGAGTTTGGTTAACCTGTTCCTTCTTTGCATTCAACCACAGTGCTATAAATAGCAGTTATCAGAGCAAACACTTAGCTGACTTATGTAAATTAAATTGATGTATGAACTGTGGACATTTTGCCCTTGGAACCTAGAAATTCACATGCATACTGCTAAAAGGGTAACATCCTTTAAGAATTTTCAGGAGCCTATGACTTTTTTTAGTCTGAAGTTGGAGGTCTTGCTTCTGTTGCAATAGGTGGTGAAGAGCCTGATGGACTTGGGTGCAAAACAAAACAAAAAGGACTCAAGTGGCAACACCCCCCTCATTTGTGCTTGTTTGAATGGCCATCATGAAGCAGCGGCCTTGTTACTGGAGGTAACAAGACTTTGTTTTTTCCTGGAGTGAGATTTTTTGTGACCCCTCATTGTGAACACCAGTTCAACACTAATAGCAGTCTGTAGTTCAAGCTGGGTAGTTCCTGCTCTTTGGAGCTGGCTCTACTTTATTTTTATAGATGGGGAGCCTTAAGGCAGCATGTTAGTCTGGGTGAGGGAAATGGGGACTCTTTTTTAGTTGCCCTCTACACCAGGGCAGTAGTGTCAGACTTCTGGGTCCCCTTTAATATCAAGCTGTAAAATACAAGTTGCAAAAGGAATGTATTTGCTCCTTCTCAAGTTTTATATGGATGGTAAAGTCAGGGACTTGAATAACTGGTGTGTGATGTTTTGTGCTGTGTTGGCTGTCCATGCCCAGTTCTCTGATGGCACTTCTTTCATATTTAAATAATATCCTCCATTTTGAATGGCTCTCCTTGATAGCCTTTACAATGAAATAATCAATACTACTGCCATCGTGCTAGCGTTGTACCCCTATTTCAGTCTAGACTTTGATGAAAGTTTTTCTCTTTCCAGCACGGAGCCTCTCTTAATGTTTTGAACAACAGGGGCAACACAGCCTTGCATGAAGCTGTAATAGGAAATCATGCTATCCTGGTGGAACTCCTGCTGCTTCATGGAGCATCAGTTCATGTTAGGAATAAGAGACAGTGTACACCTATAGACTGTGCTGAACAGGTAGGTAGAGAACTAGTCTCCACAACAACTTGAATTCCTTTTGTCTAGAATAGACTTGGGTGATTCTTTGGATTGCTAGGACTGGCTGAAATGGTGTTATGGAAAGCAGATGTGGATTTGTTCAGCTTCTGCCGTGGGGAGTTATGACTCCTTAGGACAGTCCTGCTTTATACTCTGCGTATCCTTATGTTAGCCCTTCTCATCCCTTCCCCGCTAAGCTATAATCTCCTAGTTTAGGAGCCAGGTTATTTTTATCTTTCATTTTATCTTTCATATTTCTTGTTTGGTGCTTATCTAACATACTACTGTACACATAAGTGCTTAAATAAGTTTGCTGAGGGTGAGTTCTCTATATTTCCAACAATATTAACTCTTAAACAGTTGTGTGGTGAACTGTGCCCATTCTCTAGAAATTATTGGGTGAGCAGGAAGGTGCTGACTCTGGTCTGGAATCCTCCTTTAAATAACCCAGAGAATTTTGTCTTGTTGCAGTAGAAGAGGTTAGCAGCTAAGACTTTATTAGAATTTCTGGTTTGAGTATCTTCACCAGAAACATACCACAGTCTCCTTATGAAAACATCAGAGATAACTTGTAGCTAGCTAGACATGATTTTATAAATAAAAGTCTTAAGTCTTCACCATGCCTAGAGAGGTGTTACTAAGGGGGTGGGGACAACTTTCCTTTTTAGGCATAGTCCTCTTGGTATTCTGGTGTAACATTCCTCCCAAAATCATACAATATTCACTTGACATGCTGCAGATAAGAGTGACTCTTAGTTAAATCTATATTTTTACTGGTGGTATAGAATTAGAATGTAAATTGTATAGCTGATTGTACCTGAGTTTGTAGTTTAAAAGAACATGGTAGTCAAATGAAAAGGAATTTTTGGGACACTGTTAGACTACTATTAGGTCAAAATCAGGCTAGCGTTTTTATTATTAATCAGTGTGATATTTATGACAAGTTAATAATAAAAAACGTCTGTCTTAGTAATTTTTCAAGTGTGTTATTTAATGGGTTTGTTTTCATACACTGTTTAAGAAAAATGGTGGCCAACCATCTGAATCTTCATTTGAGTAACATTTCTACGTAGCTCCTTTGTATATAGGTTGAAAAATCATTAACCAGTTTGTTGCCATGAATTCAGAGTAATTGTTAAATAACACCATTACTCCTTTTGAATGCACAGAATTCAAAGATTATGGAATTGCTGCAGACAGTACCCAGCTGTATTTCATTTTCAGAAGATGCTGCAGAAGCAGATGAAGAGCATGCTGCTGTTAAGATCAGGAAAAAATGTAAGAATTTTTCTCTTAGATATGTAACTATACAAGGCTAAAACTGACCATATTCTCTTTCCTGTCTGTCTTGTGTAAATATGAGGTTGTATCTAAAATATAATTATAGTAGGGAGGTGAGATGTGCAGGGAAGCTCCTAGCATCTGAAGAAGTTTTTATGCAGAAAGTGAGAGATAGATATTAATATCTAAAGACCAGTCCTTAATAACACATATAGTATGTTTTACAGATCACTAAGCATTTGCGTATGTTTATCTCATTTGTTCTTTACAACAACCATGTGAGGTAGGTAGTGCAAATATTATTGTCCCCATTTTACATATTAAAAAAAAACCTGAGACTCAGAGAATGGAAGTGACTTGCTTGTTGTCATACAGATTATGTGGTAGAAATAGGACTGATACTCAGGCTCCAAGGTTCTTTTTACAATATCTTTTGAATGTATTCACTCACCTTAATATTTTCCAGGAAGCTAAATTTAAGGTTTTGTTTGGTATAATTTGTTTTTTAAAATGAAGGTAAATATTCTGAGTGCCTAGTAACTGGTTGCCCACATATAGGATGCCTCAATTATTAGTCATGAACACTTAATTTTGTTAATAGTAATTAATAATAAGATACTATCCTCTTAGCTTGAACCTAAAGTTTTTTTGGTTTCTAAGTAACTGATGAGGGAAACAGTTTGCATAAATGTTTCTGACAAAACTACAACTTGTTTTGTGAATGTTCTTTGTGATTATGCCGGACATATGCGTTAATCTGCTGCCTGGGCAGATGTCACCTAAAGCATTTTGGTTGAGCTGTATATGGATGATAAGTAGTTAATTACGGAAAAGGGACAAAGTAGAGGAAGATGAGGGATTTTTTTTTTTAAATATAGGATCAGTCATCAGCATCAGATTCTAGGATATAAAAGATTTTTGTCCATACTTGATCTTTTCTTAGTAGTGGAAGGATTTTATTGTACACACTGGTTGTTGGTATTTGTGCAGTAACAAAAATACCAGCAGCTAGGGCAACTAGGTGGCACAGTGGATAGAATGCCTGGCCTGGAGTCAGGAAGACCTGAATTCAAATGTGGCCTCAGACACTTCCGTTGTATGACCTAAGTAAGTCATTTCATCTCTGTCTGTCAGTGTCTTCATCTGTAAATGGGAATGATAGTAGCACCGATCTTGGCGTAGTCCCTGGCACACAGGAAGTGCCATATAAATGTTAGCTGTTATTATCATTCTATCTACCCACCATTCATGTTATTCAAATAATCTCTTGAGCTGTTTTGACCATATTTGGATATATTTGTAGTAATTCTCACAACTGACTGAGAAATTGTTTCAGCTGATATCATGAACTTTAGTTCCTACTTTAAAAACAAACTCATGAAATGAGTAGAATTTCGTACTGATTCTTGCAGATTGTCTTTTAGAGTTAAGCGTTGTGCTGCTATTTCTATTTAGTTGCATAACTACCTTATGGACCTAAGATGATACAAAGTGCCCTCTGGGTTGGCTAAAAAGCAACCAATAGGCAAAACTTTTAGAAAGAAATAAGCGAAATGCATTAGTTAGATAACCATTTTTAAATACTTTTGCAAAACAAAAAAAGCCCTTTAATTTGTCAAAGAAAATATAAGCTATGATTTTTAAAAAGATTTTATTAAAATATCATTTGACCTTGGCAGTATTCAAATATCAATTCATTCTTTACATCTACAGTGAATTCAAGGCCACATGGACCACCGGATGATACTCTAAGCAGAAGATTTCAGTTTTTCCATTCACTTAATCAGTTCAAGTAAGTTTTTTAAAAATTCTACTTAGTATTTGCTTTTTTTGTTGTTGTGAAAGTTAAAATTTTATTTGAAGCTGGAAAGATGTAATTTAAATCATTAAAAGTATACAGGAAATATTTTTTGTTCATTTGGGTGCTGCCACCTTGTGGTCAACTGGTGCTGTTTCATATGATGCTTTGATGTGTTTATTTTTATAACTTTATTTTACCTATATTTTAGAGCAAAAACTTTACCGGCAACCATGGCAAGAGACAGAAGTGTTCCCAGTTTTGATGATGCCTTTCTGAGTCAGGTAAGTTTTTAAGCTTAATCTAAAAACCAAGCTGAATTGAGGGTCTTATGTATTTTATCAGCCTAAAGATTTTAGAATCACACTCTCTTAATTCAGAAGTAGTGCTTCGGTACCTTTCCTGTACACCCATCATTTGTTCTATTATGCTCTGCCATTGTAACATAAGAATTATACATTTCACAACAAAAATTAGAATTTTCAGTGGTATGTTTAATAGAATTTGCACTTTCATTATATTCTTTATTATTACTTGAACATGTTTTTTACTTGGAGTGTAGAGCTGAGAAAAAACATAGAAGTGCTCTTTATGTTGAACATGTGGGAAATCATACCTGGTGGATGAAGTGGATCTGACCTTGGAAAATTTAAAGTGATTGCTACATACAAATGTATTTAGTATATTAATAAATTTGAAAAAAAATAACCTTGCATATCAATGGATTTAGCCACTAGTTTTGCCAAACATCCAGTTGGGTTGGATATGTAACTAAAATTTCTTAACACCATGATTCAAATGTTCAGATTTGAAAACTGTGACCCAATCTACAAAAGATGGAAATGTAAGATTGTTGCTGCCCCAGAATCACCATTTTTGTTTCAGAGACACTAGTTTTGGACTTTTGACAATGAGAATTGGAATGGATAATATTTCTACCATGAATTTCAAAAAGTTACATTTTACTAACATTAAATAGAAGTTCTGTATCCTATTTCAACCTATTCCTAGTTCTGATTGCTCATACACTAAAAAAATGGACAAGATCCCTCCTTTTTACCAATAAACCTCACTCATAGAGATGATGTTTGAGGACAAATAGGTTCACAGATGTAGTAGTAAAACTCAGAAGAAAAACCATTATATTAATTCTCAGTAGTAATTCTGAAAGAACACCTCTTAGCAGCCTTTACCATTTTTTTTTCTTTCCTCAGCCAAGAGTTCTGAGCGAGAATAAGGCCAAATTAGATGATGACCTACAGGACCAGAGCAAATCTAATACCACTGAGGAAGAAAACAGTAGCAAACCTAGGATGGACACAGTGATACAAGCTTCTCACAGAACTAAGAGAATGCAGCGGAGGCACACAGTCACTGAAGCAGTTGAGTCACAGGAACCAGAAACTACTCATAACAGTGACTTACCAGGTTGTCAAGAGCCACGTGTTTTACCATCTGAAGACTCTTAGCAGTAACAAAGTTCATTTGCTGCCCAAAAGTAAAGAACTAGCAAGATAATACGGTTGCTATTTAAAATGAGTCTCAGGGCTGCACCTTCACAAGAATAACAAGCTTTCATCAGAAGGCTGTTGCAGGGTGTACTTCAGAGCTGGGACCTCCTTCGTGGAACTGCGCCGTGGCAGACTGAACTAGGGAAAGATTAACGTAAAGAAGGGGGCCAAAAAATTCCCTCCATTTTGGCTTCCCTCTTGAAGTTCAAGCAACTTGAAAAGATAGCAGAAAGCAATGGTTTCTGAATCACTAAGCCTTGGGTTTAAGTATTTCTGCCCTTTGGTTAAAGTGAGAAATTCTGATGACCTCTTCTCCTGAAAGGTTTTGAACCACTATATTGTTTTAAGTATAAAGTAGCAAACTTTATAAGTTCAATTTCTCTATGCTGCAATAAGCTGAATAAAACAGTTTATCTTCATGACACTGTGAGGATGCTGTACAGAAAAGTACCATTTAAATGAAGAAAGCAAAACTTAAAAAAAAACAGAACACTCCTTAGCAAAGCAACACAAGGATAACCAAATCACAATTAAATGCATTTATTTTTAGTAAAGATATGTTGTTTGTCCTGCAAAATATATATATGAATAAAAGCTAGGTATAATGCTTTTACTAGCAAGATATAACAGATAATTTGGTCCTCTTCACATATGCACCCATAGCAGTGAGAACTTGCACTTTCATGGAAACCCTTCTGTTAGTTAAGATACTCATTCTTAAATATCACACTTCAAGGAGAGCCACCAAATTAAAGAGATGAGATTGGGCACATCTTTCCTGACAGGCTTTTGATTAAACTGCTGTGAACATGTCACAGACCAGGTTAATGTGCTTTTTGATTTCAGGAATCATTGCCATATTCACATTTGTTCCTTTTATAAATTTCTAAAGAACATATTGGTTTTATTTTCTAAGGTATGCTACTGATAACTTGTCTAGGGCTCCAGACTTTCAGGATTGTCTGGAATATGTTTTCAAATATCTTTTTACTATAGAAAAATGGCTTGTGCATGCTATTGGAAACACTTGTGTGCTTGTAGAAGGGAGGGGTTTTATGTATATTTTTCTAAAAAATAATTTATGATTTCTGCTAATTTTCTAATGTGCCTTGGATATGTGCCAAATGATGGAAAAGAAACAGTAAAATTTATGATTCTTGAAAATATCTAAATCTCCTTTTTATTATTAGTGTTTGGGATGTCTAGAGCCATTTTAGTCACCTTCATCTATAACACATGGCATTCTTTGTGAAGATAAAATGAACTCTGAATTTCTGCAACAGTAAGAATCCACTGGGTCCTTTATTGATTCCTTCATGATTAATTCCAAGTAGAATACTGACCCAGTGATCATTCTTAACTGGAAAGATGTCTGGGATTAGAGATCTATCTTTCTGTAATTAATCAGGGTAGCCTACTAGCACACACAGTACTTGAATCCATGATCTTCACCTTTTTTAGCATTGTACTGTAGCTAACTTAGCCCAAACTATCACTAGTTCTGCTTACAACAGGGATTCTTGATCTGGGATTAAATTAACAAGCATAGGGTTTACTACTATGTGTAAGGTGCTATGCTAAGCACTGGTGATACAAAGTAAGGCAAGAATCATCCCTGCCCTCAGGGAGCTCACAATCTAAATGGGAAAACAACATGCAAACAAGAAATTGGCAATAATTAGCAGAGGGAAGGCATTAACATAACAAGAAGATCAGGTAAGTCTTCTTGCAGAAGGTGAGATTTTAGTTGAGACTTCTAGTAAAAAAGATGTTCGAGATAAAGAGGGAGAGAATTCCATGGATGGGGGAAAGCTAGTGAAAAGGCAAGGAAGCCAGTGATACTGGGTCTTAGAACATGTGAAAGGGAGTAAAGTGTAAGAAGGCTAGAAAGAAGAGTCCAAGTTGTAAAGGGCTTTAAAAGAGAAACAGGCCTTTTTATTTATTTTTACATTTGATCCTAGAGGTAATAGAACCACTGGAGTTTAACATGTAAGAGGGTGATGTGGTCAGACCTACAATTTAAGAGTTACTTTGATAGCTCAATGGAGGATAGGATGGGGTAGGGAGCAATTAGGCAGGGAAAACCTGTCAGAAGACTATTGCAGAGGGCAGACATAGAATGGTGAAGGAGAAAATGTACATTCCACCAAAAAGCTTTCAAACAGATCCAGAAAATGCACCAGACTGAATCCTGGTCAGAAAATCCAAGAAAAAACATTATGGTGAGTTACTTTTCCTGCCCAAGTTAGTGCTGGAATATGGAAAGGGGTCTGTGGACACTTAAGATGGGATTGCATTCTGCAAAATGCACCCAGAATCCAAATGGTCCCAGACTCATACCTTGTAGCCTCATGCAGCATACAGCAACAGGTACTGACTGACAGCATTATTGACCATTTTCTCATTCCAGATCATGGATACAATGTGGACAGAGGAAGGGACTTGTGCCCAGGAGTGGCATTCTGGAGTGAGAAGGGTTGAAGGCCCTGGGGTATGTATCAAGCAAGAAGGAAGTTCAAAAACAAGTAGGAATAGTGTGGTTTGGACTCCTGGAGTGGAGTGGGGGTTCTCAGTTCCATTTTTTAGCACAGTCTTTAAGCTTACAGAGGAATAACTGGGGTGGGAAGGTCAGACAAAAGGGAACCCTATAGTTCTGTCGCTCTGAACCAGCAAAGCTTCCCAGCTGGTTGAAAGGGTATGAGTCCAGCAGCAGTCTGCTGTTGCTCAGACCCAAATCCAGGGCAGGAACGGGACAGAGATCAGATTTTTGCCTTGAATAAGACTACTTTGGGAACACTGAAAGCTATCCAGGTCCCCAGCCTGAGCTGCCTTGGAGATTGCTGCAAAAATAACACCAATACCACCCACAAGCAGCAACAGCATCAGTCCAGAAATGCTGTCCAGAAATGCTATCCAGAAGCATATCTTAAAGCCCAAAGTCAGAAGTAGAATGAGTGAGCAAATAAAAAAAGGGTCTCACCATAAAGAGCTGTCATAGTGAAAGAAATGCTCAAGACACAAACTTAAAAGAAAATGACTCCAGAATATCATTAAGCAAAGCTTCACAAGAAAAACACAATTTAGGTACAAATTCACCTGGAATTTCTGGAAGAAATGAAGCAAGCATTTATGAAGTTTTGAAATGTTTTTTATTAATGAAATGAAACCTCTAGAGGAAAAAAATAGGAAAAAATGAGTACTATAGAAAAAAGAATTGGAAAATAAATTAACTGCTTGGCACAATCAGTCAATCCTTCACTCTTTGTTAAAAGTCTACAGAGTGCCAGGCACGATGCTAAGTGCTAGTGAAAAGAGGCAAAAGAGTCCTTGCTGTCAAAGAACTTAAAATCTAACAGGATAAATAGGAAGTCATTAAAAGGGTTGGGGAAGCCTTCCTGTAGAAGGTTGGATTTTAATTGGAATTTAAAGGAAGCCAGAGAGGTCGGTAGTGAGTGGAGGAAGGAGAGTACAGATCTAGGGGACATCCAGAGAGACGCCTAGAACCAAGAGATGTAGTGTGTTTGTGAAGCAGCAGGGTCAGTGTCACTAGATTAAACTGTGTTGGGAAATAAGGTATAAGGGGACTGGAAAGGTAGGTGGGAACTGGGTTATGAAGGGTTTTGAATTCCAAATAATGTATTTTGTATTTGCTCTTGGTGGTAATAGAAGTTGGGGTTTCATGGGGGGTGGGGCTAGGTGTGACATGATCAAACCTGTACTTTGGGAAAATCACTTTAGTAGCTGAATGGTGGGTGAATTGGAGTGAGGAGAGACTTGCGGCAGGCTATTCCGTTAGTCCAGGTTTGAGGTGATGAGGGCCTGCACCAGAGTGGTGGTAATGTCAGAGGAGAGAAGGGATTATATTTGGGGATTTTGCAAAGGTGAGATTGATAGGCCTTGGCAGAAACTTGGATGTATGTGTGTGAGGTGGTGGTGAGAGATAGTGAGGAGTCCACGATGACTCCTGTTATGAACCCGATGGACTGGGAGGATGGTGTTGTCTTTTGCAGTGCCATCATTGACTCCCCTCTTCTTCCTGGCAAAAGATACTTCCTGGCAAATCCCTGCAGCCTCCCTGTTTGTATCCTTGACTGTACCTCTCCTCCCCACTACAGTCTGGAACTGTACATAATTGGATCAACCCTGGCCCCTTAGTGTCTCGGGTTAGAGTGGATTTGTACAATTAAATTATGGGTGCCAGGCTCTTCCTGTTTTCATATTTGTGTGCCCACATCCTTTGTCTTCCAGGAATGTTCATCTTTATAGCAGGGGAGCACAGGAATGTCTCATTGGTTTCCCATCTCTGATATCAGATGGGAGATGTCAAGGATTGGATAGTGAGGTCCCTACTCTAGAAGCATTAGAATATAGAAGATGCTAGAGAAGAGAAGGGGCAAATCCAGAGTAGAGGCAGTCAGTTGTAAGCAGGCCTTATGGATCTTAAGTCAACAAATATGTTCTACAGTTTTGACAAGAACAGAAATCAAACTTACTGATCCATGGTTTGGACATTACACTTCCTTCCTCATTTTGAAAATCAGTAAATTTGCACAGAAGGTCCAGTGGCACCTTGTCCATTCTTCTATATCTGTCAATGGTTACTCACAGCAGCTCTGCAATCATATTTGTTGGTCTATTCATTGTTCCTAATTCATTCAGAGTATAATATGCTGTTCTACCATTTTCTCATTTACCTTGGGCTTTTATGCCCTGACCACTTTATTTTTCCTTCTATCCTTCCCAGTTCAGAGAAAGATCATCATTGTCCTTGGAATGATGTCCTTAGAAGAGAAAACAAAAGCAAAATAATTGATCACTTCAGCCTTTTCACTGTTGTCCGTTATCTCATCCACCCAGAACAGTAGTTCTGCTTTCTTGAACCCCTTTCTTGCCCCCAATATAGTTAATCCCCCTTTTTGTTCTTAGTATTCTGTCCGAGTCTCAATTCTTGAGACTTTTGGCATTCCTGACATATATGAAAGGACTGTGCTACGCAATTTGTATTCATTCATTCTTTTTTACTTGTTTCCATCTTTTATACATTTGACTTCCATCTTCAATGAATTTGAATTGGGTTTCTTTCTCCAGTTACATCATTCTCTCTAGGTAGGAGTTTCTTCACACAGCCAGCACCATACCATCCATCGGTGGAACTATTGGTCATAGCAAACTAAGAAATTCTGAATGCTTTGGAAAAGTTCAATTACTTTTGACAGTATACTTTCTAGGGATGTACACATTGACAATGAGGTTGATGCACGCATTGCCAGAGCTAGTTTAGCATTTGGGAGGCTCTGAAGCAAAGTGTGGGAGAGAAGAAGTATTAGATTGACCATCCAAATTAAAGTCTAAAGAGCTATTGTGTTGACCTCATTGTTATAAGCCTGTAAAACTTGGACAGTATATTAGTACCATACCAGGAAACTGAATTGTTTTCATTTGAACTGTCTTAGGAAGAATCTGAGGATAACATGGCAAGATAAGGTACTGGATGGTGAGGTCTTTTCTTAAGCTGAACTGCCAAACATTCAAACTCTGCAGATAGGGCAACTCTGATGGGCTGGCTATGTTGTTCAAATGCCAAATGTACATTTTCCTGAAGATTATTTTAGAGAGAACTCACACGAGGTGCCACTCGCATGTAAGTCAGAAGGTCTACAAGCACGCTCTCAAGATCTCTCTGAACTTTGGAATTGTGAGACATGAGAGGCCCTGGCACAGGACCATCCAGTATGGCGTTGTGCTTTATGAACAAAGCAGGATTACAGCAGCTGAAAAGAAATGAGATTTGCAAATTTAGAGACATCTCCACTCCAGATGTTCATGTGGACTATTTGCGTCTCGCTTGTGGTAGTCCTCCAAGCTTGTATTGTTCTGAACAGCCACGTTTGATTATGCTGTACCTTGACCCCAACAGTGATGTCATTTTGGTCCTCTTTGAGAACAAAGGACAGCCAAATCAAGTCTCTCCTAAGTTACTGATTCTCCTGTGTTGTATTTGGCTTGTCAGGTCTACTAAGTTTTCCTCTTTTTTTTCTCTTCAACTTTAAGCCATTGTTACCAGACTCTAGGAAGAGGGTTTTTTTTTTTTTTGCCAGCATTATAAAATGAACTTTATTGTAAATCGTAAGCCTCTCGTGCCTACATTTTAAGCTGTGGGTCATGCTAGAAATTCAAATCCTGCACTCAGTCACCATCTTCTTAGGCAGCTGTTCATGTTTTCAAATCTGCCTCTGTCAATTGGCAGCAATAGTGAAAATACTTCCTGGGCCCTTTTGGCCTTCAGATTTTTGGCCAGAATTTTGTAGCCCTGGGCAGTAATTTCAGGGTTCCTTCAAGAAGCATCATTTTCCCAAATATGAATTGTCAGTAGGTACTCAGACTTGTTAAGTCTCAGAATACTCTGTATCACATTCTGGACACCTACCTGCGGTGAAGCAGACATGTTTGTCGGTTTGAAAAAGTGCTATGTTGGTATTCCCACAGCATGTAATCCTCAAATACTTTATCTTTTCTGCTGTTGGCCATTTCTGGATTGTTTCTTATCTGAAGGTACTTGTAGAATCGCATCATCCTTTCTTGGTTTATAAGATGATGTTTTTTTCCAGAGATTATCCAGCTATTTCAAATGCAGGAACTTAATTACCTCCAAATATTTGGTCCTCTGTCTCTTCCTTCTGTGTCATATTCTTCCAGCCTCCATTGTGATACAGGTGAGGATCCCTCTCTACCTCTTTAGCTAATTTTTTGGTTTGTTTCCTCCTTCAGTACTATTACTTCATGAACCACTTCACTCAACTTGGAGAAGAGAAATGTATTCCCTCAGCCTATTCACTTTCTCCTGCAGGAGAATAACAGAGGTTCCTTAGTAGAGGTGGAAACAAATAGTATGTTTTCTGCTATTGCAAAATTATACTTGCTTTTTATACTTGGTTGAGGTAGTATCCAGTCCTTTGTCATTTTAGGGGTACCACTGTAGAGTGGCAAACACCTGTTTGCTAATTCTGTTAATTATTCTGAAAGTTAAGTTACAATGGGCAGCTGAGTAAAGCTAGGTGGCACAGTGGATGGAGCACTAGGTCTGAAGTCAGGAAGACCTAAGTTCAAATCAGGTTTTAGACATTTACTAACTGTGTGAACCTGGGCAAGTCACTTAAAGCTTCTGCCTCAGTTTCCTCAGTTGTAAAATGGGGGTAATGATCACACCTACCTCCCAGGGTGGTTGTGAGGATCTAATGAGATGACTTTAAGGGACTTAGCACAGGGCCTGGCTCATAGTAAGCACTATGTAAATGGTGGCTATTATTACTGTGGTTGTTAAAAGACTCATGGTAATCATTGGGAAACAAAGTAGAATTTTTTAATAGTCAGATCTATTTCAGTAACTTCATTATTCAATTTTTTCTTTATATAAAATTTAAAGCCATGTATTACTAATTCTTATAGCTGCATAAAAGTTCCTGTAGGTTTTTTAAAAAATGAATAGTATTTTAATATTTTATGTAATATTTTAATTACATGAAGACCTAATTACTTGCACCTGTTTCATTATGCCAATGAAACAATGAACAGAGGCAGGAACTCCTTCTGCAAGTCTTGATTTTGTCCTAGCGAATGTGGGTACAGTTCTCACATGGATATACTGCCTGGTGTTTTTCCTGTCAAATGTTTTTTTTTAAATTAATTTTTATTTCCAGTTTTCTACAATCATTTCCATATATCTTTGACTTTTTTCTCCTCCCTTCCCCTCCTTCCTCTATCCCTTCCCACTCTCCCCTTGAGATGGCATACAGTTTTATATAGGTTCTACATATACATTTCTATTAAATACATTTTCACTTTAGTCATGTTGCATTGAAGAATCAAAATGAATGGGAGAAACCGTAAAACAAAACACAACATATAAAAGAATCTTCATTCTGCGATCCAGTTCCATAGTTTTTTCTCTGGGTGTGGATGGCATTTTGCCTCGAGTCCACTGAGAATCTTTTAGGTTGTTGCATTGCTGTGAAGGGCTATCTACCAGAAAAATTCCTTGCACATTGTGTTTGGTTCTGCTTCTTTCACTCAGCATCAGTTCATACAGGTCTTTCCAGGCCTCCTGTTCATCATTTCTTATAGCACAATAGTATTCCATTACATTCATATACCACAACTTGTTCAGCCCTTCCCCAATTAATGGGCATCCCCTCAATTTCCAGTTCTTGGTCACCGAAGAGAGCTGCTATAAATATTTTTGTACATGTTGGTACCCTTTCCCATTTTTATGATCTCTTTAGGATACAGTCCTAGAAGAGGTATTGCTGGGTCAAAGGGTATGCAACGTTTTTGTAGTCCTTTGGGTATAGTTCCAAATTGCTCTCCAGAATGGTTGGATCAGCTCACATCTCCACCAGCAATGAATGAGTGTTCCAACTATCCCACATCTTCTCCAACATATATCATCTTCCTGTTTTGTCATGTTAGCCAATCTGATAGGTGTGTTGTGGTATCTCAGAGTTGTTTTTATTTGCATCTCTAATGAATAGTGATATAGAGCATTTTTTCATATGACTATAGATAGATTTAATTTCTTCCTCTGAAAACTGCCTGTTCATTTCCTTTGACCATTTATCAGTTGGGGAATGTCTTGTATTTTTCTGCCTTTGACTCAGTTCTCTATATATTTTAGAAATGAGGCCTTTGTCACAGATTCTAGTTGCAAAGATTCTTTCCCAGTTTTCTGCTTCCCTCTTATTCTTGGTTGCACTGTGTTTGTGCAAAAACTTTTCAATTTAATGTAATCAAAATTATCCATTTTGCACTTCATAACGTTCTTTATCTTTTGTTTATTCAAAAATTTCTCAATTCTCCATAAATCTAACAAATACACTATTCCTTGCTCCCCTAATTTGTTTGTAGTATCAATCTTTATATCTAGGATCATGTATTCATTTGGACTTTATTCTTGTGTATGGTATCAGGCATTGGTCTATGCCCAGTTTCTGCCACACTGTTATCCAGTTCCCAGCAATTTTTGTCACACAGTGAGTTCTTATCCTAGAAGCTGGGGTCCTTGGGTTTATCAAACAGTAGATTGATATATTCATTAACTACTATGTCTTGTGTACCTAACCTATTCCACTGATCTACCCCTGTATTTCTTAGCAGTACCAAGTGGTTTTGATTGCTGCTTTATAATACAACGTGAGATCTGGTAGGGTTAGGCCATCTGCCCTAGCATTTCTTTTCATTAGTTCCCTTGATATTCTGGACCTTTTGTTTGTCCAGATGAATTCGGACATTTTTTCTAGCTGTAGAAAATAATTACCTAGTGGTTTGACTGGCATGGCACTGAATAAAAAACTAATTTTTATTATATTGGCTCAGCTTACCAACGAGCAACTGATGTTTTTCCACTTACTTAGATCTTTATTTATGCGAAAAGTGTTTTATAATTGTGTTCATATAATCCCTGGGTTTGTTTTGGCAGGTAGACTCCCAGATACTTTATAGTGTCTGTCGTAGCTTTTAATGGGATTTCTTTCCATCTCTTGCTGTTGGGCTTTGTTAGTAATATATAGAAATGCAGATGATTTCTGTTTGTTTATTTTGTAACCTGCAACTTTGTCAAAGTTGTTTATTATTTCAAGTAGTTTTTTACTTGATTCTCTGGGAATTCTCTAAGTATATCATCTTATCATTTGCAAAAAGAGTGATAACTTAGTTTCTTCTTTGCATATTCTTATTCCTTCAATTTCTTTCTCTTCTCTCATCGCTAAAGCTAACATTTCAAGTACCACATTTAATAACAGTTATGGTAACGGTCATCCTTGTTTCACCCCTGATCTTACTGGAAATGCATCCAACTTATGCCTATTATATATAATGCTTACTGATGGTTTTAGGTTGATACTGCTTATTATTTTATAGAAGGCTCCATTTATTCCTATGCTTTCCAATAGGAATGGGTGTTGTATTTTGTTAAAGGCTTTTTCTGCATCTATTGATATCATATGGTTTCTGTTAGTTTTGTTGTTTTTATGATCAATAATGCTGATAGTTTTACTACTATTGAACGAACCCTGAATTCCTGGTATAAATCCTCCCTGATCATAATGTATTATTCTTGTGATAAGTTGCTGTGTTCTTTTTTCTAATACCTTATTTAAAATTTTTGCATCTATATTCATTAGAGAAATAGGTCTATAATTTTCTTTCTCTGTTTTGGCTCTTCCTGGTTCAGGTATCAGAACCATATTTGTATCATAGAAAGAATCTGGTAGGACTCCACCAATTTTCCCAAATAGTCTACCTAGAATTGGAATTAACTGTTCTTTAAACGTTTTATGCAATTCACTTGTAAATCCATTTGTCCCCGGAGATTTTTTCCTAGGAAGTTCATTGATGGCTTGTTCAATTTCCTTTTCTGAGATGGGCTTGTTTAAGAATTCAACTTCTTCTGTTAATCTGGGCAATTTATATTTTTTAAAAATATTCATCCATCTCATTTAGATTGTCAAATTTATGGGCATACAGTTGGGCAAAATAATTTCTAATTATTGTTTTAATTTCCTCCTCATTCTGTCAAGTGTTTTGTCTGATCCTTTACTCTCAGCTGGGTTCAGAAGAATGGTGAAACCATTTCCAAGTAAGAAGCAAGGGATCTGGGACTGTTAGAAGTTTTCTTTGTCCCAGACAAGATAACAAATAAGGATTTAGTATGCTAATTATTTCCTATAGCCACAAGATATTTAAGAGTTATGTCCTGTGTGCCAGCCAAAGAGGAGGCTTTTTGCAAATTGGAAAATCCTTTTGTTCTCCTATATATAAACACTGATTTATTAAACAAATATTAAATGCCTACTGAGTAAAGAGTTAGACATTGGAGGAGATATTAAGTTTAGATAAGATGTGATTTCTGCCTTCATGGAGCTTACAGTTTACTTGGGAAGATAATACACACACCCAACTAGACCATGTTACACAATCGCTATATTAGAGAATTACAAAACAAAGTATTATGTGAAATCCAAGGGAAAGATTTCTATCAACAGGAAAATAGGGAAGGTTTTAGGGAGAAGGGGTATTTTAGTTTAACTTACAGAAATGCAGCAGTCTTCTTCCATGGACTCCCTATGTGCAAGCAGCTCTCCCCAAATAATGGGGGAGGGAACCACCCATCTCTCTCCTTTAGACCCTTGAAGAAATGGCTACCCTGAGCACACAGAAGCTAAGGCAAGCCTGATTCAGGGCTTTGTCACCTCTGTGTTTGATCTTTCCTAAACTTGAGTGAAGAAATGGCAGATCTGAAAAGCCACTGTGTGAGTGTGAGACGTTTGGTGGCCTTAGGTTCTTTGGTTAGGGCTGACAGGGAAGGGGAGAAGTCCCTATCAAATCTTGAAGAAAATGACCATTATCTGGAGGATAAGTCAAATCCTTGGTCTGGTTTACCTGAAGACTAAGAGAGACAGTGCAGAGCTGAAGTAAAATGTAAAAGGTTTATTGATCAATGGTCCCACAAACTCCTTCGTGTTGCTGTGTCAATTTTCTGGCAGAGTTTAGGAGAAATTGTTACTGCTGCTTTCATTTAAGTCTTTTTTTTTCCTATGTGTGCTTGTGGCTATTTTGTGTTAAACATTCTTCTGTGTGTAGGAAATACCTATCCTGTAACTGAATCAAAAATGAAAAAAAATTCAAAAGGCATGGGGAAAGAAGGAAGGCATGAAGACAAGGGAACACAGGGCTTATTTAAGATGTTAGGAAATGAAGACTGTTTACTGCATAGTGTACCGTAGAACAGAAGCAGCAGAAGAGAGAAAGATAGCATGGCATGCAACGCTGAAGAGGTTAGAATGTGAGGGAAAGGAGTTTGAACTTTCTTTGGCAAGTAGTAAGGAACCAATGAGGCTGAGCAGAAGAGAAGCATGACCAGGTTGGTGCATAGATACATGGATGAGTCTAGAAGCAGCAGCAGGCAGGGCAAGGAGAAAGCAGAGCTGTTTATTGCATCTGTATAGTGGGGTGGTAATGAAGGCCTGCATTGGGGTAGAGAGATGATGATTAGAGATGTGAGATCATAGTTTTAGAGTTGGAGGGATGTTAGGATTCATTCAGTGACATCCTCTCCTTTTACAGATGAGAAAATAAGGCACCAAGATGTAAGGTGGCTCAAATCAAGGTTTCACTGGTATGAAGTGGCAGAGTAGGGCCTTGATTGCAGGGCATCTGATTACAAATTCAGTGCTCTTTGCATTGCTGAAGTGGAATTGACAGGATCTAGTAGTAGAGGTGAAGGAGAGGGAGCATTAAAGAGAGATGTGTACAGAGGAGATAGGGAAGGCATGGCTCTGCGTAATACTGCGAAGATACACAGCCAAGAGAGAACAGCGCTGTGGGCAGATGTTTGAAGAACACTGACATTAAAGAATGAGGAAGCATTAGATGGTCTTAAATGAAAATAATCCACCTTTACCTTCTTGCTTCAACTGAGGCACCTGGGGAACACAGTGCAGAAAGCACTGGATTTGCCAGGAGTCCTTAAACCTGTTCCTTCATCTGTAAAATGGGAATCATAGCATCAACCCTCCCAGAGTGGTTGTGACTATCAAATGAGATAGCCACTAGTAACTTTTACTTATGTTGTAATTATCAGATCAAAAGGATACATTTAAAAAAAGCAGAGTCTGATTAGTTCTAATAGTCATTCCCCCTAAGATGCTTTACAGGTCCTTCTTAGGTCATTTCTAGTTCAGTTCCTGTCCTGTTTTATCTTTTAGAATAGGGAGATCCTGTGAGGTTTGGGTACTTGATCCATACTGCTTTTATTTTTTTAATCAGGGGTGTACATGAGTTTTTTAATCATGCCAAGTTTTTTCCCCCCTACTTAGAGCTCTAACCAGAAGGTTTAAAAAAACCTGAAAAGTCAGGGGCCCTCTCTACTTGCTGATCTTAGAGTTACTGCTCCATTTGGGCACCTGTATATCCAAGACTTCTCTCTCCTGAGCTTTAGGTGCCCTACTTCCAACAAACTACTGGACATCTCCTCCTAGATGTCCCCAAAGCAACCTCAAACTCATGCTCTTTCCTCCTAAACCAAACCCTTCTCCTAATTTCCAATTCTGTGAGAACAGCAACATTCTTCAGCCCTCAGGCTTGAGACTACAATGTTATCTTCAACCCTATCTCATCTCCATCCCCTTATCTGCACTGATACAACCACCACCCTCTTTCTGACCCTTACTACCTCCACCTGGACTATTTTAACAGCTTTTTAATTGGTTTCCCAGCATCCTTTTTTCCAAACCAGCTTCCATACTGACATTCCTAAAGTGTAGGTTTGACCACATACTACTCCATGGCTCAAGAAGCTTCAGTGGCTCCTGGTTGCCTCTAGAATTAAAATACAAACTCCTTTTGGCAATAAAAGCACTTTATAATCAGGTTCCAATTTTGCAGGTTCATTATACACATTTGACTTTTCAGCTAAGCTGGTCTGCTTGTCATTTTCTGTGTATCAATGTCTATCTCCTGTCTTTCTGCCTCTGCACAGGCTGTTCCTTCTCACTTCCACCTGTTCCAACTCAGCTTCCTTCAAGGACAACCTCCAGCTGGAAGCTTCTCCTGATTCTTCCCTCACATCTTCAACCCCATCTCCCCATACTTTCCATTTTGAATACATCTTACATTTACTGAGATGTACACATGCTGCTGTGGATCCTCAGAATGTCAGCTCCTTAAGAGTAGAAATTATTTCATATTTGTCTTTGTATTCTCAGCATTAGCACAGAGCCTATTACCCCAGAGGTACTTAATAAAAGCTCACTGATTTGAGGGAATTTAAGCATTTATGACTTACTGGCAGGTAATCGCTTTCAAGAGGCAAACATACTTTGGATTGGAGTCACCTGCATGATCCTAGAGTACATCAAGTTACTTGGAGCTTTGTCTACAAAGTGGAACACTGTTTACTAACTCCATGTGACTAGGTGGGGATAGAAGGGGGTGAGGGGCAATCAAGACTCCTAAGGCTCTGACCAGCCAAGGTTCTCAGCACTTGCCAGCAGGAGGAGAGTCAGGACTCAAACTCATCCAAAGTCTGAATTTGTGCTAGTATCAAGTTTTATATGATGGTGAGCACATGGTAGAGTCTTAACAGATAATGAGATAAATTAAGTGGTGAGCTCTATAAAAAGTATCCATGATTAGAATTTTTTTTGATTGATATGAACCATTTTTGTTTTAAACTACTTATAATAGCTTTAAGAGAAAAGTCATTTGTTTAATAAAGTTTGTGCTCATATTCTAGGATTGCTTTCAGCAAATCTATAATAATTTCCTAGTAATTACCTTAAATTTTGATAATCTATTACAATAGAAATTTGGTGTAGCTTTGTTGTTTTGGCCTGCAGAAGAGCTTGCAGGAAAACAAGCAACTTTTAGGTCAATTTTAGTGCGGGTAAACAACTGAAGTTAATTGATTTTATTTAAACCCTTAAAACTGGTCTCCCACCATGTTACCTTCAGGGTCCTCAGTAATCCTTACTTAAATCATTGTCATTCTTAAATTTTCTTCAGGGGCAGTAGATTGTTTAAAGATTGTCAACAAAGTCACAGAGTTGATTGCCACCAAGGTAAAGTGGTTATCCTGCAAAAGAGGGCATGTACAAACTCACTGAAAACAGCTTTTCAGTATTTCCATGTAAATGAGGAGTAAAGAAGGATGCTTCATAATTGCGGTTTATGTTTTTGAACTTTCTGACATGAGTCATTGTACTTAGTTGTATTTAGTCTATTGTCACTTTGAGTGTTCTGCTGTGCATCGAGCTGGGTACTTCAGTATTTTAAGAGTCATTTCATCTGTTGCATGACTGTAGCAGTCTCATCACTGAAATTCTCCAGAGTTTATAATGTCATATGTACAAGTGCTTGCAGAAGTCCTGCTGTGCCTGACAATCTGGCATACAAAGACAATAATGAAACAGTCCTTGCCCTTGCAAAGGCCCTAAACCTAGAACTCATTTCAGTCTTTACTCAGGCTGTAGTTTGTGTGTACCAGGAACGCTAAGATGTGTCAAAATTTCTTTTCTGTTGCTGGATCACAATGGGACTTTAGCCAAAGGATTCAGCTAGTTCATTATAATTAACTACAACTTTAAAAACTGAAGCCCAGAGCCATAATCACTTATATGGGATCAGTCTACACAGGAAAAGATACATGACATTTAAAAAGGATACCAGAAAGTTTTTTTGTTAATAGGATGCTTATATTAAAATCAGTCAAAAGTAAGATTAGTTGTAACCTAGTGGAAGGAAGAAGGAAAGAAAATGATGTGCTTAGATGATATGTTTTTAACTCTTCATTTTACCATGAACAAAGATAATCTTAATTCAAGGCTTTTTCTCCACAGAAGGTTCAGTTAGCAACCAGTAACATAGGTCACAACCAGATTTCAACCTTCTTAACATCTAAATTTCTATCAATCCCTGCAAAATTTATGTAATTATAATGATGCTTTAATTTAAAAGTTATGGTGGGACTTTTTGTATTGTAGAGAAATGAAATACAATTTAAGCCCAGTTCATAGAAAATTTTATGCAGACATTAATAGTGGCACTAAACATCAATTTTTAAAATGTATACATATAATATACATTTTACATATATTTCTACATATACATATATTTCATATTAATTATCTGCAAGAAAAAAACATGGAAAAGCCTGAACTTGCTTTAAAAAACAATGTCTAGAAAGCATGATATGTGTTTCAAGTCTGTTCAGATTAAATACACTGCTTTTGATTTCCACAAAGTTGAAGGCCATGGCTACTGGTGCTTTAATATTATTTCTTACTAAAACTGTTCTACTGCCATAATCCTTCCCCTGTTAAAGGTTATGAGTAGTGTTCACAATTTTAAAGGACATATGCTGCTGAAAACACTTGAAAGCATTGGGAAGCAGGAAGATCATTCTATTATCAACTATTCTCACAAAACACAGGCTTCCAAAACCAATCTCTTATGATACTATTAAAAAAAACTGTCCAAATTGTTTTATTTTACATAAACAAGTCCTTTTTATTTGCCCCTGTTTCTCAAAATGTATACAGAAAACAGTTACCATTTAATCAGATCTTCACTTTTGCCAAGTATCTTTTCCTAGAAAATTTTCAAGAAGTTTATGAGTCTTTAAACATTAGATTTCAATATTCATCATCTTCATCAGAATCCATTACTTTTCTTCTGTTGAACTGAAGAGAAAAAATATAAGAGTACGTTACACAACAGGTCTGAATTGTAATTAAGGCTCTCTGAGAAGCAAGAAAATTTTTTTAGTTAACTTGATAGCAAAAAGTTTGATTCTTCCTTATTAATTAGTCTGAAGTAAGCTAGTGGCAGGCAAGATGAAAATATCTGTGAATATTTTAAATAAGAGTTTTGGTCCTTTTGATGTGCTACCTGACTGATTCAAGATTTATACAGTATATTTATAGAGGGAAAAAAATTTAATGAAAACTTGAATCAAATGTGGTCAAACTAGCACTGTTATTTTTACTCTTATACTTCAAAAGTTAAGGGTAAAAAATGCATTCCACCAAAATTAAGTCACAATTCTACATTTCATGAGTTGCTACTGCCAGCATTCCAGTGATGAATCTCTACGCTTAGCTTAGCTGCTCCTCAGGCAAAAAAGTCAGAGTTCTGTCATTTGGCTGGTAAGATAGCCTACACCTTATGCTTTGCCTTTGAGAATTCAGCCCAAAACCTCATTGTGGTGGGAAAACTTTAGTGAAAGGGTTGTGATATATGAGTAGCATTAGTTTTAGTAAAAAAGATTTTTTTAATGCTTATTTTTACAATATTCAGGTTACTTCAAGAATACTTACCTTAACTGTTATTTTCTTTTCTGTTTGCTGACTTACTTTTTCAAGAATTTCTATCAATCCTTGCTCTGTTACCTGGGGTAAGAGAAATGGAATAAAAGTAATTACTTCTTCCTTATACATGCAGTTTAAGGGCTGGATGTATTTTTTCAAGATTATTAAACCATTATACATCTCAACACAGGCACTCTAAAATACCTGAGTCTCATTCTTGAATTTGGAAATGATGCCATAACTAAAGTTAAGACCCAGGCATGCCTACTGCCAGTGAAGAGTGTCTTCAGAGTTTGTGAAAGCTATATGAATGGGCTTACCTTACAGGAAGAAATGGAAAGCCAGACTTATGAGTGACCAATGGCCCAGTGAAATAACCATTTTGGGTAAGGGTTTTTATTGTACTTTACTTATGAAGGTTTCAACAAAAAGCCTTTCTGAACTTCTGCTTAATGTTAGTACCTTCCCTCTATTGATGATATCCAATTAATCATGTATATATCTTGCTTGTATGTAGTTATTTGCATGTTATTAACCTCCTCATCTCCATTAGACTGAGCCTTAAGAATAGGGAATGATTTTTTTCCTTTCTTTGTATCCTCAGTGCTTAACACAATGACTGGCACATAGTAGATAGTTAAGAAATGCTTGCCAACTGCCTAATCCTTTGTGGTTTACCTATGTAAATAAGATCATTCAGGAACTCTGCTTCTCTAAAATTGTTTGGCTTTTAGTTATTGTTCTGGGAATTTAACTAGGCAACATCTTATGACCTATTAACACAGATAATCAATAAAAAGAAACTCTTTGATCTCAAAAGTCAAAGATATGAAACAATATCTGATAATAGTTAAAAGAATTTCAGGCAGACCAAGTAATTACATTTTAAGAAGGAATAAGTAGCTGATGAGATTTCTCCTGCCTTTCTTTTGCAAATTCTTGATAAAATACCCTTCTTCTATTGGTCTGATGTAGCAGAGATTTAACTTGGGAGAATATGCTTCACTGACAGAGAGAGAGGCCAAGTACTCACTTTTCCACTCAGCTGTCCATATCTTGCCATCTGTATGAGGTAGTTTTCTACTGCTTTGGCCTTTTCTGGCTTTACAAGTGCTAAATTACTTACTGAGATAGAAAAACAAAAAACACAAGATATAGATAGAGATACATACACATTAACCAAGATTTATATTCCCAGTCTTTGAGGCACCAATACTAAACAAACACCAAGAGCTGTCACATTGCTTTAATTCCAAGTAAGTGCCAAAATTTATTATTCTGATCATAAATTCCATGTAAATAAAAAAATTTATTCTTTATCATTTACTAATTATGAGCTACAAGGGCTGTCTTACTGTACTT
>CM053769.1:325746875-325798756 GCA_028658325.1 Potorous gilbertii | reverse complement strand
TGCATACCTTTTGACCTAGCAATACCACTTCTAGGGCTGTATCCCAAAGAGATCATAAAAATGGGAAAAGGACCCACATGTACAAAAATATTTATAGCAGCTCTTTTTGTGGTGGCCAAGAACTGGAAATATAGGGGATGCCCATCAATTGAGGAATGGCTGAACAAATTGCAGCATATGAATGCAATGGAATACTATTGTGCTGTAAGAAATGACAAACAAGCAGACTTCAGAAAAACCTGGAAAGACTTATATGAACTGATGCTGAGTGAAGTGAGCAGATCCAGAAGAACATTATATAAAGTAACAGTCACAGTATGTGAGGACTATTTTTGATAGACTTAGCCCTTCATGCAATGCAAGGACCTAAACATTTCCAAAGGACTCAGGATGCAAAGTGCCACCCACATCCAGAGAAAGAACTATGGAGTCGGAACACAGAATGAAACAGATTATTTTCTCTTTTGTTATGTTTTGCCTTGTTTTGTTTTTCTCATGGTTTCTCCCATTCATTTTAATTCTTCTATGTAACATGACTAATGTGAAAGTGTATTTAGTGGGAATGTATGTGTAGAATCCATATAGGATTGCATGCCACCTTGTGGAGGGAGGGAGAAGAGAGGGGAAGAAAATTTGGAACCTATGGGAAGTGATTGTTTAAGACTGAAAACAAATAAATTAATAAATTTGGGGATAAAAAGGACTCACCTCAAACATTATCTTCTATGTACAGATTTCTCTGATCACTGCTCAAGCTGCTAATGCCCTTCATCCCAGAAGCATTTTGTATATATTCTTGTATGTATACATACTATATGGACATTTTGTCTCTCTGACAAATATAACCACGTAAAGGGCAGGAGATAGGCTACTTTTGTCTTTGAACCCCAGCACCTAGCACAGAACTGGTCACATGGTAAGTGCTTAATCAAAACTTATTGATTGATGAAATTTCCCTGGTCAATACTCCCGCCCTTCTCCATCCTTTCTACTGGTATAAATCCTGCTGAAAGTCTCACTGATGAGGTTGGGGGTGATGGTGACCCCAAAATACTGACAGTCCGGGTTGTGCTTGAATGAATTCGACTCGAGCCTTCTTAAAGCCAAAGAAAACAAAGTTTATTAAAGATTTGCCATACTGGATTGACTCTTAAGGAGCCTAAGCATTTGTGATGCTTGTATTTACAAGCGGGCCAGACAGAATCTCAGCTAGACAGAGTCTGAGCTGGATTGCACCTGAGTGCCTTCATGGAGGCGAGATGGAACTAAATACAGAAAAGACTATCAGAGGGATCTGGGAGGGTAGTCTAGACTGATGAGGGATTTAGGAAGGGTCTTGAGGAGAAATCCAAGGAGGGAATCCAAGGAGGGTCAAAGTCTGGAAACTATCAGGAGATATCAGACAATGGAGGGTTTTGGTGGGAAGCAGGTGGGGCAGCGTTGGAATGAATACAGATCTTGATGGGAGTAGTAGGCAGTCTGGGGAATGGGGTTTTGATGGGACCAAAAGTGGGGGATGCAACAGAGACCTGAGCAGATTGTTAATGAAAAACCCATGGGCTTCCTGAGACTGCCAGAACAAATGGGAAGATTAGATTTGAGTAATCAAGGCCAGATTAAGTGGGAAGATTCAAGGGGAGCTCAAGGAGGCTCCCAGAGTCTGAACCCCATCATCACCACCACATAAAGATTTTCAGGTTTTCTTTCCAGAGTTTTTCCACATATGTATTACTTCCCCTCCCAAGTCCATATCTTTGTACTGTCTGTTTCTCATATGTAAAATGCTTTCTCTTCTCACTTCCATCTCTGGGTTTTTTTCCAACATTCAACTCAAACCCACTTCCTACACTGAGTCTTGTCTGCTTCCCACTCTGCACAGCTGCTAGCACATTTCCTCCCCAAACTCTTTCATTCTTTTGGTCTGTGTGTATATGTATACATGTTATTTCCTCTATTAGAATATAAGTTCCCTAAGGGTAGGGAACGTGTTTCACTTTTGTCTTTGCGTTCCTAGCTTTTGGAACAGTGGTAAGCCCCAAATAAATGCTCAGTTTGCTGACTGATTCATATGGCACTTTTGAAAAGTACTTTACATTCTTTACTCTATATTAACTTTTAAAAAAAATTTTTAAAAACAACTAAAAGTTACTTGTAAATAACAATGACAATTTCTTTTTTAAACTCTGGAAAGAAGTCCTGAAAACTTTATGTGACAATGATATTTGCACAGAACTTAGAAAACCCAAACTCCTACCTCTACCCATAATTCAACAGAATGGGGAAAGACTTCCTGCCAAGATGACTGCCTGAATACAGGCAGGTGGCTAACCTCCTCCTCACTTGGGCTATTAAAAACAAACAAATATGACTATTATAAATACCCAAATTAACTACAAGGACCTATGAAGGAAGGCACTGTCTGCATCCAAAAGAAGAACTGATATACAGAATTATGTATAAAATGTTTTTACATATGTACACACATATTTATATCTAATGGTCACCATCTCTAAGGTGGCAGAGGGAAGAAAAAAGGAAAAATAAAAGAGTTACATGACAACTTTATTATATATTTAAAAGGAATAGAAAGTTAAACATAATAGATTAGTGATTTCATGTACAATCTTTTTTTCTATTTATTTTTAAGTTCAGAATAAAACAAACAAAATTTCTAAAAAAGGAAAAAAATTCAATGTGTAACATTTAAACAAAAAGACAAAAAAAATATTTAAATTACACTAAACTGTATAATGATCAAGAAATCAATGATCCTAATCCTGAAGAAGAAATTAAAGGGAGCGGAGGGGAAATCAAACAACTGGAAACTAAGATGTGCCGAGTAATTGGGAAGACTAAATGGATTGTCGTGTACATATGCAATAAATGTTGTTGCACAATAAGAAATTATGAAAAACAATTTCAGAGAATTCTGGAAAGCAAGAACTGATTCAGTGAAGTGAACAGAACAAGTTATACAAGGACTGCAACATTACAAAGAAAAAACAACTCTGAAAGACTTAAGAACTCTAACAAAAGCAATGCTCAACCATATTACTAAACAAGTTACCTACTTTCTCACAAAGAAGTGACAGAATCAAGGTGAAGAAGGAGACATGCATTATTGAACATGGCTACTATAGGAATTAATTTTGTTTAACTAGACTTATTACAATGCTTTTTTCCTCCTGTTTTTAATTGGAGGAAATCGGGAGGGAGGTGACTAGCAATGGTACTATATGTCAAAAAGAAGAAGAAAAGGGAAATGAAATTCAAACATTTTTAAAACTACAGAGAGTTTGTTACAAAAGACTTCAAAAGAAGCACAAACAGGCAGGATCGTTTTGAAAATAACATTTACTTTATTTTTTTTTTAAAGCGAGCAGTGTGCAAGAGATTCACAGATTCATATACAATGCACTTTTTACATTCTACTTTGAAAATGGAAATGTTTTCTCTCTCCTCTTTACTCTGTTTTTTAAATTCAGAATAAAAAAAATTAATAGAATAAAAAAGCACCACTACGAGAGAAAGCAAGATAGATAACCTTAACATCATCATAGACTCTTTACTCTCTCACCCCATAAGTCTAAGTAGTTGCGAAACTTGATGTTTCTGTCTTGACCTCTCTTGCATCCAATCCCTTTTCTCCACCCATACAGCTACCATCTAGATTTTTGCAACATCCTAACTGATCCCTCTTATTCAAGTCTCTCACCACTCTAGTTTATCCTACACAATGTAGGATATCAAAGTAATTTTTCTTTATCATACATGTGACTCTGTGACTCCTCTCATCAATCAACTCCAATAGCTTCTTGTTACTGTTAGGATAAAATGTAAACAACTCTGCCTAGCTTTGAAATTTAGCCCAACCTATCATTCCAGCATCATTGGACTTTATTCCCCTTCTTGCACTCCATGATATAGCCCAAGTGGGCTCTTTTCCTCACACATGACCTTCCATCTCCCATCTCCTTGCCTTTGTACTACCTCCCAAACAATTTTGTATTTAACTTTTTGTTCATGTTTATATTTATTACTTTATATTTATCTTAAATATATTTTGTATGTATTTATGGTCTTCCCCATATGAACACAAGCTATTTATGAGTAGAAATTGTTTCATTGTTTGTACTTGTATTGTATATTAGTACTTGGCATAGGATAGGTGCTTAATAAATATGTGTTGATTGATTATTGAACAATTAATTGATTGAATTATTCAAACTCCTATCTCTCACCTATCACTATGGAAGGAACATAATAGGGAAACTGCTCAGTGTGGTGAAAGTCTTTTGTAACATATTTTTAATGTAGCCCTCTGTCTGTCTGCTTTGGTTGAAAATGAATGCCAAAGCCTCACCTGCTGTAATGCTAAAGGGAGGAAATGGTGTTCATTCCTTCTTCTGGCCCCTACCTTTGGAATGTGAAGTGCCAGATTCTTCCCATCTCCTTCTTATTCTTTTCCCACTATGCCAGATCTATTCCCTAGTCTCTACCTGCGTGTGTGGGGAACAACAGTGGGAATCACAGCATAGCATAATAGCAGAAAATTATCCCAAATAGCAAAATCACTTTCTGACTCATTTTTCAGTCTAGAGCATTAAAAAAAAGAGTTTATTTCTGCTTTTGGGGAAGTTTATTTTTAAAATTAATAAATCAAAACCATAATATTCTCCTATGATTTTAACTTAGGAGACTGTGGAAAAGAATTCACTCCACTGGAACCTTTAGACAAAGAATGTCTGTCCTCTCTGTCTCTCTCTACATGCCACAGACCATTCACTGTCTTCTTTCTCACTTATAAATCTCCTGTTTGAAATTAAGACATATATGAATCCAAAAGCAGTTAAAATTGGTTTTATTTTTATCCAGACTGAGCTGGCTTTAAATTAGCAATTAAATTGAGAATTATGAACACATTTAAAGAACATAAAACTTTTGGAGTAAATCTCTTGCCACTTCAGGCAAAAAAAGGGAGGGGAGGTTGAGGGAAAGGGAGTTAAAGTATTGCCTTTTCTCAGAGATAAAAAGTTCAGCCAGTCTCTATAATCCATTCCAACCACACTTTTAATTAGCAATCCCAATATGTAAAGGCATTAGATGATATGGGGGGCCAGCTGTCTGTTATATTCAGTCCTCAGCCTGTGAACTTGAGTTATAAAATGCCTACTAGGGTGTCTCTTTCTCTCTCCTTCCATTTATATTTTTCATGTTGCATCATCTCTAACCACAAATGAAACCAAAAACTAAAATCCCTACAGCAGAACTCTCTTTTAACCCTGTTACACCTTCAAACTCAAAATAGCAACCCAGGCAAGGTTCCATCCTGACAAGGAGAACTTCTAAGTCCATCATGCCATTTCTCCAAGTTGGAGAGATGCTACCTGATCCATTCTTCCCCAGGCTTTGGAATTTTGCCATCCCTTGCAAAATCAGCTATAGTACACCTGACCATCTAGAATTATATAACCGAGATCAACATAAACATCAACACTTAAAGGTAAAAGAATGGTTAACCCAAAGTCCCAGATAATTACATTAGGGTGCCATTCATTGGAACCATACATGAACATTCAATAAACATGCACAATGCAAACCCTGGCTTCACAGATATATGCAGGATAAAATTCATGCATGTGTCACAACAGTATATGTTCTACAGAACATAAGCAAATATGTATAACAACAAGAAAAAGTTTTTAAAATTTAACATCAGTAGGCCAACGTAAGAACAGAATGTACAGAAATAGCAACCTATGTACAAATAAACATATGGCAAAACTATTCATAGATAATAAACTAACATAGCTATAGAGCATTTATTAAGCTCCTGCTTTGTAACAGGCACTACTATAAATACTGAGGATAAAAATGTAAGGAAACCAAAAAGACCCTGCCCTCAAGAAGTTTACATTCTAATGGGAGAAAACAACACATAAAGGGGAGCTTAAAAGGATGTATAAGCATGGTAAAATGGTTGAAAGATAATCTAGACATAGCATGGAGGTCTCCTTTCATGAAAGAAAAGATGAAAATTTTACTCTCAGAGACAGAGGACCCAAGGGTGGAATCCTAAGTTCTGAATTCGGAGAGATGAGCATGATGACCAAAGTCCAGGGAGAAGAGTAAGGAGATGGTAGGGAAGGGGCTTAGAGGCCTTGTTTTGGGCAAGATGAAACAAAAGCTCACTATAATGCATGTATAATATTTATTCAAAAGTATAAATAAACATGATTATGAACATTAAAAAGGGGCAAGTAGGTGATGCAGCGGATAGAGTGCAGGGCCTGGAGACAAGAAGACTCATCTTCCTGAGTTCAAATCTGGCCTCAGACACATACTAGGTATGTGACCCTGGGAAAATCACTTAACCTTGTTTGCCTCAGTTTCTCATCTGTAAAATGAGCTGGGGAGGGAAATGGCAAGCCCCTCCAATATTTTTGCCAAGAAAACTCCAAATGGTCACAAAGAATTGAACGTGACTGAAAAATGATTGAACAACAAATTGAACATAAAAATATAAACATATTAAAGCATGAAGCAATTTTTATGTATATGAATAAATGTATGCAATTATATGCAAGGCACATGTTACATGAGCATAAATTAGCATTATCGTCTGGCTACATGTATAACTCTTTATTCAATTTCTCTTGGGACACTGCAAATTAGTCTGATCAGTAGTCAGGCATGCCTAGCTCTTCTGTGATCTGCTTACCTCCTGGCCTCCCTACCTATAGAAGTTGATGCTATGGGTATATTCTAATCTTCATCACAACTATAGTCTTGCCTTTCTAAATGCAAACTAGTAGAGGACCTTGGTTGGCTAGCAATGCGACTATGCTCTATGGGGGTGTGTCTATCCCTTAGGAATCTCTACAATTAAAATACTAGACAGAAAAGGTGTTGCCTATGAGTTTCATCTCCTCCTATTATTTGAATTGGCTACTGACTTATACCACACCTGACATGTTTCTGTGCCATTATCTGTGTCATGCAGTTTTTGCATGACTGTCAGTCAATCAATAAAGCATTCAATTTCTGCTATGTGCCAGGCACTGTCCTACATGCTAGCAAGAGCTCTCTTCTGCTTAGAGTTTGCTGAGGTAACAATCAATTTTGACCATCTCATCAGGAAGGTCAATTAATTCAGTTATAAATAAATGGCTACAGAGTACCCATTAGTCTCTGGAGTCATTTTGCAAACACAGATTGCTCAATCTCTCCACAACTAGGTGTAGAGTAGTTTTCCATTGATTTGCTAACTTGTATATTGGTGGAACAACCAAATTTCTCCACAAAACTGTTGCCCTGTTGAAGGTCTAGACAATGAACTTGAATATTATGTTGTTCACCTCTGTCAGTATCCTTCTAGGCTGAAGTTGTAACTAGATGACAGGTTGCCTTTAGCTTCTCTCCCAATCAAAAGATGTACTGTTTGTTAGCACCTAGAGGCTTTCTGGTCCTAGAGACTCACTAGGTCTCAGAGCAAGTCAATAGGTAGGAGTGATGGTTACTGTCCAATCGTTTTCAGTTGTGTCCAATTCTTTGTGACCTCATATGGGGTTTTCTTGGCAAAGATACTGGAGTGGGTTGCCATTTCCTTCTCTAGCTCATTTTATAGATGAGGAAACTGACCAACAGGGGTAAAGTGACTTGTCCAGGGTCACACAAAAGTGTCTGAGGCCAGATTTGAACTCAGGAAGATGTTTCTTCTCCATCTACTATCTACACTATCTACTGTGCCATCTAACTGCCCAGGTAGAAGTGGCTTACACCAAAAAAAAAATCAGTAGGTAGGGTGTGGCAGCCTGTAGCTTCATTCCTGGTGAAGTTCTCCATGTGTACTAGGAAGCTGTACAATGATTCCATTAAGATTTTTGCTTTGTTTGTAGTATACAAAGGTTGAGGACTCTTTTACTCATGTCTGTAAACAACTAGAGATTAGCTCCATCCAAGTTAAAGTCTGAGATTTCTTAGAGTACACTCTGGATGAGAACAGAGACCAAAAAGGGATATGACTATTGGATAGTTTCCAAGATAAAACCTAGATCATATCAGTTCAGAGCTGGGAATGCTGAGCCATGACTTATATAAGATTGCTTCTGCACCTGAAGATCAGGTTTTCAGTTTCCTTTTCTATTGTTTGCACCTTTCTAGGTGTTTCTTTACATTATCCTCAAGTCCTCTTCCAATCTCAGCCTTGTGCCATAGTATTGATTGGTTTGCACTTTTCCCTTTTGTCCTTTTCTGCCTCCTCTGGACTGGCTTACATGCTACATAAATTAGAATCTGAGGTGAAGGGGACCTTAGAGATCACCTCATCTAACTTCTCTTCAATATCCTCTCTCTCAACCTTCTTAAATGTCCCTGATGGTTGGTTATCCAATCTTTGGTTCTCTCTCTCCCCAAATACCTTGGACCACACTTACTTGTCTATCTGTTCTATGTCCTCAGGAAAATGCAAGCCCCTTAGTGTCATGGATTTTTTTTGTCTTTGTATCCCTAGCACCTAGTACGGTATCTTCACAATTTACATCTTAATAAATATTTGCTTATGTGATTTGAAGGAAAATCTGTTTCTTCCTTCAATTTATATAAGTGGTATAAGATATTTTTACATTAATCTTGAAGATATGTTTAACACTGCCTTTGTGCTGCCTCTCTTGCTCACATTCATACTGTTAGGTTGAGTCCCAAAGGGTAATAAATTATTCATTCTCTTTGTGCTTCTAGTGATAATCTTGAGTAGCTGGGATTTTTAGTATTGTCATTCATAAACCCCCACCCAATATGCTCCTATTATCAATCAGCCAAAACTCCATTAGCTTTTAGAAGAGAGGTGTACTGAGAAAATATAGCAAGAGAAGTTATTATAAGACAATCTCTCCAAAATGGAACACCACTCCTCCCTTGAACACACGAGGTCCCTGAGGTCCTGGGGAATAGGGGCTCAAACTTAACATACAAAGGCAGTAAGGCACACATGCACAGATTACATGTGGCCAAGGCAGTCCTTTTCTCCCCTTTTGTGGTATTTAGCTCTCTGCTGGGCTCCAAGAACCAGTTCTTTTTTAAAGCTGTAACCTGTGCTTTTCTTCCTCACAAGTCGTCACAATCTCTGAAACTACCATCATTCTTGGATGACCGTCTTCTCATCTCCGTCTGTAGGTCCTTCCTCGGCTGTCGGCTACTTTCATTCTAATGAGCACTGTTACTGACTCTGGTTGTTGATGGGACTTCTGATGATTCTCTCATCTCTTGAGTACTGCCTTCTCAGAATATTCAATCACCTAAGATCAGGGAAAAAAATAAACAAAAGAAACAGAGGTACCTGTTGTGAGCTCTGAGACATAAGGTGTTCAGGTGTGAGATAAAATTTCTACCCTTTCCATTTTAACCAAAAAGCATCTTTGGGGAAAAAAATAGTTCTTCTTTGTCCTAGTACCCACATATTTTTATGAGGAGATCAAAGAATATCTTGTATATTGGGGTATAAAATAAGTGATGTTGATATTTGGACAAACCCAAATCCCTCCATACATTTGCACAATTCTTATGCATGCCCTTCAGTAAGTTCTTCATATAGGATCCATCCAGTGTTCAAGAGCTTCTAGGTTAAACTACCCATTAAACTATATTATTATTTATATTATGTTATTGAACTATACCTCTGCTGCTCCAGTGCTATATAAGATTGGCATACATTATCTCTCGTCATAATGTAAATGATTCACTGTTTTAAGCTTATATGGCATCACTGGGAGAATACTGATTTAAAGATGAAGTTTTGTTTTTTGTTTTTTTGGGCTCAATGACCGCACTGTCCAGTTTCCCAAATGGGATCTAGCCCATTCTCTCCCTCCTACTTAATTGTATGATGAACATATTGTTCATCTGCAGCTGTTGTTCAAGATAAATATACGAATGTACTAACTCAGTGGGCTGTCCATCCAGCTGCATGTCATAATCCAGGCAACAGGAGCTTTTCAAGTGTCCACAGGATGGATAGTTAGAGCAATTTCTTTGGCATTGCTAGAGATTTCACTCATGAAGTTTTTGTAGTGTTCCAATGCACAAAACAATGAGTACATAATTTCCAAATATGAGCATTTGGAGACCCTTCTTTGTAAATTATGCTCAAATAAATATCATCTCAGGTGTGGAACAGGAGAACTCTCTAAGGGTGTGACTCCTTGGTCTGTGAGGTGCCTTACAGTTGGCCACATCGAGAAGCATAAAATTTGAGAGAAAGAAAAGTGGAAGGAATACAGCAGAGAAAATCACCTGGTTGTGTTAACTAGCCTTAAGATGAAATGGTGCCTATTTTTTACTATGGCTCAAGGGACAATCATTTACATACTTGAATGAACTTTGATTTTACCCAGTGTAGCAGTAAGAAGCTTTCAGAAGAGATCTATTCAGGAATATGACCTAAAATTACCACTAGAGGATAACTTTGATGTTGAGATAAATTGGCCAAAAATTAATTTGTACCAACACAGATAGCCTTCCACTAAGAGGGGACAACATGGAAGGTTACTACAGCACCACAATGTATTGACAATTTGTTTTATGGAGAAAATATCTTATTTGTTTATGAAAATCAAATAAATTACTCCTTGGCCATTACCTTGGATCAATGAGCTTACTATTAAGTGCTTACTATATAGCAGGCGCTAGACAATTTGGAAAAGACAATTTGAGGGGAAACATTCTAGTGGATGGAGTGCTGAACCTATAATCAGAATACTTTGAGTTATCTCCTTTCTATTAACTGTGCGACCATGAGGAAGTCACCTAACTTCCCTTGGCCTCAGTTTCACCACCTATAAAATAGGACAATAATTCCTTAAGTACCTATTTCACAGTGTTGTTCTGTGGTTGATCTCACACACTGCTGCATGAAACACGCATGGATCTTAGAAAAGAAAACGCAATCACACAGACAACAAATGGCATATCTCTTATTTAGTAACTGGCTATAATATTCTAATAAGCAAAAAAATGTTTGGCCTCCCCAAAGACTTTATCCATTCCACATCAGCTGTTTGTACAGCACTTCTCTAAGGGCCATCAGCAAGTACACATAGATAGCACTTTTCACTTGGGGCAGAGAGTAAATAAATAAGCCAGCAGCAAAAGAGCTGTGACAGTGATAGACGCAGATGGAAGGTTAAGTTGGAGAATTGTAACCTTCAATTTGTGTTTCTGAGTCAATCAACCCAAAACATGTTGAAGATAAAAGGCACAAAACATATTTTCAGTTTCATTGGTTGAGTGTGGAGAGGCTACAGCAGAGAACCCAGGATATCTCGAAGTCACCCATGATGTTGGGAAATTGGGCCAGGCCAGGGAGGAGCTCACCTTGGGTCAAACTATCCTTAAGTGTGCCTTCGGGAATTACATAATAATTTCCTATATAATTATTCCTGTACAATTATTCTTGTTAACGATACATTAAGCGCAGTTGTTCCCACACTGCTGAAAGGTTGCAAGCTTTGCCAACAACAGGGGTCAAAGTCCAACCCTCCCCACCTTAGTTATGGCTTTTGTTGATTATGGCTAGATCATGGAAAACTTAAACGCTAGGCAAGAGAATATGACAGAATCCTGAAGAAGGACAACATGGCAATCTAACAAGTTAATTTCTTTTTGTTTCTGTTCCATCATTTTTCAGTTGTGTCTGACTCTTTGTGACCCGATTTGGGATTTTCTTGGCAAAGACAGTGGAATGGTTTGCCATTTCCTTAGCTTATTTTACAGATGAGGCAGAAGGATTGATTGACTTGCCCAGGGTCATACAGCTAGTAAGTTTTTGAGTCTGGATTTAAACTCAGGAGGATGAATTTTCCTGATTCTAGGCCTAACACTTTATTCTCTGAACCACCTAGCTAAATGATCTAAATACTCCCTCTCAAAAGTTTACTTCTAAGGAGCATATAATTATTATAGAGTTCTTAAGAGTAGAATATTCACTTAAGAAATTTTTTTTGTAGTTTACCTTCTGTCCAATAACTATTTTTAGGCCTACATTTTTACAAGTCCCTTTGTTAATAAGGTTGGATCTTATTCTCCGTCCTAAGGACAGGCAGAAGTAACTAGAGTTCTGAAACATACATTGCCACACCAGTCTTATTGTTTAGTCACTGCTGGAGAGACACAGCATTTTAGTAGTTGTTCTGGTGAGTCACAGCGCACCTACAATGGCACAAAATACAAGGGGCATTTTTCTGTTAGAGAGCAGTTTGAAGTTAATTCAGTAAATCTTTTCTATCATTAGTCACCTAGTTTTGATCCCATAAAGGCAACATGCTTTAATGGATATTTAAAAGTTCCATGTGAATTCTCTGGTTTTCTGTTTAATTAATCAAACACTGCAAAGCTCTGAAAAGTACAGAAGTGGGGAGTAAAAGATAACCTACCCCCAAAGTGAGCCCCTGGACGTGTAATGGCACAAATACAGGGCCATCATATCGGCTGCCTTACCCACAGAAATAATTTACTGTGGATAACACAGAACCAAGAAATGTATCCGTGAGGTGGCTAGAGATTAAGTATATGCCATACAAAATGAGGGCAGAGTTCAGGTGAATGACTTCGTATTTCTTGGAACAAAAATGAATTTCTGAAGGAGAGAAGTGGGCATATCAGGAATGTATTTCAGCCTGGGCCTCAGAGATCCTGGGTAATCCTTTTTCTCTATTGATTCTCTAATTTTGTACTTCCCACATTGGCTGTTCCAAACTTCCACTGTATATCAAATCCATTATCCCTGCTCTTTTAGCAAATGAGTTCCCCTCCTGAAATGACCAATGTCATTCAGCATGATCAGCTTGATCCAAAATAATCTGTCTCACAATCTGTGCTTAGACCCATCTTTTCAAACTTCCAAATAAATCTTAGAGAAAAGTAAGTCCTTTCTCTTTTCCCAAACTAATTCTGCATATTAAGTTGAAAAGGGACTATTATTCTTCACAGACATGATCAGGCATCTTTCTCAAGGATGGAGTGAACATTTCCTTCCTTAACAGTCAAAAATGCAATGTTCTCTCTCAAAAAAAAGCATCATAAATATACTTATATGCCCTTGGTTCACTTTGGTTCAGCAACACATTGAGTTCTCTCCTAAAGCAACTAGTTCAGTTCATACTGAATAGACAGAAGATTCTGGTTCCACCCTCCAAGGACTGTCTCCTGTTCACAGCTCTGATATACTTAAGGTTTAAACCACATCTAGTTCTAGTTAAAATTGACTGCCCTCCTACACCCTTCTGCCTATCCTTTCAATCCCACCTCCTCTCCTACCTCTTCAGGGACTTTGTTCCTCTCCAACACAAGATTTCTTAGTCTTTTTTGTGTTATGGACGCCCTTTGCCAGTATGTTGAAGTCTATAGATTACTTCTCAGAATAATATTTTTAAATACATAAATTAAATACATAGGATTACAAAGAAAACCAATTGTACTAAAATATAATTTTCAAAATATGACAAAAAAACCCAAGTTCATGGAACCCAGGTTAAGAACCCCTGCTGAACCTTTTCCATCTTTCCTCACTACAAACCTGCAGGTCTCTCATGCCTAGCCTCCCTCTTCATCTCTATCTATTGACCTTCCTCGCTTCCTTCAAGTCCCAGCTAAAATCCCACCTTCAACAGAAAGCCTTTTCCTCTTAATCATAGTGCTTGCCTCTGTTAATTATTTCCTATTTATCCTATGTGTATCTTGTTTGTACATAGCTGTTTACATGTTAACTCCCTCATTATATTGGGGGCTTCTTGAGGCCTGGGCTATTTTTTGTCATTCTTTGTATCCTTAGCACTTAGACTAACTGACTAAAGCCAACTTTATCTTTGGGAGAAAAAGACTTTTGCTTGGCCTTGATGCTGTCTCTAGCTACTATCTTTTTTTTTCCCTCTCCTCCATTTCCTTATCACTTACTCATTGATATAGTAGAAAGAGGGCCGGATTTGGATTCAGATGTCTTAGATGTAAATCTCAATTCTTCTATTCACTGAAGTTCCCTCACAGAACTAAAATGTATGATCTGTGTCCTATTACCTACCTGTCTCTCTCTCTCTCTCTCTCTCTCTCTTCTTCTTCTTCTTCTCTCTCTCTCTCTCTCTCTCTCTTTCTCTCTCTCTCTCTCTCTCTCTCTCTCACACACATTGACAAACATAATGACCTGCTTACAAATGAAAGAGAAATCTAAACAAATCTTAGCCTGAACCTCATGGCTCTCTTTTCACATTGTGTTTCTTTTTCTGAGCAGAAGTGATCAGATCCAAATGGGGTTCTTCATCTCCAAAAGAGTTTCTTGTATCATTTTCTCTAGCTCTTCACATCCCTATCCAATTGCCTTAGGAAAAATCATTTAAATCTTTTGTTTGCCTCATATCTATGGTTTCCCCAAAAGAGAGCAGTAAAAATATGCAATATGAATCAGAAAGAGGACGGCTATTTATTTCTTCCACACTGAAGAAATACTAGATATAAAAATTCATAAACATGCATCAAGAGAGCCTCAGAAAAGGACACTTATGGATATACTTTTCCAGGACGCTGATACTTAAAACATCAAGATATAGTGCAATTTGCAGAACTCTTGAATAGTCACTTTACATTTCACCTTAGCTCTTCACGGTCCAAACAGTTCCTTCCAGAGTCATGCATTCTGGCAACCTCAACCAAGGGCTGAGCTCCTTCCTCTGATAGTTAATCTCTCTAATGGGAAAACTCCTCCTCACACTAGACCAAGAGACTCAGAATCTTTGGACCTCTGTATTCATGAGGTTATCTCCAAGGCAGAATATGTCCCTCTCAGAATCAATTAGGTCACCTAGGCTCAGAGAAGGAAATCAAAGTACAAAAGGCAATGTGGTACAACAGAAAGAACACCAGACCTGGGTTTAATCCTGCCCCTCTTATTTACCATCTATGTAAAACAGGGCAAACCATGTAACTTCCCTGGACCTCACCTCCTTCATCTGTAAAATGAAGGAGTTTCAGGTGTTCTTACAGATCTGAGAAGGCCCAGGCTCAAATTCACCTAAGTGCACACATACGCTTTAAATGCTGTGAGCTCAAGCTTCACCTTTTCTCCAGAGCAGAAACAAGGTACTACTACTTCCTCCTGTCTCATGGGAAATCTAGAAAGAACAGCTTATACAAAAGAGAATCAAAGGAAGAAAACGAACTGGATTCTACCTCTCCTTTTTAAACTGATGCAGCCTCTCTTCCATTGCTGTCACAGGGCTAAACGGAATGTAATGGAGACTGGTGTGTGCCTAGAATGCATCAGTGGGCTCAGTTGATGTAAATCCCCACATGGAGAAGCTGAAGAGTCTGTTTCTAATAAAGTGATGATTACATAGAATAGAAATACCTTGGAGACACTGTGGAACACAGGCAGACATTCTATAACTAGTTCTAGTTCCTTTTCCTCTCCAGAAGAAGGTAAATTTTGATGGCCAGAAGCTGCCCAGTTAACCTGAGGTTTACTGGCTAGATTTCTTTTTCTGTCTTCCCTAAAACCTTAGACTCAGGGCACTCTGAAGCCCAGAGATTGAACAACGGGTTCCTGCTCAAACTCCACTCAATGGCTGTTTTTGGACTCTCCTGGCAAGTGAATGTCAATAGTAACTGTTTCAGTAGTTCATTCAATAGACATTCAATAGAATGTCAATAGTAACAACAACCCTAAGGTTCCTGGACCTTCCAGCTTTATTTTTTTCTTTTTCTTTTCTATGTAAAGGGGCCATCCCCAGACTACTTTTTACAGAGGCCTATTCAGTGAATGGGCTTTACCTCACTTTAAGTGAATATCTGAAAAGACCTTAGCATAAAAGGCCAAGGTCTCACATTGCATCCTAGGTCATCTCCAGTCATCCTGATGAATATCTGGTCACTGGATTCAGTTGGCTCTAGAGGAGAAGTGAGGCTGGTGACCTGCACAGCCCTCCCTCACTCAAAACAAAGTCAAGTGCAAGTCATATCATCATTTCTCTGATGTGACGGTCCTCTTCGAAAACGAAGAACTAACGTAAGTTCTAGTTTTACTCTACTAACCACGTGGTTAGGAGAAGCCTTTTTTTTTAATTGGCTGTGTCACTGGAACTGGTGACACCTTCAAAAAGACCTAGTAAGCCTCAGCCATTCTCTTGATTCTGTCTGGCTGCTCTGCTCCTGGTTTGACTGTTTTGTGGAGCAAAGCATTTGTGAGGGACCTCTGTCTCTTCTCTGCATGGAAAAAAGTCATGAGTATTCTCCCTTCCAAAGCCATGTGGTTCCAAGAAAAGGGCTTTGTTCCTAGGCCTCTGCTTTTGCTCTTTTCCCTTCTACATGAAGAAGGATTGGAGGCTCTGACATTGTGAGGTTTTTTATTTTTTTCGTTACATTTTAAGTTCCAAATTGTTTCTCTCCCTCCATCCCCATCCCACACTAAAGAAGGCAGATTTATAAATATATGTAAAACCATGCAATGCAGACTTCCATGTCTCAGATCTTTCTCTGGAGATGGATAGCATCTCCCTTCATAGGTCCTTTGTAATTGATCTGAGTATTTGTAGTACTCAAAATAACTCGGTTGTTCACAATTATTCTTTGAGCAACATTGTTGTTACCATATGCAACGTTCTCTTGTTTCTGCTCATTTCACTTTTCATCATTTTTCTAAAATCAACCAGTCATCATTTCTTATAGCACAGTAGTATTCCAACATAGTCAGATACCACAACTTGTTCAGTCATTCCTCAATTGATGGGCATTTCCCCAATTTCCAGTTCTTTGACAGCACACAGAGCTGCTATAAATATTTTAGAACATAGAGGTTCTTTCCCTAATCATCTCTGCAAATAGACCTGGTGTCAAAGGGTATAAGCAGTTTAATAACTCTATAGGCATAGCTCCAGATTGCTTTCCAAAATGATTGGCTCAGTTCATAGTTCCACCAACAGTGTATTAAATGCCAATTTTGGCACATTTCCTCCAACATCTGTCATTTTTCCCTATCATTTTAGCCAATCTGATAGGTGTGAGATGATATCTCAAAGTTGTTTTAATTTACATTTCTCTAACTAATAATGATGTAGAACATTTTTTCATATATATTATATATACACCTACATATATGTATATATAATTTTTATTTCTTCATTGAAAAATTTCCTGTTCATATTCTGCGATCATTTATCAAACTTGTGAATTTTGAAAGGTCAGGAGATCAAGTGTCTGGGTATGCAAGTACCCAGGTATTCTAGCATCTAGCTGCCCCAAACATGCTGGCATCCTGGTATATGGGTTATATAGCCAACTCAGTATTGATGCCTCAAGAAGTCAGGAGTGACCTTTAAAATACAGTCCAGCAACAGCTGAAATGAGGACTTGGCTAGCGGTGGTGTACATTTGTACATGAACTTTGCAAGACAAGTGTTATGTAGGGACTGGGTTGTTTGAACCCATATGCTATATCAGTAAGCACCCCAAGACCTACACAGCGGGGGCCTGCTATCACAGATTCTTAGATCTGCATTTATAAAAGGAAAGGCAACTTTTGAGGGGTCAACAATCATTTTAATTACATTCAATATACAGAGACCAACAGATGAGCTTCCAATTGTCTGACCATTACATTCATATATACATAATTACCAGAGAGGGAAGCACCAACATACGTGTTTTCAAAGCTGGGGGGGGGGCTGCTTAGTGGATTCCAGAGTCTCACCTGGCACACAAATCTTCCAAAACTAAGCCCCAAAGCAAAAGCTCCCCTCAGAGTATATATATATTTTTTCAGAACCAGAGGGCACGACCCCTTGTGCCCCAGTGCCTCATTATCCATCAGCAAAAGGTATGGGCCTTCATAGGAAACAAGCTTCCTCTAAGCAAGCCTCCTTCAGTAGCTCCACCTGAGGCCTATCAATGGGAGGGGAAGATTTTTAACTCCCATTACTTATATCTAGACTGGTTAAGAGAAATTGTACCAATGAAGTATTGTGTGGAAATATTGAAACTTTTGTTATTGCTCTATTTTCTAAGTAAATATCCTTTTATAAAAACTAGCCAAAGTTAAAATGGTTAAATGGCTCTGGGGTGCTAGTCAGTCACTAAAAATCACTACAGCTAACAGCAGAACACGGACAGTGTGAGTACAAGCCAATGACAGTAAGAGACTGTGTATATGTTGATAAGTGTTTAACTTATCTAACTAACTCAGGGGTGTGCTGGTAAGTGTTAAATAACTGGGCTCTCTAGAAAAAAAATATGCATATACAGTTTTAAGTTTACTATATGTAAATAACACTTTTTAATGTCTAGACCAGGGATGGGAAACCTGCAACCTGGAGGCCACATCTGGCCCTCTAGGTCCTCAAGTGCGGTCCTTTGACTGAATCCAAATTTCACAGAACAAATCCCCTTAATAAATGGATTTGTTGTGGACTGAGTAGAAAGGTCACAACCAAGGACCTAAAAGACCACATGTGGACTCAAGACCATAGATTCCCCACCACTGGTCTAGACAATCAACAAAACAGTAAAATCAAGTCCTGATTTGCAGCAATTGTCCATGTCTCAGATGCAAATGCTCATGCTGACAATTTAACAATAAGCTCTTGAAAACTGGTCAGAGCTGGCACCAGCATATTCCTGCCCCAAATTCTTCCAGGAACCCACAGAGCCCTAAGGGGAAGAGACAGTTTGAGTCCAGGTGAATGTGGCCAGAGCTCACTATTACAAGACCAAAGAGTAAATTGCCTCATCATCCCCAAACCCCAAGTCCTTCAGCACCGAGCCAGCATATGAGCTGAGGAACTAAACATCCTCTGTAGGATATATTCTCATTCATAGGACAGATAGATAGATAGATAGACAGACAGATAGACATATATATATATGTATATATTAGGATCTTATACCTCTTCTGTGTTCCAAATATCCTTCAGAGTACCTGAAAATATTAATAATTAGTTTACATTTATGTAAGATTCAAAAAGTACTTCTCTCACAATGGCTCTGGGTATTACCTAGTGTTCATTTTATTCTCATTTTACAGATGAACAAACTGAGCCCCAGAGCATTAAGTGACTTAGCCACAGCCACATAGCCAGAATATGTTGGAGCTGGATTCCAAACCCAGGTCTCCCACTTTGAAGTCTAACTTTTCCCCCTACACTATGTGGTCCCTCTAGGCACCCACTAAATATGTGTTAAATGATAGACAACTAATTTTCACATAAGCACAGTCCTAAATTATTAAGGTCAAATTATGTTGCACAGATCCTTTCTAAAGCTTAAACCAAAATGGGAGCCACACACACCAGTAGGACATGGCATGACTTCAAGGGATGACCAATAAAAGGGTATATGTGTGTGTTCGTCTTTATTTGCCGAAGAAGACCATGCCATCAGAGAAATAATGACATGACTTACACTTGACTTTGTTTTGAGTGAGGGAAAGCTGTGCTGGTCACCAGCCTTACTTCTCCTCCAGAGCCATCTGAATTCAGTACCCAAATGTTCATCAGGATGACTGGAGATGACCCAGGATGGTATAAATATAAGGTTGAATCTCACTGTCCCTGTGATAGCCAGTCATGAGACATGTCTCCAATATATCCTCACTACTCCTTTCATCTCTTCTTAAGGTATACTTCCTTGTTGCCACTTGGATTCCCATGGATATTCAAGTTCCTAATATCCCCCTTTCTGCTCCTCATGTCTGCCCCTTGGAGTGTTTATAACCTAACTTTAATTTAAACACCCACACCAATAACTGTGCAGACAAAATTCCCTACCCCCATTCCCTCAAATCATCTTGAGCTTGTAGCATGCACCTCTCAATCTGGGTGTACTCTGAACACCTAGGCATGAATGAGAATCCCATCTCCCAACTTTTCACTTTAGATTTGTATAAAGTGAATCCCACAGGATGAACAGACATGGATGAGTTACAATCTGCATCACAGTTCTCTTCCCCAAAATATACCCCATTTCTATCTTTCCAACCTCCCACATTTTCAATGTACTCTTTATCCTTCATTCCTTACTCAACTGAACCTGCTCTCTTCAAAGTTACCAATGATCTCTTAATTGCCAAGTCTAATTGTCTCTTCTCAATTCTCATCCTTCTTGATGTTCTGAAAACATTTGACACCTTAAACACCCTTTCCTTCTAGGTATTTACTCATTCTTCTCTGAGATACTGAAATTTTGTAACTGTATCACCAATAAAAATTTTTATATCTACGCAGCTAAAAAAGAACTGCAAAACAGACTCTTCTAACATATTTTTAAATTTCCAAAATCAAGAGTTTCAGTGGGTTTTGAACCCATTTGTTAAAACTATAAAAATGCAACACTTTCTGATTTGTTTAAGAGAACCAATTCACATCAGAAGAAATGGAAATTTACTAGCCAAATTTCAACAAACATCTTTGCATAATTGACGGATGGAATTGAAAAATGAGCATCACAGTTTAGTAAGCATAGCCAAGGACGCATTTCTTACATTTTGATCCCCATATCTTTATGAGGTATCTTTTTCTGCTGTTGACAACCATTAAAACCAAGTATCAAAATAAACTAAAATCAGGCCTCTGAATCTTTGCATCACACAGTTAAACTAATGTTTTCAAAAATAATGAAGTCTATTCAATCACCTTGTTCTTACTAAAATATCTTTATTACAGTAACATTTCAGTAGAAGTAAAAAGGGGTTTGCAGCATTAAGAAGTAAAACATCATTTCCAAAAGAGGATTTCATCTTTATCTCATTTTTTTCATTTCTATTTGTGTAACTTTTATAATATATATCATTTTAACACAGTAGTTTATATACATAATTTAAAAAGTAAAAATTAATATATTGGGGTATGTGCTTAACAACTTTTTATTGTTGGGGTACATGATTAAAAAAGTGTGGAGACACTGGCATAAAGTTATATAATATAATAAATTTTGGAATATAATTTAAACTGGCTACAACATAAAAATTAGTGGAAGTTAGATATTATAGCAATGACCTGGGTTCATTCAAGGCCTGGCTAAGATACTTTCTAGTCATGTGACCATGGGAAAGTTACTCAGCTTTGTTTCAAAAATAAGGACAAGAATAAGTACCAATATATTCATGGGACATTATAAGGAGAGTCTTTGCGAACTTAAAAGTGTTAGTTCTTACTATTATTAGCAATAATATTGTTGAGTTTAAAAAGACTGCTCTATTCACATACTAGAGCATTCATAATGCTCTGACATGGTGAGGGGGCTACTTCCCTTTCATATGAATGTGGCCATGCTTCTCTATACAGCAAAATCTAAGCATACTCAGTATTCCATAAGCCTTCAAAATCAGTTAGGAGCAGAGTAACAGAGCAAAAAGTTGTTTGTGATTCTGTTGAAGTGCAGGCCCCCTCTGTAGCATTTCTCACAGCTAGGTCTGCCAGTTGAGATAAGGAGAAAAATATGAAAACAGCAAATCCAGTCCACTGTTTCTGGGGCTGGGACATTTCATTCTCAACAATAAGGAATCCGTTTTGAAACTAATTTTAAAAACTAAGTTGCTTCAACCTTGGCCTTTTCCATAGTGTCTGAGCTGCAGAATGCCTCTCAATCCAATGGGAAAACAGAAACTTTAAAACAGAGATCTCACTCTGTGGGCAGAGTCATCCTGAAATCCATGTCTGCAGGAGAGGCAGTGTGGTACAGTCCCTAGTGGTTAGGACACTGCACTGTGTCAGAAAGATGTAGCCTCCAGTCCTACACTTAATTGTGTGACCCTTGGAAAGTGACTTCCCTTCTTAATGCCTTAGTTTCACCATCTCTAAAATGAAGCAGTTGAACTCGACAGCCTCTAAAGTCTCTTCCAAATTTAACTCTATGATCATATCTCCTGACACAGAGTTGCCACTTCAGAGAGAAAATAACATGACATCCATCCACACCCAGAAAAAGAACTATGGAGTCTAAACGCAGATCAAAGCACACTGTTTGCCCTCTCTTTTTTTTGTTTCTTCATTTTTGTGGTTTCTCCCATTGGTTCTAAATTCTTCTTTTCAACATGACTAATGCGAAAATATGTCTAATAAGAATATATAGAGAGAGCCTGTATCAGATTGCATGCTGTCTTGACGTGGGGGAGGGAAGGAATAGTGAAAAAATTTGGAACTCAAAATCTTATGCAGGTGAATGGTGAAAACTAAGAATAAATAAATAAATGTTTTAAAAAAAGAAAATAACATAGCAACAAATGGTAATAAATAGATAAATAAATGCCAATTTAATGGTCACCTAAAGTTCTACAAACATTTATCAAGCATGTGTGAAACTCTACATTGGGTAGGAGAAATAAGAAGATAAAAACCTGTTCCTGCCTTGAAGACTTTACAATCTAATGGCAAAGTGGTGGGAATATGGCATGTGCATAGAGAACTATATTATTAGGTAGAACATGATGCAGAAAAGGAGAAAGTGTGACAAAATGCTCTAGGAAAGTTTGAAGAGAGAGAGCATTCTAAACTGGAGGGATCCAAAAAGACATAACTGCTTAGAAAGTAAAAGAAGAATTGGTGTTTTAAATCTTACCGCACACAATGAATAGTGTACAAAGGCTACACCTCTAGGGTTAGACCTCTTGTCTGTCTAAACCTTGGTGAAATGGGAATTCACTGATTTTTAAGTCATATTTTCTTCATTCATAAATAATACCTCTTAGTACCTCAATACTCACTAGAGCTGTAATTTCATTACTGTTAGTATATTGTGCTTCTCATCCAGTAAATAATTTAGTATCACAAACAAAATCTATTGTGAAGCATAAATAAAATTGTGATATCTAAGTAAAACATAATTTCTTTAAAATGATAAGGCTCACTATTGTATTGGTTTGTTTCAACTCTGCTAGTAGAGTGCATATGACATGGGAGGTGAGGAAGGAAGGAAGTCTTTGAGAAGTGAAAGAAGTGTAAAAGAAAAAATCTCAGTAAAACATGTATGTTTAAAACAAAACAAAATGACAGGTCTGACAACAAAATCCATGTCAAATACAGCAGACACTGTTAGCAACATACAGTAATAATAATAGCTCACATTTATAGAATGCTTTCAGCTTTGCAAAGCACTTGAAATAGATCCTGGCAATGACTTGTGAGGTGGGAGTTACTATTATTAAACTCAACCAATGGATAAGGAAACTGTGGTTCATGAGTTTTGATGACTTATTCAGAGTCAACCGGTTCATGAATATTTGAAGCAGGATTTAAACGCTGGTTTTCCTGCTTCCAAGTCCATCATTAATTCTATCCACTTGCCCAGTAACCAAGCACATCTCCTTTCTTTCTGTTAACAATCTATAGACTCTCAAAGTGGAAAATAACATATATAACACCACACTACTGGGTGATTTGGCATAACTTTTCAGGAAATGCTCATTGTTGTTGGAAAAAAACAGAAAGGTTCTAAGTATTGGTATTGTGTCAAAATAAAATTTGTTCATCCAAAACATATATGAAAATAATAAGCATAATTCTTCTCCAACTTCTATCTTCCCTCCCACCCTCACTTCATCCATAACTAAATGTGATTTTTTCCATCTTAAATAGTATTTTATTTTTCCCATTATATGTAAAGACAATTTTTTAACATTCATTTTTAAAAATATTAAGTTATCAATTTTCTCCATCTCTCCTTCCCCTTTCTCCTCCCTAAAAGGTAAGAATTTTAAATAGGTTATATGTGTGTGATCATGCAAAACATATTTCCATATTAGTCATATTGTGAAAGAAGAAACAAATCAAAAGGGAAAAAACACAAGAAAGGCAAAGAAAATGAAAATAATATGCCTTGATCTGCATTCAGACTCTATCACTCCTTTCTCTGGATGTGGATGGTATTTTCCATCATGAATCCTTTGGAATTGTCTTAGATTCTTGCATTGCTGAGAAGAGCTGGGTCTACAAAGGTGATCATAGCACAATGTTGCTGTTAGTGTGTACAATGTTCTCATGGTTTTGCTCACTTCATTTTGCATCAGTTTATGTAAGTCTTTCCAGGTTTCTCTGAAATCTATCTGCTCATCATTTCTTATAACACATTCATATATAGTAGATTCATATACCACAACCTGCTCGGCCATTCCCCAGTTGATGGACATCACTTCAAATTCCAGTTCTTGGCTACCACAAAAAGGGCTGCAATAAATATTTTTGCACATGTAAGTCCTTTTCCCTTTTTATGATCTCTTTAGGACATAGACTTAGTAGTGGTATTGGATCAAAGGGTATACACAGTTTGATTCTCCTTTGGTCATAGTTAAATGCTCTCCAGAATGATTGGATTATTGTCACAATTTTCCCACATCCTCACCAACATTTATCATTCTTCTTTTCTGTCATATTAGCCAATGCGATAGGTGTAAGGTGGTACTTCAGAGTTGTTTTAGTTTGCATTTCTCTAATCAATAGTGATTTAGAGCACTTTTTCATATGACTATAGATAGCTTTGATTTCTTCATCTGAAAACTAACTGTTCATATCCTTTGACCACATAAATGTGTTTGGCATTCCTATACAACATATAAAGCCAATTCCTGGCATTGCCATCATTGTTATTTATTGTTGTTAATAATAATATCTAGCATTTATATAGCACTTTAAAGTTTGCAAAGCACTTTACATTTATTATCTCATTTAATCCTTCTACATAATTCAGTTTAGGCAGAGCAAGTAACAGCCCATCCTTTCAAAGCTATATGTACTCAGACCCAGAACAGAACAAGTATCAATGGATGGGATAAAGACCCTGTAGTGTTACTATGAAAATAGCCTGACGTACTCCTGGGGGGCAGGTCTACTACATATTTTAAAGAGGTATTCATTAGTCATGTTTTAAGTGCTCCTGGACTTTCTCCAGTTGCAATGCAAACTAGGGCACAGCTGTAAAGAAGGACAAGACATTCACTAATATAGAGAAAAATACAGAAGTTTTGTTTCCCTCGCACTCCAGGACAACAACTTTAGACAACAACCTATTATACATAAAACAATGGAATCAAATAATATATCTTAAATCTTGCTCATGGTAATAGTTGCGTTTTGTTGGCCAACTGCTGTAACCAGATTAGAATTTTCTATCAATTTCAACATTCTAAAAGACTCTAAAAATGATTAGATAAATTTTTGTTTTATAGCTCAAGCCTTAAACAGATGCTCAAAGGATAGCTATGCAGTGGATAGGTCTTTGTGTAAAACATAAACAAATAATTTTTGGTTCTTTACTAAAGATGCTTAAGAGTTAGAATATACTAGCCACTAGAGACCCTACTACAAAATGAAACCTTTTTTTCCTTTGACTTGGCCTCATTTTATCTTTCAAATTTTATAAATGTGTGTTTGGGAAGGGGGGAGGGTGGAATGTTGTGAGATGGTGCTGGGGGAAGTGAAAGGTAACAATGTATCTCAGAATTCTATAACTAGCACAATAGTTGTTAATTGCAGAACTTTTAGACTTTTAGAATTTTCTAGTCAATATGGCAGTTGCAATTTGCATACATAAAACAAAGGGACTGCTAGAGTAAAATTAAAAGTTTTCTAATAACAATGTCTCATGAGTATTTTTCCACTTGAGAAAATAGATACCTAGGGAGATTTACCTTATCTGGAGATACAGTAAACTCCAAAATGGGTTTCCGACCACAAATGATGTAGTAGTTGAAGTGGAAGACCCAGGGGAAGGCAATACAATTCAGCTTAAGAGTTAAAAAGAGCACACCCAAATAAAATAAAGTTCTGAAAAATATAATCATTTAACATATGAAAACTAAGAGGAGTTCAAAGGGATGGCTTGATCTCTGTCTAGATTCCTATACTTCCTGAGGCAACCTGGCTGAGGAAAAGAAAGCATAATAGCTCCTGAGCTGAGAAGAATTTGGCAGCAAATGACAGAAAGCTTTTAAACTATTGGCTGAGAAACCAGACTGAGAAAACTGAAGCAAGCTTCATGTAGTAATGTAAACAGTTCAGCTTTAGAGAGTCTTTTATGATTTTTCTTTTCTGTTTACCTTTCCATGCTTCTCTTGATTCTTGTCTTGGGAAGGCAGATTTTTAAATACAGATCTGGTCTTTTCCTCAATATGAACTCTTGGAAGTCATCTATATCACTGAATGATATTTTTTCCCTTGAAGTATTATAGTCAGATTTGCTGGGTTGGTGATTCTTGGTTTCAATCCCAGTTCCTTTGACTTCTAAAATATCCCATTCCAGGCCCTTCAATCCCTTAATGTTGAAGCTGCCAGATACTGTGTTATCCTGATTGTATTTCCACAGTGCTCAAATTGTTTCTTTCTAGCTGCTTGCAGTATTTTCTCCTTGATCTGGGAACTCTGAAATTTGGCCACAATATTCCTAGGAGTTTCTCTGTTCAGGTTTCTTTCAGGAGGTGATCCGTGAATTCTTTCAAAATCCATTTTGCCCTCTGATTCTGTAACATCAGGGCAGGTTTCCTTCATAATTTCATGGAAGATAAAGTCTAGGCTCTTTTTTGGATCATGGCTTTCAGGTAGTCCAATAATTTTTAAATTATTTCTCCAGGATCTATTTTCCAGGTCGGTTGCTTTTCCAATGAGATGTTTCACATTATCTTCTATTTTTTCAAATATTTGGTTTTGTTTACTAACTGCTTGGTTTAACTCAGTCATTTGTTTCCCTGAACTCAATTCTCTCTTTCAATAAATTATTTTGTTCAGTGAGCTTTTGAACCTTCTCCTCCATTTGGTTAATTCTGTTTTTTAAAACCTCCTTCTCCTCATTGGCTTTTTGGACCTCTTTTTCCAACTGAGTTAGCCTCTTTTTAAAGCTGCTATTTTCCTCAGTGTTTTTTTGGTTCTCCTTTAGTAAGCTGGTAACTTTCTTTTTAAGGTCTTCTATTGCCTGAGCCCAATTTAAGTTCTCTTTGGAGGCAGAGGCCTTAACTTCCTCTGACAGTATGCCTTGTTCTTCCTCATCCAAAAGGATGGGGGGAGATACCTGTTCCCCAAGAAAGTAACCTTCTATGGTCTTATTTTTTTTCCCTTTTTTGAGCATTTTCCCAACCAGTTACTTGACTTCTGAGTTTCCTCTCCACAACCTCCTGGCCTCTGACTCCACCAAGCCAGTACTTGGGGGCTGAGATTCAAATGAGCTACTCCCAAGCCTCAGGGCTTTAGGCAGGGGCAGGGCTGCTATTCAATGTGAGATTAAGATCAGCTGCTCAGGTGGGAGCATGGCCACCACACAGGGTTCAGTTCCCTCAGGGGGTTTACGATGACACTTTCAACAATGGATGTGGGTTACTGCCTGCTTTGGGAGCCCCATCTGCTGCTGCCTCTACTGCTGCCACCTGAGGAGGCCCGAGTTATGGGGACACCCTGCTCCCCTCTCGGCCAGCCAAAAAGACCCTCTCACTGACTTTTGGCACCTGTGGGTTGAGGGATCTGCGCTGCCACTGGAGATTCTGTCCCTGAAGCCTGCTCGGATCTGCTCCTCTCAGTGCAGCATGGCCAAGGCAGGGCTGGGCTCTGCTCCATGTCCAGTGCACAACAGCCCTTTCCCATTGGTCTTTCAGGTCTCTCTGGGATAGAAACCTCTTCTTCTTCTGTGGCTTCTGCTGCTCCAGAATTTGTTAAGAGTTCTTCTTTACAGGTATTTTATGGGCTGTGGGGTAGGAACTAGCACATGTGTATCTTTCTACTCCACCATCTTGGCTCCACCCCCTTGAAGCAAACTTCAAAGATAGTGGTTGAGAGTTGGATGAGAGGAGCCTTAGTATTTTCTGGTGGAGAGAGGAGCCCACATCATAGAACCTCCAATAGAACCTGGAGGATTGGGTTGCAGGCAACACTGAAATTAGCATCTCAGCTTAAATGTTCCCTGGGAAGCTGACAAACCTGTATCCTTTCCTTTACAGGAGATAGGCTTAGTAACTACAATACCTTCCTCCCCACACAAGTGATGGAGGTGGCTAAAAGAGCAGGTATTTAAAAAAACTATAACCACAGCATGTCAGATAAATCTTGTTTCAGGGTTTTAGATAACTGAAAATAACTGGACTTGATGAAGTGATAGCAATGTCTAGTAGAAAGCAGTGGAGAATAATTCTTAACAGGGCAGGTGGAGAAGGGTGCCTGGCAGAGCAGCAGTTGGCAGAGAAAGTTGAGAACAACATGTAGCTGAGAGCAGCCAAGAGCAACATCTGGTGGAGACCAACGAAAACAACTAGGCAAGTTCTGACAGAGCAATACTATTAATAGATTATCAATCAAAAAGTACTTATTAAGCACCACATGTGCTTAAGTACTGACATCCTCAGGTTTATAGTGTCTAGAGTATGAGTTGCCTCTCCATGTATATGCCCTACTCACATGCATCACAAATGTGGATATGCTACAGAGGTCTACTCTTCCCACTAAGGGGGTAGCTAGATGATTCAGTGGGGATAGAATGCTGGGCCTGGAATCAAAAAACTCATCTTTCTGAGTTCATATCTGGACTCAGACACTGACTAGTTGTGTGACCCTAGGCAAGTCACTTTAACCCTGTTTGTCTCAGTTTCTCCATCTGTAAAATGAGCTGGAGATGGACATGGCAAACCAGTCCAGTATTTTTGCTAAGATAACTTAAATGAGGTCATAATTGTCAGAAGCAACTGAAATGATTGAACAAATTCTCACTAAAAGCATATGTACTCTTGGGAGAATGAACTCAAGAATTATGGAAAAAACATTAAATGTTTATTTTATTCACAATGATATTTTCAAAATATTTCTTTTTTACTATGAATTTGACAAAAAGCACAAGCATTTTAATATACAAGGGACAAAAAAGAAGATAAATATGTGTAGCTTATTTTTAGAAAGTATATATTATATTTAACAAGGAAGTATTTTTAAAGTGTCCTGTTTGCATTCCCTTCTGAATTCCTTTTTTCTTTCCTTTTGTTTAGGGGACAAAAACGTGGCTGTTTCTTTTTATTGAAATTTTTGGTTTCATATCACTTTTAATTCCCAGTATATATCCCTTTCTTCCCCTTTCCAGGAAGTCATTTCTTATGAAAAAAATAAAATCAAGACAAAAATTCATTTCAGCAAAATTAACCAACATATTAGCCAAGTCCAATATTATATGCATTTACATTGCAATTTAAGGTGACTGTTATGAAATCAGCATAATCTACTGCTGACTAGTCAAAGTAAAACATATCACTTGAGGCTCATGTGTTATGGTTTTCAAATAAAACACCTTAAATCTGGAAGTACCTAACTAGATACCCCAAACTGAGATGGGGGGAGGATGTGCACCCTCTCTCTCTCTCTCAGTTCATATAGATAGATAGATAGATAGATATAGATATATATATACACATATATATATGTGTGTATATGTGTATGTACATATGTATATGCATATGTATATATGTGTGTACATACATATATACACATATACTTGCATGTATGTATACATACACAAATGTATGTGTATGTGTAAATATACATATATCTATGCATATACACACAACCTATATGTATATATAATGGTGTATTGTGAATACGTACATATACATATGTTATATTTGCATATATTAAGTTAACATTAACTCTTTAGAAGACTCTGCCAATTACTGTCTTCAGAAAATCCTCAAGAAAAATAAAATGAGAAAGAACTACTCTATTATAGAAAAATTTGCCCCATTACAGAACTATTATAGAAAAATATATCTCAAAAATGTGGTATGGCCACAGAAATTCAAAGTGCAGAGGCTTAGGGAGATGGGGGCTTTCAGTCACTGCACCCAAACATTCATGGAATTAGGAATCTTCTTAAGGGAAATAGTGAAATTTTATTAAAACAATCATACAAATGCTAGTTTAAGACCATTTACCTTTTAAATGAACTATTGAAGACAAACGTGCTATTAATTTAATGAGGGCTTTGCTATATTTTAAATATAAAAAGAAAAAATATTAGAAATTAATGCTATCTCCTTTTTTACCTTAAAACTGAGACAAAAAATGACCACTGTTTACTCACTTAACTTGGATATACTAAAATTTGTGACCTGGAAAGGAGATTGCTGTTCCTTTGCAGGAAATGAAGGAAGACTATCTAGGTAGGTGGTTTTGTCACCTATTAACTGGAAGGCAGAATCAAAAGAAACTCTCCAAAAACAAGAAATGCCTTAAACTCACTTAACAAAAAAAAAATCAGAGATAAATATGGGATATATCAATGGCATTTTAGAATTTATCAAATAAACCTCTATTATACACAAAATAATCCATCCTTGGAGTCTAAATTCCTCTGGAGCTTCAAAAGAATGAGAATTTGGACATAATGCTTGTATAGCAAATCCTAATTTTTTTTAATGTTAGCGGTAATATATTATATCCTTTTTGTCTCTATTTTAAAACAAACCAATCTCCCTTGACATTATTATAATGTAGTTGGTGCTCATAATTATCTATACTCTTGGAAGCAGTCCAAGCTTATTTTGCTTGAAGTGTTCATTTATTTTATCCACTAATTTAGACAATGAGCTGTAGGTGACAAGTGAATTTTTTAAAAATACATTGGAAGAAAGGTCAGAATTAGTATTTTAAAGAATGAAAGAAGACTTTATTTCATCCTTATCACAGTTACTTGAGCCAGGACTAGACTAGTGTCAGAATTAATTATAAATTAATTTTCGAATCTTACACTCCCAGGCAAAAGTAATTAATGAATGGAAGAAAATGAATTAAGAAAAGTAACATGGGCCAGTTCCTATTCCCCAGATCAACAGATGAATTTAAAACATTTCTAAGAATATGAGAACAAAGAGGCAAAGTCACTTAGGCAGAGCACCAGCTGTGGAGTCAGGAAGATATCAGTTCAAATTCTGTCTGACACCAGGGTCAAATCATCTAATCTTTCAGTGCTCCAGGCAACTGTCTAAGATTCTGAGTTAGAGATAACTTGCAAATCTACATTGGTGGAAAGAATTTCCACACTGAGAATTCCCAACAACAATTAAATCTCAGCTCTGAGCCAAAAAAAAAAAAAAAAAGGTTATAGTAAAGTCTGAGCAAGTTTGTTATTTGTAATATAGTCAAACAGAAATAATGAACTCTAGAAGTAATACTCCTATATAATGGTCTTCCCAGCTCTCCCTATACAATGTTGTTCTATCCATTTACCCATCTTCTTTCCAGCTCCCTTTTATTTATTGTCTTCCCCCCCGCCCCCGCCTTAGAATGGAAGTACCTTAAAGAAGGACCATCTTGCTTACTTGTGTTTGTATCCCCAGCTCTTAGCACAGTATCTGGCACATTGCAAGACCCTTTTAAATGCCCTATCTACAGTCAACAGTGTTGCACCAGCATACTAAATAAGGAAAAGAGCACTCCAAAAAACTGAAGTTGTGTCAAGAAAATTGACATATTGGTTGTCAAAACAAATGTTGGATGAAAATTTTAAAATGTTACCATCAATTTAAACTACATTATAGTAAGCAACTGATCCTATGAATCGACTAATTAAGACAGAATTGACCTGCTTTGGTATTATGTGAGCAAAACTTTACTCTTCAGATCTTCCAGGAGTTCATCAATTTTAAGCAAGTTATTTTAAACTTCTGCATCTCCTTTTGTTCCATCTATGAATTCATGGAGTACCATAATGTTTGTTCTTCTTAATCATGTTATTACACTTCCAGGCTAACTACAGTCCTGAGCTTTATTTCTCAGGTCTCTAGGTGCTTCTATATCCCTTTGCTTTCAGTGTTAGGGTGCTACAAGTTTCCAGTTCCCACAATTTTTCTGGGTTATGGAAGGGTTAGTAGAAACATATAAATGATATTTCTGCATTTATGTAAGCCATTTCTCTATGCTTCTGGAGCCTTGCTCTGCTCATCCAACAGACAAGGGGCATATTATAAGGGCCTCAACATCTGCTAAACTATTCTTTTCTAGCCAAACTTAATCCAAGTCAAGAGTTGCACATATGAATCACTCAAATCTCAAAACCTCTAGTCTGGATTATTTGGTTTTAATGATATTTTTGCTTTCTAAAGCACATAAACTTGATGAATATTTTACTTAAAATTTATTTTCTGATGCAGTCTGTCTTATGCTGTCTTAATGCTCCATAACTTTTGCCTCCATTAATAGAAATTCTTTGTTAAAAAAAGTTTAAAAACTTTTACATTTCTCTTATATACTCACATAACACTGTACCTATCACTTTTAGACATAAGGCAGTATATTGTGTCATTACCACTTTCTGAAATGACACTAAATCACAAAGTTATAAAAATCTGCAACTTAACTATCAGATGCTTTTAACATTGCATTATGTAACACTGCAATCACTTATTAAAACCATCGTAAAATAGGGTGTCCCCAAAGTCTTAGTGCAATCTTAAGCAGCTGCACTAAATTTTTAACACACTATATTTAGGGCAATATTTCACATGACCTAAAAGCAAGCACAGATGTTGCTTTCTTGACATCTCTGTCAGTTTACAGCTTTCAACACTGAAAAGCTCTGGACTTTTTTAGGTGTTTTTTGGTGTCCTGGAAAGCACTGGGCTTGGAATTGGTCAAGTCTGAGTCCAGATCCTGCTTCTAATACATACTAGTTGAGTGACCAGGGACAAATCACTTAATCTCTCAGTTTCAATTTCCTCATCTATAAAATAGATGGGCTCAGCTCACAGAGTTCTTAAAAGGTTAAAAAGAGATAGCATATGTAAAGTATTTTTTCAAATGTCAAAGTATCATGTAATTGTTATTAAATGTATGTTGACAAATAAGTTTTTTAGAGCGTCTATAGTGTAACTACCATAAATCCTAAATATCACACATAGGCAACATTAAGAGTGTTAGAGTCAATCAATAAGACCTAAACCAGCTTTTACAAACGTTTGTATATTAAAAGTTGCAAATACTAGTTTTGCACACTAATCTCTACTCAGGGATGAATATGCTGAAGCTATATAAACTCCTGTGAATGACCCATTCAGAAAACAATTAGAACAACTACTGGTTCATTTTAGACCTTGTGTTATTGAGCCAGAACTCAGGTACCTAGATAGACCCCTGAGGACATGGTACCCCTGGCAGGAGTGTGCACCAGGAGTGGCATGCATCAGATCTGCATCCTACCTCTCAGCTCAGGGAATTTGGTTGTTTCCCCTGCTGTCCAAGGTCCTGACGAAAATAACCTCCTTGGTATTTCAGTCCACTCTGAGCCCGTGCGTGGCAGAACTTCAGCATCTGGGCATAATGACTGTGGGCCTCTGGGTCCAGGGTGTGAATGACTGAAGGATGAGTATAGTGGGGGAAGGCGGAGTTTGTGCACAGCTGTCTTAGTCCAGTAGCTTCTGGAGCCAGGGAAGTAAGTGTGTGCACCCCGGCACTGATCAAAAGGAAGAGGGAGGTTCTCCCCAGTTCTTTCCTGAAAAACTTGTTCTGGGCTGTTGGCCCAGCTGCAAATCATCCAACAGCAAGCCCCCATGCCTGCCCTTTTCAACAGCAGCAGGTAGTGGGTGATGTAGACTGGGGTCCACCCAGGGTGGGAAAGGCAGGTATACACGATGTCAAACTCCACCTTTTCCTTCTTTCCTCCTCTTTTCATGGACTGAACGTTCCTGGTTACCCAAAGTAGAAGGCTCAGGAACAGTGGTGATATGTTAGCCTTTTCAGAGTAGGGTGGAGAAAAGGCAGGATGAGAAGGAAGGAAGGCTGGTAGCTTTAAAAACGTAAAAGAAATGGGAGGAAATATCTCCAGAACCCACTATCTAAACCAGGTGTCTCATATTAAGACCCCTCATTGTCCTGCTGCCCAACCCACCCCGAGGTCCATGCAAAGGAGGTGTTGCAGGGAGAGGGAGCCCTGTTGCGGGGAGAGAAAAGAACTTTATGTGATTGCAGCACAGTCTTTAGTGAATTGTAACATTCACCCTTAGATTTTTGATTAAACTAAGGAAAATCAGAATGATCAATCACAAAAATCACAAATGGCGATCATTAAAAAAGATGTTTTTAACTAGCTCTTTGGAAGTGTTTCTCCAATAAATGCCTAAGGCATTATAGAGACCCATTGACCTTATTTAACTCATTATGCCCAGAAGTAGGCAATTCTTTTACTTCAAATGCAGATTTAGTAGACTGAATCAAAAGGTCAAGATACCAACATCACCAGGGTCACAGGTCCTAGAGTCACAATACCTAAGTTTATTTTCTGGCTTTGCTGCTTACTATCTAAATAACCTTGAGCAAACCATTTAACTTTGCTGCGCCTCAGCTTCTTCATCGGTAAAACAAAAGGGTTGGACTAAACAGACTCTAAGGTCTTTCCAGCTCCCTTTACTACTCTGAGTCTCAATAAAAGGGGAATAATAATTACTGTCCTTATATCTTTATGGAAAGATATAAAAAAAATCATACAGATGTGAAAGTATGGATGATCTATTAAAGTATCCATAAATTTTCATTAAAATCAAGTGACCATATATCAATGCAGAAGTGAGAGTGACTTGATCTATTTTTCAGTCTGTATTCATTCTCACCCTTTCTCAATGATTCAACAATTCATAAGAGTGGTTTACAAATCATAGCAATAGCAAATCATTGGGTGCTAGCCTCCATTCAAAGAAAGATGGCATTGTCCCTGTCCCTTAGGAATTTCCTGTTCTCAGTGAAGACTACGTACATTGACAGGAAATAGGTCAATTATCTCCACTGGAGTACAGTAGAAATCATCTCTAAGCAAAGACATTTGCTTGCAAAATTTTTACTTTTATAATTCTGACTTGTCTTTAACCTCACTTCAAATTTGAGATAAAAAAGGTCTCTAACAGAATGAAATATCTAATACCTTCTGCATGAATCTATTGAAGGAAAATATTCCCTTGGAAGGAAAGAAAGAAGGAAAAACGGAAGGAAGGAAAAAAAGGAAGGAAGGAAGGAAAAGAAAGAAAGCTTTTAAGTGATTAAATCATACAAAATACTGTACTAAGTACTGGGGATACAACTAGGAAAGACATCTCTGCTCTCAAAGAACTCACATTCAAATGAAGGAGACTCCACATGCAGATCAGACGAAATGGCCACATTATCCCTAAGATGCAATGGCAAAGGAGATACTAATACTTCTTCTTTACTGTCATTTCCACTGATAAAATCATATCAGTTTCTTTTAAGGTTGAACCATTTTCCAGTACCAAGGACTTTGGTGGTAAGAATTTTCTTTTTCAGGTCTTTATTACCTGTGGATACAGCTACTACAGTAACAGTTGCCAAGCAGCATCTCACCTGGAATTGCTTCACAGGATGATGGCTGAAGGCTGGAAGCATTTCTATTCCTAAGGTTCTTGCATTTGGGGTCCTGGGTTGTCTCCGTTATTCTCTGTGAGAAAGTGGTGGTGGTTTGATTTTCCTGGTACATGTTACTTCCTGTCTCTCCCTCAGGGTGCCTTGCTGCTTTGGCTACGATTTACAATAATCTGTCGTCTCTTAAACAGAATAGTTCCATGAGAAAATTCAGGCTCCAGATATTATTTTTATTAATTAATAATGCTTATTTTATTATTAAATTCTAAGTAAATAAAATCTAAGCAGCTAGGTGGCAAAGTTTATAGAACACTCATTCAGAAGACAGAAAGATTCACCTTCCTGAGTTCAAATCTCGCCTCAGACACCTACTAGCTATGTGACCCTGGGCAAATCACTTATTCTTGTTTGCCTCAGTTTTGTCACCTGTAATTTCAACTTCAGAAGGAAATGGCAAGCCACTCCACAATCTTTCCCAGCAAAACCCCAAATGGGGTCATGAAGAATCGAACATGACTGCAACAACTAAACAATGATTTTATTTAAATCTAAGCAATAATCATATGGTTGCTCAGAATGTATGATTACAATGTATAAAAACACAAAAAAATGAATTACAACAAGGCCCTTAAACACTAGAATTATGCCCCAGTGACACCCAAGTGTTATAGGAATTTGTTTAATAATTATTATTAGTTCTCTGACAAAAAGGAGTCCCTTCTTGGAGGATGTATGACTCCCCTATTGACCCTTGCTTTCTACAACTGGGTTCACATGTCATATCCCTCACCATAGGTTCAGATCTCAATAGGTTAAGTCCTTGTTCCAGCCAAAGACATTGGGGAAATATTTCTGAGTTCAGGTGCTGAGAATAATATATAAAACAATAGGAGTCCATTCCAAAGCTTTATTGAAAGGAATAGACAAGAGTGAAAAGAGAGAAGGGGAAAGAGGAAAAGGGGACCCAATATATAATTCAGGCATAAACTTTAATATAGAGTATAATTCATGTGAGAGCAGCACTGCATTGGGGAGTACAGAGACATGGGTCTATTCAGCAGAAAAGGGGTGTTCCAGTGGGAAGAGATACTCCTGCTGGAGGGCAGAGCGTGCTACTGGTGGAGAGGAGGTGTTCCTAGTGGAGGAGAGGGTGCTCCAAAGTACTCTTCTGAAAGTGAGGTTTTTATACTATAATTGAGATGATCTCCCTGGAGTGGGCAGAATTGCTATTATGGATCAGGGCAAAACATTATTTGGAGAGTTTTTTATCAGACAGAAAAACAAGTTGGTGGTAGACAAAATATTATTTGGGACACACAGCTTTTGAAAAATGTTTCCCATATATTTCCACGAGTATGTTATATAAGCTCTCAGCCTCCCTTAAGAGGAGACTGTCATCGTGGCCTCAGAACCATTAGGTCTAACCTCATCACAATGGTTTCTATGCACAAATTCTGTAAGTTAGAGGAGCCTCCCTTAAGAGAGAAGTGTCATGATGGTCTTAAGACCACCAGGCCTAATCTTATAACACTGTTAAAAGCTCAAGTATAGTTTTTTAAACCATGGAAACTTTTCTACCAAAGGTTGAAGGAAAATTCTTAACTCCTTTGAAATATAAATAATGCACTGTGATGTTTGAGTTATCCCCAGATAAATACAAACTATAAATGTATTATATTATCTCCAAACATTTCTATTACATTCTTTCAAAATAAATTTTAGTAAATTTTTAAATGTAGAGATTGCATTTCTGACCACAATCTCTTACAAGATTTCAAAATCCTGAGACCTTTGGTAATAGCGAAATAACCCCATGATCTTTATCCACTTCCTTCGTGAGATCAAATGTGTAAAATGCACCAGACGTTGGCTAACATTTAATTGCATGAGTAATCTATTGGAGATTAATATAATTTAATATGTTCAAATTAGAAACATGATATCAATGATTCTAGAAGGATAACCCATGGACCCTGAAGTTAGAGGACGAAGATTCAAATCCTTACCTCAACACTACCTGTGTGACCCTGGGCCAGTCACTTAACCTCCAAGGCCTCAGGTTCCTCAACTGCAAAATGAGGGAGGAAGACCAGATGGTTTCTAAGGTTTCTTTAGCTCTAAGATTCAAGATCCTATGGTCCTAACTATCTGCAACCATCCTTGTTTCCTCCCTACACAATCTTCTGGATGAAATAAATTGTTTCTAATTACCTCTAAAACAGTAAGCAATGGCCTGCATTAATATTTTCCCTAAAGCAAATAAGAATGTTTTGCAGCCCAAAAGTGTATTTGCATATGTTTGCATAATCCTACTCAGAGCATATTATCAATCCTTAGGGGCACTTCCCTTTTTAAGTTTTTTCTCTGTCATCCTCATCTATCTACTGTAATCAAGTCAGCTTCCACTCACCAGGCTTACATGTCAAGAAGAGGCAAAGATGAAGACCAAAACATATGTCTGCACATATACCCCAGGGTATAGATTGGAGAACACAGATTTAAATATGCTTAGAACCTCATCTTACAGGCAACCTTCTACCAAGAGCAATAGTAGATCTTTAAGAGAAAGAAGGAGAAAAATAAAGGAATTCAGGAACAAACATTAGCAATCACAGAACAACACAAAATTTTTGCAACCATGATCCAATGTCAGAGTGCTTAGAGAACCAGTATGAGTCAGGAAGATCAGGGTTCAAGTCCCACTTTTGACATATACAGAGTATAAGTTTATATATAAAAATAAGTTTATATATAAAAATCATACCCCAATAAAGTCAAGGTATCCCAGGTCACTGAGACTATAAATTACAGAAGTTGTCAATATGCATTGGCATAAGGAATTTTTTCACCCCAAAATTCCCTGCATCACTAAAATTGCTTCTCCGCAAAGCAAAACAAAACAAAAAACTTACATGAAATAAAAGGAATGAACTACTACAACTATTCTTTTTTTTTAACAATAGCAACAAATCTTTACATGTACAAAGATAGTAAAGAGGACTAATGGGAATAACATTGTCCTGGTTTTATCTGAGATTCAATGCCATCCATATTCTGTTTGTATTTGTTATGTGTTATTATGTTTATAATTTCTTTAAGTTATTTTAAAAAAGAAAGCATGAAAACTAAAAGAGAAACAGATTGGAAAAATATTTTTAGTAAAAATATCAAATAAAGATCTGTCATCCAAAAATCTAAAAGGAATTAATGCATAGCTGCAAAACTAAAAATATACACACTCCCCAGTGAAACAAGGATCAAAGAACATGAACAGACAATTTACAAAGAAGAAAATGTAAACTGTTAATAAACACATATAGAGATGTTCAAATACCCTAATAGTAAAAGAAATGCAAATCAAGACAATCTGGAAATACCACTGTATAATCACTAGAATGGCTAAAATTGTGGAAGAAAGGAAGGAAGGAAAAGAGGGAGGGAGGGAGGGAATTGGCTAGCAACCATCCAGCAACCCACCACCTCACACCCTATTCCTAGTGCTGCGTCTTGGATTTTATGTCAATAGTCTTTGTTATTCCCACAGCTTCCCCCACCACAACCAATTACCAACTCCTGCCATTCTTTTCCAAAGCTAGTGTGATTTCCATATACACCAAAATATTTATAGTGGCACCTTTTGTGATAGCAAAGAAAAGAAAACAAAGTAGATACCCTTCAACTGGAAAATAACTAAACAAATTGTAGAACATAAATGTAATGGAAGACGCAAAGCTCTGAGGGACCAAAACTAGGTTAATATATAATTGGAAAAATGTTTAACAAAATAAATAAAAATGTATTACAACATAGTGTTGATTGGAGATTTTCCAAGTCAATATGCAGCTTGCAAGAATCTGTTTATATTTGACTCCTCTGTTAAAAAGTGACAATGCATATGAATACAGAGAAATATGAGAAGACTTGCATGAACTTATATAAAGTAAGCAAAGACCAAAAAATAATATTAAATCATGACCACAAAAATGTTAATGGAGAGAACAAATGGGGGATGCAGGGGTAGGGGAGACAGAGCAAAGATGGTAGAATAGAAAGAATACCCCTCCACAACTCTTCCAAACAGATCCACAAAATGTATCAAACGAACTCCTGATGGAATAATGCAGAAAAAGATAGTCTTTTTTCTACAGTCTGTTATCTGGTTCAGTCAGCATAGGGATATAGATAGAGAAGTTTGCAGACACTGGTGACGGGGCCTGGGCAGAAGCACACAGTCCATGAAGCACTCCAGCACCAGGAAAGGCTGTGCATCAGCACAAGAGGAGGTTCCACACCCATACAGAAGCACACCCAGATTCACACTACATGGATCTGGTGCCAACTGATAAGAACAGGTGCCAACTGACAGCTTTATCCCTCACTACTCAATTGTAGGTTTCAGATGGTGGCATTGCCTTTCCTAAATAAAGAAACTTTGGGTGATGTACTGAGAAAGGAGGAAGTTCAGAAGCCAGCAGCAACAGTGGTGTGGCTCTGATCCCAACCCAAAACGCACAACAGGGTCTCACTTCCAGAATCTAGCCCAGCCTGTAGAGTAATAAACAAGGTAGAAAACTGAAACCAAAGGGGAGCCTACAATTCCACCACTTTAAACCAGCAGAGCTTTCCAGCCGGCTAATTGAGGTGGAGTCCAACAGTCGTCTATTCTTGCACAGACCCCAAACCTTGGTCAGAAAGCAGGAGAGGAATAAAAGGGAAGCGGGAGGTCACAATTAGCCTTTGACCTAGCTCAGACCACCCTGGGAACACTGAAAGCTTGTCTGTCCCTAAGATCCTGAAATAATCTAACACTCAATGTGACAAGAAAGCAGCAACAGAATCTGTTCAGATTTTCCCTCCAGAGGGCTACAAAAGTCAGCCTGAACATCAAGTCCAAAATTAGGAAGTAAAATGTTGGAGGGGGTGTGGAAAAACTGGGACACTAATTCACTGTTTATGAAATAGTGAACTGATCCAACCAGTTTGGAGAACAATCTGGAATTATGCCCAAAGTGTTAAAAAACTGTGTATTCCCTTTGACCCAGAATACTACTATAAAGTCTGTTTCCTAAGGTGATTAGGGGGAAAGGAAAAAGAAAAAAACTTGAAATTGAGAGGATATTCATCAATTGGGAAATGGCTAAACAAGTTGTGGTATATGATTGTGATGGAATACTACTGCACTATAAGATATAATGAGCTGATTGATTTTAGAAAAAAATGGAAAGACTTGCATGAAATAATGAAGAGTAAAAAGCATAATCAAGAGTATGTTATACACAATAACAGCAATATTGTTCTAAAAACAACTCTGAATGACTAAGTCATTTTGAATATTATAAATACTCAAATCAGCTGCAAATGACCTATGAAGGAAAATGCTATCCAATTCTAGAGAAAAGTGATAAACAGAGGTATATATAGTATGGTTTTGCATATATATATATATATATATATATATATATATATATATATTTGTGCCTAATGGTAGCCTTCTGTAGGGAAGGATGGGGAGGGAGGGAGAAAAAAAGGGCACAAGAGAGAACAAAAGAAAACTTAGAAGGAAGCACAGAAATACAGAGTAGCTTTGAAAACAAAGAGCAGCATTTACTACAAGTATTTTTTTAAGCAAACAATGTGAAATGGAAAAAAAAAACAAAATCAGGAAGTAGGCTGGAAGAATGGACAAACAAACAAAAAATAACCTCATCATAATGAGCTATTCACTATACAAATTCAGAAGAAGAGAATAATTCCCGTACATCTATTATCAATGCCTCAGAGAGAAACATGACTTGGACACAAGTTCAACTGTAATTCCTAGATGATATAAAGGAAATTTAAAACAAAAAGATTTATTTAAAATGTTTATAAATAGAATGAGAACACTCAAGGAAAAAACAGAAGAGAAATGAGAGTTATGGAAGAAAGAATTAGAAAGGGAATTAGAAGTTTGACACAAGAGGTACAAAACCTTGCCTAAGCAACAAACTCCCCCAAAATGCAAATGGATGGAATTGATGAATGGCCAGTGACCTAACAAAGCAAAAAGAAATGTTAAAACAAAGTCAAAAGGCTTAAAGTAAGTGGAAAAAAATATAAAATATCTCATAGCAAAAACAACTAATCTGGAAAACTGATCAAGGAGAAAAAATTTAAGTCACTGAACTATCTGAACACCATGACCAAAAAAAAAAAGAGCCTAGACAGTCTATTTCAAGAAATCTTAACATTGTCCACAACCCTTAGAACCAGAGGAAAAGAGGAAATACAAAGAATCTGTTGCTCACTGAAAAGAAACTCCATGATGAAAACTCCCAGGAACATTATGGACAAAATCAAGAGCTTCTTTATTTATTTATTTATTTTTAGATTTCAACATTCATTTCCACAAACTTTTGAGTTCCAATTTTTCTCACTATCTCTCCCCTCCCCTCCCACCCCATAATACCTTGCATTCTGATTATCCCTTCCCTCAATGTATCCTCCCTTCTATCACACTCCACCCTTGCCTTATCCCTATCTTCTCTTTTCTTGTAGGGCAAGATAAATTTCTAGACCCCATTGCTTGTATTTCTTATTTCCTAGTTATATGCAATAATAATTCTGAACAGTTGTTTCTAATACTTTGAATTCCAACTTCTCTTTCTCCCTCCCTCCCTACCCATCCCCACTGAGAAGGCAAGCAATTCAACACAGGCTATACATGTGTCATTTTGCAAAAGACTTCCATAATAGTCATGTTGTGTAGGACTAACTATATTGCCATCCATCCTACCCTGTCCCCATCTTTTTTTTATATTCTCTCATTTGACCTTGTCCCTTCCCAAAAGTACTTACTTGTAGTTGCTCCCTTCTCCCATTTGCCCTCTATCATCCCCCTCACCCCACTTGTCCCCTTCTCCCCTACTTTCCTGTAGTGTAAGACAGATTTTCATACCAAATTTAATGAGCATGTTACTCCCTCCTTAAGCCATATGTGAAGAGAATAAGCTTCACTTTTCCCCTCTCATCTCCTCCCTTTTCTCCTCCACTGAACAAGATTTTTCTTATCTCTTTTATGAGTGATAGCTTGCCCCATTCCGTTTCTCTCTTTCTCCTCCCAATATTTTCCTCTCTCACCCCTTAATTTTATTTTATTTTATTTTTTTATGGGTAACATCTCTTCTGATTCAACTCAACCTGTACTCTGTGTGTGTGTGTATATATGTAATTCCTCTACCTACCCAAATACTGAGAAGAGTCTCAAGAGTTACAAATATTATCTTTCCACGTAGAAACGTAAACAGTTCAGATTTAGAAAGCACTTTATGATTTCTCTTTCCTGTTTACCTTTTCATGCTTCTCTTGATTCTTATGTTTGAAGGTCAAATTTTCTATTCAGTTTTTATCTTTTAATCATGAATGCTTGAAAATCCTTTACATCATTGAATGACCATTTATTCCCTTGAAGCATTATACTCGTTTTTCTGGTAGATGATTCTTGGTTTTAATCTCAGTTCCTTTGACTTCTGGAATATCCTATTCCACGCCCTTCAATCCCTTATTGTAGAAGATGCCAAATCCTATTGTATTTCCACAATACTCAAACTGTTTCTTTCTAGCTGCTTGCAATATTTTCTCCTTGACCTGGGAGCTCTGAAATTTGGCCACAATATTCCTAGGAGTTTCTCTTTTTGGATCTCTTTCAGGAGGTGATTGGTGGATTCTTTCAATATTTATTTTGCCCTCTGGTTCTAATATGTCAGGGTAATTTTCCTTGATAATTTCATGAAAGATAATGTCTAGTCTCTTTTTTTGATCATGGCTTTCAGGTAGCCCCATAATTTTTAAATAGGCTCTCCTGAATCTTTCTCCAGGTCAGTTGTTTTTTTCAATGAGATGTTTCACATTATCTTCTATTTTTTCAATCTTTTGGTTTTGTTTTTTAACTTCTTGGTTTATCTCATAGTCATTAGCTTCCCTGAACTCCAGTCTCTCTTTTACAGAACTGTTTTGTTCAGTGATCTTTTGAACTTTCTTTTCCATTTGACTAATTCAGCTTGTTAAAACCTCCTTCTCCTCATTGGCTTTTTGGAGATCTTTTTCCAATTGAGATAGCCTCTTTTTAAAGGTGTTACTTTCTTCAGCATTTTTTTGGTTCTCCTTTAGCAAGCTCTGACTCACTTTTCAAGATCTTCTATGGCTTGAACCCATTTCATGTTCATTTTGGAGGTACTGGAGTCAGAAGCCTTGACTTCCTCTGACAGTATGCCATGTTCTTCCTCATCTGAAAGGATGGAAGGAGACACCTGTTCGCCAAGAAAGTAACCTTCTATGGCCTTATTTTTTTCCCCTTTTTTGGGCATTTTCTCAACCAGTTACTTGACTTCTGAATCCTTTATCAAGAGGAGGGTCCTAGTGCTCCTCCTCCCCCTAGTACCATGCTCAAGACTGAGATTCAGATCAGCTGCTCAATTCCCCCAGGGGCTGTAAGCTGAGCTGCTTGGACAATGGACCCAGGCTGCTTCTGAAGCCACTATAGCTTCCCACCACCTGCTGCTGCTGCTACTGCCTTTGCCTCTGCTGGAGGGACCCTGTTCCCCTCTCGCCCAGCTAGGAAAGCCTTCCCACACTGACCTTTGGAGCTTTCTTTGTGGCTTGTCGGTTGAGGAATCTGGGACCCTCCCTGCTGGGAATTTTTCCCAAGATGTCTGTTCAGGTCCTGTTCCTCCCAGTGCCACAGGCAAGGCTGGGCTCTGCTCAGCTCAGCGTCCCATGAGATGGACCTTTTCTGCCAGTCTTCCAAGTTACCTTTGGCTGGAAACCTCTTTCATTCTGTTGTTCTGTGGCTTCTGCTGCTCTAGAATTTGTTAAGAGTCATTTTTTACATGTATTTTGTGGGATGTGGGGGAAGCACTAGAATATATGTGTCTTTCTACTCTACCATCTTGGCTCTGGTCCTTAAAGAGCTTCTAAGACAAATAAAAATACTAAAAGCAGCCATAACAAAAGAATTCAAGTACCAAGTAGCCCATAAGGGTCACACAAGATTTAGCAGCCACCAATGTAAAGAAGAGGAGAACATGGAATATGATATTCCAGAAGGCAAAGTACATAGACTTTTACCTAAAAACAACTTATCCAGTAACAGAACAACTAACCCACAGAGAGGAAATTGAATCTTTAATGAAATAAAGAATTTCCAAGCATTCTTGAAGAAAAGACCAGAAAAAGAGCTTCAGAGAAACTTCAGGAATGAATAGAAACATAAAAAAGTAAACATGAATGAATAACAATAAAAAGGACTAAACAAGGATAAACTGTTTACAATCAAATATAGGAGGATGATTCATGTATCTCCTCGAATACCTAGCAGCAGCAGCAGGGTTGAGAGAGAAAATCTAATTAGATCAGGCCTGGGAGTGGTTCTATTCTAAGAGAATAGAAAGAGAGAAGAGAAATAAACTGAAGAGAAGAAAAGAGGTTAGAGAAAATTATCTCACACAATCAGGGTACACAAGTGGACATTTATACAAACAAGAAGGGAGCAGTGGTTGACACTTGAATCTCACTATCTATACTGGTCAAAAGAAGGAAAAGAGAGAGAGAGAGAGAGTCAGCTCCAGAAATACATTTCACTCAACAGGAAAATAGGAGGAAAGGAAATGAAGTGAGAGGAGAGGACATTAGAGAGGGATATACAAATATATTTACAGTCCTTTTTGAGTTGGCAAAGAATAGGAATCTGTGAGGATACCCATAAGTTGGAGAATGGATGAGCAAATTATAGTATATAAATGTAATGGAATACTAATTGCTAAACTCTTATCAGCATAATGGCCAATCAGATACTTCAGAGGACTAATGATAAAATATACTATCCATGTCCTGATGTAGAACATAGTAGAGAATATGATGTAGAGAAAAATGGGCCATTTTTAGAGTACCAGGGCACCTCTTCTTTAAACACAGACTGAAGATGCAATGTACTCACAACCATGGTTTTTGAATCTTTGTGAACTAAGGACATGAATACAAAGTTATCTATGTCAAGATATTTGAAGACATTCTGTTTCAACCTTGGCCTAACAACAATCCTTTGCACTCCGGATGATCTCACCGTCTGGCAAAGTGTACTACTTTAACCAGCACCAGATGTTCACTGAGGGTTTTATGTTTGGAGATATCCTTATTTCCCAGGGACCAGCTAATGAATGAAACCAGCTAAGGGTATTGCACTCCTGTTTCCATCATGCAATCTCTGCTTCTGTTTGTGTCTGTGAGATAATCAACCTGGAGACTGTTCCCACAAGACCCAGGAATGCCTGCATTGTGTACATATGAACATGCCATGAGAAGGGCTAAGAATGATTAGGTCATGGTTCAGCCTCCTTGTGGTTTTTTTATGTACATAAGACCTGCCTTTGCCCCAATATGTTAAGCCCTCCTCCTCAGGAGGACTTTGGCTTGCAAGTATCTTCTTACTTTGAAATTAAACTTCCATTTCTGTCCTGACTCTCCTGCCTCTGGTCAGCTTTGTGCAGCTCCACTCACCAACAGATTAAAGGCTGGTTCTGGTCCAGTTAACACCTACTTACCTCCTAATGAAAAGAAGAGAAAGAAGCCCTTTAGTTTCATGTTGAGGTTGAAGAGACTGCCACAGAGGGCTACAATCAGGAGCACAGTGACCTTGAAGTGCATGTACCTTTAGAGGTTCACTTAAATATTCAGGAAGATGCAGAATGAGCCAATATTTTTTGAACGTGTTCAGTGCGGACATTTGTATTGATTGACTAAGCATGTTTGTAATGGATTTTGTTTTTTCTCATAATCTCATTTGGGGCATGGAAGGATAAGAAGGCAGATCTTGGCAGATTAAAACAATTTTTTTCCCCCAAAATAAAAGCACTTTGTTGTTGTTGCACCACCCTTCCCTGAAAAAAAAAAGGAAAGAAGAAACAACCACCAAAGAATTAAAAGTGAGTGTTGCAAAATGATTAAGAACCAGCTTGGCCCTAAAGCATAGATAGAAGATACCTCCCCTCTCCTCTCTCCAGAAGTGGAAGCTTATAGGTATGGAACTGTTGGAGATGACTATTGCTATTACTGTCTTAGTTCAGGGTCAATGTTGGGATTAAATGAGGTACTCATAAGTCATTCAATAATTAAGGAAAGGAAGCAAAGTACTAATAGATTTTCTTCATTATGTCTATCTCTGAAATGAGTCTCATTTCACTCAATAACTATAAGCCTCTTGTGTAATGATTTCCCAAATCTTTTCATTTGAACCTGAATTCAGATCAGCTTCTCCAGTTAATACCATGAAATATAATTTTCACTTTGGATCCACTGGTCCCACACAGCAAATTATTCTATGCCTTCAATCCTAATGTCATTGCTTTGTGGGTGGACCTTAATGAGGCCAAATGGAAAGGACACAGGAAAACTTGGTGAGGTAAGTTGTTTGAGCCCTAGAGGGCACCGTCTGCTCAGTTTCATCTCAGCTTTCCAGTGCTAGCCCAGGGGACTTTAGTTTAGTCTGGTGGAGGCTGCTTACATGGCTCAGTGGATAGAACACTGGGCCTGGAGTCAGGAAGACCTGAGCTCAAATTCAGCCTTAAAACATTCACTAGTTGTGTGCCCCTGGACAAGTCATTTAACTTCTGTTAGCCTTAATTCACTGGAGAAGGAAATGGGAAACCTTTCCAGGACCTTGGTCACAAAGACTCAAATGGGGTCACAAAGAATCAGACTTGACTAAAAAAGGACTGAACAACAGAAGTTTAGTGGACTTGGCTTAGTTAAACCATGGCCAGATTCTCCTCCTGAAAGCTGCCCTGAAATGAAACCTCCTTTTCCTCCTGGGAGGAATGACTGAACAGCAGTCTAACAAGCAGTAGGCCCAACTTGAGTTCAGTAAAGTCAGTCTGGCATGAATTGGCCGCATTTTGGTCTCAGAAGTCCACGGTCAAGATCAGGTGAGGCCTCTTCAGGACAATTTTTTACCAGTGAGTTCTCGCTCCCTCCCTCTCTCTCTCTCTCTCTCTCTCTTTCTCTTTCTCTTCTCTGTCTGTCTCCTCTTCTCCTCTGTCTCTCTCTCACTCCTCTCTCTCTCACTGTCTTCTCTGTCTCCTCTCTCTCTTCTTTCTTCTCTCTCTATTTCTCTCTCTCTCACTCTTCTCTCTCTCTCACTGTCTTCTCTGTCTCCTTTCTCTCTTCTCTGTCTGTCTCACTCTCCTCTCTCTCTCACTCTCTTCTCTGTCTCCTCTCTCTCTTCTCTGTTCTCTTTCTGTCTCTGTCTCTGTGTCTTCCTCCCTGTCTCTCTCTCTCTTTCTCTCTCTCTTGAAATTCCCCCTCTGTCTCCCAGGTTTACCAGATCATCTCTGAGAAGGCTACTCCTGCTAGTCATGCAGCCTAAGGTGCATTCATAGCATGTTATTATATATATTTCCCCTGAACATTTGAGTGAGCCTCTAAAGGTCACTGCTCCTATTTGTAGATCTCTGTAGCAGTCTCCCCAACCTCAGCCTGAAACTGAAGGGTTTCTTTCTCCTCTTTCTGCTAGGAGATAAGTAGGTAACTTCATATTCATGTCCTTAGTCCACAAAGATTCGAAAACCATGGTCTTGGAAGCACTGAATCTTCAATGTGTAGGTAAAGAAGAGGGGCCCCAGTACTTGAGGAATGGCTGATGTTTCTCTCCTTTAGTTTCTTCCCACAGCTATATCATGTATGTGGCATGCTATGAGCTAAGCATCTAAGAATTAATCACCAGAGCTGACATTTATATAGTGCTTTAAGATTTGCAAAGCACTTTTTATCCATTATCTCATTTGATAATCACAACAGCCCTGGGAGTTGATAGTACAAACATCATTATCCCTATTATTCAAATGAAGACACAGGCTCATAGAAACTAAGAAACTTATCCAAAGATATACAGCATTCATTTTCTTTGACTGCCAGTGTCTGACTGATGGCAGAGTCACATTCACCATTTGAATTCAATCTGTGGCCACCACATTACTTTTCAACTGAATTCAGTGGAATTTTACACGAAAATTCACTGATTTCTGTTCAGTAGGATGAATTATTCTCATATGTTGCCAACTCTCTCACTAATGAGCAGACTTAGGTCTGCACTCTGGACAGGAGCCTTGCTCTCTCTTCTTCCTCTTCTCTATCCTTGTATCCCTCTACCTCTTTTATCATTAGAGCTCGCTTTCTTGACAGTCCCAAAGGCAAAAACTGCTCCAGCACATTTAGCTGACAGCTCCAATATCCTCTAGCTCATAGGTTCCCAAAGTGGGTGATACCATTGCCTAGGGGGCACTAGAATGATGGGGGGCAGTAGTAGCCTCAGGTGCAATTGGGGGGCATTGAATAAAAATAAGGAAGCAGTGAAAGTATTATGTGTTCAAGAAGAGAAGAAAATTTTGAAAAACCATTCATACATGTTTCATCCATTGTGTAATAGAATTAAAGTCATAGCAATTACATTAATTTCTAAATAAACACACAAAATGAAAATTGTAACCAATCAATGGTCAAGTTCTCTTACAGGTTTTAGCAAGCAAGTGTTGGCAATCTAGGACGTCACAAGTTGTCAGGAAATCCAGCAATGCCTCAGCAGGAATATTTTTGTGTAATGACTTATTTATAATACAATACTATATGCATGATACTGCATCATCAAAATTTCAATGCAGGAGAAAAACCACAAATTTACAATAAATTATTAAATTTAAGATACGTCATTTTAAAAAACATATATTTTTTTATTTTTGAAGTCATGCAAATTTAAGAAAAAACATTAAACGGTTAAACAAAGTAGATTTCCAGGTGGATAATGAGTAATTTATTTTTTTTGAAAAGGGGGCAGTAGGTCAAATAAGTCTGGAAACCTCTGCCCTGGTTCATTGTTCAGCCTATTATATCCACCTACAAGCCTAAAAAGGCACTTCCCATTTGACCTTGTAATGTGAACTTACCTGATTGGCTAACAGGAGCTGTGAGATCAATGGATGAGGTAATTCCCTCAGTCATTCTATTACCACTTGCCATTGATGCTATTAGATAGCCAGGGCAGAAGAGTATCTCATAATATGGAAGTAGTCTAAAAACTTTATTTTATCACTAAGAAGTTTGAAAATAATACCAAAATCCTAAACAGTTGGTATTATTGCTTCTTTTACATTTTTTAAAAATCAATCTACTAGTTGTCACATAGCCACAGACCAGAGAGGAATGTTTAATTCTCGCAGGTCTGAAGAAATCACACCTTCCACCAACTTGACTTCTTACTGGTTGAGTGAGTGAAATTATAGTGACATCTGGTATGGCATAATTATCAGTGTGGAGAGTCTATGTTTTCAATGTGTCTTGCTTCTTCAGAAGCTATTTATGAACTGAGAATGTTTATCATTGCTATTAATTAATATTTGGTTATGAATCACTTTTTTGTCTTGGCATGTCATTACAGCAAATTAAGATGGCTCTTTAATTTAAAGGCCAACTACTGATTTAGGAAATGTCAAAGGGATTATGATATATGAATGGAGTAAATAAAAATACTGTGTCATTAAAAAAACACAATAATGTGACAACTTTAGAGAAGCATGGCAAAACTTATATGAACTGATGTAAAGGAAAACTATACATGATGACAAAATGTAAGTGAAAAGTAAAAAACCCTCAGAAATAAAACTGAATCCTGTGTAATTATAATGGCCAAACTTGTCCCCAAAGAAAAGAGGAGAAAATACAACTCTGTCTCTCAGAGGTGAGAGACTATGGATATAATACATTGGCTATACTGCCAAACTCAGTTCATGTGTTGGTTGCTTTTCGTGAACTTTTTGTTCTGTCCTATATTTTATCACAAATAGTAGTTTCCTGGATAGGAAAAAAGGAAGGGATAAGTTCCATTCCCTGCCTCCCTTTTCCCGTTAGACTGTAACCTGCTAAAGAAAAAACTCTGGCTTTTTGCCTTTCTTTGTATTCTCATCATCACCCAGCACAGTGCCAGGCACATACCAGGTATTTAATAAATGCTTGTTAACTGTCAGAAACAAACATGATGTAAAAACCAAAGATATCAAATAAGTTTAAAATGTCTTCCTTAAATTTAAATGTTAATCAACTATTGCGCCTTCTTGGTGTCATCTTACAAATAGAAAATGTCTACCAATTCCCTTCCCTGCTGTTGATCTTCAGAAAGGGCCCCATGGGAAGCCCCATAGTTGGGAAAACAGTATTCTCTTTTCTACTCACCCACCATAGATTATTCCTGAAGCTGAGCTGTGGTTATTACTGCCATCTTTTACAAATCTGAAGCTTAAACTACTAGTACAAAGAAACATATTTTCCCTTCCTATTCTATAAACTCAGTATAAAACTAGGTTGTACCAGGACAGTTACTTAACCCTTTTCTTACCTCTTTCTCACCGGGCAGCTTAGCTCAGATCATCTCCAATGCAGCACTCTAAAGAGACAAATCTTTAAGGACAACGGCAAATTCTGCCTTGCAAAGAAATTTGGTGCAGGGGCTTTCATTTCATTTCTGTCTAAATAATGACTTCCAGATATATTTTACTAATTCCAAAAATCAGACCAACTGAAAGACCCGTCCTATTTTTACATTTAAAGCAGAAGTTCTTAACCTGGGGTCTGTAAACTTTTAAAAAATATTTTATAATCATTTAAATATAATTCATTTCTGGGGGAGGAGCCAAGATGGCAAAGTAGAAAGATTCACATATGCTAGCTCCGAACCCAAGGCCCACAGATTTCCTGTAAAAAGAACTCTCAGCAAATTCTGGAGCAGTGGAAACCATGCAGCAATGGAGTGAAGGAGATTTCCATTCCAGAGAGCCCTGAAAAACCGGCCCCAAAGGTCTGTCACTCACTGGAGGGGAGCGGAACCCAGCCCTTCCCTGGTCACTCGGCACCAAGAGGAGCATATCCGAGCAGGCTTCAGGGATGGAATCTCCAATGCCGTGAAGGTCCCTCCACCCACAGATGCACAGGCCAGTGAGAGAGACTTCTGGGCTGGCTGAGAGGGGAGCAGGGTGTCTCCATAACTCAGGCCCCCTCGGGTGGCAGCGGCAGAGGCAGTGGGTGGCCAGAGGCTCCCGGAGCAGGCAGGAGCTCGGGTCCATTACGGTAGGTCTCTGCATAAACCCCCTGAGGGAACTGAGCCTGGGAGATGGTCCTGCCCCAACCTGAGCACCAGAACTTAAGCTCACATTGAATAGCAGCCAGGCCTACCACTGAAAGCCCTGAGGCTGGGGAGCAGCATTTGAATCTTAGACCCCAAGCACTAGCTGGATGGACCTAGGCGGGGGTGGAGAGGACTCTCAGAAGTCTAGTAAGTGGCTGGGAAAATGCCCAGAAAAGGGAAAAAAAATAAGACCATAGAAGGTTACTTTCTTGGTGACCAGATGTTTCCTCCCTTCCTTTCTGATGAGGAAGACCAAAGCTTACCATCAGGTAAAGACATAGGAGTCAAGGCCTCTGTATTCCAAACATCTGAAATAGATATCCAATGGGCTCAGG
>CM053769.1:325727407-325746375 GCA_028658325.1 Potorous gilbertii | reverse complement strand
AACAATGGGGGGCAGGATAGGATGGAGGGAAATATAGTTAGTCTTACACAACATGACTATTATGGAAGTCATTTGCAAAACTACACAGATATGGCCTATATTGAATTGCCTGCCTTCCCAAAGGGAATGGGTGGGGAGGGAGGAATGGGGAGAAGTTGGAACTCAAAGTTTTAGGAACAACTGTTGAGTATTGTTCTTGCTACTAGGAAGTAAGAAATACAGGTAATGGGGAATAGAAAGTTATCTGGCCCTACAGCACAAAAGAGAAGATGGGGTAAGGGAAGGGAGGGACGATAGAAGAGACGGCAGATTGGTGATAGGGGAAATTACAATGCTCAGTGTATTGGGGAGGGGGGAGGGGACAAATGGGGAGAAAATTTGGAACCCAAAATTTTGTGAAAATGAATGTAAAAAGTTAAATAAATGAATTTATATTTAAAAAATAAAAAAATAATTCATTTCCTTTAAAATACTGTGTATTTTATTTTATGTGTTTAAAAACATTGTTCTGAGAAGGGAACCATTTGTGTCATCAGACTGGGAAAGGTGTCCATGCCATACAACAGAAGGGTAAAAAGCCCTGAGGTAGGCTATGATAAGAAGCAAATGATCAACTGCCATTCAAAATAGTCATTGTAAATGTAGCTAAAAGAGTACCACTCTTCCTCATTCCACCCTTTCCCCAATTACTGATATTCCCTAAACAGTCTTCTATCTAACCAGCCTTCTCTGTACGTAACTTGTTTTCCTTGGGTGGTGCTAGAACAGGGAGAAGGTAACGAAAGCCACCAATAATTACAGAGGGATAATATCAGGAAGAGGAGACAACAAGAAGAGAAGAAAAAATGGAGGGTTGTTTTGCTGCCATTTTGTTGTAGAAAGATGGCAGTCTGGCAAGAGAAAAGAACCGAAGAAGGATTCACGAGCTTGGACTACTTTTGAATCAAAGAATCAATGAATAGTTTTTTAATGCTTACTATAAGCAAATCAGTGATGATACAGATGGAGGGGTAAAATAGTTCCTGATCTCAAGGAGTTCACATTTCTTTTTTAAAATCTATTTAGTTTTAGTTTTCAACATTCACTTTTATGTGATTTTGAGTTCTAAATTCCCCACCCCCCATTCTTTCCCCGCTTCTCAAGACAACATACAATCTGATATAGGCTATACATGTACAATCATATTAAACATATTTCCAAATTAGTCATGTTGTGAAAGAAGAATCAGAATCAAAGGAAAAATCATGGAGCTCACATCTCTAATAGGAAGTTTCAGCTGCAAGTTAGATGGAAAGGCCTAGTGGTTCTGAGGGAGTAATTTAAAAAAAGATAATGCATCTTTTTAAAAGTCATAAGAAAACTGTCCGTTTCTGATGTTGAACCATATGACAGTGGTGAGAACTTTCAATAGGAGCTGCACCTGCAGATATGGTTCCCAGGTCCCATCTCCATGCAGAATGACATGCTGCCTTGTACAGCAGCTTAAGGGGGTGAGGAAAGGCTGTAGCAAGGTTAGTCGTAGGCTATTCTGAGGAATTTTCGATTTTTCTACCCTCATTCTTGGGACTAGATGTGATTGTGATTCTTGAGGATCTGCACTCATCTCTGGACCTAATGATCTGTCTATCAAAAGTTCCTGACTTGTGTGGCCCTCCTTTTAATTCAATTTTACTCTCTATCATTGTGAAATGTATTTCTACAAGTAGGGAATAGACTTCAGCATAGACAGGTTCTCTGGCAAACTGGTGAAAACTAAGAGAATAAGAAAATCCACCAAAGTAAACCCTGACCCTTTGTACAATAAGACAGTCTCTGATAGAAGGATTACATACATATCAGTCCTCAGACCAAAAACACAAGAAAATAAGCAATAATGCTAAGTCAAACCAGAAAACAGATCCTCAGTTTTTGAGAAGCTTTTTCTGGGGCTCTTTCGAAAGAGGCTTTAGTTCTGCAGCAGAGACGTAATCCAGCCAAAAGCAAGGCTCAGAAATCTAAATTCTCTGCTTCATAAACCATGGTCATTTTTACCAAAGTCTTTACATACGGCCTTAGCTTTCTTTTTATCTTTTCTTTCCTCTCCATAAATGGAAGTGGGTCAGAAAATAAGGAAAAGGAATTATTATAAATTTGGCAAAAAGCATTCAAAGTATCTCCAGGGAGTAATAGAGAACAGAGTAATCTGTTCTAAATATTTTAAAATCATTAATTTTGCAAAGTTCTTTTTAATATCTATCCTAAATATTTCTAGGTATAATCTAAATTCTTTTTCTTTTTTCCCATCCTCAATGGGATTTCCTAAATATTCTGTAGCTTGATGACACCCTGATTTGTCAAAGAATAGTAACTTTCTTGAGAACCATCACTATCCCCAACTAAGGTTCAACCAAGGTTAATGCCACAAGAAAGGACACAAGAAGTCTGCTAACTTCCTTTGATAGGACCCATCAGGAAGTGTTATGAGACAGGACATATTGAGAGAAGAAGCATTTGTCATATGTAGGGAGACAACATGGCCCAGTGAAAAAAGCTTAGACTTGGAATCAGAATGGCAGATTCAAGTCCACCATTTATTAGCTACATAACCCTGGAGTACCTTCACTTTACCACAACCTCAGTTTCCTCATCAGCAGAAATGCAAGAGATAATGCCCACATTGCCTGCCTTTGAGGCCTTTATGAAGAAAGTGTTTTGAACAATACCATAGAAAATGTGAGCTATTATTCAAAATATCCTACCCACTTCTACTGGAGGCTTCAGGGTTTGGTGGGGTTTGATAGGACGAACACAAACACACACGCACACACACACACACACACACACACAAACAGGTCAGTTGAGTTAATGGAGATGGAAAGGGAAAGGAGAGGACTCTCAAACAGGTACGAAATTAGACTAATGGATTTAAATCCAAATGCATCTATGCTAGGCAGAGGGATGCCTTGCAATGAACAAATCCATTAGAGTAATGTTCTTGGTACCATTAGAGAAAGCATGGTAGGCACTTAGAATAGATAGTAGTCTCCTCTCATTGAAGCATCAGTCCATTAGCACCACACTGTGCTCAGTATAACACAGAGACAGAACAGAATAATAGTAGAAAGAATGAAGTGCTTTTCCCCAAAAGTTATCTCCCAGAATCTTAATTTCTTCTGCTGTCCCTAAAATGCCAAAGAGAAAGCTCTTTGTCTTACCCATCCTTGCTCAGAGAACAAAGAAAATTGAAAAGAGATGAGTTTTTGTAGCTTACATACATTCTGTATGGGAATAAGAGAAGAAAAGGAGAGCTAAACATAGGCTTCAGGAATGCTCTGTAGAGAGTGAGTACATTGAGCTGTTGTCTTCTCTGGAGATGAGAGGTCAAGGAAGATGACACCGAGAAGTCAATGATAGCCCTAGGACTGTATAGTTGAAGAGGAACAGAATTCTAGAAAATTGATTTGCTCGAAATGAAGAAAGATGAGGCCCTGGCATGACCCTCTCCCTAAAAGAGAAGCAGGATCAAAGAAATTCAATTTGATTAAAGAATTTCCTAAAAACAAATTTTAAATCCCAAATAAGCATGGCTCACTCTGAGAAGCTTCTGCTGCTTTACATTCACCACAAACAGTGCATGCACAATGACTTTTGTTAGGGTTCATACATTTTTAGAGGAGGTGAAGAAACTAACTAGATTTTTAAGATCCTAGCTCAGAAAACTATCACAACCCTCCTGGTTCACTGTCACCAAATGTTTGGCAAGCACACATCGATATGTTTTTAGAGCTTTGCTTGTCAGTATTTCTATAAATGTATGAGGGGAAGAAGGATATTGAACTTGAGATCAGAAGAGTCAGAATGAGTCCACATTCTGCCATTCAGCCATGACTCTAAGCAAGTTATTTAACATCTCTGAGGCACAATTTCCTAATCTATAAAATGGGAGTAATACTACCCACTTCACATGGTGGTTATGATAAAAGTATTTTGTAAACCGTAAAAGTATTGTAAATCCAATATAATAAGTATTAAGTACCTACTATGTGCAACTGCTACTTCAACTGTACTAGACACTCTGGCTACAAAATGCAACAAAAACAGTCCCAGCCATTGAGGAACTTATATCCTTATCCTACTAGAGTCTGGGAGATAAGGGTGGAAGGGACAGGGAGCAACACACAAACAGTTAAGTATATAAACTATTATTTTAAAAGGAAATGACACTAACCACTACAGGGACCAGGAGAAGCTTCCTGAAGAAAGTGACATAGCTGAATCTTGAAGGAAGTCAGGGATATTAAAAGAGAAAGGTGAAAAAAGGCTGCGTTATAAGGACTTGCCCCAGCTTGAAGACACAGAATTGAGAGCCATAATGTTGAGTTTAGAGAACAGCATGGAAGCTAATATGACTGGAACACAGAGCATGTGATGGGGAACAGTGTTCAATAAGCCTGGAAAGGGAGCTTAGGGACAAATGGTGAAGAATTTTCAAAGCAAAGGTGAGAAGTTTGCACTTTATCCTAGAGATAACTGGGAACTATTGAAGATTCTTGGGCAAAAGGTCAGACTAGTGCTTTAGGTAGACTTCTTTTTTTAGCCCATTGTGAGGAGAATAAATTAGAGAGAGGAGAGATGGGAAACCACACTATTACAGCAGTCTAGTGAAGAGATGATGAGAACCTGAAATAAGGTGGTGGTTATATGAGTGGAGAGAAGGGGATAGGCATGAAACATACTCTAGAAGTAAAACTGCCAAGATTTGGTAAGTTATTGGATATGGGGGATGAGAGGGAAGAGACAAGGATGTCTGATTTCATGAACCTAGAAGGATGGCAGTGACCTCAATAGCAAAAAAAAAGGCTGGTTTGATCATCCCAGTGAAAGGTAAGAGGGTTTTGATAAGAGCATGGATGTCTCTAAGTATCAAAGAAATAAAACTGAGAAAATCTTTTTGCGAAACAACTCAGAAGTACCTAACTGGGCAAATTGCAAAAGAAAATTAAAACAGTGATTTATGACTTGCTCTCGCCTCCATGTGTTACTTACTTCGAACATGTGATTGCTGTAATATGGAGGTCTTGTCAGTCAGAGCTATTGCGCCTGGACTCCCTGTCACCATCCTGACAAGATTCTGGCAGGCCTCACAACCATCATGAACACTTAGACTTGGTTTCTTTCGCTTAAGAGTTATCAGCTTTAATTCGACCAGAGATAATCATTTCAGAAAAAACAGTAACAGCACTCAGCGCAGGGCCAGTCACGCTTCATCTCAAATTACTCTATTTTTCTAATAGGTTCATTTCAAACGGTATCCTCTGCTAGTCCCCAGCAGCTTCAGTCAGGGGTCTAGTGGATCACTAAATTAGGTAATGGGCCCTCTCCCACAAGAAACTTTGCCCATCTGGCCTGGGGATGATCTCTCCCTCATATCTTAATCTCACAAACTTCCCATCATAGGATTTTACTCCCCTGCCCACTGTCTCGAACTGAGATGCCCCCTAGATCTCACAAGTTAGAGATCTATTCTAGCTATGAGACTTTGGGGAGGGCAGGAGAATTATTTACCCTCTCTGGGCCTCAATTTTCCTATCTGTAAAATGAGGGTGCTAAACTAAATAACCTCCTGATAGTCTCTTCCAATTCTAACACTTTGTGATTTATATAATTCTAAATCCATACATAATTCCTTCCTTAAAGGGCCATGCATATGTTTCCCTTACACATTTATTTACTGGCACAGCACAGGAATGCCTTGATGAATGTATTTTGTGGAATAAAAATCCAAATGGACAATTGGAGGTAGAGGAGGGAACAGAGAAGTTCTGACTTCCTCTGCTCACAACTGACTAAAATGTCAAAACACTGACTTGACATAATATCCTTCAAAATGGTTCTAATTTCACCAGGTAAAGCAATGTGGGGGATTTGGACCAAAATTCTGGTTCAGTGACATCCTACCTGTCTGATCTTGGCAAAGTCACAGCCTCCGGGCTTCAGTTTCTTCTTATCTAAAATGAGAAATTGGATTCAATATGTTTGAAGGTCTCTTTCAGCTCTAAATCTAAGTTCTAGCAGGTGTTCCCTTCTTTTATTTAAATCGCAGGCTCTCTGTGACTTATTAGACACTACTTCATGGTGACTGGAAAAAAGCAGTCCTTACCTGGAAACTACCTATTGGCTTCTAGTAAGAAGCCTCCCTGAATTTGGCTGCCCTGGTCCTCAGAAGACAAAATCTCCCACCTGGCTCATGCATGAGGCCTCTCCAGCTTAGTAGGCTGTGTCCAAGTTTGCATCATGCTGGCGAAACCTAGAGTCATTTCACCTCCATGCCACAATGAAGCACTAGAGAGGGCTCTAAGAGAGTTTGGCATAACATTGACTCTACAATAAAGTTTTTATAAATTTAATTATTCCCTGCCACGATCACCACCAAATTTGGTCAAGCTGTTCATAGATTGAACCAAATTGCTCCTTTTAACCAGGGTCTCAATAACAAAAACAAAAGGCTTCAGTTACCTCCTCCCAGGGAAGAGGGAATTTCATGGGCCCCATGAGAAAAAAAAAAAGTTAAAGCAATCCTCCTAGCTTCACCCTCTAATTCAGAAAGTTATGTCATGCTTTTATCAAGGTGAAAGGAAGGTAACAAATAAAGGGGAGAACCCTCTTTCACATAGTAGGGCAAAATAAGTCCAGAAATTGAGTCCTGTCTCCTTTTCTGAAGAGGTAATGTATGCTCAACTGGAGAGAGTTGAATGAGACAGATACTATAGCTGTTCTTCCAATTACTAGGTTTCTAAGCACCAGTGGCTATTTAGAGAGTCCTGAGGGTCTTTCTCTTCAGGGAAGAGGGTGACTTGCCCCACCTGCTGACACACTGCAGAACAGGAGAGGAAGCCATGACCAAGCACTGGTTTGAGGTATCCTTGTCTGCTAGAGGCCTGTGGGAGTGATATGACCCTGGCACATTCTACAAGCTAAGGAGACAGCAGATGTAGCATGATGCTGTCTGTCCATCTCTACCCTGGCAGAGTGCCTCCTCCGTTGACACCACAACAGATGGGCACCAGTGCCAACAGACAAGAGATCATGCAGCTACTGAGGAAATGACTCTCAGCCTCCGGCCTGAGCTCCCCTTACAGTATTGAAGAGGAGACTTGCAAGCTCAAATCAAGCTGTGTACAAGTAGGCTCAGATTTCAGAGAAGTGAAAACTCAACTACTGGTGAGCATGTAAGACTAGTCACTGGCTAGATAGGAAAGGCATGTGTCACTGACCTAGCCCTTCTCCTCTCCCTCCATTCTGACTTCCTGGAAAAGTTTGGTTGCATAGTAATCAATTAATTAATCAATCAATAAACATTTATTAAGCACCTACTATGTTCCAGGCACTGTGCTAAGCACTGGGGATGTAAAAAAAGGCAAAAGGCAAAAGACAGTCCCTGCCCTCAAAGAGTTTACAATGTAACATGCAAGAAGTATATACAAAGAAAACTATATATAGAATGAATAGGAAATAATTAATAGAGGGAAGGTAATGCAATTAAGAGGGATTGGGGAAGGCTTCCTGCAGAAGGTGGGACTTAAAGGAAGTCAGGGAGGTCACCGAGCCATTTCCCCTGGAAATCCACGCAGAAGAGAAGATGCCCTCTCTGGCAGCTATCCCAAGGAAAGAGGACTGCTCTACACATCTGCCAGGTAGCTCTAACAGAGCTCCAGCTGTTGTTCTGAGAGAGAAGGTGCGGTTACAATGGCCTTCATTGTCACAAGATTCCACCCAGTTGTCCCTGGAAATTGGTGCTTACTTAAGAATCTTCTTGGACTCTGGGGATGAGCTTTGGGGAACAGACACATCCATCCTAGCACAATGAAAATGTAATCTGGGATGCTACACCGGTACTAATCTCTGGTAAGAAATAATCCTTTGTCATTGCTTCCTGGCCACAGAGAAATAGAGAGAAAAGGGAAGAGAGGGAATGCTGAGGATGAAGACTGTGGGATACATAGGAATTCTCTGGGATTTTTTTCATGGACAAAAGAAGGGTTGTATCTTAAGGGTATTAGTTGCTTTTCTCTATACCGTAAGAGAACCTGAAAAGTTCTGAACCTGACACTGAACACTGGGAATTATAATCTCAGACAGAGCTTCAAGGTGGCACAGCGTATCAGAGCACTGAGAGTAGGGTTGAGAAGTCTGTTGTTGAGTCATGTCTGACTTTTCATGATCCCATTTAAGGTTTTCTTGGCTAAGACACTGGAGTGGTTTGCTCGTCCTTCTCTAGCTTGTCTTACAGATGAGGACCCTGAGATAAACAGGATTAAGTAATTTGCCAGGATTATTTAGCTAGTACTCCAGGCCCTGTATACACTACGTACCTAACTGCCCCTGAGGTGAGAAGATCTCAGTTCTAATCTGGCCTTAGGTACATACTAGCTGTGTGACCTTGAGCAAGTCACTTGATTTCTGTTTGCCTCAATATCCTCAACTGTAAAATGGGGAATATAATAGCACCTACTTCACAGGGTTGTTGTTATAAGGATTAAATCATATCATGTTCTTAAAGTGCTTAGCAGAGTACCCGGCATATAGTAAGAGCTGAATAAGGGACTATTTCCTTCCTTATTTCTACCCTGTGAGGGACTGATACTCTCTTACTGGTGAGCTCCAAGTAAGAGGCTTTTTTCCGCAACACAAGGAGTTTTGAAGTGAAGCTATTGTAGAAGAAAGTAGCAGCAGCCATGGCAATTGGAGAAAGCATAGACTGTGAGCATTGTGGGTTTGGTTCTGAGCCTCTGCTTATGAGAAATCATCTCGGGGAGAGATGGCTGGAATGTTGTGTCACTGATGTCAGGCACCATTCCTTAGGGGCCCATACAAAGGACAATAACGATCTGATCCTCCTCACTCAACCCTGTTGCTGGAAGGGAAGGGGGAAGGGAAGAAAGAAAGCATTGCTGTAGGACCTACTATGTGTCAGGCCCTGTGCTAAGCACTTTTTACAGCTATTATCTCATTTGATAATCACAGTGAACCTGTAAGGTAGCATAATTGAAGTAGCAAGGCATCCTGAGGGAGACAAAAATTGGCATATGCCAGCCGGTTCAAACCACTGCAACCACCCTGACTACCATATCCTCTCAGAACCCATTAGAGATAGCACAGGACCCAGAGGCCAAGAGCCCTGGGCCACTAGTTCTACTCAACATGACCAACATAACATCATCTATCTACAGCTCTATGTAGAAGGGACCTGCCATCCCTGCTATCAATAACAATAACTACCAACCGACTGCTATCCTCAGATAGGCAAGTCCGAGAATAACGGTATACCCTCAATTATCAACCCTACTTCCCATCCTTCTAGTTAGTCATTATCCAGAAAAGCAACCCTTGTGGGGATGCAATCTAATAACTCTACCAAACACATATCTACTGTATATCTGGAAAAAAAAGTTCTTACCACTGAAGTCCTTGCCATTGTCAAATGGCTAAATCAGAGGTAGGGAGGGAAAGATAGAGGGAGGGAGGGAAGGAGGGAGGAAGGGAAGGAAGGAAGGACAAGAAAAGAATGTCAGAGGAAAATTTTAAAATGATTAGAGAAGTAAATTCAGAAGAGGAACCAGATAAGTAGGACAGTGTTGAAACCACCATGTTAAATGAATACATGCCTCTGAAAAATAAGCTTTCTATAATATTCACAGTTTCACTTAAAATGTCAAATTCGATGGAAGGGAATAGGATACAGGTGGTTTTTTAATCCCCTAAAATGATAACATAATAGCCCTTAAAGGTCCACAAAACGCTGTACCTGCATGACCATCTCATTTAACCCTCACAATAACCCTGGGAGCTAAGTGCCATTATCACCATTACTCCCATTTCACAGATGAAAAAACAGAGACTTAGAGAGTGACGTGACTTGCCAAAGGTCATACAGATGGTCATTTCTAAATCAGACATTTAAATGAATGGAGAGCAAAGGTAACCTACCAGCTAGAACTAAAGAAGGGAATGATTTCACAAATAGCTCAATAGCCATCTAAAAGTCAAGAGGAAGAAAATTAAACCTGATTATGTTACACAGTTGAAAAAGAGGGAGCTTTAAATCTCACTATGGTGATTATGTTCACATTTCTCTCATGTGTTTTAACTTGATATGAACACCCAAGGCTATCTGATCGATAAAGGTTTAGGGTCAATGATTTACACAACAAATTAGAACTGTCAGCATTTGCCAACCCAGTGCATAACATTTAGCAATGAAATGGGAGCCAGAAGGGAGATGACTTTCTCTTGAGACTGCAAAGCTTACCCTAGTTATCTAGGGGTGCAAATGCTGGTCATTGCATCTGTGAAATACACTATATATATAAAGGCCAGTCCTCCTGTTACACGTAAGTAGGAGTTTTCATCAGTCATCTTGCTGTTTTGTCAACATACCAACTAATCAACCATCTAGGCAACAAGTACTCTGAAAAAGAGAACATTCTCTCAAAGTCTCCCAGTGCATCCTGGGCAAACTTGTCATCCTGATGAATATCTGGTCACTGGATCCAGATGATTCAGGAGGAGAAAGTGAGGCTGGTGACCTTACATAGACCTCCCTCACTCAAAACAAAGTCAAGTGCAAGTCATGTCATCATTTCTCTGATGTCACGGTCCTCTTCGAAAATAAAGGATGAACATAACAACATATAGAGACTTCATAACAGAGCTGGGGACCAAGTTTTTATGTTTTTTTGTTTAATGTGACTATCATCATCATCATTACTACTTGATCCATCAACGAGTATTTATGAAGGGATTGTAATATACTCAGAACTGGGGATACAAAAGTGAGACAGTCTCTACCCTCAAAGCTTATGTTGTACTGGCAGAGGGAATGTGTCCATAGATAAGCAAAAAGAAATAGACAGTAAGAAGAGGGGAAACAACTCAGGGAATCCATAGAGATGTACTGAAAAAGGTGGCATGTGAGGTGACCTTTAGTCAGTCAACTAGCATTTGTTAAGATGCTACTATATGAGTAGTGCCTGTGCCAGGCACTGCTCTAAGGGCTAGAAATATAAAGAAAAGTAAAAGATAGTCCCTGGTCTCAAGGAGGTCACAGTCTTATGAGGGGCAGAGGGTTCCAAGAGGCAAAGATGAGTATCCCAAAATATGCAAAGGCATGGGGACGAGATAAGGAAAGGTTGTCTAAGTATATCCTTTACATACAGCTGCCAAATAAATCTGAACATGTCACTCCCTTTCTCAATAAGTTTCAATGGCTCCCTATTGTCTTTAGTAAAAAAATTCAAACTTCTCAGCCTATCATTTAAAGCCTTCCAGAGCCTGACACATAGTAGGTACTTAATAAATGCTTGTTGATTGACTGACTGATTGATTAAAAAATCTGGCTCCCAACTCTCTTTGCAGGTTTATTTGAAATTACTTCCCTTCCAAGACTGTCCCTATCTCACAGAAAGAGGTGGTCCTTCTTGCCATAGCAAACTCCTCAATATGCACAAATGATCCCTTTCTAGCCCATCTTCTCCATAGATTGCCCAGTCCATCATCCCCCGTTTTCACTTGAGTCTCCGTCTGCCTACTGGCTGCTTCCCTGATACTAATAAACATGCCTTCTCTCCCTTGTCTTTAAAGAAAACCCTCCTTCAACCATTCCCTCCATCATCCTCTTATCTCTCTTCCCTTTTGGGGCTAAACACCTTAAGAAAGCAGTCTAGAATCATGCTCCTCCTTTCTCTCCTCTCAGTTCTCTTCTAAACCTCTGCAGTTTGGCTTCTGACCTCAGCATTCAACTGAAATTGCTTTCTCCAAAGCTACCAGAGCTCTTAATTACTGAATCTAAAGACCTTTTCTCAATATATTTTCTCTGTATCCTCTGATACCACTGACTACCCTTTGCTACTGGATATTCTCTCATCTAGTTTTTCATGACACTGCTTTCTCCTTGGTCTTCGCCTACCTGTTTGACTAGACCTCAGTTGCCTTTGATGAAGCTCTATCTACTGCGTGCGCCCAAAAATCTTTTCTGAGCCTGCTGTTCTTCCCCCTTTAGTCCAGGGGTTCTTAACCTGGGGTCTTTGAATCTGTGTTTTAAATATATTTTGACAATTATATTTCAATATAATTGGTTTCCTTTGTATGTATTTTGTTTTTTGCACTCATAAATATTATTCTGAGATGGGATTCATAGGCCTCATCAAATTGCTAAAGGAGTCCATCCTATAAAAAAAGGTTAAGAACTCCTACTAGTCTACATTATCTTGCTTCATGAGCTTCTGAGCACCAATGGTTTCATATGATTTTCCAGTCTATTTATTCTTCCCTCATCTCTCACCTGAGTTCCAATATTGTATCACTAACTGCCTCTGGGACATCCCAAATTGGATGTTTTATAGGTCTCTCAAACTCAACATTTACAAAAGAGGATTCATTATCTACCTCCCCTTCCCTCTTGCCAACTTCCTTATTATCTTGAGCATTTTCATCCTTCCAAGTCATCAGCAAAGCTCCTGACCTTGGTGTCATCTTCTACTTTCCCACCCCACATATACAATTTATTGCCAAATCCTGTTATTTCTATCTTTATCTTATATCTCACCTTGTCTCCACCCACATAATCATCATCTTGGCTCACCTCATGCTTGGACTTTCACAGTAGCCTTCTAATTGTTCTCCCTGCTTCAAATCTCTCCCCACTCCCATCCATCCTCCCCTCAATTGCCAAACCAACCTTCTTAAAGTTCAAGTTTCACCATATTCATTCCCTTATTCAGTAAACTCCAGTGGCTCCCTATTACTTTAGGATTCAAAGGGGAAAAAATCTTCTATACAGCATTTAAAGTTCTTCACAACCTTCCTATTCATTTTATGATCCAGCTGTCTGCTCCATGGGTCTCTCCAAAACTCCACTGTACTTTTCCATTGTCTATCTGCCATGCCTCCAATGCTCTCTCTCCCTCACCTTGGCCTCCTAGCTTCCCTGGCTTCCTTCATGACTCATTTAAAATCTTACCTTCTGCACCAAATCCCTGCCCTATCCCTCCACTGCTAGTGCCTTCTCTAGAAGATTATTTCCAACTGACACTGTATATGTCTTGAATGTACAGTTTTTTACCTGTTATCTTCCCCATTAGAATGGGAGCTCCTTGGGCAGAGAACCCATACATATTTTTGGTCACGGTACATAGTCAGTGTTTAATAAATGCTTATTAATTGACAGACTTCCTTCAAGCCAAACGTGTTTAGTAGCTATTATTGGAAATTTACATTTCGCTGTCTGTGGTTTTGTTTTGAAGCGCTGTTCCTCATGTCTAATCTGCACTCCTTTCTCACTTCTGCTTCTTGGAACCCTCAGCTTCATTTCAGGTCAGCTTATGTGCCACCTCCTGTGCCTGGGACCTCCCTGGCCACTTCACCCCCCAATTCTTAGTATTCTCTACCTTCTGTTATTTTGTATTTACTTCCCCGAATATGCCGTCTCTCACTTTCTCACCGTCTCCTTTCCTAAAATATTATAAGCTTCTTAAGGGCTGAGACTATTTTCCACATTTGTACCCCCATCCTCCTTATCAAAGGCTAACAGAGTGAAATATATGGTAGGTGCTTAAGAAATGTTTGTGGAATTAATTAATTTCCATAAATATCTTGGATATGTCTATAGCTATTCTGTGATAATGCTTTGATTGTATTGTATATACATCTGTTGAATGTCACTAAACCATCTGTTCTGGTCTGGGCCTGACTAAGGGCAGTTCCTTGGTGATTTAAGTTTGATACTGAAACAGAATTAGAACTTCGTACATCATTGAACAATGAACACAAAGAGATTTACTTAGCCAATGATGAGGCCCGTGTGGAGAATGATGACAGATCATTTCTATACCCTGTCTATCCATAGGAGCAGCAGCGGGAACCTCAGGGCTCCAGCAAACATGACACTCTTCCTACATAGTAACCAATATTCATCACAGGTCAGAAAGAATTGCCCTGTACCACCACTACCCACTCGTTACCTCCAAGTTCACAACAATGCCTACATAAACACTGCTCTTATCACACCTGTATTTTAAGAATATCAGTTTGGAAACTGTGCAGAAGATGGACTGGAAAGGAGAGAAACTGGAAACAAAGAGCAATGAATAAAGGAGTCAAACAATAAAGAAATCATTAGTGACCTTGAAAAAAGGCCGTTTCAGTTGAATGGTGGTAAGGACAACTTGGCTCTAAAGGACAGAGAGGGGAAAGGGAGAGGAGAAAGTGGAAGCAAAGAGAGATAGCTTTTTATGAGAGTTTGGCCTTTTTGTAAATGTTGGCCTTGAGCAGAACAGGATGCTAGGGTTAAGCAAGAGATATATATATATATTTTTTTAAGAATAGAAGAGATATGCGCTTCTAGGACTATATCCCAAAGAGATTATAAAAATGGGAAAAGGTTCCACATGCACAAAAATATTTAGAGCAGCTTTTTGTGGTGGCCAAGAAGTGGAAATCAAGGAAATGCTCATCAGTTGGGGAATGGCTGAACAAGCTGTGGTATATGAACGTAATAGAACACTATCATGCTATAAGAAATGATGAACAGGTAGACTTCAAAAAACTTGGAAAGACTTATATGAAGTGAAGCTGAGTGAAATGAGCAAAACCAGGAGAATATTATGTACAGTAACAGTCACAGTATGCAAGGACTGTTTCTGATAGACTTAACCCTTCACAGCAAGGCAAGAACCATTCCCAAAGGAATCAAGGCAAAATGCCATCCAAATCCAGAGAAAGAACTATGGAATCAGAACACAGAATGAAGCAGACTATTTTCTCTTGTGTTATGTTTTGTTGTGTTTTGGTTTTCTCATGGTTTCTCCCATTCATTTTAATTCTTCTATGCAATATGACTAATGTGAAAATGTGTTTAATAAGAATGTATGTATAGAATCCATATAAGATTGCACGTGGTCCCAGGGAGAAGGAAAGGGGAGAAAATTTGAAACTTATGGAAGTGATTGTTGAAAACTGAAAATAAACAAATTAAATTTAAAAAAAAGAACAGAAGAGATATGGACATTTTTGAAGGCAGCAGGAAAGTGGATAAGAAGATGAAATTAGAGAGAAAAAGGTGATAACTGAAGGGTAAGTTGCTGGGAGGGATGGGAAAAGCTGAGCTAAGAAGCAGAAATAGAGGAGCTGGCACTGGTGAGGACAAGGGCTACACATATCCTCTGACTGGATAAAAGGAGAAAAAGTTAATGTATATCAAAAGAAGCTCTCTATGACTTCTCTATTAATTTATAGGTTACAATTTGCTTTGATGGTGATGAGTTCCTAAACAGAACCTTGAAATTAAACATCCTTAATGTATTTTGTGTTCATGTGTTAAATAGTGTTGCAATATTATGGTACAAAGAGGGATTTTTTTTCCTTCGCCCCCCCCTCTTCTGGCACACATAATGGCTTTCCTGTTCATTACCACAACCATCCACCCTAAAATTGGTAGGAAAAAAGTCTACAGATTTGAATTTGTAGCCTACCAATGTGAATTTGAATAACCAACTCCATTCCCTTCCAGAACAACTCCCTAGGATTTTAGAGAAACAAAAACGAGTGTGGCAAAAATAAAAAACAAACTAGGTACTTTGTTAGGTATCTAAATCGGTGCATGAGAACTCTCTGGGTTGAGAGATCAATCAAGAAAACATTTAAGAGCCTACTACATGAGAACAGTGCAGAGAATTATAGAGGGAACAAAGGCACCCTGCCACCCCCTGCTGGAACTGTGGGAAACTACAGAAGGAGCCATCTACAAAGGATGTAAAAGAACCTGCTGGGAACACACTGTAGTATTCTCAAAGCCAGTCCAACGATCCCTGGTGAGGAGATGGTTGTCCCCTAAAACTCTTTCAGAGGATCTGCAAGGTCAGAGCTATTTTCATAATAACACTAAGATATCAATAGCCTTGTTTGGTCTCATGAGTGTACAGTAGTTTCCCAGAGGCTCCATGACCTGTGAGTTAAAGATTTAGCTGTAAGGGGGAAGACAGAATTGTGCTTTTGTCTTATACATACAATGATATACAGACATGGCTGGACTTGCTATTTTGTTTGTTTTTGCCCAGTATCAGCACCAACTAATCAAAAGTCATTTATACAAATGTCTGGCAACAAACACAAGTAGCACTGAGTCTCTTTTTTGAATCTCATTGTCTATCTTGGAACAAATGGGTTGACAATAGCACTGACAAAAATAATTTGCAATTTACATTTTCAAAAGTGCCCAAAAAATGTGTAACTCTTCTCACTAACTCTTTTTTATTTCGTAAAACTCATTTTTCATTAAAAAAGTGTTATGTTAATGTGTGGTGTTTTTATCATTATTTTGAAATAAATTAATACTTTTTTATCAGTTTTAATTTCTAACATAGTAAATGGTAATGGATATAACCCATATTTTTTAAAAAGTTCTTCAAGGTCCACAATAATTTATAAAAGTTCAAAGTGGTTATGAAACAAAAAGCTTCAGAAGCACTCTTAGGCAATACAGGTCCCTGGGAAAGAGTAACTTTCCTACAGGTGTATCATTGTCTTCCATGAACTCTTTAATAAGTTCTATTGTTTTCTGTCAACCTATATATAAAACTGACGTTTGAATTTTCTGCAATGTATACTTGTGAGATGAGTTAGTAACAATAGAGTGAATGATGTCATGTATTTAGCTTACATCTTCTAGGTGTTTCCATTAAAAAAGAAGCAAGAAATTTCTCAGAGTGTATCTGAGTCCTTTACGTTACACCAGAGCTTCTGACACAGAAGTTATATGACCATAAAAAATGGGCCCTGTACTTTAGGAAATGACAGTCCAGTTGTGGAGACCAGACACATAACAAAAAAAAATATAATGCTTGCCAAATGAGGGGCCAACACAAATAATAAATAAGTGCCAGAAGTTAGAGGAAATTCAGATTCTAATGCACTGAGGTGATTAGGGAAGGTTTTATAGAGGAGGTCAGATTTAAACTGGGCCTTGAAGCATTAGTGAAATTTGAGTAGATGAAGAGAAGAGGAAGGATGAAGTAGAACTAAACTAGATTAACCTGGCCAGCAAAGAAGTGTCAAGAGATAAATTTGGTTAGGTAATGTGGATTCTGATTGTGGAGGGTCCAGAATAACAAGCAAAGGAATTTGGACATTAGCCTATTGACACTGAAAAATCATTGAAGGCCTTTGAGGATGAGGGTAGCATGATGAAAACAGTCTTTTCAGAAAAACGTCTTTTTAGGAATATTAATTTAAGCTAATTTGTAGAATGAACTAGAGAAACTGACAATAATGAACAGTTAGTAGGTTATCTAGTTTATAATTCAAGTATTAACTCATTATAACTGTATGAACAGTACTAGATAACTATTATTATAGTTCAGTAAAACTTCATTCTCTGAGGGCCAATTAATTCAGAATATGTGATAAATAATTCAGTAAGGGTTTGGCCGAAATTTCCTTCTGTACTATCCATGAACAAAACTGAACAAATTATGGAATAGTAAAAAGAAGATTGAAGAGCGAAGGGTATGTTTAACATACACAAGAGAAGATACCATCTTACAGGGTTTCCACATTGTAACAATGGTCGGCACTGATGGGGAGTGGACTGGTGATTTCATTAGTGTAAAGAATGCCCAGATAAGCAACGTTCCTCTAGCAATGCAGGTGTGAACTTACATTGCAACTTTTTAAAAACTGCCTGGATCACTAAGAGTTTATAAGACAGAAGCTATAAAATAGTATGTGTCAGAGGTAGCATTCGAACTCTGGTCTCCCTGGATTTAAGGCCAAGTCTCTCTCAGGTCTCCTTCCACTATTCCAATCCTCTCACTGTATCTTCCCATTGTTATGCATAAAGATGTTACTTATAAATTAGTATGATTATTTTTTCGTGAAAGCTAATAAGAAAACTCTATTTGGCAACTCAGTTATCAGTTCCTATATGTTCCTATAAAGTAAAAAATATGGAGACAGTCAAGATGGTAGAGTGAGAAGAAGCAATTGAGCTGAGCTCCTTACTACTATATCTTCTCTGCAATGATCTAGGGGAAAAAACAGTACAAACTGATTGAAATGTCCAATAAAAATCACATTCAGTCATTTTTCTAGTCCAGAGAAGCTTACGGAGATAGATAGAGGTCTACAGATCCTGGAGATAGGATCTAGACAGGAGGGCATGGAGCATTCCACCACCCAGGATAAGAAAGGGGCCAAGACAGGGCACCAAAGAGATCTCAGAGGACCCTTAAACTAGTGCTGGATACAGGAATGACTATATCTGGCAGCTCTGTTGCCCACTACCCAGTCTAGGTTACAGATCAAGGGCACAGAAGAGTGGTCATGTGCATGTGTTCCAACTGAGTACAGAGCAAGGAACAATTTCCGGAAACATATCTGTGTGGCTCTGATCCCAGGAGCAGAGTAGTGACTCAGTTCTAGCTTTTAGCCCAGCACATAAGTTTGTAAAGAAATAACCAGGGCAGGATTTCTAGACCAAAGAGAAGCCAGCAGTTCAGTCTGTCTGAACTTAGAAAACCTCCCAGTGAGTTAATAGTGACTGAGTCCAGCAGCAGTCTGCTGAAACTCCCAACCACATACAAACCAATAGACCCAAACCTGGGTCAGGAGCTTGTAGAGTTCAGACAAAAAGGGTAGTAAACAGATTTCTCTTTGGATCATACCACTTTGGGGACACTGGAAGTTTGCAGGCCTCACCAGACTGAGCTGTGAAAGCAGCAGAAGGATATTAAAGGACTTCTAGAAGCTCAAGCAGAACATCCCTCCCAAGAAGTGAGCAGAGTGCAACACTAACATAAAGTCCAAAATCAAGAAGCAGATTGGAAGAATGAGCAAGCAAAAAGAACCCAACCATAAAGAGCTAACATGATGACAGGAAGTTCAAGACACAAATACAGAAGAATACAATGATGGGAAAATATCTACAAACAAATCTT
>CM053769.1:325692640-325726907 GCA_028658325.1 Potorous gilbertii | reverse complement strand
GCCTAAACATATTTTAAGAAATCACACACCAAAAAAAACCTTTCCAGATACTTTAGAACCAGAGGGTGAAATAGAAACTTCATTCCAACAGTCACTTCCTGAAAGAAACCCCAAAGTGAAAACTCCCAGGAATATTATAGCACAAACTCAGAGTTCCCAGGTCAAGACAAAAATACTGCAAACATCCAGAAAAAAAATAATTGGGGAGCAATAATTGGTACCACATACAATTTAGCATCCGCTACTATCAAGGAGCAGAGAACTTGGAATATAATATTCCACAAGGCAAAGAATCTAGACATACAAACAAGAATAATATACTAAACAAAAATGAATATAATCCTAGAGGGGAAATTTTGGAGCTTTAAGGAAATAGAGGACTTCCAAGTACTCCTGATGATAATACCAGAACTGAGTAGAAAATTTAACATACAAACATAGGAGTAAAGAGAAGCACAAAAGGGGATTAAACATAAGAGATTAAGGGATTAAACACAGGGATTGAACAAAGTTAAAAGGTGTAATTCTATTATGCTTGGATGATGTCAAAAAAAAAGAATGGAAGAGTATGGAAGGAGAATTCTCTAGGGCAGAAAGTGAGGAAGAAGAACACTGGAGACATGTGTCTCATATAAATAGAATGAACGAGGAGGAGTTTATACTGGAGGGATCAGAAGTGGACCTTTGGACCTTACATCTGAACTGGTTAAATACAGAAAGAATACATATATATCCAGTAACTATGTAAGTATGTTAATGTTCAGACAATTGGAAGCCTATCTGTTGGTCTTTATTTCTCTTCTTATATTTTTCTCTATTGGTAAATGATATATGTGCTTGATTAAAGGAGATTGTTAACCCCTCAAATATAAATAAATGTACCCAAATCAATACAGAAATACATCTTACTCAACAGGGAAATAGAAAAAAAGGAGGTTAAATGAAAAGAGGGTAGTTTAAAGGAGGCAGTGGTCAAAAGCAAAACAGACTTAAAGAGGACACAGGGAAAAAGAGAAAGAAGGAACCAAAGAATAGAAGAGAGAAATCTACAATTATCAATTGTAATAGTGAATGTGAATACAATGAAACCTCCCCCCCCAAAAAAAATGAACATAAAAGGATAGAAGAATGGATTGGAAATCAGGATCCAATAATACATTGTTTACAAGAAATACACTTGAAACAGGATACACACAGAATTAAAATAAAGAGCAAAGGAAGAGTCTATTTTGCTTCAACTGAAGTAAAAAACGTATGATCTCAAAGAAAAAAACTATAAAAAGTTTTTAGTTTTAAAAAGAGAAATAAATGAAAACTATATTTTGCTAAAAATAGACAATGAATTAATATTAAACATACATGCACAAAATAGTATAGCATCCAAATTCTTAAAGGAAAAGTTAAATGAGTTACAGGAAGAAATAGACAATAAAACTATAATAGTGGGGAATTTTAATTTGTCCTCCCTTCTCAGATTTTGTTAAATCTAACCATAAAATAAGCAAGGAAGAAGTTAAGGATCTGAATAGAATGTTTGAAGAGTTAGATATGATATATCACTGGAGAGTACTAAATGGAAATACAGAGGAGTAAACATATTTCTTAGATATGTAAGGCACCTTAACAAAAGTTCAACAGGTATCAGAGCATTAAAACCTCACAAACAAATGCAAAAAAAAAATATTAAGTGGATATCTTACTGAAAATAATATAATAAAAATTACATTCAAAAACAGATCTTTGAAGTAAAGATTAAAAATTAATTCAAAACTAAAATAACTTAATCCTAAAGAATGGGCAGGTCAAAGAATGTATCTTGGAGACAATCAATAATTTTGTTAAAGATAAAAACAACAATAAGAAAACCACAAAAATTTGTGGGGTGAAGCCAAAACAGTACTTACAGGGAAATGTGTGTGTGTGTGTGTGTGTGTGTGTGTGTGTGTGTGTGTACTAATGTACTATATATTATATATATATTTACATTATGTATATTACATTATATCATATTATATTAGTATGTATGTATGCTTCCATCAATAAAAGAAAGACTAGATAAATGAATATGGCACACAACTAAAAAAATCCAGAAAACTAATAGATTAAAAACCTTCACTTAAACACCAAAACAGAAATCCTGGAAATCAAAGAAATTAATAAAATTGAAAGTTAAAAAAAATCATTGAAATAATAAATAAAAGTAGGAGTTATTTTAAACTAATAAAATGGATTTTATTGCTGTTATTCAGCTATTTCAGGCATGTCTGAATTTTTGTGACCCGACATTAGTTAATTTGATATTTTTAAAGAAAGAAAATCAAATTGCCAGTATTAAAAACAAAAAAGCAAATTCACAATGAAAATGAAAAATGAAAATGAAGTGGACTGCCAATGAAATTCATGAAAATCTGCTTAATAATTAGGGAAATGCAAATTAAATTAAACAGCTCTCAAGTAGGACCTTCTACCTGTAAGATGGCAAAGTTGGCAAAAAAGGAAACTAACAAATGCTGGAGGGGCTGTGGGAAAGCAGGCACTTTAATATAATGCTTGCAGAGTTGTGAACTGGTCCAACCATTCTGCAAAGCAATTTGGAACCATGCCCCCAAAGCTATTAAACTGTCACTATATACCCTTTGACCTATCAATACCTTTACTAGGCCTATACCCCAAAGATATCGGTGAAAAAAAAAGAAAAAGACCCACATATAGAGAAATATTTATTGCAGCTCTTTTTGTGGTAACAAAAAAATAGAGGTGTCCATTAACTGTGGAATGGTTAAACAAATTATGTTATAGAAATGTGATGGATTCCTATTGTGCTATAAGAAATGCTGAAGAAGAATGTTTCAGAAAAGCCTGGAAAACTTGATATGAACTGATGCAAAGTGAAGTGAGCAGAACCAGAAGAACAATTTACACAATAACCACAGCATTATAAAGATAATCAATTCTGAAGTCTTAGAAATTCAGATCAACACAATGACCAATCACAATTCGAAAGGACTCATGATGAAACACTCTCCATTTCCAGAAAGAAAGCTGATAGACTCAGAGAAAAGATTAAAGCATATTTTCTTTTCTTCCTGTCTTTCCTTGTTTCTTTCCTTCTTTCCTTTTTTTCTTTGTTCTTTTTCTTTTTTTCCTTTCTCTTTCTATTTTTTCTAGGCAAGGCTAATCTGGGAATTTATTTTGCATGACTATACGTATTTGTAAGTGCCTTTGTTTTTCTTGCTTTCTCAATAGGTAAAGGGGAGGAAAATAATTTGGAACTGAAAATAAAATAAAATTGCATTTAAAAAGAACAAAAAAAGAATTAAGGCAAAAATATATATACTTTCCTTTTAAAATATACTCAAATTTTAGTTTTTATTCATTTAGGCAAAATATAAGGCAACAATTTAAGTTTGTGAAGTTTTATTGTCTTTCATTCTACTTGTTACCTATTTGGAGTTAAAGACTAAAATCTATTTTTCATTTGTGGATGGAATATGCCCACCAGTTTCTCTCTAAGTATCCAGTAGTCAATCCTTCATCATCTTCATTAATTTTGTTATTGATTCTCCTAGGTAATGGCCTAAATGACTTTAGGTTAGTCATTTAACTTATTCACATATCCAAAAGGAAAGCACTCTGAGTAAACACTGGGGAAGATTAGATCTTGGAATGGTTAATGGAGTCATTCCTTTGTCTTCATCATCGCTAATGAACAAATGATTGCTATTGCCAGGGCCTGTTCTAAGCAAACATGTCACTCTCAATTTCTCAGATTTTTGCTTTTCCACACACATACAATAATGCTTCCCCTTACCCTTCAAGTGCCCAAGGCCCTTATGCTCTCTTTCTACTTATCTCCAGCAAATGAACACACAATAACAAAACAAGCTCTAACTTCTAGAAGCTTGAGTTTTATTAAAGGAGCGTCTTATTATCATTATTTATTATTATTTTTATTTAATTCAGGCATTAGTAGTAAATAAGAAAATATTTTGGGAAGGGGTACATTAGGGCCTTCTAGGCACTTGTGAAATTATATTAAAGGTCTTCTACTCCACCCTTGTATTATAGACCAATCCTAACAAAATCTTTGTGGGTCAAAAGTCCTGACAAAAGCAATGTTCAGGAAAAGATTATCAGTTCTACCACATGTTGGCAGCATAACAGAATCCTGCATCTCAGGCTACTAGGAAAAGTAAACACTTTAGGCATGATGAGATTCCCCCTTTGCTCTTGGAGGACTAATTATGCACAGAAATGTCCACCTGAGCATGTTCTTACAAATTTTCCTGGGACCTGGTTATTTGAAGCACTTTCTTTATAATAATAGGGAGAAAAACTGAAGCCTTAAAAAAAAGAAGGTCTGGTTGATCTGTAAAGCCACAATGTGTGTGTATGTATCAGGCTTGGCTAACAAAGACAGCCCCTTGACTGAAGGCAGTTGCCAAAAAAAAACCAAAAAAACAAAAAAACAAAGAAAACCCAAGTTCACACGGCTGGACTGAACAGATGAAGTGATAAAAATCTCTCATCTTATGGAGATGGTGAGAAAAGAAGTCAGAGCCCAGTGACAGCCGTGTAAGAACAACACACCCCTCTTCCTAACAATACTAGATTTCTCAAAAGATTGAAGTCTTTTTCCAGGGGTCTTTCGTATTTTATTATGACATTTCTCTTGGCTCTAATAATAACTCACATTCCTATTGGACTTTTAAGTCAACAACAAATGGTTTCCTCACAGTGACCCTCTGAGATGATGATGATGATGACAGCATTTACATTGCACTTTTAAGGTCTGCTGAGCCCTTTACACATATAGGGGTGATCAAGGGACTCAGATGTGGTATTTCAGGCAAGGTGCAGGCCCTGCAGAAAGCTAGAAAAGTATCTCAGAAGAGAAAGGTGGAGTCAGCTCCACCTTTTAGGGGGCAGGTTCCTAGACAAGAGTCAGTCCACCCCTCCCTTGACTTCTTAATCTTCAGTACAAGCCCCAGCTATTGGGAATTAAACAGAAGTCCCCTCTGTAATTCCCAAAATCAAGGGTTTCACTGATTGTACCTTCTACATTCACATTACTCATTTGATCCTATCAACAACCGAGTGAGGTGGGGCTACTTTACAGATGAAGAAACTAAGTCTCCATAGGGTTTTGGTGATTTGCCAGTATCTCATAAATGGTAAGTGCTGGAGGCTAAACACAAATATATGTGTGTATGTGTGTGTGTAAACATGTAAACAGCTCAGATCAAATGTCCAAAGAGAGCAAAGTCCTAAGGAGGGAGAAGTACAAATAGGCAACCATGAATTATCTTTCTGTCTATATTTCAATTCATTCATTCACTAACTGTTAAGTGCCTACTTAACATGCTAAGTGTGGAGGGAAATGCAAAGACAATAAGACACAGTCCCTGATCCCCAAGAGTTTATAATCTATTAGCAGAGAGAAGGCATATAGTCAAATAAAGAGAATTTAACAGGTATGAGTGATTTTGAAAAGGACTATGATTTTCAGAATGCTTGAAGTAGGATATAACTAGCAGGGCTAAGGAAGGTAGGAAAGGACTACATTTCCCAGGACACCAAGTCTAAACTATGGACATTCGTTAGGAGAACACAACACTCCAAATCCCATAAAGTAGACAGGTCTGTGGCAGCTAAATTGGGAGAGGAAAATGATGAGATATCAAAAATGGTGGTCACTGTTCCTTTATAACCAAGAGATATCTCATGGAAAGATACCTAAGAATAAACAAGGGGCTTTAGTCATTTTTTTGTGAATGAATTCAACACAGAGCATGAAGATAAGATATCTAGACTGTGGAAGAACTGCCAAATTGCAACTATGAGTAGGAGCCATCAGTAGTGTCTGAGGAAAGCAAAGCCAGGAACTGAGCTAAAGATATAGGACTTAAGTGAAAGGTCAAATCTATGTCTTGCTGGTCAGTAAGACTTACTGACACAAACTTGGTCTTTCACTTAGGTCAGACTTGCCCAGAAGTATAATTCAACTGCCAAGACCTTGCTTATGTCCACTTTACTGGAGTGGTATGATTTAACCAGAGCTTAAGTTCCAAAATACACAAGGAATGAAATATTACTTGCTTAAAAATTCAGCTGGGATTATTTTCTGTTGCTTTACTATTCAATTCTGGCTCAATTAAATGTTTTACTATTTCAATACTATTCCTCACCTAGATCTGTTAGCATGGTAGGCAATTAAATACACCTAGATTCAAGTTAACTTTAGCTTCGCAATTCAATTTTCCAAATGGGTGGGGTCAAGTATGCCTAACTGACAAATAACCATTAATAATTTCCCTCAATTTTAACCCGAGTCCATGACACTCCAAAGCCAGTTGGGGCAAGGGTTATAATACATGCTAAAGTAAAAAGTGCTGTGAGAACAGATGGGAGAAAAATTCTTATCTGAGGGATCAAAGAAAATTTCATGGACAAGATGACATCTGAGCTGGACCTCAGAGGATTGGTAAAAGGACATATAGGAGAGGCAAGGAAAGGACATTTCAGTGACAGAAAAAATTTAAGCCAACACGTAAAAGCTAGGGAGAACCTGAATTGTTGGAGGATTGAAATCAAAAGAAGTTTTTGCTTTTTTTACCTACGAATTTGTGTATGGATTACAGGTAGCTATTAAAAAATTTAATTGTTGGAATTTCACAAGTGTATGATTTAAATAGATATTATGCTTTTACATAAGGGATACAACCTTGTCAACACCTTCATGTTCTAATTTGTTCAGTCATTTTTCAGGCATGTCCAACTCTTCATGACTCCAATTGGGGATTTCTTGGCAAAGATACTGGAGTGATTTACCATTTCCTTCTCCAGCTCATTTTACATATGAGGAAACTAAGGCAAACAAGGTTAAATGACTTGACCAGGGTCACACAGGTACTAAGTGTCTGAGGTCAGATTTGAACTCAGGAAGATAATCTTCCTGACTCTATCACTGTTCCACTTAGCTGTGCATGTTCTAATACTTCCAATCAAAATATAAGCATTAAAATAAAAAGTATTAACTCAGGGTGGATAGAGTGATAGTCTTAGAGCCAAGAAGACCTGAGTTCAAATCTTGCCTCCTGTTTTTACTAGTTGTATGACCTAGAAAAGTCATTTAATCTCAATGTGCCCTTAGGCAACTATATAGGACTTAATCTACTAAATGGAGGAGTGGAGGAAGCTCTCTGCTGGGACAAAAACGAATATTCATATAAATAAGTAAGCAATTTTATAACTGAAATTGAAATAGAAAAAAGTCATTAATTTGTAATTCTTAGTCTTCCCCATCAATATTAGCCAGCATTTTAAAAAGCTGCATTATATTCAATACACAAATAACTCTCAGTTATCTGGACACTGATTATTAAGTTGGAGGATTATACTTGTTTCCATTTCTCCTGCTAGATTTTCACTCAGCGTGTATGTGTGGGGGGGGTAGTGCTTATGCATGTGTATCATATGTATTGTGGTAAAGTGTTTAGAGAACTGGCTTTAGAATCAGGAAGATTTGAATTCAAATCCACCATTTATACTGGTAAATGCACATACATATTATATGTATATGTCTATGTGTGTATATATATTTATATATATGTGTGTGTGTATATACATATATATATATATATGTGTATATATACATATATATATATATATATGTATATATACACATATATATATATATCCTTGCCTTGTCCAATCCCCTCATTGCCTAGATAAGGAAACTGAGGTATGGGTAGGAAGCCAAGAGGTATGATTTGAACGCACGTCCTCTGACTCCCTAACCAGTGTTATTACCACTAAAATACTACCCCACCTTCTTCTTTAAACTCTGTACAAAATACCACCCCACTCCACGATCCTTTCATAATTGCTAAGAATTATAACAGATTCCCAGTGGAAGACTGAACCATCATTTTCGGGGAGGATCTCTCCATTTTAATCTTTTATTTTCTGAAACTCCCCCATACAGGTAGGATTGATACCTCTGCCCTTTCCCTTTGGAAATGTGCCCTTGAATGGTTTGGAAGAGAGGGAAACAAGGCAGCTGGTTAGTATCATTACAGCCCTAATTCAGAGAAAGAAGCTATTTTCAATGCACAAAAACCTGTTAATGATATTTTCTTGATTTCCTGAAGCTCTAACAGGAATCCAGGAGTTATTGCCCCTGCATTCCAATTCCTCTTGAAGGCAGTTATTAACAATCCTCTTTTTGTTTGCTAAATAAATCAAAGTGAGCTTTGTTTTGTTTTAAAAGGAGTCAATCAGGCACTCTAATGGAACATGATAATATGTTTCCAGTATGCCTGATATCCTGGTTACTGATCTGATGGCATTAGAAGTCTTACAAGGCACTTAGAGCACTATGTCAGGAGAGTTCATAAGATCATAGGTTTAGAGCTGGAAGGGACCTCAGAACTCATCTAGTTCCACCATCTCATTTCACAGATAGGGAAACTGAGGCTCAGAGAGGTTACAGACTTTATCAAGATTCCTCAGGTAGTATGTATGGGGTACTTTAACTCCAAATCCAGTGATTTTTTTCTTGGACTTGTCCCTCTAAATTCACATTTCCAATGTCTCTGGAGTCTTATCTTGATGAGGAAAGTTATCTTGGAAGGACGTAGAGTCTTACAACTGGCCCTCTAGAAAAAAAGGTTGGCCAGTTTGGGAAACTCTATATTCCTCCCGATCCAGCTCTTTCTGGAGGTGAGTTGCCCAGTCATTCCTGCCAGAGAACAGACGTAAAGTTGCCTGACCTTGCCATTTGGAGGGAGGGATCATTTCAAAGGACAACTAAGCCTAGGTGTGGGAATGGGGGATCGCCTGGGCATTATATCATCTTCAGAATGATCTGTAATCATCCACTCCTCCTCAGGGCTTCCTGGGACAACCCACCTTGTGGTCTGGCATTATGGGCATTTTCAAAGTCAGTTGCAGAGCTAGATGGTGACTAGATTTTTTTAGAAATAACCCCTAATCCCCATAGATCCCACTCTTGAATTCCCCTCTTTCTTTAAGAAAAAACAAGGATTATATAAAAATATGTAGCCTCTTCACTATGATTTTAAAAACCCACAAAAGCAAGCCCTTCTCCTATATACTTCCTCTCTCCCGCACCCATCCACCCAAGGGCTGACAAAGAACAAACAACCTTTGCTCCTAAGAGTTGCCATTTGCAATGGGAGTGATGAATTGATTAATCTAGCATGTATCATTTAGGCTAAGGGTTTGCCAGATGGTAGTGAAATATAATGTAAAAGAAAGATGTGTTATCATTTGACCACCTGCATAACTAAAGCAAATGTTCTTTTTCCTGATCTTTTGCAATTTTCACACCCTCCACAACAGTTTAATGGCACCTTCTTTGTTCAGAAAGAAGAAAGGGAAGAATTAATGGACCATATGGGATGATCCACAACACTCTGCCTGCAGAGACATGACAAGTTGTCAGGTACCTCGCAAGAGAAGAAAGAAAGGAGCGAGACTCATGACCTTCAGCTCCAAAGTGTGGGCTTCTCTCTTATGCCTCTGGGGGGGTAGGAGGGAATAAGACAGAATTTCCCTAAACACTCATTTTCATAGCCTTCCTTAAAAAAATAAAAATAAAGAATTTAGGAGCCATTTATGCAGATCCCTTTGCCTGTCAGGAAAATTATTTACTGTTGTGTACATTTTTTAACCTAGAATCTGCCCTTGTAAATTCAACTTGAATCATTCTCCACTCTTCCCTTTCTCTCACTCCCCATATCCAATCAGTTGTCCATCCTATAACCACCCTGGATTGTTTCCCTTCTCTCCACTCATGAGGCCATCACTCTTATTGTACCCCTCATTACCTCCCACCTGGTCTACTGTCTCCTCTCTGATCTCACTGACTCCAGGCTTTGCCCACTGTGGTTCATCCTCCACACAGCTGCCAGTTTGATATTCCTAAAACCCAAGTCTGACCACATCACACTCCATTGCCTCTAGGATAACATAAAACTCCTCTGTTCAGTATCTAAAATCCTTCACAATCTGGCTCCAGCCTATTTGTCTAGGCTGACTCTTCATTTTTGTTATTGTCATTCAGTAGTTTCAGTCTTGTCCAACCCTTTGTGGCCCCATTTGAGGTTTTCTTAACAAAGATACTGCCATTTCCTTTTCCAGCTCATTTTACAGATGGGTTAATTGACTTGTCCAGGGTCACACAGCTAGTAAATGTCTGAGGCCAGATTTGAACTCAGGAAGATGAGGCTTTCTAACTCTAGGCTCTGCACTCTATCTCCTGGGCCATCTAGCTGTGATCCATCATTACTTTCCTTATACTCTTGGGTCAACTTGCTATTTCCCATTCATGAGATTTTTATCTTAAATCACTGTGCTTTTACACAAGTTGTACTCCATGCCTGAAACGCTCTCACTTTTCACTTGGGCTTTCTATAATCTCTGGTTCTTCCAAAATGAGGCTCCTGCACCACCTCTTATACAAATTAAGTCTTTCCTAATCACCCCCCTCTTCCCCCAAATTATTGGTTCTCTCCTCTCCACCCCACACCTAAATGATTTTATATTTACTTTGTATATGTAACCCTGGCTTCAACAGTCCCTACCACAGAGACTTGGATATTGTCAGTGTATCTTAAAGATGGAGGAGTCTCCTCACTCTCCCCCAGATTCTATTTGCTCTCAAAGATAGGCTGGCAGCATTCCAGTCTCTGTGTGAGGGGCTAATGAAAGTGAGAGGATTTATAGTTTGCCTTGATTTATCTATATACATGCTGTTTCCTCCAACAGAATCTAAGTTCCCTGAAGGCAGTTGCCTATTTCACTTCTGTCTCTGTTTACCCAGGTCTAGCACTCAGTCCCTGGGGATTGTGTGAAATTCAGAATATTCTCTTTACATTAAGACATTTGGATACCAATGTGCAAAAACAAACACTCCTTGTCTCAAAGAAAGCCATGGAAATGGACGTTATAAGCAGAAAAAACAACTTTAGAGCTACACGTAAAAGTCTGGGTTGGTTCAAAGCCCATGCTGCCTCTTCTGCCCGCCCCTTCCTTGAATGCTTCCAGGGGATAACATTATCTCAGCCACACTTCTGTCGATTTTAAAAGGCAGGAGTCTAAGCAGATCATCTGAAACATGATGGATTAGCCCTGACAGCGTTTAGCAAGAATGTCACACATCAAAAACACTGGCCAATGGAAGATGACAGAAAGTCTGCCCACAGCCTGCTGCTCTGTGGGTCCCATAATCACATGTGGCCTTGATAAAGAGAAACTTGTTGGGCCTGGGTAGTCATGGCAACTCAGTGTTTTCAAACATGGCCCCAAAATCAAACCCACCGAAAGGTTTGTTTGCTTCACAGCCCAGGGCTCCATCCTGGGAAATGTCAGGCGATTTACAGGACCATAGGACTATGCCTAGCAAATGGTAAACACTTCATCAGAGCTGCTTGATTCACTGTTGAAACCCAGGTCCCTATGCATACCTCCCCTCCATACTTAATACAGTTCTATCGGAATCATATCAAAATCAGGAAAACTGTTTCAGGAGTCAGCACAACAACCAGCCAGCCAAGCAATCTCTCCTTTTTGGAAAATATTTTTCTAGAAGAGTCAAATATAAGCATGATATTCAGAGAAATCATTTAACCAAATAGAATTCTTGATTACCTAGGAACTGATTCACCAAATTTATTCAAAACCTACCCTCTTGGTTTTTCCTATTTCTCCCTCTAGCTGTGGTCTTTTGGATATTCCATTACCTACTAACACTTCCCTCTCCAAAAAAGCCAATCAGAAAGTCAAAAAGTATTTACTAAGTTCTTGTCATGTGCCAGGCACAATGTTAAACATTGGGAATATAAAGAAAGGCAAAAACAAAGTCTCGCTTTCAAGGAGCTCACAGTCTAATATGGAGAATAACATGCAAAAAAAATGTACATACAAGATATATACAATATAAATCAAAGATAATCTCAGAGAAGTCATTAACAGTTAGAGGAGTAAGAGACCATGAAGACCCTCCTGAAAGGAATAAGATTTGAGCTGAGTCCTTAAGGAAGTTAGGAAAGCCAAAAGGCGGAGACAGAGGAAGAGCATCCTAGGCAGGGGGGACAGCCAGTAAGTCAGAAGATGCAGTTTTACATGTGAAAAATGGAAAGTGGGCAAGGATAGCTGAATTATAAAGTCTGTGGAAGGCAGTAAAATGTAAGAACTCTGGAAAGGTATTAAGAGGTCATGCTGTAAAAGTATTTAAAATGCCATTCAGATCATTTTAAATTTTATCCTAGAGTTAATAGGGAGTAACTGGAAATTATTGAGTAGGGGAGTGGCTTAGTCAGACCTTCACTTTAGGAAAATCACTTTGGAGCTGAGTGGAAGAGGAAGAAGAGAGGGGAGAAACCTGAAGTCAGGAGATACATTCGAAGGCCACTGCCACAATTCAGATGAGAAGGGACAAGGACTCACACTAGTGTGGTACCTGTACTAGCAGAGAAAAGAAGATGTATACAAGAGATGCTATGATGATAAAAATGACAAGACTGCATAAGTATAAAGAGTGTAAGTGAGGAGGTAAGGAAGATGATACCAAAGATGCAAGACTTTGGAGACTGGGAGGATGGAGGTTTCCTCAAGAGGAAAAGAGGAAGGTTGGGGTGGGAGGTGGAGGGTAGGGAGAAAATGAATTCTGTTCTGAGCATGGTGAATGAGATGCCTTTATGACATCCAATTTGAGGTGTATAATAGTCAACTGGAGGTGTGGTACTGGTGTTTAGGAGAGGGATTACAGCTGTTTAGACAAATCTAGGAATCAACTACAAAGATATGATCATTCAAGTCATAGGAGTTGATGAGATCAATCAATAACCTTTATTAAATACCTACTATGTACCAGGCACTAGAAAGATAGTACAGAAGGAGAAAGGAAGAACCAGGACAGAGCTTAATGAGCTTCTTGCCAGCAGCTCTGATCGACAGTTTTGTGGGTTTGAAACTGTTGGCTAGCAAGAGCTTCAGATTATCTGTAGGTTTCAGGCAGTCATCTCTTTCTTGCATCCACTATTTGAGACAGTTAAAGGTTAGGGATTTGGTGGGGTGGGGATTAGGGACCTGTGACTTGTTAGATTTGGCAATAAAATGCTTGAGACTAAAGAACAACAGAAAGAAATGGTACACAAGTCCACAACTTAGGTTCTTCACACTGAGACTGGTAAGCATTATGCTTTTTCAGCCGTAAGACACTTAAGACAAGCATGATTAATATTGCTGAATATATCTTTTTTCATGGACCTCAACATCAAGTCTTCACATACCCAGGTCTAGCAACTGGTCGCAGTGAAAGGCAACAATGAAAGGAAAAGTTGGTCAACACTCCTCTTTTGAAGAAAATAACATCCAAGAATTGTTTTTAAGCAAATGCTTGGCTCCTAACAGCTGTTTCACTAACTACTCACCTGCTACTATTCCAGCTGGATTCTAATTCATTACTTAGAAAAGTGCTATAAGATATGTGGAAAATGAAAAATGCTATATAAAACTGTCTTGGAAAGGAAACCTACTGCTTACAATTTAGGGTACAAGTCAGTAAAAGGCTTTATGTCACCCACAGTTACAAGCCAAGAATAGGGAAAAGCATTGGATGGTACAGAGAGAAGGGAGTTTCTATAAGGCAAGTGGGCTTCTAGATACATTATTTCCCACGTGTAACCTAGAGTATACCAGGGCTCTAAGCAACTCTCTAAGAATGTAGATTTCAGAGAAAGTGCCAGTCTGCATTGGTAGAGGGAGACCATTCACCTGGGAATTCTCTGTACCAATGATACCCCATGCTGTTTCTATCCTGTTTAGAGTGTAAGAGAGGGTTTCATGCCTCCACCTAAGTCAATCAACAAAGTAAATTAAAAATTAAGGAAGATTTTTCATATAATCTCATCACAAAGCACAGCCAAGGCTTTAATCAATTTGAAAAGATCACAAGACTTTTGGTCATTAGGTAAAAGGCAAAAGATATCACACAGCAAACATCTTGTAATTGGTTGAGAAGATCAAATATAAAAATAGCAGTCATTATGGTGGTGTCCTCAGAAAAGCATAAAACAGTCAATCTCTAAATCAAGGTTTAGATCGATCTCTCTCTCTCTGTCTCTCTCTCTCTCTGTCTGTCTCTCTCTCTCTCTCTCTCTCTCTCTCTCTCTCTCTCTCTCTCTCTCTCTGTTTCTCTCCCAGCCCCTTCTCCAAAGAGACTGAACTAACAGGAGACAACACAACCACCTGGGACCAGAGAAGAACATACCAAGGACCATCATGACAAACAGATCCTAAGACCGATACAGAAAGTTGCACACTCAAAAAAGGAAGCACTTTCAAGGAATATGACCCCTTCTGCTACAGACTCAAGAAAGTATTTTCTGAATTTAGCCTTTGGCCAAGTGTCCTCTACACATGTGTTGCAAAAGGACAGTACTCCAAATTTAAGACTACTCTTCCCCTGGATTCCCTGTGTGTCATTGGGAGTCAAGACAGGTACCAGCCAGTCAGTGTCCGACTAGGAATATGCTTGTGCAGCTGGGGCCCTTTGCAGATAAGTTGACCCTCCTATCATCGTAGTCTAGAGGTTCCTAAGGGGAAAGAATGCTGCTTTTGCCAATTTCGCTCCTCCCCTTCAAGAGGGCTTTTGTCCTTTTCCCACCTTTACTGCATCTTTCTCATCTCACACCATGCCCCTTTAGGTGGAGATATATGTTTTCTCCTCCTCCTTTTGTTGTACTGTCATAAATATGCAGTCATAAATAAGGACTGTGAACAATTTGAGTCCCACATGCATGTTCATTTCTCCTGTAATAAAACTGGTTTTCACTTAAGTCTCATGACATTGTGATTGCCTGTTGACAGCTGATTGTCATTTGAAAGCATAACAGTGGGGCACATGTGTGAAGGAGCTAGAAATCCAGCCCCTGAGGGTTACCCCTAGAACCCAAGTAGGAATAGTTTCCATCTGGGGACCCTGTCTGCCAATGGGAGTGGGAGTCTGGGAAATGGCCCAAAAAGAAAGTGCTATAACAATATACGTAAAGCACATTATCATTCTGTTTACAACCTGACCTTGGGGCAGTTTGTTTGGCCTGGAGGAGAAGATAGACACACCCTAATCTGCTTGTTTACTAGTGATCTGGAAGGTCTGAGGAAGGGTAAATTTGGTTTGGCCTTGCACAAATCAGGGTAGAAGAGAAGCAAGTCACTTTAACATCTCCAAACCTCAGCTGCCTTATCTGCGAAACAGAGAAGATCGTAGCACAAATCTGACCGCGTGGTTATGAGAAGCAAATGAGATATACAAGGGGCTTTGCCAGTTTCAAAACACTGTATAAATGTGGCTTTATTCTTATCATTGCTATAATTATAGAGGTTAGACATAGCCACCCTATTTCACTGAAATGAAGGCCGTTCTAAAATGGAATCTTTCATAACGAGAAAGGAAATATGCAGTATCATCTTACTCTTCCACCATAAAGCCGAATTTGGTTCAGCTCTTTGTTTATATTATGCAAGTGTGCCTGATGCAATTTTAAATAGCCATTAAAGGCAAACCTATGCAACAGCTAAGTGGTACAGGGGCATTGTTGTGGTTCAGTCATTTACAGTCATGTCTGACTCTTCATGACCCTATTTGGGGTTTTGCCAAAGACACTGGAGTGTTTTGCCATTTCCTTCTCCAGCTCATTTTACAGATGAGGAAACTGAGGCAAACATGGTTAAGTGACTTGCCCAGGGTCACGCAGCTAGTAAGTGTTTGAGGCCAGATCTGAACTCAAGAAGGTGAATCTTCCTGACTTCAGACCTAGCACTCTATCCATTGTGCCACCTAGCTACCCAGGGCATTAGATCAGCCCAATACCAGTAAAGGTTACAGATATCAGTTTTGGGGAGCCAAAGAGCCAATGAGAATGTACAAAACAACAATATTTGTTCAAATCATAGTGTAGCTTCTTTTCTTTCAATGGAAGAGTAGAATTTGGAATTCCAAAATTCCTTTAGTTCATTCAAATGAAAATAGCTGTTAATACAGCAACTGAAATTCTGCCTATACATGAATGCTCATAGGTGACACCTAGTGACATTTTTTGTAAATTGCCATTTCTGTAACAGACTGTGGAGGGAAAATAGCCAAGTCCAATACAGATGCCTAATAGACATTTCAAACTTTAAGTCCCATACACATATCAAAATATCTAAAACTCCAAAACCCCTCCAAAAAATTTCCCCTCTTTTGAACTTAGCTGTTTTCATTGGCTGGGTAACCAGAACTGTCAATATGTACAAAAAGCCCCGAGCCAGTTTTGGCTACCTCTTTGATTCATTTGGTGACTCACAACATTTGACGACAGACTATACAACAAGGGGACAAGATCCTATGGCCTTCTTCCCCTCCAGGTCTTGTGTCATACCCTCTTCTCCCACAAGTAACAGTTCTTGATTCTTGACTTTTCATTTGTTCTTTTCCATCCTAGGTGGAAAAATGGAGTCTCCAACCAAGAGTTTCAAAGGTTGGGAGAACAAACCACAGGAATCTGGGAGTCAGAATCCAGGCTGGTTCTTATGCATCCATACCCCAAGAAAGTAATCCTTGGGAGTGACCTTCAAACCCCAGCCCAGCAGAAGGACCAGTCCAATAGTCATGACATATCTGATCATGAACTTGGTAAGACCAATGCTTTGTAGAAACTGAACCACTACCCCAGAGACCAAGGTAGTATGGGGGCAATATGCTTCAGATGAATTGGGAGAAATCCTTGTAGATTTTTTCTTCCTATAATGTTGAAGAAAAAGTAAATTTATGTTATGTGGTCAAAAGGAACTGGACTGCTAGACTGGACCCTAACACAGTCACTGGAGGATGGGGTCTGGTTCAAGTCTATGTTACTAGAGAAAAAACCCCACCCACTCCTAATTGTTGGCCTCTGGAACCCTGAAGAGGAGGTGTAGCCTGGCTGGCTCTGGGAGAGAGCCAGGATGTACATGCTACATGTCTATAAAATGAGGTCATCTGCCTTCCAATTCGAAATCAATGAACCATGCTGGGGCAGGGTAGGGGTACTTAGAGTTCAACAAAGCTAAAGTGGCTATGTCTGGCTCTTTGGCTGGTGCCCCAGCCAAAGTTTACAAGCTGCCTGAGGGAAGTGATGGTGTCTTACTTCTTTGTACTGCCACAGAGCCCATCAAAAACTGTTGTCACCAACAGGGAAGTCACTTTTAGAGAAAAGAAACACAGGTATGACTATAATATGAAGATTTAATGCTATTACGAATGTCTAGAGAGAGATTGAAAGAAGATTTGGAAATTGGAAAAGCAAATGAGATCTAGGGTCCCTGTACAATCCAATAAAGCATTATATGACAAGCACATTATAAAGATAAATATCACAAAGCGGCACTGTACCTGGCTCAGTAAAGGTGATATACAACCTGTTTTATTCTTCGAATCATAGACTCTCCAAGTTGGAAGAAACCTCAGAGATCATCTCATACATCTCTTTACAATATCCCTGACCAATCATCTAGCCACTGCCTGAACAGTTCCAGATTAGACAGCTTGGGACCTCATAAAGCATCCAATTTCACTGTTGGCCATCACTAATTACTAAGTTCTTGCTTATCTTGAGCTAAAAAAAAAAATCTGCCTCCTGGTCCCAGTCCTAGCCCCTAAAGCCAAGAATATTTGCTATGTGAGAACCAACCTACCTAAGTTCACAGAGGCTCATCAAGGATGGTGGTAACCTTGATGAATTTTTTTAACCCAGCATCTCTCAAAGACTGTCTATTAAGTCACCAAGGGGTTTTTGCAAACACTTAACTAGCTATGTGACTCTGAGTGACTCACTCAACTTCTGTTTGCCTCAGTTTCCTCATCTGTAAAATGAGTATAATAAGTACCTCCTCCATCCCAGGGTTATTGTGAGGATGAAAAGAGATCTTAGCATAGTGCCTGACACCTAGTAGGTGCTGTTATCAACTGCATCAGTGAAGTGAAGTACACGCATTAACGATAGCTCAGCTCCCTGAAGTATTGACGATCACATCATCATTAGCGGTTGCCTTGCTGTTACCCTGTAGTCAGTTTGCTATCACTAAAGCCCCCAAGGCTTTTTGACATGAATTGTGATCCATGCACTCCTCCTCTCTCCTATATTTACACAAGTGATTATTTTACCCCAAGCAACAGAATTTACACTTATTCTTATTCATTTCCCCTATTTTGTTTCAGTTTCTTCTAATTTGCTATCCCACTTCACCTTCACATGATCTGCAAATACAATGATTACGTCATTGCTATCCTCATTCAAGTCATTGCCAAAAAGCCTAAATACCAAAAGGCCAAGGGCAGATCTTTGGGGCACTGTACTAGAGACCCCCACCCAAACTGAATAAACAATGAACTTTATTCATTATGAAACTTGATTTCACAATAGTTGATACAACTGCAATTATTAGGGTTGTGGTCATAGTAATTGAATTAATAATTAGGCAAAAGAAGATAAGCTCTTACAGAGGACATTTTCAGCATAACCCCAGGAAATACAAGCCTAGTGATTAACAGCAAATGAAAGAAATCCATACTCATTGCATCCTACCCTACTGCTGAACACCACCACCAAAAAAAAAACCCTATCATCCCCACTGGTTCAGGGGTAGCTTATGCTTTTCAAATACGCCCTGTAGCTCCTTAACATTTAAATGCCAGCTCTGACCCACTGTGCAGAAAGTGTTGATTACGGTTCATAAAAGCCACACATGGTATAGAAGAAAACTCTCCTATCTCCAGGGGTTCATTATCTAAAGGACACTGCAGGTAATTGAGAACAGTCAAATTAATACCTGGGAAGTAGTTGTGCGACATAAAAAAAAACAAAAAACAAAACAAAAATAAGGTTTCAAAAAGACTTAAGGCAAATCATAAGCTAGGAAGGTTCCAGAACCTGAAGAAAAAATTACTGTGAGTCTAATAATCATGAGGATGTGGCCATGACAAAATCTGAATTGAAATGGAAAATGAATCCAAATCACTGATACTGTCCTTTGGGTTCCTGATGTTCACTGCCCTCATATATGCCAATGAATCTTCCAGTGTGTTGTTCTGGAGGCCCTCCAGTTGGTCTACTTGTTGACTTTTTCTAAAAATTGTATTGTTAATTAATGAGAAATTTTGTTTCTCATCAGAATTTATAAGTGTCTAGGTGGCACAATAAAGAAAACACTGTGAGCCCAAAAGTCTGCTTTTTATGAGGCTTATGATGGAAAAGCAGGCCTAAGTCCCATAACTTCTCTGGGCCTCAGTTTCCTCATCTATAAAATGCAGATACTATTACTTTTACTACTCTGTTTGCAAAGTTGTTGTGAGGAAATTTTGAAATCTGTCATGTGCTATAGAAATGTGTTATTACATTATTTTCTGTAAAAAGAGGGAGTTGTACAAATAATTCATTTATATTTAGGTACATATACATATATCTAAATCAGAAATAATAGACTTAGAATTTCATCAGAAGTAATTCCATTCTAGTTTTGTTTTGGAGACTGGGTTTCTGTCTCATCTGGACCAGAAGTCCAGCAGTCATTCACAGCTTGATCCCAATTCTGATTGGCAAGAAGCTTTGACCTCCTCTGTTTCTCACTGGCTCAATTTGTCCCTGCCTCCAGATCTCACTAATATTGGTGCTGGACTTCATAGGGAAACCCCACTAACTTAGTGCACTGCCATTTGGAACTTCCAAACCTGGAAGTTCCACTAGCTTGCAGCAATCTGCATGTGATGTGTATAGACATAAGGCATGCCCTCTAGAATCTAAAACTGGCCTCTCAGTGCCTTCTGGTTCTAAATCCTGTGGTCCTCAGGCAGGATCAAAGTGTTTATGCTCATCATTTTCAAGCACATTCATTTTTAAAGGTATAATCATCATCATTTAGTGGGTTGTAAAGTTAAGGAAGTCACTGGATTTACTATCAGTGGGAATCTTCACCACCCTTCCAAATGAGAAAATCTGGGGGAGTATGTGGGGAAAGTTAGTAAGAGAAGAAACTGCAGGCAAGAGATGTGGCTTATGAGCTGGGTAATCAATGAATTAATAAGAATTTATCATGCCTGGAATGCTCTCCCTCCTCCACTCTGTCTACTGACTTCCCTGGTTTCTTTCAAGTCCCAACTAAAATCTAACGTTCTACAGGAAGCTTTCCCCAATCCCTCTTCATTTGAGTGCATTAATAAAAAATTTTAAAAGGGTTGTTAGGTATTTCCTACTCATCTTGTATCTAGCTTGTTTGCATATATTTTTGTATATGCATATACAGAGAGGGAGATTGTCATGTATTAAATCGTGACCTCCTTGAGGGCAAGGATTATCTTTTGCCTCTTTTTGTATCCCAAGGGCTTTGCACAGTGCACAGACAGGGCAGATGCCTAATAAATGTTTACTGACCACTGACTAACATGTACCTATATAGGCACACATTCAAAATGCACACAGAAGTACAAGGTAATTTGGGAGGAAGGCAATAGCAGTTAAGGAGAGGGATCAGGAAGGCCTCAAAGGGATAGCACTTGAGCTGAATTTTGAAGGAAACTAAGAACACAGCTATGTGGTTTCTCCCATTCATTTTAATTCTTCTTTACAACATGACTAATGTGAAAATATGTTTAATGAGAATGTATATGTAGAGTCTTTACCAGACTGCACACTGTCTTGGGAGGATGAAGGGGAGAGAGGCAGAGAAAATTTAAAACTCAAAAGTTTATGGAAGTGAATTTGAAAACTAAAATTAAATAAATTAATATAAAGGGGAAAAAAGAACATAGTTATGAAAAGGGCAAAAGCTGGTCATGAGAATAGGAATAATATGAGAAATGAAATACTTCTGAGAATGCCAGAGAATGACCACGAGTCAGCAGATGAGGTGGAGAAAGAATCCAATAAAATGACTAAAATCACAAAATCCCAGGGCTGGAAGACCTTCAATGTCATCGAGCCCATTCTCCTTATATTACATTTGAGGAAACTGAGGCCCAGGGAGGAAGGAGGAAAATGACTTACCTAAAGTCATGAGAAGGGGTAGTGCAAGAATTTATTCCCCTCACTCAGACATTTTCCCCACTATACTCTATTTTCCCTCTTAATAGAGAAACAGAGATAGTATGGGCTTGTTCATGATCTTCAACAAATAAGAAATCTATCACCCTTCCCTTTTCACTTTACCTCCTCTACTTAGGCAGCCTTAGGTATGGGCAGTCTAAACTGCAAATGGGAACACTACAGCTACACTTACTACTTGGATGATGGCAGTGATGGTGGCAGAAATCACAACAGCAATCAGGCACTAGCCCCTGGCCCTACCTCTGCTCCTAACCAATGATGTAAGTCAGGTTTGGAATGGGACCCAGACTTTCCTAGCAGAGTCCCAAGGGGGATATCAGGACTGATCCTTGAGGTTGTAAAGGGGTGGAATAGAAGAAGAGATTTAGCCAGTGATCATCAATCTATAATTATCAGATTTATTCTTAGACATCTCCACTAACCAGTTCTGCTCTTGAGAAATGTTTACCTTATATAGACAGCCAAATGATGCAGTGGATAGAGTGTTGAACTTGAAGTCAGGAAGGCTAGACTTCAGATCCTACCTCAGATAGTTGGTATATGACCCTGAATAAGTCACTTAACCTCTCTTGGCCTCAATTTCCTCATTTCCTATTCTACAGGGTTGAAGTGAGGATCAAATGAGGGCTTTGCAAAACTTAAAGGCTAGCTACAGGTACTATTATGACCTGTCATGAAATTTTCAACTATAAAATTTTAGTCTAAAGGAGGGACAATTGTACAATTTACAAAACAACCCAGATTAATGGAAGGAGAGGGAGGGGAAGGGGTTAGCAAGTACTGAGGATAACTACTACCCAATGTAGTAGGGGTTGTATTAAAAGGTACTGGGTACACAAAGTGTCTGCTAATGTTAAATAATAACAGTAACACTAACATGGAAAATGCTGGCAAACCCAAGAAGAAATTACGAATAAGAAAATAAGACATAATCAAATGGGGAAAGCATTCTCCTCGAATGCAAATGAATGATAAAGCTAATGGCACTGAGGGCCACAGTTAGAGAAGGCCATCCAGAGCCTCATCTCAGGGCTTTGACATATAGAGGACACAACAATTAGACAAGAAACAATATGGGGCAGTGGTTAGAAGGTTGATCTTGGAGTCAGGAAAATCTAGGCCCAAGTTATTCTTCTGGTGATATGACCATGAAGAAGTCACTAAACCTCTCCGTAACTCAAACAACTATCTTGGATAATGTTACAGATGATTTGTCCATATGCTATGGAGGCAATTTTCAATCAATTAATAAACATTTATTAAGTGTCTACTATGTTCCAGGCACTGTACTAAGCACTAGGGATACAAAAAGAGACAACAGACAGTCTGGTTCTCAAGGACCTTACAATCTAATGGGAGAGACAAGATTCAAACAACTATATAAAGCAAGCTATAAAAAGGATAAATAGGAAATAATTAACAAAGGGAAGGCACTGGAATTAAGACCAGAAGCTCTCCCACTGATGAAACCACAGCTCCATATCTTTTACCACCCCATCTCCAAAATTATTTAATACATTGCTTCAGGAGTATAAAGTCACTATGGTAACTAACTCCTCCTCCTCCTCCTCTTGCCGATCTTCATTTATCTTAATTACATCTTGTGTTATTTTATATTATGAACTAGAAAACTGATTTGAAAGTATATGATTCTTACATTATCCCTGGTTCTAATTTGTACTGCTTACTACAGGTTCAAATTTGCTAGCTACAAAAATGTTGATACCTGTTATATAAAAAAATCTGGGCAATTGTGTTGTGTTTTTTAAACTTTGTGTGTGGTGTTTTTCATTCCCAAAGTCATCTGTTTAAGCTAGGAAAAAAAAATTTTATAAACTATGTAAGCAAATACCTTTAATAAATATGAAGGGGGAAAACTTACCTTTTCTCAAGTCAATACATTCTACTTTTCAACATCATCTTTAATTTTTCAGGACATTTTCCTGACATCGAGCTTTAATTTGTCTCTTTTTGCAGCCTCTGCCTGCTATTTTTCCTTTTTCTCTATGGGTCCAAACAAAAAAAGTTTAATGCCTCTTGCACGAAACAAACATTCAAATACTTGAGCAGAGAGACCATGTCGCCTCTAAGCCTTTTCTTTTCCAAGTTAAGCATTCAGGAATAAGGAAATGATGAGGAAGGAAGGTTAATTCACCATTTTCCTTGAGTGCCCTCCCTTACAGTCTCTCCCATAGTGATCTCATCTACCCTTGTGACTTACCACTTCTATGCAAATGACTACATCTCCAGTCTGGAACTCTCTCCCAAGCCCTAGGGTTACATTTCTACATGCAATTTTCCACTGTCATACAGCTAGTAAATGTCTGAGGCTAGATTTGAACTCCTAACCCTAGAGACGGCGTTCTATACACTGCACCACCTAGCTGTGTCAGAGTCAACATATCATCATCACCAACACAGAGTTGCCACTTAACTTCCAATTCCTATTAGTGACATACATCACCATGTTTCCAAGCACCCTGGCTCAAAATTTCAATTTTTTTTATTCTTTCTTCGTCCTCATTCCTTACATCATATATTGTCACCAAGCTTATGACTCTCAGCCAAAATGCCTCCCTGAATGGGAGGTACACCACCTAGCTCCCACATACGTCCTTCAGCAAAAATCCTGAAGTTCAAATCAGACCAAATACCAATCAAGAAATCCAAGGAGAAAATATAGTAATGACTTATTCTACCCCAGAACTTTACAAGACGGCAGATGGAAGGAAGGAAGGAAGGAAGGAAGGAAGGAAGGAAGGAAGGAAGGAAGGAAGGAAGGAAGGAAGGAAAAAAGAGAGCCACTGAAACACTTCTTAAAATACACAGAAAAGAATAGATGGAAGTTCAGAAGGCAGCACAGACAAGCAGGAGAGTTCTGAAAGTCATATGTAGAATTTATTAGAATTCCTTTTTAAAACAAAGCAATGTGAAACAGAGATTGGAAGTTTCATAAGGAATACTCTTTTTGAGTTCTGCTGTATGTATGGAAATACTCCTTTTTGTGTGTTTAAATTTAGAATTTAAAAACTTAAATAAGATAAAGGCACCAAGCTCTACTGCTTCTGTCTTTACAATGTCTTTCTGTATCAGTGCTCTTTCTAGGCTTACTACCCATACCTTACTTCAGATCTTTATCACTGCTCAACTAGACTACTGCAATAGTCTCTCAACCAAGTCTTCATTCTCTTTAGTTTCTCCCATTTTAACCCATCTATCCATCCTCCTCACTGTTGCCAGATTAATCTTGCTACAGCTCTTACTATATCCTTCTCCTGTTCAAAAAACCATCAGTGGCTTCAATCAGTCTGTAGCTTGGCATTCAGGGCTCTCTATATGCTATGTCAAACCTATCTTTCCAACTTCATCTCTCAATATTCCCCTAAATATATGCTATGATCCATCAAAGTTATTGTTTTCCCAATATACCTCACACTTTTTCAATTCCATATTCCATTGATCATGTAGTTCTCAGAATGTTCTGTCTGCATATTCCAATACATCAGAACTATGTTCTTCCTTCAAGGCTGTGCTCAAGTGTTACTTCCTCAATGAAATGTTCTCTGATCCTTCAAAATAAATGTGATTTTTCCTTCCTCTGAACCCAAAAAGATTTTATTTGTGCTTTTCTTAGAACTTTTGTCACATTCTGCCTTGTACTACAGTTATTTGAGTATATGTTTTTATTCCCTTTATAAAATTTGAAAACTCTTGAGGGCAGAAATCTATACCTTACACATTTTGCAATCCCCTTGACCATCTGACAAAAAACCATTCTCCAAGTAGATATTCAGTAAATATTTATAATCTGTACCTCAAAAGCATTTAGTGAATATTTGTTGAATTGCTTAATTCAGAGGTGGAAAACCTGTGGCCTCAAGGCCAAATGTGGTTTAGTCGAACCGAAGTGGACTGGATTAGCCAACTCTAACCAGACATGCAAACATATCATTCTCTGTGACTGATATGCACGAGGGTGAGACTTGAATTTAATATGGAGTTTCTATGCTGGAAGTGAAATTATAAGCTCCTTCTCTGGACATTTTTCCAAGTAAATACAGAGAATAATTTTCTGGGATCATCTGTGCATAGCGTTATGAAGAGGAATAAGAATGAGCCAACTGAACTCTGTAAGTACCTTCCAACTTTTTTTTATTCTATAATGGAGGCATCTTTGATGAGATCATGGAGACTAGTTTCCCATTTTTCATCTCAAGATTCCTTACAAAGAAAAATGAAGTAATTCTCAAAAGTTAATCATAGGACTTAAAGTTTGGTTTATACTTCTTTAAAAGAAGAAATTCTCCCATTCTTTCTAAGTTAAAAAAGCTACAACCCACAGCATTTATGATAATATACATATAAATCATCAAAGACCCTTTCTCTTTCCTGCAATGATAGTTTTTGTTATTGTTGGTGGTATTTGCTGTTGTTTTTATATCATACCTATGATATCATTGGTGTAGGGAACTTTCAAAAGAAGACCCTCTCTACCAATGCAGGTCAAAAACTGCTCCGCAGTTTATAATCTTAAAGAGTTGCCTGGAGACAAGGAGACATCAAGTGACTTGCCTGATAATTAAAGGTGGGACTTGAAACCAGGTTTTTCTGACTCTGGCTCTCCATCCACTCTTCCACACTGCCCATAAAAGATCAAAGCTTTTTAAAAAATGATGCAATGTGGATGTTATCAAAGGATGGTCAGTTCTTTCATTCATTTAACAACTATTTACCATGTGCAGGGTGTGTTTCTGTGACAAATTATTACATCTTCCATCCAAGAAAGATCCTAGTTAAATTAGGAGAGGCTCATTACCAAGCTGGCTACAAGATGATGAATTTTTGGCCTATCCACAAAAACCAGTTATTAAGCCATAGGGCAACTGCAATTTGCATCACTTGGAGGAGGATAGATCCTTTAAGAATCAAGTTATAACTAGGGTGAGATAACTTGGATTTTGTTCTAGTACACAAAAAGTGGGAGAGTATTAAAAGTTAAAGCAGACAGTATATCACAATAGAATGAGAACTGGCCTTGGAGCCAGAAAGACCTGGGTTCAAATCCCACTTCTGACATATAGCTGTATAATCATGACCAAGTCTCTTAACCTTTTGCTGCACTAAGTAACTCTCTATGACTATAAGTTGCAGAGAAGGTGCCAACCTAACTTTGTTGAGGGAATTTCCTTATCTGGGAATTCCCTATTCCAATGAAATCAAAGGTCTCTATCCCTATTAAAATTTAAAAGGGAGTACAATGTGATTGAATTAAAATGAAAGGCCACAAACTTGTTATGCTATTTCAGCATAGCATATGGAACAAAAAATATAAATAATTCATTCTGTAAGGCATGCCTGATGCGGCCTCTTCTACCAGCATAAAAGCCCATATAGCATCTAATTCTATCTTTTCACCTAAATTTATCTTAATTCCCACTTGCACTATTTTTCATGAATTACAATAATGAATTACAAAGTTGATTTGAGGGCACATGATTCTTGCTGCTTGCCCTCGGAGCCAAAATATCTATTTATGGCTCTATTTAAGAATTATTGAAAAATGTGCAAAGTTAGAAAGTAGCTCAAATTTTTGCCAAAAATAAAAAGCATGCAGAACATCAGGGGAGAGATGAAGATAAAGAAGACATGATTTTTATCCTCACAGAGGTTACAACCTAGTAGGGAATAGATGACAGAATGTAAAATTCTAATACCATGTGTAGTTCAGGAGAAAGAAATGCATTTAGAAGTGAAGAATCTATGTTCAAATTCTGGTTCTCTGCTCTAGGTCTCAGTTCCATCATTTATTTTAAATAAATACTATAGATTTGGAGTAGACAACCTTGCAGTTTAGTTCTCTTTCAGCTCGATGTTTTTGATCCTATGAACAATAAGGCAGAGTATAATGATGACAGCCTAGGGCATGTGCAAACATTACATAAGGTTCAAAGAAATAAAAATAGTATGACTGGAATGGAGAGGGCACTGGGGTGGACAAGTTATTTTTTCCCAGAAAAAGTCCTACAAAACAAGTTAGGGTTTGTTTCCTTGCTTCGGTTTTAAATGTAATTTCAGCCTAGTCTCCTGATACGCAGACATCTTGCCTAGCTTGAGTAATCAGTCCATAATAATTCTGAAAAATACAATCCCACATACCACATGTTATCTGATGTGAAATAGGCCTGCTCTGAGCAAGGAGCATCAATACCTATTACTTAGGAGCAGATGAAAAGACAAAGAGGCAGCTGACTAGACAACAGCAAGATAAAACTCAAACCATTGTGTTTGGTGCCTCCAGATTTTTTTTAATGGGCCAAACTCTCCTTCTGTCTCCTGAATCTCAAATTATAATTGCCAGTGATTTCAATGATACCTTCTCATGACATAAAAACTCATCAACTGCAGGATCATTGCTAATAAACTCATTTAAAACAACTTATTAAGACATAACCTTTAAGTGTGTAAGAAAACAATATGCAATCAAACACACAGTATAAACAGCTAGGAAGCCAGAGCGAACAGAGAGGATTGCTACAGCTTTCTTTGGGCAAATCAAAGCATATGGTGCTATAATGGAGCATGAATTTACAGCAGCAGAGATGTACGAGGTAGATTAAAGCTTCATCTGTGAGGACATACTGCACAGCAAAAAAAAAAAAAAAAAAAAAAATCCCACACAACAATAACTGTTTTTGGCTTTGTACTGGGAAGATAAACTCAATGCTATTTGGTGGAGTATGGGCTCCCTCTGCTGCTGACTCAGAGAACCCAACTCCCAGGTACATTTGGTTCCAAGATCAGTCTGCCCTGTTGAAGATTAGTACTCCCTTCCTCTACCCAAACCCCAGCAAACTTGGGACCTAAATTGAACATGGAAGACCAAATATCTAGGATTAAGAAGGAAAAAGTGACTAACTCCTTCTGGTTTCCACAGTTCTCTATTGAGAGGGAAGGGGTCTTCCAGTTACCTATTTCACTCTCCCCTACAGCAATAACAAAGAAATAGAGGAAAACACAGAGGAAAAATATGATATGTTCTGTAGCAAAATTCTCCCAAATTATAGAAACATGGAAAGTTAGCTTCGGAAGGGACCTTAGAAATCATCTCTGGCCCAAGGGTGTTGATACAGAGTCTGCTGGGTGTGACCAAGCATGCTCTAATGTCTTTTTTAAAAGTGACTTTGCATTTTAATTTAATCACATTATATATGTATTCAAATATAGCTCTGAGTGTGAGAATGTGAGTGTGTGTGTGTGTGTGTGTGTGTGTGTGTGTGTGTACATACTGAAAGAGATACATTTACACATGTACTTTTCATTTTAAGGTATGGATTGTTGTATTATTCAATAAGCATTGAGTTGCCGAAAATAAATGTTTTTAAAAATCTATGGAATACTGAAGGTTTGCTCACAGCATCAGTTCCCAGCACTGGTGCTTACCTGCCCTCTTACAGTTACTCTTTTGACTACAAGTGGCCACCTCAAGCACACTCAGAAGATGCCGTGTTTGTAATCTTTGTCATACATAACTGTAGTGACACAGCTTAACAAGGTTTTTTGGTTTTCTATATTAACTCAACAATATAATATCCCCTTTTAAATTTTAAGATAAGGATCAGTTTAAGACAAGAAAAGAAGACAAAACAAATTATAATAAATGTGCTGATAGTAGTATGAATACCTTGCATTCTTCAGCTAAGAACTTCTTTGAAGATAACATTACTGCCTGTTCCAGGACATTCAATAAGTTGAGTAATAACAGAAACAAGATTTATCTCAATTCAAATTAGTACAGTTCTATGCAACTACTGAACCAGTCATATTCCAAAAGATAAATTAGAATATTAATCTTGATGAGGAGAGGCTTCAAATAGGAGGCTCCCAGTGCTCCCCAACTAGATTAAAATGGAATTGGGAAATATTTAACAAAATAAATTAAAATACAATAGAACATATGTACTGTTATGTAATGGCAATTTAAATGGAAAGATCTTTCCCATTCATTAATAGGCCCATGTGACCTGCTTAAATCACCTGGAAGCCTAAGTCACAGGTAGTAGGAGGAGCTTGTTGAAAGGGTAGAACAGCAAGGGTAGAGCAGAACCAGGAGGAAGTTAGTGAGAGTTGTTGGGTGGGAGGAGAAGGAATGCAGGCCAGCAGGTACAGCTAGGCTCCTGAGTGCTTGCTTGTGGAAAGGCCCTGGCCGTTGGGGGTGGTCTGAGGAAGTCTTGGAAATGCCTTTATACCCAGTAGTGCTAATGTAGACTGACTTCTTAGTTACTATGACTGATTTGGCTTTATGGTTTGGGGATTTGGCTTTCTTCTGCTTTCTATATGATGAGTCTTTTATTCTTTGTGATTGAGAACTATGCCAGCATATTCATGCTGTCCTCAATGCTATGAATACTGCCTGAACAATACATGTCAATATTTAGTTTTCTAAATCAATAGGTGGCAGGGATGCTTAGGTAGGGTTTTATCTCCCATTTCCATTTGAGATTGATACTACTGGTCTAGAAACTCATATCAGTCTATACTGAGTATTTTTTAGAAAGAAAAGAGTGACTAATCAAAGTAATTTTCATTTTGGTTTTCATTTTGATTAGTAAGAAATGTCCAGGTAGATAGACTATCGTTAATCAAAGGAACAGAATTTTGCTTTTCCTATTATTTCTTCTCTCCTAATGATCCAGCAAACAAAGGTCATAGTGCTCCAGCCTTTATTAATAAGGGAGTCAGAAACTGGAATAGAGGTAAAGAATGCTTTAAAAAACCTGTCAAAATCTCATGTATTGAGATGTTCTTCATGATCGTCTTTAATGAAAAGAAACCTATTGAGATTTCTTGGATGAGGGCAAACAGGCTTCTCAGCCTAAACAAGAACAGGGCCATAAGCAGAGTGTAATGAAACAGAAGGTGTGAGACATTCACAATTCACAATGTTATATGATTCACAATGATAAACTTAAATGTTTAGCAAAGTTCCCTTACAAATTTTATCAATAGGTCCTAGAAATAGAATATCATAGGCAAAGTATGTATAACAATATCTTGAAAATACCACCTATCTTCCAGGAGCTCCCTATGCCAGTGATATCACAGGCCCAATGCCTAGCCCTTTCTATAATCTTGGAATGCCATAATCCCCAAAGTGCCAAATTTGTAGGGGACCCAAAAGGCAATGGAGAGATGCATTGTAGGTAAGCAGTGTTTGTAAGCAGCCCGCAAAGCCTACTGATTTTCATGCCCTGGGCAAGAGCAAAAATCTCCCTCAAATCAACTTTTAAAACAAATGTAATTGTTGGGGGTAGAAAAGTTAAACAGTTGTCCCCTTACCCTCTACCTCCATACACACTCATCAGGCAGGTGGAGGCAAAGACTCCAGATGCATACACAAACGCTGGAACAGGAAAGAGTGACTTCTAATCTTAACTTTAATATTCTGTCGAACCAGGTGCTAGAGAGGCATCATGGACTTGGAATCAGGAAGACCTGGGTTCAAGTCCTGCCTCAGAAACGTACTAGCTCTGTGGCCCTAGGCCACTTCCAATATTTCCAACAAGTAAGATTATAAATTGCAGATGAGCTAATGATTTCCAACAGATGAGGGGAGTTTCGGGAAAAATAAAATAGGTCACATTTGTGTAACACTTACTATGTGCCAGGCCCTGTGCTAAATGCTTTATAATTATTACCTCATTTGATCCACACAACAAACTTGGGAGGTAAGTGCTGTCATTTATCCCCATTGTACAGGTGGGGAAACTGAGGCAAGCGGTGGTTAAATGACTTTCAGTCACATAGGTAGTAAAGTATCTGATGCTAGCTTAGAATTGAAGTCTTCCTGATGCCAGGCCCAATGCCCTATCTACTTGACAAACTACTACTTACCAAGAATGAGGGATGACAGAAAGACAAATGCTAGGGGGAGGAGTGGGTGAACTACTGATAAGCACCCAGAGAAAGGCCTCCAGTACACCATAATTTCTCCAAAAAAATTATCTGTCCCAGGATGGGAAGGCACAGATGGGTTACAACATGCCTGTGTGTCCCACATAAATGAGATCACAGAGCCACTGACATATTAAAGCAAGTTTTTATGTGTTTATTTTTAATGAAATGTGACAGAGAGTAGCCCCTAAAAGTAATTATTTTGTCAGGCACTGTGATTAGCATTGAGGGTACAAAGAAAGGGAGAAAAACAGTCCTTACCCTCAAAGAGAATACATTCTAAGGGGGAAATATGCAAATAACTTAGACATACAAGAGACAGTCAGGGTACTCTGAAAAGAGAAGGCCTTTTGCAAAGGTGGGACTTGAGCTGGAGATCTGAATGAAGCCAATGTAACTAAAGCGCAAAGCATGCCAAGTTTGGAGGGACAGGCAGTGAAAAAGCATGGAGAGTGCAGGTGGAGTACTGAGTTCAAGGAACTGCAAAGAAGACAGTAGAGTTGGCTTATAAGAGAAAGGTTTACGTAAGAAGGCTGAAGAGGTAGGAACGGTCCAGTTAGGAAGAGCTGGAGAGATGGCAAGGGAGAGCAGGACTGAGAAAGGGATGCAAGATTTGGCAGTTTGGGGAGGTCTAATAACCTTGGAGAGATCAGATTCAGTTGAATTATGAGATCAGGAGACATATTATAGAGAGTTTAGAAGAGAGTGAGAGGAGACAAAGTTGGGTCATGAAGGCCATGAAAGCATATGAAGACAGCTTTCACAAAAGGCTTAGCCATAAGAGGGCAGAGAGATACTGGTCAATAGTTGGTAGGGATGGTTAGATAGAGTGAAAGTCTTTTAAGGATGGGGGAGACATAGGCACTTTTGTAGGTAGTAGAGGCGCCAGTAGCTAGGCAGAGACTGAAGATATGATAGTGGGGATGATGGGAGCAGGAGGGCAATTAGTTGCAAGAGATATGAAAGTATGGGAGAAAAAGGAAGAGATGTGTCTTGATTTGAGACCAGAGTGAAGGAAATAATAGTGGTCGATACCTGCATAATACCTAATGAGGAAAAGGAAAAATGGTAGAGGTCTCAGCAATAGATCTCAATTTTTTTCTTTGTAAGTATGAGTCAAGGTTCTCAGCTGAAAAGGTGGAAGAATTAAGTGCCAGGGGAAATCTGAGGTAAGAAGAGATATGGAACATCTGCTTTGGAGAATGGGATACTAAATAAATTACCAAGGAATAAAGTTTAGCTTGTTACAGTTAGAGTGCAAGGAGATTAGATAACATTTATAGTCGAATTTATAATCAACTTGACTTTGTTATTTACTCCAGCTCTATTCAACAGTATATGAATATGGCAGAAAGAGGAAGATGGTGGGAGTAATCCAGGAATGTTATTTAGCAAGGTAATCAGCTTACTAAGAAAACTGAGCATAGAGGATAGTTTAGCAATGGCTCACCAAAGGTCAAGATGGGGAATAGAGTCAGGGCAGAGATGAGAATCACCTGGGAAAGAACTTGGGGACAGAGACAATGGAGGCCACCATAAAGAATGGGGCTAAGGTGATTAGGGCGGAGGGAAAGATGGAATGATAAAAGGTTATGATCAGATAAAGAAATTATGAGTATGGTCAAACATGCGACCATTCCTGTAGAGCTGAGATGGAATAGGTCAATCAATGGAATAGATCAAGGAAAGGAGATATTGGTTTATTTGAGGGGGAATGTTGAAGTTTCATAGTATGAGGGCCACGGAAGGGGAGAGAAAACTGTGAACCAGGCAATAAACTCATTGGAGGAAGGAAGTAGAATGTCCTAGGGGGTCTACAGATAATAGCCACCAGGATCTGAATCGGATGATAAATGTGTATATCATGAACTTTAAGGGAAGAGATATTACTTAATAAAGACAGACAAGGAAGAGTCTGGAACAGGAAATGAAGGTTAAGGAATATTCCTCAACCCTTTGCCCCCACCACCACATGGCCTGTGAGTCAGAGGTATGATAGAAAGTATAGCCAGCATTGGAAAGCATGTCAAGGGAAGTGGTGTCACTGAGATGGAGCCATGTCTCAGTGAAGGCCAGAAGATGGAGGGAATGAGAAAGAAAGAAATTTAAGATAAAAAGAAGTTTGTTAAATATGTAGCAGACATGCTTCATTCAGGGCACAAGGGTAAGGGCTGGCTAGATGGGTAGTGGAACACTGGGAGGTTGGGTAAGACTGATGTGGACTGGAATGTAGAATGGGGACAGAAGGGGAGAGAAGTAGTATTGGGGATCACTGGAATGAGTTGAGTGGTTCAGGATAAGGGGATGGGCAAGGATTCTAAGTACTTAACAAATGAGCTCTTTGAGAAAGGCATCAGATTTGGCCTGGGCCTTTGGACTCCAGCCAAGTTCTACAGAACAACGTTTATTACGGGGATGTGCTCGGGGAGGTCTGGATTCCATCCAAGGGCCCACTCGAGGGCCTAGCATCACCTGGCCTTGAGGCCCACACCTCGCAGCAGGCAGGAGCACGTGTAGACACAGCGGCCAGGGCCGGGGCTAAGCGGGCCTTGCTTACTCAGGACAAGTCCCTGGAGGCAGGAGATGAGAGCAGGGTGGGTAGGAGGGAAGGGGGAGAGGAGGGCACCAGAGAAGCGCTGTGCCCACAGGGAAGCGCTGTGCCCACCAGGGAAGCGCTGTGCCCCCTTTGGGCACTCTGGGATCGTGGTGGTTTGAGCGCCGGCCCGGGTCCAGAAGACCCGAGACTGCCCGTCCCCTGGACCGTTAGCCGAATCACGCCCGTCTGTCGGGCTGTGCAGCGGGCATCAGGTGAGGACCAAGTGAGGCAGCCTGTGGGAGGCACTGCAGCCCTGACGGCGCTGTACAGACGCCTACTTTACCATACAAACGTCATTTTGTTACAGTTGCAATTTGCCTAAGAATTGTTACCGTCACATAACAATGACCCGGTGCGGGGTTCCTCTTACCTTCCAAAGGATCACATTTCCCGCCCCACAACCTCCCGCGCTCCGCAGGTCTCCGGAGACACGCCCACCCGCCGCCCTCTGTGATCGATGATTCGGCCCTCCTCCTGCCTCCCCTCGCCAGCGCGGTGCAGGCGGCTCGGGGATGAAGTGGAGCGGTCTGGGGCGGGCGCGTGCGCGTGCGCAGTGGTAGAGCTCGTCTGG
>CM053769.1:325642469-325692140 GCA_028658325.1 Potorous gilbertii | reverse complement strand
GACCTTGGGCAAGTCACTTAACCCCAATTGCCTCATCCTGATGAATATCTGGTCACTGGTCTTAAATGGCTCTGGAGGAGAAGTGAGGCTGGTGACCTGCACAGTCCTCTCTCACTCAAAACAAAGTCAAGTGCAAGTCATGTCATTATTTCTCTGATAGCATGGTCTTCTTTGGCAACAAAGGATGTACACACATCTAATGCACTGGATTTGGAGTCTGAGTCCTGGGTTTGAATCCCAGCTTTGCTATATATTGCCTTTGTGACCTTGTCAAATCACTAAATGTCCCTGAGCCTCAGTTTCCTTACCTATAATATGTTGGTAGTAGGAATGGCTGAAGTTTTATCTAAGGGCTCTTCCAACTCTAAATTTATTATTTAAGTATTAATTGACTTAAACATAGCAGTAACAATTCAATCCAAATCCAACAAACATTTACTAAGCACAAAGCATTGTCCTAGGTGCTAGGGAAACGGACAAAAACCTAAAACCAAAACAAAACCAGTCCTTGAACTCAAGGAGCTTACATTCTACTGCAAACTAGCTGCCCAAAGTAGAGGGAGAGAGAACCAACTACGAAGGGGAAAAGAAAAACGACTTGTAAAAAATGGGACTAAAGCTTGAATCATGAAGAAAATGAGTCCTTGGGCAGTCTCCAGAAGAAGAGGCAGCTCTGCACATGCAACATGGCCTCTGTTACATTATGGTGCCATAATCTTCCCGTTTATTTATATACACCACTGATTGTTCTGCCCTTTTCCACCTGTTGGATATTTGTAAATATGTAAGCCCTTTTTATTTGTAGGATGATTACAGATTTTAGTGAGGAGGCTTCCTTCCCGGTTAGATGGGATTATTGCACTCTTATCTGTCAAAAGGAGTATTTGAAGATTCTTCCTTTCCTTTTCCTCCCATTCCACCAGATGAAGTCTTCACATGCTTGGGGTAGACACCCCCATAACTCACCAATGGGTTTGGGATCCCTTGGTTACCCTCAATCTGATTTGGCCCATCTGCTGAAACGGTTTGTGGGGTGTGGCCACTGAGCATGCTGCAGCTTCTTGGAGCCACAAGTGAGAGTTAAGTAGAACAGGTGGACACCAAAGGCGGAAAGAGCCCCAAAAAGGGCTCGGTAGTCATCACACCAAAGGTACTGGTCCTCTCCACACCCTACACTCCATATTATTTTTATATTGAGCTTAAAGTCAACTAAATCCCCCAGATCTTTTTTCAAATGAACTGCTATCTTATAACCCACCTCCTACATCTTGAATTTATGAAGTTTATTTTTTTGAACTCGAGTAGATTTTATTTTTATTCCTACAAAATTTCATCATATGTATCAATATTCTAGCATGTCAAATTTTTTTTTGGATTCTGGCAGAATGGATTGTGTTAGCTGTCTCTTGCAGCTTGGGTTCATCTCCATATGACATAGATATTACATTTATGTCTTTTTGAAGTCATTGATAAAGATGTTAAAAATAAGGGGTCAAACACAGATCCCTAGTATACTCCACTGGAGACCTTTCAAATTGACATTGAACCATTAATGACTAGTCTCTCAACCAGTTCTAAATCCACTTTGTTATTCTAGTCTACATCTCTCCCTCTTTACCACAAGAATAGAATGAGAGACTTTACCAAATACTCTGCTAAAAAACTGGGCAAACTTTATCCAGTCTAGTAAACCAGCCTGCCAAAAAGAGGATTGAAGACTAGCCTGGCATAGTCTATTCTTGATGAATCCATGCTGGCTTTTTGTGATCACTGTTTCCTTTTCTAGATGTTTACTAACCTTTTCTTTAATAATATATTCTAGAATTTTGCAAGGAATTAGAGTCAAGTTCTTTAGCCTGGAGTTTTAGACTCCATTCTCTTCATTTTTTCTTTTACAATTCTCAAATATATTTATCAAATAATTTGTGTATTATGCTTATATATGTATATATATTTACCTATATATGATTATGTATATTGGTCTTAACTCCCACTGACCTAGTAAACTATTAACTTTAGGAGGAAGACTTGATAGTGCCTTTTTAAAATTTTGTATCATGTCCAGGAGCTAGCAGAGTTCTCTGCACACAGTAGGCATTTGATGAAAGTTTGTTAAATAAATGGTTTTCATTTTATATGAAATGGTATTGTAATTTAAATATAGTATTTTCGCTGAGATGGCATGCCAAGCTGTTCATCTATTTTAAAAGAGAGGCACTAGGAAAAGCTGATTTAGTTAGCAAAAAGCCAAAGTGGCTTAAATTGTTATAATGGTATTTTTCTTATCCAAGTAAGGTAGATGAGTTCTTTTCATTAAGTAAAACAAAATTAGTTTGTCTACAGGTGCATTTTAATACTAAATCCTGTATGGTTATAATGATAGCACCTGCTTTCCATTTACTTGCAAATCTAATCACATAATTTAAATGAATTCCTCACTTCCTATTTGATTTTGGCCCTCGTTAAGTCATTTACAGACAGCTGGGAAAAAGATATTTTAAAGGTTTTTTAAAATTTTTTTTAAAGAGCTGCCTTTCAACTAGAACAGTATGTTAAGATGAAAAGATATTACGAATTTTAATTTTGACCTGTTTAATTCTAGTAACTACTAATGCATCTTCCAGAAATTTACTTGAAGTTAGAGTTTACCCTTAAGTAAGATGGAAGTAACCTGGATAAATCAGATAAAATTTACAATTATGGAAAACTGAAGTTGATAGCAGATTTGACAGTTATACCGCAGAGACAAACTATATTTGCTTAACTAAGGAAATGAAGGGATAAGATAACAGTAATACAATCAGACATACTTAGACTTCAAGGATCTATGATTTCTTTGGTTTGGGAATTCCCACTGATGTAGATTGCAACCCCTCTATGACTTAGCAAGACATCTTCCGGAGTTTCAGTGGCTAAAAAAAAAGTCATCCCCTTGTCGCTAACCAACTGGTGACAAACGAGGCTGCTTCTTAGGAGGAGGTTACTGGTGCTTTTTCCCCTGGGGTACCAAAACCTAAGATGATTTCTCAGCATCTGCATTCCTTTATTATTGCTCAGTCACTTCATACTCTTTGTGACCCTCTTTTAAGGTTTTTGTTTTTTGGCAGAAATACTAGAGTGTTTTTCATTTCCTTCTCTATGTCATTTTATATATGAGGAAACTTAGGTAAACAGCGTTAAAAGTGACTTACTCAAGGTAACATAGCTAGTAAGCATCTGAGGTCAAATTTGAACTCAGGTCTACCTGACTCCAGGCTTAGCATTTTATCCACTGTACCACCTAGACACTCTTTGCAATCCTTTAACAACATAAAAAGAAACCCAAACCTACTGAGTTTACTATTAAATTTGAGACTAATTAGTTAAAACAGGAATTTGTCAGGTAACACAGCATCATTTTCCTGCTCCTGCCTCTCTCTTTTACCCCCAAGATCTCCTCAGAAGCAGTTTCTTATTGTCCTTGAGTTGTAGTGGCCTGTTTCCCCCTTACCTGATTACATATCACTGGCCCCTGGAACAAATACTGCTAGTTACGGCTGCCTAGGACAACAGATCACCGTTGGTCAATCACCCTATCCACATCTGAAGCTTCTATAGCTTGATGTGTGTGCTCTGTTGGTGTACCATTTCCTTCATGATACAATGAGGCATTGGATTAAGACTTTAGTGGAGGAAAGTAGTATACAAAATTAAATTTTGCAGTACATGGTCAAAGAGAGACCCATAGAATCCTGAAGCTAAGGGACTTTAGAAGTGAGCAGATATAGCTCCTTGTCTGGTTGATGAATTTCCTATATATCTTTCTTAGTAAGTCCTCATCCAATCCCTACTTGAATACCTCCAGTGAAAAGAAACTCATTCCCTCAAAATACAGTTCATTCCATTTTTGGACAACTATAGTCAGGAAGTTTCTTCCAAGGCTGGAATCAGGCTTCTTATAATTGCTAGTCATTTGTCTTAGTTCTTGCCTCTGGAGCCACACATAATAATTGTTGAATTAGTCAAGCTCACTAGGTTCAAATTCAAGGAAGTACCTTTGGAGAGAAGTTTTGTACAAACCTAAGACAGGAAATAGCTGTTGATACATGAGTACTGAGTTATGATAGTTATAGAGTGAAAGTGTACACCCCCTGACTGCAGGGAGAAGATCTCAACACCCTTGAAGGATCCTTAGTAACCGTACATAATTCTAAATGTTTAGGGTACTATAGTTAGACATCTTTCAGAATATTAATCTTCAGAGAATTTATTAGGTGTTAGAAGAATGGATGGGTTAGTTGGATAAGCTTAATTATAATGGGAAGAGTTTGTTCAAGATCTGCCTGGGATCTTCTTCTAAGTTTACATTTTAAAAATTAAATTATTAAGACACTAACCAAAATGTCAGAGTAGGATAAAGTAGTGTGACCCCGCTCCACTCTCACCCCCGACTTTCTCCTTCACAGCTCAGTTCCTGACCATCGTACTACTCAGAACATGGGCACAGGAGCAACAGCTCTGAACTGATTCTGATCCTTGGTGGAGGGGGAAAGATCTCAGACTCAAACCCCCGGTGTATCTCACTGGAGGAGGTAAAATATGGTACTCCATCAGAGCCTTAGCTCACTCATTCCAGTCTCCAAAAATGGGAAAACAAACAAACAAACAAGATAATGTCCCTTTATGTTTCTGAGACATAAACCCAAAAGAGTAGATTAATTCCAGAACTCTTACAAACAAAACCTCAAAGATAAGCAGAGTTTGCCAATAAGATTAATTAGAATTCCTAGAAGAAATTATTCAAGAGCTAAAAAGAATTTAAAATGATGTTTAAATGAAATGAGAGTGATAGAAGAATTGGAAAGGAAATAAGGGTTGTGGAAGAGAGACTTGGAAAGGGAATTAACAGCTTAGTCCAAAAGGTACAAAACCTTATTCGAGTAACAGACTCTATAAAAATTAGAATAAACTAAGGAGAAGTCAATGACTCTATGAAATTTTAAATCAAATATTAAATATTAAAATAGAGGCAGGAGCTTGAAAAAATAGAAGTAAATATAAGGTACCATATAACACAAACAACTGATTTGGAAAACAGAGATCATTTAAGAATTAACAGACTGAAATCCATGACCCAAGAGAATCTCAATATCCATATTTCAAGAAATCTTAAAAGAAAATTGCCCAGATCTCTTAGAATCAGAATGCAAAGTGAAAATAGAAAGGCTATATACTCCAGAAAGAAACTCCTAAATGAAAACTCTAGGAACACTATAACCAAAAGCCAAAGCTTCTAGGTCAAAGATAAAATACTATCAGCATCCAAAAAAGAAAGAATTCAATTACCAAAGAATCACAGTCAGGATCATACAAGATTTATCAGTGACCACTGTAAAGAAGTAGAGAACATGCAATAAAACTTCCAGAAAGCAGAAGTATAAGCCTACAACTAAGAATAACTTGTCCAGAAAAACAGAATACTATCCTATAGGGGGAAAATGAATCTTCAGAGACTCTGAGGATATTCAAGCATTACTGAGGAAAAGGAAGACCTAAATATAAACTCTGAAATACCAACACAAGAGTCAAGAGAAACATATAACTATAAGTGAGCAATCAGAAGCGATGGTGTAAGGATGGACTTTTTACATCTTAATTGGGGAGAGGTAATACAAAGATCACATCAGAATCATAATGTTATCAGGGAGTCAAATAAGACAGGGTCACTGAGTGGTTTTGACGTCTTGACCTTGAAAGAAGAAAGGAAAGGGAGGAAAAAGGACAACACTAGGTATAAAAAAGGGGAGGAAAGACAGGGAATTTATCTCATATAATCAGGGTGTAAAAGCAGAAGTCAGTACAAACCTGGCAGAAATGTAGGGAATGGGCCTAACAGGTCAAAGGAAGGTAGAACATGGACAGAGAGAGAGTTAGTTTAGTGTAGAAATACATTTAATCATGGGTGATAGGGATCAGGGAAATGGGAAGGGCAAGGAAAGAATAAGGGTAGATTTAGGAAAGAATTAATAAAAATAAACCCTAAGCTTGGTAGGTGGTGATGGCCCTGGGAAAATATGAAGAGGAACTTAAAAGAAAGGAAGAAAAAGAACCTTTGATAGGAGGTAAAAGAGGAAAGGAGAGGAAAAAGTATATGAATAGGATGGTGGGAAATAATTAATGATCATACCTGTGAATGTGAATAGGAGAAACTCACCTACAAAATAGAAAAGGATAGCGGATTCGATTTGGAAACAGAATTCAACAATTTCCTATTTACAAGAGATTCATTTGAAACACAAAGACTGCAGAGTTAAAATGAGGGGCTAGAACAAACTCCATTATGCCTCAGCTGAACTTAAAAAAAAGCAAGGAGAGAAATGATGATTTTAAAGATGGCAACAGCAAAAACAGACTTAATTAAAAGATAGTAACAGGCGAACTACATGTAGCTGAAAGGTATCATTATTTAATTAAATTAAATTAAATGAATTAAATAGTTAACATCCATGTGTGAAGTGGTGTGTCATTTAAATACTTGAAAGAAAAGTGAAATGAATTATAGGGAAGATTTAGATGAAGTGATGCAAAGTGCAGAACAGAAGAACAACTTCAACAGTAACCACACTCTAAAGACAAATAATTTTGAAACCTAAAGAATGCTTATCAACAAAATGACCAAGTGTAATTCCAGGGTGCCGGTGATGAAATATGCTGCCCCACTTCCTGAAGCAGAAAGGTGTTGGACCCAGAGTAAAGGAGTCATATACTTTTTAAACCCAGCCAAATGCAATTTTTTTTGCTTGATTATGTACAGTTGTCACAAGGATTGTTTTTGTTTTCTACTGGGGAGGATGGGAAGGAGAGAAAATCAATTTTTAGTGATTGAAAAAATAAAACTAATAAAAAGTAAGCCTCTAGATAGAAAAAAATTAAATGAATAACACAGGATGGTATTTTATATGAATTGTCACACACCCCCCAACCCCAGTTTATCTTTCCAAAGTTTCTATTAGTGTTTTATTCAGATGTTTAGGTTGATAATTCTTTTATTTTTAATTTTAAGTGTTTATTGCTATCAAGTTTTTACATCACCTTTATTTCCAAATGTACCTTTCTCCACTCCCTCACTCAGCAGATCATCCTTTGTAACAAAGAATTTTTTTTTTTTAAGTGAGGAAAAGTAGCCTGCCCCTGTGTGTATACTCTACACCCAGAGTCCCCACCTCTTCAGGAAAGGAAGGGAAGTGAATATTCCCAGCTCTTCTTCATGGTCAGGGTTGGTCATTATAATCACACAGAATTCAGTTTTCACTGTTGCTGTTGCTTTTCCATTTTCAATGTTGTAGTCATTGTGGTGGATTTTTTCTGAAGTCTGCTTACTTTGCACAAGTCTTTTGAATAGAGAATTTTTGTAGTTCTTGTTTTCTCTTTTTTCTATTATCTGTGAGTTTTATAAACTCCTCAAATTCAAGAACCCTGGTACTTCAACAATGGAGGGTTAGGAAATGGCCATAATTTGTTTGCATATTACTTAAATGTGTAGTAAGAGTCCAGAGTTGAAGTATATTGATTTCACTGCAACTAAAATAGAAATGATAGCATATAGAGTTTGTAGAAGTATTCTTTTTTTTTTTTTTTAGTATTTTTTACTGTTTCAGGGGATGCACCAGGCAGAGAATTTATTTTTTAATGCTTGACACTGTAGTGACAGACACAAGAACCTGGGATCCTCAGACTTAGCTAGGTCTGCAGAGAATAGTCAGTCTGTCCCCTAGACCTTACTGGATATCTTTGTAGCTTGGTTGGACATACCAAGTCTTGGACTGTTCTAGTATAGCTTTTGTAGAACCCAGGCATTCCTTGGGGAGGTATTGGAGGAGGAATTGTGCCTAACCCATAATAGACATTGCATCAGTCCTAAATATTCCTTTGAAGGATCTCAGAGTAGGAAGGGACCTCAGAGCCAGTCCATCAATAATAATGTAGCCCTGAACATGAATCTCTTTAATATGCCCAGTGCTCAGTCTTTATTCTATGACTTCTGAGTAGGACCAACCTTTCCCCTCTCCCAGCCAAGGCTACTCCCTCTACTTTGTGATAGTTCTATTTTTTTTTTACTAAGTTTTCTAACACCTGCCTAGGCAGGTTTAAGTTTTCCTATACTTGTTGCTGTAATTTCCCACCTGGACAGAGTCTGATGGCAACAGGTAATGTAGAAGTCATAGGTCAGCTATTGGGATGGTTGTAAAAAGAACTGCTGAAAGATCATTAAGTGTATACCGAGTAGGACATTTAAAATAGAGAGACTGCAGATTGTTCCATGGTGATATTTTGGCAGAGGCAGGGCAGAGAGACTTCACAGAGAGTAAGCATGCAGCAATTGGTGGGGGGGTGTGGCAATATAAAATTGAGAAGTCTGCCTCTTTCATATGTTTCTGGGGCTGTAGCCACTTAGATGTTGGAAATACCAATGAGGTATGCTGGAGCCAAACCAGAGAAGAAAGTAGAGAGGGTATGGCAAGGTGCTAAACAGATGTATGGGGGAAGGCAAACGGATGCTGTTGAGGGGAAGGCAAGCATCTGTCTGTGGGTGAAGACCAAGGATATTCCTGACCCTGAATCCTCTAATGGTCTACTTAACAAAGCCTTGACTGCTAGAGATCACTTTGGAGTTGCCTGGTACCGCCCAGCTGAAGACTGCCACAAGAGAAAGAGGAGAGTTTTCCAGATTTTTATTCAACAGTACAGCTGCCAGGAATTTGAGTGCTGTATCCTTTTAGGAATGATTTTATGGATGAGGCAGATGGTAAAGTGGTAGGAGTGCTGGACTTTTGACTCATGACTTACGCTCAAATCCTGGCCTTGACACTTCCTACTTGTGTGATCTCAGGAAAGTCACTTATCCTCTGTGGGTCTTATGGAGTCATGGATCATAATATTCCCTGTTACAGGGCCAAGGTTCCCTGGAGGGACTCGAGCTAGTGGATTCCCTCCACGGTGCTTTCAGGCCTTAATCTACAATCCTGTGTACTCCAATCTATCATGTGAGTGTGTTGTCTTTAAATGCATGTGAAGTTGGGAGGGTGATAGGAATCTTAATGGGTTGGAGGCAAATGTGAACCAGTTGTGATAAATTTATTAAATACTGGATGATGATGACTTGTTTGTCTTTTGATCTAGAGGAGGACCAGTTACATCACAAGGGTGATGTCTTAAACACTACACTGAACCAAGAGGAACACAGGCACACACTGAGTAAATACTGGGTAGGCTTTCTGGTATACCCACAGGTGCTTCAGGCTTTGCCCAGCTCTTGAAAGATTGGCTTGTTGCTCAAGCTCAGGTGCACCACCTGGTGGCTTCTGTAGAGACGGCAGCCTCTGGAGCATTCCCAGACCTCTGGGAGGCACCTGGGTATTGCTGTTAATCAATATATCTTTTCTTCTCCAATGCCCATAAAAGGCACAAGGGTATCAGTAAAGAGTAAGACTAACTGTATCATCATCAGCAGACATCTCTGTGTCTCTCTCTGTCTCTTTCTGTGTCTCTCCTCTTTCTCTGTGTCTCTCCTCTTTCTCTCTCTGTCTCTGTCTCTCTGTCTCTGTGTCTCTCCTCTCGCTCTGTCTCTCCGTCTCTGTCTGTCTTTCTTTCTGTCTCTCTTTCTCTGTCTCTCTGTTTCTGTGTTTCTCCTCTTTCTCTGTCTCTCTGTCTCTGTCTCTCTCTGTCTCTGTGTCTCTCCTCTCTCTGTCTCTCTGTCTCTGTTCATCTCTCTGTTTATCTTTCTCTTATCTGCTTCTTTGGAACTTCTACCAATCACTCATAGTTCTGTTCTTTAGAACCAAGTAGAAAAATATCTATTCTCTCTTCTACATGATAACCTTCAATTACTTCTTTTATTTACTCTAGTTAACCTTGCAACTAAATCCCTACATGGCATGATATGGGGCCCTTCACTACCCTGGTTGCTCTCCTCTTGTTTTATCTACAGTTTATCAATGTTTTTCCTAAAATATGGGACCCCAAACACAATTCTCCTGATGTAGTCTGACAAGGACAGAATGGAGCAGTACTGTATTACCTCCCTTGTCCTGGACATCATACCTCTCTTAATGTAGTCTAAGATTGCCATATAATAACAGTCAAAGCAGATATGTGAGAGGAAAGCACTGCCTCTCTTAACCCCATCCCCCACAACTCTATAGTGAGTATATTGTTATTGGGTCATTTCTGACTCTTTGTGACCCCAAAGATACCAGAGGGTTTTGCCATTTCTTCTCCAGCTCATTTTACTGATGAGGAAACTGAGACAAATAGGGTTGTGACTTGCCCAGGATCACACAGCAATTAAGTGTTTAAGGCTGGATCTGAATTCGGGTCTTCCTGACTCTTGGTCTGGTGCTCTGTCCTCTGCACAAGATCTATATCTGTCCCCTGGGCCAAGATGGCTCTGGAGGAGAAAGTGAGGCTTGTGACTTTGCACAGCCCTCCTTCAGTCCAATCAAATTCAATACAAGTCATATCATCACCTCCCTGATGTCATGGTACTTTTCAAGAATGAAGAAGCATACAACCTGTGATTTATCCAAGCTGCCTGAATGGGGACCCAGATAGCCAGTTCCAGTTGGACAACTCAGCCTCTCTTCTCCTTCCTTCTCCTCCTGTTTTCTTTTCTCTTCTCTCTCTCTTTCTTTTTAAAAATGTGGACAATATTTCTCCTGTAGTCCTGTGGTATCCTTCTCATTCCTTGCAGCCTTTCAAAGAACACCGACTTCAGTACAGCAGTATCAACTGACAGTTTTTTCCAGGTCCTGGGATGTGGTTCATATAGACCTGGTAATATGAACTCATTAAGGGAAACTATGTACTCGCTTTCTGTCTTATTTATCTCTAGTATCTACTTCTCATCATTCATTTTTGCAGTTCTTTCTGGTTTAAAGATCATTCTCTTTGGCAAAGAAAAAAGAAGCAAAATTAGACTTGAGCTGTTCCACCTTCTTCTTCATCCATTATCATTGTCTTATCCATATTAACCAATGGTCCTATCACTTGATCCTTCTTTTCTCCCCATATAGCCAATAAAATACAAACAAATCCCCCCTCCCCAAATCTACCCTCAAACTTTTTTTTGCCCTTATTTTGTTTTCTTTAGCCTTCATTTAATCTGTTTTAGCATTCCTGATACTATACTTATGAGACCATCTCATAATTTTCTGTTCTTCCTTTATTAACCTGCCCTTGTTTCCGTTTTCTAAACATTTTTAAAAATTTTAAGTTGGTTCATGAGTTCCCTTTATAGCCTCTTAATGTTATTTTTCAGCCGTTTTAGTCATGTCCAACTCTTTGTGACTCCATTTAGGGTTTTCTTGGTAAAGATACTGGAGTGGTTTGGTATTTCTTCTTCCAGCTCATTTTACAGATGAGGAAACTGAAGCAAACAGGGTTAAGTGACTTGCCCAGAGTCATACAGCTAGGATCTGAGGCTGGATTTAAATTCAGATCTTCCTGACACCAGCCCTGGTGCTCTTTCCACTCTGTCACCTAGCTGCTTATATCCTTAGATATCTTTTTTTTTTTTAATTTCTCATTAGATTTCTTATTTCTCATAAAATTTTTTTCTTTTTGTCTTGAATTTCATTCTTTATAGCTTCCTATTCCTCCCAGATTGTCTTTTGAAGAATTTGAGTATATAGTATATACTTAAACTGACTGAACACTTTAGAATTTGCTCTCCCAAAAATCTTTGGTATGGGTCAAACTATGCCAATATTCTCCCCTGTCTCACAGATTCTAAGATTAAATGCTTCCTTCTTTCCTAAGATTCACATCATTTCTACTCCAACAACCAGTTCCTCATTGTCAATGAAAAGTACATTCATAATAGAAGTTTCTTTGTTGATCCTTGAAGGATCAAGCTGTCATTAAGACAAATAAGGAAATGATTAGTGGTTCTGTTTGGGTACCGAGAGTGAATTCCATTAAATACCTGGGTAATTGAGGTCTCCCATCACTATTGCTCTAGCATAGGCCTTCTTAAACTTTTTCCACTTGCAACCCCTTTTCAACTTTTGGCAGTGTTAGTTGACATTGTGTGGTCTGAGGGCATATGCAGCTCACAGTGCGCATGCTATGCATTTAGAACCAAGGCTGCAGTGAAGTTGCACAATGCAACTGTAGCAGGTACTGCCAGAAACACTTCGGATTCGTTACGAGTGTGCTTTTGACTTAGTTTTTGATCATTGCACATTCAGAAACCTTTTGTTATTGCCAATTTTTTTTCACCACCAGATATGGGGTCACGACTCAGTTTAAGAAGCACTTTCACGTCTCTGTACCAGGACTGTAAACCATCTGCTGGAGTCCTCAGCTATTTCTTCTTTCTGTCCATGTGCCTTTTAATATACCCTGCTGATAATGTTGCTTCCATTTTTTTCTTTTAATCTTTACCTAAATGACCTCCACCATGCTTCTCCCTTCTAATATGTGAATTTCCTTGTACGATTATATCTTTTGAATATACAGTGCCATTTTCCTTATCTACTCTTTCTTTCCTTTTATCTTTCCTGTTCCCTTTGAATGAGATATATCCTTTTAAAGTCATATACCAGTCCTAGGTTTCACCCCAACAAATGTCAGTGGTGTCTTTATCTTCTTGTGCTAAGAGCTCTTGTTTAATCAATTAGTAAACATTTATTAAGCACCTACTATATGCCAGGCACTGTGCTAACCACCGGGCATACAAAAAGAGGCCAAAAAAACCCAACAGTTCCTGTCCTCAAAAAACTTACAATGGGGAGGGGAGACAATGTGTAAACAAATTTTATATATAAAGTAAAGCTATATACAGGATAAATAGAAATAATTAGTAGAGGGAAGGTACTGGAATTAAGAGGAGTTGGGGAAAGCTTCCTGCAGAAGGTGGGACTTAAAGGAAGGTAGGGAGGTCACCGAACCATTTCCCCTGGAAATCCACGCAGAAGAGAAGATGCCCTCTTTGGCTATTATCCCATGGAAAGAGGACTGCTCTACACATCTGCCAGGTGGCTCTGACAGAGCTCCAGCTGTTGTTCTGAGGGAGAAGGTGCAGTGAAAGTATTCTTCATTGTCACGGGATTCCACCCAACTGTCCCTGGAAGTTGGTGCTCACTTAAGAATCTTCTTGGAAAAATGACAGTAATGGGTGACTCTAGGGATAGACAGAGAAAATGCTCAAGGCGGAGAGATAGGCCATCTTGTTCATAGAACAGCCAGGAGGCCAATGTCACTGGATTGGAGAGAGCATGAGTGACAATGGGTACGAGGTGAGAAGACTGGAACCGTAGGAGGGGGCTAGGTCAGGAGAAGCTTCTTTATCCGTACTTTGTGTGTGCATTTGTGTATGGACATCTGAGTGCATGGTTTATATTACCGTCTCCTTTCTTGGATTTTGTCTCCCATGAATTTGTGGCCTTCTGTATCATTCTTCTTCTGATATTATAGGAAGACATCTCGCTTGGTGGGCAGACACAGGAACTTTTCTTCACCTTTCTTTTCAGTTGAAATTACTTTTGATTCTATTTGTACAACTCCAACTAAACACATTGTTGCCAATACTTGCTAGATATACTCCACCCCTGGCCAGGGGCTGGCTCATCATTCCAATTTTTTAAAACGGGGTCCAGGTATCAAAAAAATCGGGGTGGTTTGTTTTTCTCTGTGGGTGTGGTAATGATGACTATCACTTCGAGAGGACTCATGTTTTTCTAGCATGTTTCTATTTTTTTGGTGGCTCTCAGGAATGCGAAGTATTTATTATCTACAGAACTCCTGTGGTAGATAAAAATGACAAAGACACCAATGGGCAGTGACTTCTTGTCGTAACCTCGCTGTGATCCTGCCACATGCCGCTGGTGACAGTCATACGTATAACCCCTTTGTTGATGGTGATAAAGGAGTCCCTTGAAGACACAGCATATTTTCTTCTAGAAAGTGAACAGAGAGATGTGTATGGATGAATTCAGGCCCAAGATCACAGATTTAGGGCCAGAAACATCCTTAGTGGCCATTGCATTCAATCCTCTCATTTTATAGCTGATAATAACATTTACATAGCATTTTAAGGTTTGTAAAGTACTATCCTCTTTTTACAGAGGAGGAAACTGAGACAAATAGAGGTTAAGTGGCTTTCCCAGGGTTAGTTACACAGCTAGTAAGTATCTGACTAAGAATTTGAACTTGGGTCTTCCTGACTCCAGGTCTAATACTCCGTCCGTTCTACCTACCTGCAGAGATAAGTCAGTGAGGACATGTATTCATGTCCTCGTATATAGGGGTGACTACTGGCTGTGAATTCCATCCCTCGGTCCTTCCTTCACAGAAGCATAAAGTTTTGTTATTTGAGTAGTGTGTGCTTTGAAATTCAAATGAAGAATGGACAAGAGTGACATCTGCTGGTCACTAGAAGAATTCAAGTAGAAAACTGGCAGCCTCACTCCACTGAGGTCCGTTTGGCCGGTAAAAGTACTAGAGCCTTTCACAAAGCTGCCCACTGTATCTCCCATTCCGAGAAATGTGTCCAGACAATGTGAACTTCCTCCCTCCTTCCTTCCAACGCCTCCCTCTGTCTCTGGTTCCCCTCTCTTTCCCCTCTCTCCTTCCTAAATTTAAAAAATGTAAAGTAAAACAAAACAAAACAAAACAAAAAACCCAAACTGGAGGAACTAAAGTGTAATTTAATGGCAAGAGCCCTGGATTATGAATTAGGAGACCTAGGTTCTAGTCTCAGCTATGCTGCTCACTCACTAGTTTATGATCTTTGACAATTTTCTTCCTAGCTCTGGGCCTCAGTTTCCTCTTTTGCAAAATGAAAGGATTGAATTAGATGACCTCAAAGGTCCCTTCCTGCCCTAGAGTCTGTGATGTTGTGATATTGCTTAAAGATCCATGGAAACCAATTGTTTGGAGAAGAATTCTTTCTATAAATTGTATTTCTGAGTAGTGAATCATTTTAATCACATCTGTTTGGCAGGAAGAGTAGGTAAGCAGTCACATAAGGACCACTTAAGATAACAGTGCTTTCAAATCAACTGTGATTATTACTAAAATAATTCACCATTGTATTCTGAATAAGAATCAGAAAATTGAGCAATATTCTGAACCGATATGTAGTTATACAACCTGTGATTTCATCTGGCTACAGGATCTCATCAGAGTAGGAGTCTTCCAGTATGTTTACTCCCAGCACTGATTAGCCTCTTAGAGAATTGCCCGGAGGTGTCAAGAGGGACACATGCCTTATCCACAATCACTCCCAGGTATAACTGGCAGAATTTGAATGCAGGGCTAGACTTCAGCTGATCCTCTAGGCACTTTGCCACACTGCCTCCTAGGTCTGCACCAAATAAAGGTAAAAAAGAGAGAGAGTATTCATTTTAGAACATATGTGTGTATATGTGCATGTTCATGCATGTATACATGTGTGTTATGTGTGTACCTGCACGTGTATGTGTGTATATATATGTACGTATGTATGTATTACCATTTCTCTTAGGAGGAAAACACGTCTTTTATGCAGAGAAGAAGTTTGAGATTTTTTTTTTTCCAGAACAGTGACTGGATTAAAACAAGAGGTTTGCTACTAGGTCAGGACAGGGAGCACCATGTCATGGTTCTAGTGGCTAACAAGAAAAGGATGAGAAAGTACTTTCTCCTCCCTGAGCCTCATTTTTCTTACATATAAAATAATGGAGCTGGATTAGATGAGGCCTAAGGGACCTTCGAGCTCTAATATTGTCCATGATCTCCAGTTGGCCAGGGAACTGGCCACCATTGTTACTCAGACAGCTATACAGTCCCTGTGTCTCTGAAGATGCCCCCCATGACCAGGCTAAGCACCATTTTGAGAATGTGATGGTTTTGAATTAATGTTCTCTTCATAACCAAGCTCTGTCTTTTGAAAGCACCAGGAAGCTATCCCAATGAAAACCTAATCCTTTAATCCTCATTAAATTTCTCTCTATGTATACAAAGGAAACAGAGAATGTGCCACCACTAATAACACAAGAAGAAGTCTTTGATTCAGCTTGTTAGGATTGGGAGTACTGTACAGCTGAAAGATGTCCCAACAGGTGCGGAGCTATGTGTTTACTTCAGTCAGTCCAAACCCTGGGTACTTGTAATTCTGTACTAGGTGTTAGAGATAATTAGCATGAAATTAAATTTCTTTTAAAAATTTTTTTCAGGAAAGGAGAGTACAGAATACCTCCATGTGGGTATTTTGCATTTCATAGGAATTTACTTAGGAATGTGAGTGGATGGATTATACCTGCAACTCTGAAGCTCTGAAGGTCTAGGAAATAGAGGGGCTAGGCTTGAGGTCCAAAGGATCTGGGTTCAAATTTCACCTCAGGCACTTAACTCATCAGGTCACTAAATTTCTCTGGGCCTCAGTTTCCTCCTCTGTAAAATGTGGGGTGGGGGGATGTGGACTTGAATTTGAAGAATGCTAAGGTCCCTTCCAGCTCTAGCTCCATGATCCTCTGATTTCCCAGGGATAGAGGGAGAGTCCAGCTAAGTAGCCATTTTAGGGTGTGGGCTCAACCTTTTGTAAGTAGGAGCATCATCAGCTTGTTGATGATGTGGGTAACAGCAAAACTCTTTAGTCAGTTTTCATATTTATCAGGTTGTTTGAGGCAAACTGGAAGTGTGTGGGATGCCCCCTTTGCAGGGCTTTGGTATGTTCTCGACCCCCAGCCCAGGGAGCATTATCTCTGGAGCTTCCCATAACACAGAAAATGAGACTGAATTTGGGGGATCTTCTCTAGTCTTGAAGCCACTGAAGGGGGTCTGCCTCAGCTTGACCTTGGCCTTACCTTTACATGACTCTTGGGGATGTGAAACTGATGGGGTACAGACTCAGAAACTCCATAAACTCTGCTTGAATCTTCCCCCGTGATCTGGCCATCTCTGGAGGCCCATAAGCTTTACCTTATCACTATGCCCAAATCCCTGTTATAACTTCCCACCCTGGATTCTATCAAAATCCCATTCTCCAGGCTACTGGCCACTCCCGTCAAGATCCTCCCTAGATTCCATCTTTATTCATCCCAGGTTACTGGTCATTCCCATCAAGATCTCTAGACACCCCAGGCTAATGACCACTCACATTAAGACTGTCCCTGGACCTCCCAAACTACTAGACCACCCCCAGATCCTTCCCACAGTCTTTCTGTGTGTAAGATCCTTCTTGTCTCCATGAAGGCACTCAGGGTCTAGCTCAGATTGTATCTGGCCTGCTTGTTAATACAAGCATCACAAATGGAGAGACTTCTTAAGAGTCAACCCAATATGGCGAATCTTCAATAAACTTTGTTTTACTTTGGCTGAAAGAAGGCTTGGGTTGAATTTGAGCAGGACCCAGTGTGTTGGTATTTTGGGGTCTCCAGCACCCCAAACCTCAACAGAATTTCTCAGGAAAAGGATCTTGGTTACCCCATAAGAATAAGGATCAGAAACCTGTAAGTGGTTCCAAAGCAGGTCTTCCTTCTGGATCCGGGTACCGCTAGCCCTGGAACTGGCTACTGGGTACAGGGTGGGCAACCTGTGACCTTGAGTGCAACCCTTGGAGAGAATCCAAAGAAAGGGTTGCACTTGAGGAGAGGGCCACATGTGGTCTCGAGGTGTCAGGTTCCCCACACCTGGTTAGGATTTCATGACGATTCATTATGTACCTGACTGAGTAATGGACTTACAACAGATGCATGGGATGAGCTTGTAGCCCCAGAGTCAATGTTTGACTGGGTAAATATTGTAACATTCAAGTCATCTCTTGGGGCTTTCCAAAAGTTATTAGAAGCCCTTTTCCCTTTAGGAAGAAGACCAAAAGTGAATTCTTTCTTGAAGCATGTTGTTGTTCAGTCCTGTCTGATGCTTTGTGACCCACTGAACCATGCTGTCCATAGGGTGTTCTTGACAAGGCTACTGGAGTGGTTTGCCATTTTCTTCTTCAGTGGATTAAGGCAAAGGGAGGTTAAACGACTTGCCCAGGGTCATGCGTCTAGTAAGTGAGTGAGGCTGGGATTTGAATTTAGGTCTTCCTGACTCCAGGCCCAGCATTCCCTGTACTGAGTCACCTCATTGCCTAAATTAAATCTTCAACAGTAGCACTTTTTTTTTTTTACAATGGACTTTTACATTGATTCTCTTATTACAGTTTCACAATGGCAGGTATGATTAGCTCCATTTTGCTGATGTGCATACTGAGGAGTAGAGAGATTAAATCACCTGCTGAAGGTCACAGAACAGTCAGTGACTGAGCTGAAGCAAGAACTAGGTGCCCTTTTCTTCTCCCCCTTCCCCTCCCAATCCTGGGCGTTTCACCTCAGCATGCTCAAATGGGGCAGTTCTGTGATCAGTGTTTCTGTGGACATACTTAGCAATGGCCAATGTCCACACAAATAAGAGCAGGATTCTCAGGTGGCTCATGACTGGCTCTGGGTCCCTGTTGTTCCTCCATGGGAGTTTGCTGTGGGCAACAGAATCTTGCTGCAAAGGCAAATCTTGTATATTTTTCTTTCCTTAGCTCTTCAGCTGACTGGCACATTGGCACAACTGACTGAAAGGTATAGGGAATACAAGACTCTGCTGGGTTTATTGTTGACAGATTTACAAAGAACCTTTCACTGAATCTCTTGAACAAAAGGCAGCCTTGAAGTCTTTACCTGAATAAAGTATGCCCTGGGCATATGTACCTTCATACAGAATTCCTGACAAATGTTACCTGGAAGAGTCAGAGTAGCAGATGGTTGATAGACAGGCCTTGGCGTAGGGGAGGTGGTGGGTTCAAGTCCTTCCTCTGACATATCCTAACTAATATTAGTGACCCTAGGGAAATCCCCTAATCTCTCAGGTTCACAGGCAATCTACAACGACAATAAATTACAGAGAAAATGCTGATTTATATCCATGTTAATGAAGTCATAGATCTGGAAGAAAAAAGATGTAATCATTCAGATAATTTGTAAAAAGTTTCTGATTATCCATCAGGAGAGGAATCGGATGGGGTGTTCAGGACTCTGAGAAGGCTGTCCTCTGAAGAGTCTAAGTGGAAAGATTCCCTAGGAATGATGAGTCAAATCAGCTAGCATTTGTTTAGTGTTTGCTATGTGCCAAGCAATGTGTTAAACACTAGGGGATACAAAGAAACAGGCACTAAACTCAAGAAATTTATTGCTGTCGTTCAGCTGTGTCTGACTCTGTGACTCAATTTGGGGTTTTCTTGGCAAAGGTAGTGGAGTGGCTTGCCGTTCCCTTCTCCAGTTGACTTTACAGATGAGGAAACCAAGGCAAATAAGGTTAAGTGATTTTTTTTCCCAGGGTCACACAGCTAATAAGTATCTGAGGCCAGATTTGAACCCAGGGCTTGGCATTCCATCCACTATGCTACCTAGCTGCCCGTGATCTCAGGAAACTTACATGCTAATGGGGTCCTTTGGATGCTCCTGTTTGCAGATGACAATGTACTAATTATTTCAAGTGCCAAAACATTACCGAGCCTTTTCAGGGAGATATGTGGCCACTCAAAAGAAATCAGCCTGTCTATACAGGAAAAACTCCAATATATAAAGTTTATTATCAAGGCTATATGGCATGCAGTTGGATGGGCAGCCCTATGAATCAGTCCATCAGTACATTTATCTTGGATAGGCCCTGAAGATAAATAGCAGCAGAGCTCAGAACTGATTAGGTAGAAGAGAGCAGGATGGATTGCGTTTGAGAAGTTGCATAGCCTCAATACAATGTCTTGCACAGTTTCAATAATACAAGGCTGCACATCATGGAACACCGCAATCTCCAAAGAATCAAAATTTCAAATAGTCCAAAAGGCAATGGAGAGGAACACAGTATGTGGAAGTAGACTGCAGCCTATTAACAATGATGATTTGTGCGTTAGAAGTAGGAAAAAAAGACATTAGCCACAGAACATATCATTGGAAGGAGTGATACTGGTCACATGAGAGAGTATCAAGGATAACTGATAGCCTGAGGGCTGCATTGGTACCCGTGGAGGATTAACATCAGGAAACACTTTCAAACAATTAGAGGAGTCAAAAGAAGAATGTGCTTCCTCAGGATATAGTAGGTCCCCCATCCTTGGAAGTTTTCAGGCAGAGCTTTGATGCCCACTTTTTGGATCTATTATTGTAGAGATTTTGGTGGGGGTGCATGGGTTGGACCACATGGTCTCTGAGATCCCTCCCAACTCTAAACTTCTATGATTTGTGGAAGGACACGGACAAGAACCACACAGGATTAGGGTCACAATTTAGAGCCCTGTGAGGGGAAGAACTGACTTGGAGGAGAACATGGAACTATCAAAGCATAGGTCAGTAGGCTAAGAAATTAGACTTGTCAGCATGAGGTGGCTTTGGAACATTTGCATAGATAAGAATCAATATGAAGCAGAGGAGTAATTAGCTTGTCAGGTTACCTAGTAATATCCAAAGGGTATGAAAAATTAATACGAGTATAATTATCTTCTAATATGGCACCAGGGGCCAGGACCTTGGATATTGTCATCTAGTGGAAGTATGTTATTAATAACAAAAAGCAAGGAGAACTAATAGACATCCCTGTAGGCTGCCCATTAAGCCGAGTCCATTAGTCAAGGTTTGACCTAAAGCAGCTTTGTGCAGTGAGTCTGAAGATGAACTCTCAGAGCTTTGGGAGGCAGGCAGGCCCTCTCAAAGGCCCTGTTTAGCAGAATCCAAACAGACATGATCAGAAGGCGCTCCTAGTCCCAGTAACGTTTTATAAATCTTTGTAGAGTTCTATTCTGGGCTCTGAAAAGCCTGAGCTTACATCTAGACCTCTGAGGATGTCAAATCAAGCAGGATTAACAGTAATAATGGACATTTACACAGCCCTCTAAAGTTTGCAAAGCATAAAAGAGATATGATTGCATTTGAACCTCAAGACGATGGTCCAATGCAGGAACTGCAGGGGTGATTATTCTGCTCTACAGAGAAGGCCGGGGAGGCTTAAGTAATTTGCATGGCATCCCACAGCTAGCAAATAGCAGAAGCAGAATTGAAATCTAGGTTTTTCTGATGGCAAGTTCAACCCTGTCTCCACAACATCATGCTGCCTCTCAGAGACATAATGAAGAGGCTAACATTTGGAGTTCATCAAAACCAGTGTCTTCATATACATGAGAAAACTGGACCAGAAAAGTTAGAAAACTTGCTCAAGGTTACAGAGGTAGTAATTAACAGTGCTGGATTTGACCATAGGTCTTTTGATTACAGCTCCAGTGGTTTTTCCAGTATACTTGCTTAATGAAAGAGAACTGTAAGAAAATTGGTAGTGAATCTTAGAGGAAAAGGACATCAGGGTTTTTAAAACATGATCCATGATAAGAGTCTGGAACTGTGTGCCTAATGGTTGTTGAGTGACTCTAGTCAATTGGCAGAAATGAATGGCTAACAAAGGGGTGTGGTCATTTATAATAGAACATAATTCAATTTTCTGCATAATTAAGTGCCTAATTGTGTATCTAAATTTAGCTGAAGTACTGGAAATTGTATGGAATTTTGATTTGCCTGCAGTGCTTTTTTCTTTTCTTCTAATATGTCAAATTTCTGAGATACACATTTACTTAAATTCTTGTGGATTCATTGCTACCTTATAATTACATATTTGTGAAATTTGAAAGTTGCAACAAATAACTCAAATAATTGTAAGAAAGTCAACAAATAAAGGGAGAGAATTTGGAATCCAAAGTTTTAAAAATGAATGTTAAAATTGTTTTTACATGTAACTGGGGAAAAATAAAATACTAAATAAAAGCTAAAAAAGAGACAAAAAAAAAGAAAATCAACAATATCAACAATGGAAATATATGGAAAGATACAATAATATAATTTGTGATTAGGAGGACAAGGCTTCCAGAAACAGGTTCAGCATCTTTTTTTAACAAGAGGGAATCTCAAAAAATTCTATATCCTTAAATTTTAATTAAGATGAACAGATTTTTCCTGCTTCATTTTTTATTAAATCAGAGCTCCCTATCCTTTCTCCTCACCAGAAAAAATGATCTAATGACTCCAGGACTCTTAACCCAGTGTATTCCTTCCTGTATTCAACATCTGACAAATAATTGAGTGCCAACAACATGCAAGGTATTGGGGGAGGGGCTATGAAGAATACGATTCAGATATTTATAGGTCTTGTTCTCTAGTCACTGAGATAGAAAGATCACTAAAATACAGCCCTTGCTTTCAAGATGAAGTAGGGAGGGTAGGATAAAACAAGCCATGCAAACATGGTAAAATAGGGATGGAGGGGGAGTCCCTTCTCTGGAGCATTGGACTTGAGTTTGCATCCTAGACCCTGCTACTTAGTAATTGAGTGACCTTGGACCAGTCACTCAATTTCTCTGGGTTTCAGTTTCCTCATCTGTAAAATGAAGGCTTTGGACTAATATCTAATAACCCTATGATATGTAGTACAGGGTAGACTGTAATTGGTGCTATGGGGATTTGGAGTTAGTTAGGTTTAGCTCTGCCTTCAAAGGCACTATAATCAATTTAGGTCTCCCAACCCTACTCTAGCAGAAAGTATTCTCTCCCTCCTCAGACTTTTCCTAGCCTAGAGCACCTTTACCTTGATTCCACTCAATCCTATGAAACGCTAGGTGTCGCTGTTTCACCCAGGTCATCATAACAGAATGAAAGTCTGAAAAATGAAAGTGTCTGGGACTGCTGGTGGTGGTGAGATCTGAAGAAACCCCTGGTTATTCTGCCCTTTGAAGTTTAGTCGTAGATCATATGAATAGTTCGTACTATGCCCCTAGTTAGAGAGATTCTCTAGCAATGAGCTGGGAGTAGGGATCCCAGTTTGAGGACTGGGGGAGGTGGGGGGGGTGGAGGCAAGTATCCCTCTGCACTTTTATGCCTTGAGCCAGTGGATACAAGCAAATATACCCCAGAAATTTATAAGAACTAAGAAAAATTTATTTTAAAAAGAAATTTTTAAAAAATGTATGAAATTGTCAGTAAAATAGAGTTTTTCGTAGAGTGAATGAATGATCTCAGATCCAGGCTCTGAAACAGGGCAGGAGGGGAGAAGGGAGAAGAGTTGCAATTAATTCTATATTCCCCACAAAGCATTTGCTTTTCATTGCTTTTCCAACAGCCCTGATAAGCAGTCTCCTTTGTGCTTCACTGCTGTCCCCTCAGTTTCTGTCCTCCTGGTAGGCTTAATATGCAGAAACTTGTCATGTGCTGCCCTATTCCAGGGGGCTCTTGCAAGCCCTACGCCCTTTCCCTGTTTCCTGCCTGGGGAGACAGGCAAGACCTCAAAGCCTCAGCAATCTCAGTGGGCCAGATTCTTGCAAAGTAGTTGTTACACTGGTATTATAATTGTCTGTATACCCACATCATATACTCACCTCCTTCCCTTCATCCCTCCCTCCACCCCTCCACCAACGCAGACGCTAGGACAGGACCTCCGTCCTTTTCCATTGTTCTCTTTCTAGTCCCTAACATGTTACCTTGCAGTCTGTATAAAAAGATCTAGGATTTATTTCTTCTGAATTAGGCTCTTTGCTTATAAAGTAGTACAGTACTGTAAAGCACTTAGTACCTAGGAAGTTGTTTGAGAAACATGGAGATTAAGTTGCCTTGTTCAGATCACACAGTAAGTGTCAGCGGCAGGATCTGATTCTTAGCCTAGGATTCCGTCCCCTGTAACAAGCTACCTTACTCTCAGTAGGTGCTTAATAGATGTTTGTTGAGTTGAGTTATTGAATTAAATTGAATATAATTCCTCAGATGTGAACCTTCTCTCACTCCAGCACATGATTCTGATGAGATTTGGAAGATACCTGAGACCCAAAATGTGCCATTTGTTTGCTAGAAGTCAGTCAATCAATAAGCATTTAATTTTTTATAATATTTTTTAATTTATAGACAATATTTTATAATACATAATATATTTATATAATTTAAAAATGAATTATATTTTATAATATAATTACTGATTAAAAACACCTATTGTGTGCCAAGCCCTATGCTAAATACTAGGTATACAAAGAAAAGCAAGAAATATGAATTGTAAGGAAAATTACACAAAGTGGGGAATGGCTGAACAAGTTATAGTTTATGAATGTAATGGAATACTGTTCTTGTATAAGAAATGATGAGCAGGTGGATTTCAGAAAACCTGAAAAGACTTACATGAACTGATGCTGAGTGAAGTGAGCAGAACCAGGAGAACACTGTATATGTAACAGCCACATTGTGTGATGATCAACTTTGGTAGACTTAACTCTAAGACAATTCCAAAAGACTCATGATGGAAAATGTTATCCATATCCAGAGAAAGAACTATGGAGTCTGAATGCAGATGGAAGAATGCTATTTTCTTTTTTTTGTTTGTTTTTTCTGTCTCATGATTTTTTCTTTTTGTTTTGATTCTTCCTTCACAACTAATGTGGAAATATGTTCAGTATGATTGCACATGTATAGCCTATATCAGATTGAACACCCTCTTGGGGAGGGGGGATAAGAGAGAGGAGAAGAAAATTTAGGACTCAAAATCTTATAAAAGGGAATGTTAAAAACTAAAAATAAATAATTAATCTAAAAATGACACAAAGATCTGATCTAGAGTTATAGTCTCTTCCAGAATACTTTCTGAACAAATGTACAAAGAGGATCTTTAAAATATGGTTTTTAGTCCATTATTGTGCTTTGACAGACATCTTGCCCATAGAGAATTGGCCTCAGCTGGCCTTTTGGCAGCAAAAGGCCTGAGTTTAAGTCTCACCTCTGATATAAACTAGCTGTGTAACCTTAGGCAAATCACAACCTTTCAGGGTTCCAGGCAAGTTTTGAATGCTATAAGTTGCAGAATAGCTGTTGGCATTAGTAAGGGAATGTCTTCATCAAGAGTTCCCTATTTAGTGAAGACACACAATGTGGCTTAAACCACCCCCCCAAATCATTAGCTTCTATGCATCCTCCTCCCCACAATGGTGAATTTTTGTCTACACTGGACTAGGTTGGTCCTAACACAGAGATGCAGTCCTACTGTTCTTGTTCTTAGAATCAGTGCAGTTTAGCAGGTCCTACTAGACCTTACACTTTGTTGACATGGCCTTGGAGAAGTCAGAGCTGCCTCTACATCATCAAGAGGCTTCTGAGAAGGACTTTAGTGCCCTTAGATATTTAAAGATCCTTTGACAGTGATGGAGTGTTAACTGTTTCCTAGTGACAGGGAGAGGGATGGCACAGGGAATGCTCCCTATCAGTTGAGCTTGGTACCATCTCTGCTTTTTAGATTTAGTTGCCCAGAGCGCTGGGAAGTTAAAATAAGCCTCCCAGAATCACCCAAACAGTAACTGTTACCTAACCATACTGTTTTCTGATTGATTTTTCCTTTTATGTTCTCCAGTGGAAGAGTCTAGCTTAGAGGCAGAACATCATATTAGATAGAGTGCTGATTGTGTCCTGAATAACCTGGTTCAAGTCCTGCCAAGGACATATACTGTCTGTGTGACCTTAGGCAGGTCTCAGTGCTGTCCACCACTCTCTTAAAAATATAAGTTACAGGGAAGGTGCTGACCTGCCCTGGTAGAGGGAGTTCCCAAGGCCAGTTAAATTGTTGGTCCTGTCCCTAATCTGAAAAATTATCCTGGAGTGAAGGTGTAGTGAAAGAATTTTAACTTGTAAAGATGGAATATTTTTAGATTGTTAAAGAATCCCTACAAAGGGAGCCCTATGTACATCTAGATGGCATTAGAACTTTTCCACTACTTCTCCCTCAAGTTACTAAATGCTAAATCCATTTTAAAACAAGGAACACTAAGAGATTTATTTCTTACAGGTAACATTTTTTGAAACTGGCTGCTGCTTCCACTTCTTTTCCTTCTTGGCACTGTTGCGTTTTTATTCAAATTCTGACAGGGTCAGTGCTCTCTTATCTAAACAAATCATTCCCCTACTAACGAATCCTAGTGGCCTGTTTAGCATCCATCAGTGGAGGGGAGAGGTCAGCCTGACCCACAGTGTGGACTATGAAGAAATTATATAGCCAATTATAATGTTAACTTAAAATGTAGTGAAGCAGAGAATTGGGTTAATGGAATTAGAAAACCGTGGTTTAGAAGTTGTGTAAGAGAAAGATGAAGCCATATACTTTAATAGTTATGATAGTTCTAAAAAAAATGAGAACAAGTATTTTTTATGAGTATAGGGTCGAATAATCATTTTGTGATTAAACATAAAAAGACTACAAGTACAATTCACATATCTTAACATTAAAAAGGGAATTTAAAGAACTGGTCTTTTCTCGTAGGTAATATGCCTTTTAAAATTCTCATAATGATCTTTTAAAAATTCCGGCACCACAAGTGTCAGCAGTCGTCACCAAGGACTTCAATATAACCCGTCCTGATGCCACGCCACTCGGTATTTTAATCTCATTTTTTCCATTTAGGTTTGGTGGCAGTCATAGATGAGAATGATTGTTCTGTAGACTCTCAGCAATCAGTCTCTAGCAAAGAGGATGTCCCTGAGACAGTTTCTATGACAACCTCCATTCTTTCAAAGACGTGCTTTCTGAGTTTTCATCAAAATAAAGAAAATGGTTTTGTGTCACTAACCAAATTGGCCGGTGTGATGTTATTTGTCACAGTATAGGAACTGTATTCATAGTCATTCTAATCAAAGTGTGGAGCTTTTAAAGTAGTCTAGAATGAGTCTTAATGGATATATATCCCCAATTTGCTTCCTAGGCCTTCTAGGCATCATGTGTTTGCTATACAAGTAACGGACCCATAGAGGGTGATGTTCTATCTGTGGTAGGTGACTGATCTATGTAATTTCACTTCTGCTGTCTAGGGTCTCTAGACATCCCCAAAATAAGACTCACTTTTCTAAACAAAATTAGCATTTTCTTTAAAAAATTAGAATCTCAATCAACAAAAATGTATTAATATAGCATATATAAACATATACGCATATGTATATACATGCCTAATGCCATATATGCCAAATGCCATATATATACATGCCTAATACATCATATATTCTATTTGTGCTTCCGGAGAAGCAACACAAGGTAGCGGCTAAAATCCTAGACTTAAGATTGGGAATACTTGGATTTAAGTCCCAAATCTGATCCTTATTTGCTGTAGGGCTACGGGCAACTCATTTAACCTTTGAGCCTCAGACAACTGCCCAAGACTTAGATCTTAAACTGGGTTGCAATCTGCTTTCTTGGAGAGAACTCCCATATGGATAGTGAGGAAGTATGGATACACATTGATAGAAAGTACAACATTTCTTAAGAAATACCACTTAGGAATATTATCACAAACATAAGTTGAGAGCAGGGGCCACTAAATGTCTATAGATTCTTCCTGAATAAAACTTGAGATATTCTCTCATTGCCATCATACAGGTTAAGATATACTTCCATATTGATTTGGGGGCTTTGTGTGGAAGTTCCTGTTGCCTAAGAAATCTTCCCCTGCTCCTGTCTGTACTGTAGAGCTTCAAAGCTGACTGCATCAAGAATCAGAGAATTTCTTTCCAACAGTTAGCTCAGTGCTCTTCAATGTCAAGGAGACCTAATTCTGTCTCTGTCAATTGTAACCCCTCAACAGTCAAGTGTGCATAGATTTAGCACTAGAAGAGAACAACTAATCCAATCCTCACATTTTACAAATGAGGAAACTGTGAATAGTTCAAGGTCACAAATGAAGCTAGAGGCAGAGGCAGGGCTTGAATCCAGGGCCCTGGATTCCTAGCTAATTCTTTTTCCATTGTGTTATGTTGCCTCCACTCGGGTTAAAGCTGTTTAACCCTTGCTTTTTCTACAGAAATTTAAAGTTTATCAGTAAGCTCTAATTCTGCTGATGTTGTCTGAATTTCAGTCAATAGACTGGCCTAATTGAATTTCTGCTGGTAGAAAAGAAATCTCCTTACCTCTTTCTCATAACCAGAAACTGTGTGAATATTTAAGCATATTTTAACCAGTTCAATAATAGAATTTTCTCTCTGGACACATAAGGTCTGATCTCGCCATGCTGTTGAAAAGCCTGTCATAGAATTCCCAGGAAATTATTTTTCAAAGGGTAGTTAGGTAAGAAACTCATGAGATTAATTTGATGAGACACAATATAGCCTTGAAGCTTCTCTTTTCTTGCAATCAAATGGCACACACTTAAAGAGAGACTCATTTTTATGACTGTGAACTCTTAAATTTTACTTTATGTCCCCAAAGAGTATTTGAAAAATACTTTTCCCCACCTGGGCAGCCTGCTAGAGCCTAGTTAACGGCTCCTTATAGAGTCCATATGCTGAGAATCAGGGTAAACACAATATGGAGAAAATAGCATTACATCTGAAGAATATGCTTGCTTCAGTTCTGCTTAGCATTTCATTGCTGTGATATATTCCAGTAATTTGCAGGACTATAGTGTGCATGTCTAAATCCTGAAATACTCATCTTCCTAAAATATAAATCACATTAGAAAGTGAATAATTTGAAAAGGTAGAGATTCAATCATTTAACAAGTGTTTATTAAGAAGTACCTACTTTGTACAGAGAACTGTATGTATTAAGTAGTGGGATTAAATAAGATGTAACCCTTGATCTCCTAGAACTTACAGTCTTTTTCTGTTTGTTTCTCTGTTAAATATCAATGGATACTCTCTAGGCTGTCCTTCATGTTTGAATAGGATAACTGCTAAACTAAAATAATTAACTGCTAAACTAAGATAAATGGAGATGGGAAATCATCTGAGAATAACAAACTGTGACTTTTTAATGTTGCAAGTATTAGCAAAGGCAAATTTAGTGATATACTTAGGAGTTCGTAAAATTTAATAATAGCCAAATTTCATCATACAGAAGAGATAAGAAAAGGCAAAGTCTTCTCTTCTTTGCAGAAGTGGGAGTGGGAGACTATGTATGTATGGAATACTGTACATATTGGCAACCTTGGCTGATGTGCTGTTTATCATTGTGTGTGTGTGTGTGTGTGTGTGTATGTGTTTTGCTTTCTTATTTCTACTTTGTTAAGAGGGGTGGCTCATTGGGTAGGGGATGAAGAATGATATCTCTGCAAATAAAGGTCATTTTAAAAACAAAATTTATCATATAATTTTAAGAGGAAATGTTTAAAAATTAAATATTAAAAGATGATGATTCATGGAGCTAAGCTTTTAGTGTAAGGAATTTGGAACCTAACTATGTATATATCTCGACTTCAAGGACCTATGGGTTCATGGGTGTGCATTCTCTCTGCCAGGGAAGATCATAACTCATTCATCAAAACTTCAATAGATGGTTTCTGTGAGTTGCTGTGGTCAAAAAATTTCCTCATAATATGGCTCACCTGAGACCCTTGGAATTTCTCTAGGCTAATCTTCAAGGGCTTAAACCATTATTGGATCCTTTCCAGGTTGGTAGGATTTATATGTGCTTGGTACATACATTTTGACAGTCCTGGGTCCATTCTATACCATGATGAAGCAGTAGAACATGAATTTAGGAGATATTCAAATACCTCAATTTTTATTCATACTGAAAATTAAGATCCAATAGGATTTGGTCCTACTCAGCACAAAAACTGCATGGTATACTGTGTAGAGAACCAGCCTCTGAATCAGAATGATGCATATTCAGGTCTTGACTAGGACAAAGAGTGTGACCCTAAGTAGGCTCCATATTAATTTTTCAATGCCCCAGCTAACTATCTAAGACTCTAAGTTATATGTAATTGCTATCTTCATGGGGAGAGTTTTTTTTTACCTGAGAAGCTTCCTAGGATGATAAAATCATAGGTTTATTTTTTTAAACCCTCTCATTAAACTATTCCTGGTTAATTAATCATAATCTACATTCTCAAAGGTTGTCAGAAGACTATAAGGTCTGATAGGACTTAGGATTTGAGTCTATTATATGTTTATACATAGCAGGTTCAAGGACCAACTCAGGTGAGTGGAGAGAGGCTCATGGTCAGGTCCTAGAATAATGGAAACTTCAGCCACTTCTCTCAATGACCATGTGTTAAGTCACAAAGGGATTGCAATCTATGTAGGTGAAGAGAGCACTTACATCTAATCAAAGAAATTATTGATCTTTAAAATACTGCTCAAGTGTTTCCTTATTAAATGGAACCCTAAACAGCTCACAATATTAGCCCTCATAGGTCCTCCAAACAACAACTTGCAGTTGCCTTTATAATCTTCCTTTCTGAGGCAATGCTATATTTTTCCTCCATAGACAACTATTCAGTTTCTCCCAGTTATATCTATTTAACAGTATATGATAAAAGGCCTTGTTTCAGTTAACTGGCACAATCTGTCAAAGTGAGTTACCTTTTGCGCATGATATTAAAAATATATCATGGTATTACATTTTTAATTTGATATGTATTATGAAGTACCAAGTTAAAGATTTTATGTATCACATTTAATAAAGTAATAGTTAATAGAGTTAATTTATCCTGGACTTTATAAATTTAACAATGGAAGGGTAACTCTGTATAAGATTCCATGACAGCCAAAGACCATTGGGACTGGAACAGACATTAGGGATCATTTGGCACAACCCCCTAATTTTATAGGAAAGGAAATTAAAACTCATAAAGGTGAGGGTATTTTGTCCAAGGTCATACAAGGAATTCGTATCTGAGCCAAGGCCAGACACTCAGGCCTTTTGACTCTGAATCCAGTTCTCTTTTCAATAAACTATGGTGCCTTTGATCCTGATTTAGGGTAGGTCATGAAAAGTGAAAGACAAATTTGTTCCTTTTATAGACACAGAATATGATATAATGGAAACATCATATTGAGAGTTAAGTTTTGATTTCAGACTTAGACCTATAACTTAATAGCTGTGTGGTCTGGGATGAACTATTTAATTCAACTGGACCTTTATTGAATTTAATTCGAGGAGTATTTTTTTTCAAACATTTACTATATATAGGATGTCCCAAAAGTCTTAGTGCAATTTTATGCTTTAATAGTTTCAGAAATACGAAGGCTACAAACTTAGAGAAAACATCATTTAAAATTTATTTATGTAAATTTCTTTTGTACTTATTTAGCTTTAAGGGTTTTGAATAATTTCTAATTTTAGTTTTAAAAAGATGGGGCCATACTGTCATTATGCACTGAGTGTGTGACAATTTCTGGATGCCACTTTCTCTGACTGGTGGATCAGAAGAGGAGGTCCTCTTATCTGGCCTCCTCAGACACCTGATCTATTTCTGTTAGACTTTTTTTTGGTGGGCTCACATCAAAACTGTTGTGTATGCAACAAAACCCTGTTCTTTAGATGATCTTAACACTAGGATTAGCCCTGAGCAACAGCTGATGAAAAGTTTTAAGAAATTCAAACATCAGCTAGAGAAATGTATAGTATAAGTTGGTGGTTATGTGGAATTGTAATAAGAAACATATCATTATTTTAAATTTTTAAATAATTAACCCTTCAGTGATAAATGTTGGAGAAGATGTGGGAGTGTTAGAACACTAATTCATTGTTGGTGGAGCTGTGAGGTGATCCAACCATTCTAGAGAGCAATTTGAAATTATGCCCAAAGGGCTATAAAAATGTGTTTGTAGGACTGTATCCCAAAGAGATCATAAAAATGGGTCCTACATGTACAAAATTATTTATAGCAGCTCTCTTTGTGGTGGCCAAAAATTGGAAATCAAGGGGATGCCCATCAATTGGGGAATACATACAAAGTAGATACAAGGGAGCTTTAGACACTACCAACTTAGAGACCAGGAGATATCTCCTGCAGGTATTTGACACCTGTTGGGGAATGGCTCAATAAATTATGGGAGACAAACACTCCTATGTAGATATAGACAAGATACATACAAAGTAGATACAAGGGAGCCTTAGACACTACCAGCTTAGAGACCAGGAGATATCTCCTGCAGATGTGGAGTTTGAGCTGTCTTGGAAGAAACCAGGGAAGCCAAGAACTGGAGGGGAGAGAGGAGAATACTCCAGACATGAGGATTGCTATTGCAAAGGTAAGCGGGGGTAGACAGAAAGAGAGAGAGAGAGAGAGAGAGAGAGAGAGAGAGAGAGAGAGAGAGAGAGGGAGGGAGGGAGGGAGGGAGGGAGGGAGGAAGAGGGAGAGAGGCAGACAGAGGTAGAGAGAGGAAGAGAGAGGCAGAGAGAGGAAAAGAAAGAGAGAAGTATTATAGAAATCTAAGAGGAGAAAACATAGGGGAGAGTGTGGTCAGCAGGTGTCAAATACTGCAGAGATCAAGAAGGATAAAGATGAAGAAAAGATTATTAAATTTGTGAATTAAAAGATTATTGGCAGTTTTAGAGAAAATAATTTCAGTTTGATGATGATGTCAGAAGCTAGACTGCAGATGAATTGGGAAAAAATGAAAAAAGAGAAGTGTCAAGTTCAAAGATTTTGGCTGAGAAGCAGAGGAGACATAGGATGGTATAACTGGCAAAGAGGGTGGAATCTAGTAAGGGTTTTTCTAAGGATGAGAGATGGGGTATGTTTCTAGGCAGCAGGGAAGGAACCAGTTGCTAGGAAGAGAGTGACAATAGTGGGGCCAACCTACTGAGAAGGGAGGCAGGGATAGGATCAAGGGTACATATTGAAGAGTTGGCCTTGGTGAGAAGGGCCACTTCTTCATTTAAGACTAAAGTCTCCTGATGATGGGGGGCTGATAGCAGGGAAATGTAAGATGAGGAGATGAGAAGAGGGACTCATAGAATGGCTTCAAATTTTGTAATAAATTATGAGTGAAAGTAAAGTGGTGAGTGATACTGGAAGAGTCTGGTAGTAACACTGGGCAAAGCAGGGCTATCCTGTCTCTCCCATAGAGATCAGTGAGTCAAGAAGTCTGAGAAAAATACAACCAGTACTGGAGAGGATGACCAAGGATGCAGGGTAATCTGGGGCAGTCAGGTCTCAGTAAATGCCAGAAGCTCGAAGTAGCATGAATTGAAGATGTCTAAAATGGAAGGAATTTTGTTAATTATGGAGTGGAAATTCCAGAAGACCAATAAAAGGGGAGGACAGATCTAGACCCAGAAAAGAGAGATATAGAGTTGAGGTGGATGAGAATAACAAAGCAGATAGCAGGGGTTGGACAGAAGAGTTTTTTCCTTTGGAAGTTGGGGGTTCAGTGTCATTAGAATAGAAAGAATAATGGGAGATAAGACTGTGCTAACCAATGGGGATGTGTCCAGGTTGAGTTTCTGTGAATGTATGTCTCTGATGAAGCCAAGTGATTAGACATCTGGCAGTCAGCATTCTGTCTGGAACAACAGCCTGGTGGTGGTGGTGGTGTGTGTATGTGTATGTGTGTGTGTGTGTGGTGTGACTTTAGAAGCAAGCACAAATTCTAGGGTGCCCAGAAACCTAATCCATTGAGAAGTACAAGTAGTGTCTTTGTTCTATGAAGAAATCATCTATAAGCTGGGTCTTAGGGGAAAGTGCAAACAAGGTATGGCAATATCTTATCCCGTGATATCCAGAAACTCATCTTCCCCCAAGGTTCAGGTGGGCCTGACAGTGTTGTGTTCTGGGATCTGGAAACCTGACCTGGTCCAGGTTGAGTCTTTAGTTTCCTTATCTAGAATTCTAAGAGCCCTTCTGACTCTGACATTCTGTGAATTCAAGTCATTAAGAGTATAATTCCAGTAGTCAACTGTCTCCATTTATCAACTGTTGTGAAAAAAGTTGAAGTTGTAATCATTGCAAGGTACTCCTTGTTTTCTGTCATCTTCATTATGAGCATTTTCAGGTGGTTTTCTTCTCTTTCAGTCCTTGATCCTGGGTTATGGTGAATGTGTTTTTCTTTCTTTTCTTATTTCTGAGGGATAGTAGATACTTCATTCTATTGAAAATACTGAAGTGTTATATTCTAGCTTGAACCTAGATTTTTAGCAAAACCTTGCACAGAGTCACTTCCATAGCCAATTGTCTGGTTTATGAGCATTTCAGCTACTCTTCTGAGTTCACTATAATAGCTATAGATAAAGAAGAGGAACCAAAATTAGGCATAGCCAGTAAGACAAATGTGAATAATGAATCATCAGTTTTTGCCTGAATTTGATAAGTATAATATCCCCCTAAGCATTTGTGAGTGTTATTTGGTCATCTTTTACTTTTAATGTTCGTTATTTCAGCAACAATGATGGGTTTTGATTTTTCATCCCCATAAACATGCCACATATTTTTGGAGCTTGGAGTTCATTCAATGATGACTCATCTACTTGGTAGAAGGAGCATTGGTTCTATTTTGTCTCTGTATCCTCAGGGCCTAGCACAGTGCCTGAAACATCCAACCACTCTGGAGAACAATGTGAACTATGTCTGAAGGGCTATAAAACTGTGCTTAACCTTTGACCCAGAAATAGCACTGAGGTCTTTATCCCAAAGAGATGAAATAAAAGGGAAGAGGACCACATGTACAGAAATATGTTTAGTGGCTCTTTTTTGTGGTGGCAAAGAATTGAAAATTGAGGGAATGTCTGTCAATTGGGGAATAACTGAACAAGTTGTGATGGATGATTGTGGCGGAATACTATTGTGCTCCAAGAAACGATGAGCAGGACACTTTCAGAAAAACTTAGGGAGATCTATATGAATTGATGCAAAGTAAAGTGAACAGAATTAGGAGATCATTTTATACAGTAACAGCAATATTGTGATGATGACCAACTGTGAAAGATAGCTACTGTGATCAATACAGCAATCCAAGACAATTCCAAAGGAGTCATAATGAAAAATGCTATCCACCTCCAGAGAGAGAGAAAGAGAGAGAGAGCTGATGAACTCTGAGTGCAAATTGAAGTATAATTTTTTCACTTTTTTATTTTTGCGAGGCAATTGGGGTTATTTGCCTAGGGTTACATGGCTAGTAAGTGTCAAGTTCCTGAGACTGGATTTGAACTTAGGTTCTTCTGACTCCAGGGCCAGTGCCTATTCACTGCACCATCAAGCTGTCTCAATTTTTTTGCTTTTTTTTTTTTTTTTTGCAATATGGCTAATATGGAAGTCTAGTTTAGTTGCATCATTTTGCATGTATAAGTGATATATTGTTTTCCTTCTCAATGGGTGAAGGAGAAGGAAGGACTGGACCGGGGAGAAAATTTGGAAGTTAAATGAAAAAAAAAAAGAAATGTTAAAAACAAAGAAGCAATAAATTTAAAAAAGAGAGATCCAATAAGAAACTACAGTGACTTCCTACAATTAAAGACTGCCCTGAAAATCAGCCAAAAGACCAAGAGCAACAGAGAGCCGTTCCTCCATGCTTGATTTCCAAGCAAAACAGTATCTAGTGTAGATTAGAGGCCAGGGGCATGTGTAGCTTGCAAGGCTCTGTATCTGAGGTCAGAAAGAATTTGAGGCTCCCTTGAGAAAACCCCAGGGTGATTAGAAAGCCCCAGGGTAGGGATCTTGGAAGCTAGGGGGAGAAAGAGCAGGCTGTGCTCAGATCTAGACAAGTCAAAGTCCACAAATCTCAGACAAATTAAATAATTAACTCACAAATATTCTAGGTTTTAAAAGAGTTTAAGCCCCTGGAGGCTAAGACTGCGGGAGATCAGGCTCCCCTTCTTATGGAGACAAAGAAGCTGAGGTCTTCCCCAACTATTCTGATGATGACGTGTATGAAGGGCATGCCTTTCTCACTGAAAGCTTCAGGGTTCTAAGGTGAAAGAAAGATGGGGCAGGGAGACACATTTATAGAGAAGACTTCATCATAGGCTCTGTAGATGGCAGAAGTCAAAAAATCCCAAAAGTGAGAGAGAGAAGAGTGGGCAGCAGCAGAGAAGTGATTTAATGACCAGTAGGGAAATAACATTCAGCAGGGAGGAGCAGACACACAGTAGGGCCAAGCAGAAAGTACGGCCAGAGAGGGTAGTGGGATGACATCATCAAAAGACATGAACAGTGTGCTCCCTTTGTATGTATGTGTCCCTCCATGCACACACCCTATGGATGTCAACATGTGTGTCCTTTTACATATGTGCCCTCACCATACACGTTCCTTACCTGTAAGTATGTCCCTCACACATGATCCTTATGTGTGCCTGTTCTTCCCAGTAATGACGTATGTTTTATGGGACAGTGTGTCCCTAGATTTGGAGGCTACTTTATACTATTTCATTAAATACCTTTACTCTGAACTATGTGCAAAGATAATTTTGTTCCCTGACTGACTGGTAAAAGTAAATACATCAGTAGTAGCATATAAGCTATGATTTTGTGTGGTTGTGAACTCATGGAGATCTTTGAATCCTGAATAACTTTTATAGGGGTTCCATGAACTGGAGCGTCCCCAGTGCTATGTAAAAATGTATAACTTTTTAAACTCCAGTTTTTTGAGTCTAACATGGAAATTTTGAATGTGAATGGAAGCTATATTAATTCATTTTTTTGGTAACTTTGATATATGATCAGAGCTATCCAAACAATTATAACTATTATAACAATTAGAACTATTTAAAAGTAGAAAAGGCTGCCTTAGGAAATAGAAGGCCTTGCGAGAGGCCTTCAAATAAAGGCTGGATGACCACTTGTTGGGGATGTTGTGGAGACGATTCTTTTTTGGGTATGAGTTGTACTAGATGCTCTCTGAGAATCCCTTCCAGGTATGAGATTGTGATTTTGATGCCAGATTATGTTGGAAAAATTCTCCTGTATATATGGTACTGAGTAAAAATTCCCTCTTTAAGCATGTAAATGCTATTGTTTTAAACCAGTTATGACATACTGTCTTTTTAAAGATCTGGACTAAATACTCTAATTTCCACTAAACTTCTACACATCTTTATGGAGATGGAGTAGCTTTGGAGGAACAGTCTTTTGAGCAATTTGTCTATTCTCAAAGAGGTTAAAGCAGGTTTTCCATATCAAATGATTCCTTCTAAAATTGTTTACCTGACAAAATGATTTTACCCCATAATTCTAATTGTGAGTCTTTGCAAAAACAAGTAGTGTGAATATGAAGTCTCTTTAAATCAGTTAACTGGCTAAAGATACCATTTCTAATTTGCCAGCAGCAATTAGAACCATCTGTTAAAAATTCTGTGAGTGCCTGTTATATGCTAAATGTTGGACTTGGTGCTGTGGAGATGCCAAAGAAATAGAAGAGGTTGTAGTCCTTGTCCTCCAAGAGCTTACAATGTAGACAAGAAGACAAGACACCCACACATGCAAAAATATAGAAATATACAGCATGGTATTTGATGACGGCTAAATGTATTCCCAGATATCAACAAAGGGAGTTATGACTGTGTACTACAGAAGCCAAGGAAAACTTCTTGGAGAAAATAGGACTTGAGGGACTTAAAGGATGGATAGCATTTGGGTAGAAATATCCAAGAAAGAAATGCATCCTAGGAGAAAAGAATAGCGTGATGCAAGGCAAGGAAGAGTCCCGTTTGGAGTGGTGCATGATACTTCATCTACAATACCGTTTTTGTTCTGCTTTATTTGTCTCAAGCATTTGACCTCACTGAGCACCCTCTCTTCCTAGATACTCTTTCCTCTATGACTTTTCATAATATTGCTCTCTTCTGGTTCTGCTCCTCCCTGTCTGAGCATTCCTTCTTAGTCTCCTTGTCCCCATCCTCATCCATGCTACACCCCCTAATGGTGGGTGTACCACAGGATCTATTTTAGGTCTTTTTCTCTTTTCTCTCTATTGTCTCTTTGCCTCTCTCATTCTCTATCTCTGTCTCTCTCCGTTTCTATCTCCTTCTATCTCTTTCTTTGTCTCTATGTGTCTCTTTGTCTTTCTCTCTCAATGATTATCAGCTCCTATGGGTTCAATTATCGTCTCTACATAGATGACTCCCAGATTTGTATAACCTGAGCTATGGTCCCACTTCAGTAATTGTCAATTATTGAACATTTCATACTGTATGTCCCATGGGTATCTCAGATTCTATATGTCCAAAATAGAATTCATCTTTTTCTCTGAAACCTACCCCTCTATCACCATACTTCCCCAGATTTACAACTTCACTGTCATTCTTGATGTTTCATTCTCATTTACCCAACATATATGAATTAAGTATTTTCATTTCTATCTCTACAACATCTTTTGTATATATCCCCTTCTCTTCACTCATGCAGATACCACCCTAGTTCATCCTGTCATCATCTGGACTATAACAATAGCCTCCTAATTTTTCTCCCTGATTCAAGTCACCCCTTCCTCCAATACATTCTCTACCCAGACACCAAATTGATTTTCTTAAAGGGCAGGTTTGACTGTGTGCTTCTCCTACTTGTACACAATAAACTGCAGTGGTACCCTATTACTTTTAAGATCAAATAAAAACCTTTCTGTTTGGAATTTTTAAGCTCTTTGCAACCCGGCCTCATCTTAACTTTGCATCCTTATCACACAGTACTCCCCACCACTCCTATGAGCCAGCCCTTCTGACTTCTTGTCATGCTTCACACATGACTTCATCTCCCACTTCTCTGCCTTTGTACTAGTTGTCTCTTGTGCCTGAAATGCTTTTCCTTCCTCATCTCCACCTCTTCCTTCAAGACTTGACTTAAATAGCACTTTCTGCATGAGGCCTCCCCAAGTTCAGGCATGTACTAGTGCACTGCTGCTTGTCAAGATTACCATGTATCTGCTTTGTATATATCTATCTATGTACACATATACACATCTCTGTTTCAGATACCTGGCCTTCCCTCTCCTTGCCTCCCCTTCCATTTTTTAACTTCCTTTTATGTGTTTTCTCCATCATATAGTGAACTCTTTGAGGGCAAAGATTGTTTTTAGTTTTTCATATTTGTATCCTTAGCACTTAGCACAGTGCTCAGCACATAATAGGCACTTAATAATGAATATTTATTGAAAGACTGACTGATGAAGTCTTCCTTATTAGAAAGTGAGTTCTTGAGAGTAAGGTCTGTTTCATTTTTGTCTTTGTACCATGTATTTAATAGGTGTTTAATAGATGTTTATTGATTGATTTATTCATTAATATATATCTTCAATCCCAAAAGGAGGAATTGAATCAACTCTATCAATTGCTACTGGTTTTTTTATTTCAGAGTGAGAGTGAGGGGGAATTTTGGTTTGCTAGATTTTGGAAACTGATGATTCTTTATGTTAACTTGTAATTAAGGATTTATGTTAGTATCGACAAAATAAGGTGAGGATAGTTCTCTTTATATGATTTTCCCTGAATCTTTCAACCACCTGCCAAACTGTTATCTTTCCTTGGAAGTCCTGCCCAAATATTACCCCATCAATGAAGCTGCCTGATTCACCAACCCTCCTCATGGGTGATGACTATTTTTTTAAAAATCATATCTCACATAGTACTTTGTGTCTCTCTTATACAGATATCATTGTTATACTTGATAGTCATTTGTGTATTTCTCATATCTCCTTTTTTTCACTGTATATTTCATAAGGACAGGGAATATGTTTATTGTCAACTTTCTATCATCTCATTCTCTTAGAGCAAAGTTTTGCACACAATGTTCAGACCAACTGCATTTAAAAAACCTTTCATAACAACTTAATACATGCATGCAAGACATTCTTCTAGGTAGTGGGGATACAAAACCAAAATGGTGAACAGCCTCTATCTGAAAGGAATTTCTACTGTGGGGGTACTACCTACCAACAGATCAGTATATAAATGATTGTTTGAAGAAGGGGAGAACTTTAACACCTAGAGGGATTAGAAAAGGCTTCTTATAGAACGTAGCTCCTGAGTGGAGCCTTGAAGGAAGCCAGGGATATGCTGAGAGGCAGAGGTGAGGAGGTAGTGCATTTTGGGCATGAGATTACGCTTGTGCGTCAGCATGGAGGTCAGAGATAGAAAGTTGGTTATGGGAAATAGCAGTTGTTTAGAACGGGGAGTTTGTGAAGGGGAACCATATGCAGTAAGCCTGAAAAGGTAGCTGACAGCCAGGCTATGGAAGGTCTAAATGCCAAGCTGGGAAGTTTAATCAATCAGTCATTATTGATTAAGTGCTTATTATGTGCCAAGCACTGTGCTAAGTGTTAGGGATACAAATACAGAAGGAAAAAGTAAGTCCCTTCGATTTAGGAGTTTATAATGTAATGAGAGAGGACAGTAAACAAAAGGAAGCCAAAAAAAGGGAAGATAGGGAAATATCAGAAGTGGGGTGATATCAGTCAATTAGCCAGAAGCCAAAGCAGTTGGAATGGGGTCATCAGCAAAGCCAATGCAGAGCGGCTTCCTAGGACAAATAAAGATGGCCCGAGAACACACATAGCCTAGAAAGTTATGTGTCTGGATCCAGCAAGTTTGGAAGACTCCTCAAGAGTGATAAAAGCTCACAGTAGTCAGAAAGCCCCAGTGTGGGAACCTTGGAATCTGTGGGCAGTGGCAGTGGGTATATATCAGCAAACATTGTGGAGTCACAGATCTTTGCTCAGGACAGCCAAGATGCAAGGGCTTTGATGTCCCCAACATTTTCCTGAAGTGATAGTAAGGACCTTGAAGATCTAGTACTCTGAACCTTAAAGATGCAAGGAAGTCTCATTTGGGAGGTGGAGATCTGTGCAAGAACCTAGGTGATTTAAGGTGAGGCCAAGCAAGGTTTACCACTTTATCCAAAAGCTCAATAGAAAAATGGGATCTGATCCTGGAACAAAGTCCCAGTTAACGAACCAAAGCTAGAGAGATAAAAATAATCAAGGAAACCACCAACCGTCATAAAGACTTATTACAAATCTGGAGATTGCTAAAAAAGAAAGGAATGAATAAAGCAATAATAAATATAAGCTAAATAAATATAAGAAAATGGGTTTTCCATAAGGAGAACATGAATTTCTAAATAAATGAAACAAGAGAAAAAAAAACTCTTGAGGAAAGAATTGGAAAAAGAACAAATAGTATAGAAGAAAAAGTGGTGCATCTTAGCCAAGAAATGGAATCCTTGAAAACAAGGATGGACCAAATAGCAATTAATGACTCCATTAGAAGGCAAGAAATATTAGAAAAAAAGAAAAATATTGAAAAAAAGAAAATATAAGACATCTGATACAAAAAGCAATTCACTTGGAAAAGAGGTCAAGAAGAGATCATTTAAGAATCACTGAATTCCCTAAAAACCATAATTAAAAAAATACTAGACCTTATATTTCAAGTAATCATAAATAAAAGTTGCCTGCATCTATTAGGACTAAATATATATAAAAAGAATCCACCAATTGTCTCCTGAAAGGAACCCTAAAAGGAAAAGTCTCAAGAATTATGGTCAAAATCTGGATATCCTATATCAAAGAAAAGATATTGGAAGCATCCAGAAAGAAGCAATTCTAGCACTAAGAACCTCAATATTTCACAAAACCTGGCAGTCTACTATAAAAGAGAATAAATCTTGGAATAGAGTATAGCAAAGACATAAGTTATAGCCAGGAATAACCTTACTTTGTAAAGCTGAGTAAGGGGAGACATGGATCTTAAATGTAATAGAAGACTTTCATGCATGTCTGATGAAAAGAGCAGAGAGTTGTAGGAATTTTAAAATAAAAGCATAAGAGGCTAGAGAAATACATATTTATTTGATATATGATGATATTGTGCTAGCATTCTTTTAAAATTTATTTTTAATAATCAACATGTTTTAAAGATATGAAATTACAGAACAGCTTTATGATACACATATATGTGTATTATATGTAATATTCACATATATATGTGTGAATCTGTGTGTATATATGTATGTACATGTGTATATATACATATATGCATGTATACATATATACACATATCCCAACAAGCACAGGCTTAAAAAAAATCTTACAGAGTATACTAACATTCTAATAGGGTAAGAAGGAGCAAGTGTCTTTTCAGAACTTTAATGTTTTTAATGAGTGCTGAGGGAGTTAAATGTGAACACAAGTCTTGGGTGTGTATTGGTGAAAGTCTTAAAAAAAAAGGAAGTTAAAAAAGAAGGAATGTACCAGCATAGAAAGGAGGAAGAAGGGGCGGAACTTACGATTCTACATAATTGGGTACGACAGCAGATGGTTATATGCACATAGAGGAAAATGTGGAAAGAGTGGGCATCAGATGAACCATGTTCTTCCTTGAAATGAACAACGTTGGGTTGAAATATACATATACACACAGTCTGATGTAAAAAGACATCAGACACAATAGAGAAAATGGAATTAGCAGTGGGATTAAGAGGGAGGATTACTGGGAGGGGCTAGTCACAAGCAAAACAAACTTCTTGACCCCAAAGGGAGGAATCAAAAGGAGTGGTGGGGGCTGGGCAAAGCAAAGACTTAGAATCTAAGGGAATGTCTCAGATTTCTCTTAGAAGTTGGAGAATGACTAAGCAAATTTGGGTATGTGAATATAATAGACTGTTATTGCACTGTAAGAAATGGTGAAAAAGATGATTTCAAAGAATCCTGAGTAGTATGAAATGATGAAGGATGAAGCAAGCCAAGCCAGGAAACAATTTATTCAAGGACAGCATTAAGATGAATTAAAACAATTTAAGTCTGATCAATACAAAGACCATCCTGTTCTCCAGAGGACCTATGATGAAGCATGTTACCTACCTCCTGATAGAGAGGTGATAGTTTGCCAAAAAAAGACTGCCATTGAAACATTTTTAAATGCATAGAAGAGAACAGAAGGAGCTTTTGAGGGAAGCACAGAAAAGCAGGACAGTTTTTGAAAGTAATATATAGAATTGAAAAGCAAGCAGTATGAAATGAAGATTAATGGTTTTATATAGAATCATCTTTTTGAGTGCTATTAGTGCATGGAAATGCTCCTTTTTGGTGTTTAGGTTCAGAATAGATGAAAGGATGGACAGACAAATGGTAGCTATACAAACAGATGGATGTGTGGATGTAGAGATAGATAAATATATGAATAGATAGATGTGTGTGTTCGTCCTTCATTGCTGAAGAAGACCATGCCATCAGAGAAATAATGACATGACCTGCGCTTGACTTTGTTTTGAGGGAGGGAGGGCTGTGCAGGTCACCAGCCTCCCTTCTCCTCCAGAGCCATCTGAATCCAGTGACTAGATATTCATCAAGATGACTGGAGATGACCCAGAATGAGGCAACTGGGGTTAAATGACTTGCCCAAGGTCACACAGCTGAGGTGAAATTTGAACTTAGATCCTTCTGATTTCTGCACTGGTGCTCTATCCACTGCACCACCCAGCTGCCTCCTGAATGTATAGATAGATAAATGACAGATGTATAGATAGAATGATCCATGGATTCAAAAGAGAGTAATAGTGTAAGAAGAACAAATATCTGGGTTTTAATTCAAGCTCTATCTAGTTTAGTCATGTTGAATGAGTCACTCAACCTCTCTGACTCTCAGTTTCCTCTTTTATAAAATAGGGTTAATAATACTATACCTCTTTCACAGGGTTGTCCTCAGGAAAGTGCTACCGCAATGTGAGCTGTTATTGTTACTGCTACCCAGTCCACATGGAAAAAACTAACTGTATTTAGAATGCCTACTACTCAGACTGTGACACACAGCTGGATGGGCAGCCCACCTGTTTTGAACAGATGTTGCAGATGAACAATAAGCTGGGGCCAGCATTGAGTAAGAAGAGAGATCACAAGCTGGAATGTACTTTGAAAATGGTTCAGTATTTTCAATGATTCCAAGTGACTGCCTGTTCCAAAAGCCCATTTTTTTCCTTAAAAATTATTCTGCCAGGAATGCTTCATGGCATCCAAATCTCTGAATCATAAAAATTGCAGGTGACATACTAAGCATAAGCATTGTAGCCCAAACCATTTTCACGATGATGACTCATTTGCTGAAAGTGGGATAGGCAGCATGATGAATAGGATGCTGGCCTTGGAGTCAGGAAGACCTGAGTTTCAATCCTGTCTCAGACCTTTACTAGCTATATGACCATGGACAAGTCAGTTAACTTCTGTCAACCGCAGTTTCCTCCACGGTAAAATGAAGATAGTAGTAGCACCTACTCCCTAGGGTTATTGTGACGATCAAATGAGATAAGATTTGTAAAGAAGTGCTGTGTAAATTCCTCCTTTGAATGGTGATTGATGATGAGGATGATGATAGCTACTTGTCTGAGGTTCCTCATCTGTAAGATGAGAGACTTGGACAAAATGATATCTAAGGTCCCTTTCAGTTCTATAATCTTGAGAGGCTTCATGAAAGGCAGCATGGTACAAGGGAAAAGTCGTTGGATTTGAATCCAGAAGATCTGACCTCAAATCCTACATGTACCACTCACCATCTATGTGAACTTGGAGAATCATCTCATCTCTGCAGGCTTCTGTTTCTTCATTTGTAATATGAGAAAACTGGACTAGATGATTTCTTAGGTCCCTTCCAGCTCTTAATCATATGATCCTATGATATGGATGACTGAAGAAGGAAGTGGGTTGGCCAAGCAGTGAGAGCATGGATTAACAGAGGACAGCCTGAACATTGCACTGGCATCCATGAAATTATTTAAAGCTTAGAAGAAGGTCTATAGTCAGTCAGTTAACAAGCATTCTTAAGTACATACTATATGTGAGGCACTGTACTAAATACTAGAAATATAAACAAAAAAGAAAGACAGTTCCTACTGTCAATAAGCTCACACATTTTAATGGGAAACATAGCACATAACAGGAAGTGGAAAAGGGAACAGAGGGGAGAAGGGAGCCAGTGAAGGAGCATGATGGAGAAAGCCTGGTGAAATGAAGAGATGGTTGACCTCAACATTCTCCTTACATGGAGTTTCTGGGAGGAGCTGTCCAATTACAGAGGGGGCTCCAGAGGCAGAGCATACTTCTGAGGTGTGAGTTCCAGGGCTGAAGGGAACTTCCAAAATGAAGGGGTTGCTGGGGCATGGGGCAGTCCAGGGGACTGTAACGTTGGTGAGAAATGAAGTGTGCTGGTTAGCTGTCCAGTGGAAGATTTATGGAAAGACACAGACAAGGATCATGCAGAATAAGAGGGCATGGGTCTTGGTTTGTACCAATGGAGAGAATCTCTGCATTAATGAGATCAAAAATCCATCAAAGGAATGTTCTTCATTTAAAATTGTATGTCTAGTGTTCTGAGTTCTCTGGGGAAAAGGTGTAGTTATAAATATTTTTAAAGGATGATAAGTATCCTGTATGTTTTTAAGGAGAATAATTAAAAGGAGGAAGACAGTAATAGATTGCTGTATTATAAATAAGGGAGAAGAATATAATATATGAAAGAATGTCTATCTTGCTACTTAGGATAAAAGCTGAATTTCAATACTTGAGGAAATTTGCAGTATTATTTTTCATTTTGGAAAGATAATGAAAACTTATCTGGAGATATTACAAACATAAAAGTTTTGCTAAAATGGCTTTAACTTTTGTGAAGAGTTGACAATCTAAAGAGATCTGCTGTTCATAAATGTGGTTTAATAAGACTGAATTTTTATTCCTGGAAATGTATCTTGTTTCCCTGGAAGTCAATTTGTGTGTTTTGATTTTATCTCTTGATTTTGATTAAGTAACAAAATCAAAATAAAACTTCATAGATGGCACATATTTACAAGCAACATCCTGAATTAAACATCTACAATACATTTTTATATATGGAGATAGTCTCAGAAAAGTACAGACATCTATTTTTCCAATTTCATCTGCTCACTTAATTTTTTTATGTGATACGATCATGGTGTAGTGGGGAAAGTACTGGGGTGACTCCTGGTTTAACAATTACCTCTGAGAAAATTAGAAAGCAATTTAGCAGAACATAAGTTTAGGGCAGCACTTAATACCAAGTGCCATAATAAACTTGAAATGAATTCACGACCTAAATATAACAGGTGGTATCATTAAAACTTTAGAGGAGAATGGAAGGAGATACTTTTCATAACCATAGTTGGATGAGAATTCTTAACCAAACAAAAGGGAGATGAGAATTGTTAAAGATGAAATAGATATTTTTAGCTGCACTGACTTTAAAAGATTTTACACAAACAAAACCAATGCAGTTAGAATAAAAGGAAAACTTGTGAATTGGGAAAATGAGTTTTTCATCAAATATACAAATAGATCTATGATTTTATTGATTTAGGAGTTTCCTCCAGTGATATCAATTGGAACTGATCCATGCTTTTTAGTCTGGTAAGACTCTTTTCATGTTCTCCCCAAAACTGGCCATGAGGGTTCACCTTGTGTGATAGGCTTTTCTGTATTTTCCTGCCAATATCATGAGTGTACCAGTCGAGTGCTTTTGTTTTTCATCTGTCATCCTTTCCTCTTGCTACATTAACAGCCCACATTTTCTTCCTATTATACAATTATTTGATGGCATCCTTTCCTCCTGGTCTACTGTAGAGTTCTTGATTGGTTATATATTATTGTCTGTTCCCACCCATCATATGACTCTCCATTGCCTTCTATGTGATATCTATCTTTAATAATTCTTTGGCTGCAGTAGCTTTCCATGTCTTGATACCATATAATAATACTGGTAAAATGTTAGTATTGAAAGGATATGCTTCTTTGCTTTCATGAAAAGCTTAGTCAGTAAAAGAGCTTTGTAATTTTCCCCAAAGTAATTCAGCCCAGTGTACTCCTCTTTAACTTTAGGCTAAGCTTGTTGTCAATCTATACTAGCTTTCCCAAATTAAACACACTATTGGAAAGCTCTATAGCAAGGGTTTTTAAACTGGGGTCCATTGCTTTTATTAAAAATTGGTAACTGTTTTTCAATATAATTAATTTTCTTTGTAATTCTGTGTGTTTTATTTTATGCATTTAAAAATATTATTATGAGATGGGGTCCATAGGCTTCACCAAACTGCCAAAGGGGCTCCTAGTACAGAAAACTAAGAATCTCTCCTTAATAGAGTGTTCTTCTAAATGCATATTGAAGTCTAAGCAATAGACAGTTGTCATCCATTTACTCTTCTGTGGATGAACAGGCCAAATTCCATTGTGTGATTGGTTGTTTTCCTTCATTCTCAAAGAGGACCAAAATGACATCACCATGTGTACACCTGTGGCTGATCAGACTAATATGAGCTCGGGATGCTCAACCACAGATTAGTCACAGATAGTCCACATGAACATTTGGGGTGGTTACTCCAAATTTGCACATAGTACATTTTCTTTGTGCTGTTTCAATTCGCTTTGCTCATAGAGCACTGCACCTTTTCTGATGTGGGCACAGCATGCTGAGCAGTCCTGCACCAGTGTTTCCCATGTTACACAGTCAAATTCAAAGTTCTTGAGAGAGACCTTGAGAATATCCTTGTATCACTTCTTCTGATCACCATGTGAGTTCTCCATGAAATAGTCTTTTTGGCAAGCATATATTTTGCATTTGAACAACATGGCCAGCCCATCAGAGTTGCACCCATCGGAGCATGGTTTGAAAACTTGGCAGTTTATTTTGAGCAAAGACCTCAGTGTCTGGTACCTTATCCTGCCAGGTGATCCTCAAAATTTTCCTAAGACAGTTAGAATGTAAGTGCTTCAGTTTTCTGGCATGGCACTGATAGACTGTCCATGTTTCACAGGCATACAACAATGAGGTCAGCACAATGACTCTGTAGACCTTCAGTCTGGTAGTCAGTCTAATACCTCTTTTCTTCCCAACCTTTCCTTTGGAGCCTCTCAAACACTGAGCTAGCTCTGGTAATGCGTGCATCAAACTCATTGTCAATGTATATATCTCTGGAAAGTACACTACCAAGGTAAACTTATCCACAGCATTCAAAACTTCTCCGTTTGTTGTAACCAATGGTTCCACGTATGGATTGGTGTGGTGGTAGCTGATGGAGCACCTATCTTTTCTTGGTATTAATTATTAGGGCAAAATTAGTACAGGCAACAGAGAATTGTTGCATCTCAGCTTCAGAGACAATCATCTGCAAACAGAAAATCATGCACCAACACTTCCTCTACTTTGGTCTTGGCTTCTAGACTTTTCAAATGGAAGAACTTACCATCAGTACAGTAGGTGACCTTGATGCTGTGTTCATCCTCACTGAAAGCATTTAACAACATGACTTAAAACATCATGCTAAAAAAGCATGGGAGCAAGCACACAGCCCTGTTTTGTTCCTTTGGTGACTGGGAAGACACAAGAGCATTGTCTATTCTCCAGAACCTGGTCAAACCTGCCATCATGAAATTGACGTACAATGCTGATGAACTTCTCTGGGCAACCAAATTTTGACATAATTTTCCATAATCCCTCATGAGCAATAGTGTCAAAGTCATTGCTGGCAAGATTCTTGCTAGAGTCCTCCTAAATAGGCTAATTCTTCACCTGGAAGATAGTCATATACCTGAGAGCCAGTGTGGCTTCAGAAAGGGCTGAGGAACAGTTGATATGGTGCTTTCTTCCCAACAATTCCAGGAGACATGCCAGGAGCAGAATAGAGGCCTGTTTACAATGTTTGTAGATCTGACCAAGGCCTTTGACAGTTGTGAGGGCTTATGAAAAATTATGTCAAATTTGGTTGCCTCTCCAGGGATTTGATGCAATCAGCATAATGTTATTCATAAATTGGAGCATCTGGAGCAATTTTTCTTTGAAAATAATTTGTATCCAAGATATGGTTAGAATTAACACAAATATATAAGACCAAGAATATTTTCCTAATTGACAGGTCACTGTAGATATGAACAAAGGATAAAAATAATTGAAAACCCTTAATAATAGTATGAAAAATTTCTTAAAATCACTGATAATAGTGGTACAAATTAAAACAATTTTAGGGTTTTACTTCATAACCAGCAAATTGACAAAGAACAAAAAGCAGAAATAGCTATTGTTGGAGGGGTTATAGGTGCTCTAATACATTGTAGGTGGAGCTATGCATTCGTCTAAGTATTCTGGATATCAGTTTGGAATTATCAGTCAGTCAATAAGCTAGCATTTATTAAGTGCCCACTATGTTCCAAACACGCCTTGACAAAGAAAGTGAAAAAATAGTCCTTGCTCTCAAGGAGCTCACACTCTAATGGGGGAAACTCCATGCAAGTAACTATATACTAGCAAGATTATACACACACACACACACACACACATATATATATATATATATATATATATATATATATATATATACACATATATATGTATGTATGTGTATATATATAATCATATATGTATATATATGATTATATATATACATATATCATAAATGCGGGGTAATCTCAAGGGGAAAGCATTAAGATTAAGGAGGACTGGAAAAGACTTCTTACAGAAGGTATAAACCCTTTGATCCAAAGACAGTCCACATAAATATAGGTTATATATTTAATATATCATTTAAAAATATACACACTCCTAGGTATCATATGTACACATGTATTATGTTTTTATATATGTAATATGAGTATATATATCTCAAAATATTCAAAGCAGTACTTTGTGGTAGCAAAAAACTAGAAACAACTGGAGAATGGTCAAATAAGTGTGGTTTATGAATATAATGGAATATTATTGTGTAGTAAGAAAGGACAGATATGAAGAATTTAGAGAGAAATGGGACCATAAAATCACATAAGAGCTGGAAGGAACCTTTGAAGTCACTGAGTGCACTCCCCTTATTTCACTGGTATGAAAACTGAGGCATGGGGCATAAATAACTTGCCTACAGTCATATGGTTAATAAATGTCTGAAAAGGAATTTGAACCCATATCTTCCTTATTCCAATACTCTATCCACCA
>CM053769.1:325613699-325641969 GCA_028658325.1 Potorous gilbertii | reverse complement strand
CTTTATCCACCATTTTGTGAAGGTAAGTTTCAGTTACTTATAAAATATTATTTATACAATACCTGATTTTGGAGAATCACAAGTTTACTATACTCCCCCTCCCAAAGTTCGCCCAATTTAAGGGATGTCACAGAACCACCTCTCTTCCTCTCTCCTCAGTGTCTCTTGCTCCCTTCCACTAATCAGAAATAAGGTGTCTTAATCCCTATAATTCCATTTTTCCTGTTTTTCACTCCCTCCAAATTCTATATTAGCTGTGTAGAAACCAATGGTCAGTATCTTTGGTTACGGAGAGCCTTGGAACTGGTTTGTTTCTGCAGCCACATACATTGCTAAATAAATTATTGTCTGTATGTAACTACTCAGTTTCTTTGTTCCATGGTAACACTGGGATGGGTTCTACCTCTGATGGGAATGTAGGAGGCACACCTGGTACCTTGCTATTGCCCTGGGGATTCTATAATTCCTTCCACCTGATAGAATATATATGAATATTCATGTGGTCCCTTAGAAAATACTAGAATATTTATTTTTAATATAACAGTAGACTCCAGAATGAAAACTATAATTTTTCACAAAAATTTAATCTAACTATCCACATAGCGAAAACCAAATGGATGAAAAATGTCTCTTTTCCAAACTACTATGTACTCTTGGATGAACAACCCACAGAACTTGCTCATCAGTATCTATATCTTGGACAGACGATGCAAATGAACACTGAACTACAGCTAAGTGGCACAGAGGTCAGAGAGCGAGACCTGGAATCAAAAAGACCTGAGTTCAAATCTAGCCTGAGACACTGACTAGTTATATAACCCTAGACAAATCAATTCATCTCTATCTGCCCCAGTTTCCTTATCTGAAAAATAGGGAAAATAATAGCCCCTACCTCCCAGGGTTGTTGTGAAGATAAAATAAGAAAATATTTATAAAGTACTTTGCAAACCTTAAAGTACTATATATATATATATATATATATATATATATATATATATATGTATATTGTATCATATATATATGATAATTATTGTTAATTGGACTCAGAGTTGAATAGGAGGACAAGAGTGTGTTGAGTTGTCTTTGAGAAATTACATAACTCTTCGAGAGGTTCCAAGGTTCTCTCTGAATGACTTAATGACTAATAACAATATTCTTTTGATGGTGGTGTATAGTCATGATTCACGGAGTGTGGCTTCTGAAAAATGGAGACTCAGGGTCCTTCCCTAAAAGGACAGCTTAAAGGCACAATGTAGGCATGAGGAGAACAGGAATCATGAAGGAGAAGTGGTATAAAAGATGTCATCAGATAAATGTCTGACCGCAAAAAAAGATGGAACAGTCACATAGCAAAAACGAGTGATAACTAACAGACAACTTGCATCCTCCATTGGTAGCCACACAATGTCAAAAGAACATGAAAAAGGGCCTACCCTTCCTGGATGAGCCCTCTGTATGTAATTGATGAAGGATATGAATAAGAGAAGTACAGGATGGGAAGGTGGTTGAGTTGTATCATTGAAGGAAATGCTCGCATTAATGAGATCAGGAATCCATTGGAGTATTAGCTGATTCTTTTAAAGATCTTCAGGAAAGAAATTTGCATAAAGGATTGTACTCCCAAATGAATTAAGTTGATACTCAGGTATTTCCCCCATAATGAGAAGAAGCTTAATGTAATTTTAATTGATTTTTTTTCAGTTAATAAGCATTTCTCTTTTCCCTTTCTCTCTCTCACTCCTTCTCACCGGGTAACAAAAAGATAAAGAAAACCCTTGTAACCAATAAACATAGTCAAACAAAATAAATAGCTATGTTGGCCATCTTAGTGTCAGTTAATATTTGTGTTATTTTCCTGGGGCTAGAACTATCAAGAACTTGTTTATGTAATGGAGAACACCAAGGCAGTGAGGCACCCTGTGGATTGAATCCTGGACTTAGAACCATGAAGACATGGGTTCAGATCCCACCTCTTATGCTTACTACTGTGTGTCCATGGGCCAGTCTGTAACTTGATTTCTTCATGTGTAAAATGAGAACTCATAAGAAAATAGATTTATAGCTAGAAAGGAACTCAGAGGCCACTAAGTTCAACTTCCTCACTTTATAGGTGTGAGGAAGTTGAACTTAGTGGCCTCTGAGTTCCTTTATAGATGAAAGTAATGAGGCATAAAGAAGTTAAATGACATTCTCAGGGTTACACAACTATTAAGTGTCCAATGTATTTTTGACTCCAAGCCCAGTTTTCTCTCCATTACATCACCTTGCTGCCTAGCAAGGTTGGACTAGATGGCCTCTAAAGTTCCTTCTGGCTCTAAGTCTATGAGTCTATGAGACTGCAAACCAGTTTCTGGGAAAACTTGTCCTGAAAGTGTTTAGAGTCAATGGAAAAGTGAAATATTAACTGATACAAAGTGATTACTTTACCATTATTTAACATACACTCAATACAGGAAACACAGTGTAAAACTTTTGAATAAGAATGAATCCACTGGACATCATCTGGCACGAATAATTTCCAGCTTCAAAGTCTAAGCATCCCCCTCCCCCTACATAATGTTCACAAAGATCTGGGCATAGTGATATTAACTCTGTTTTCCTTCTGTACCTCAGATAGTAATCCCTTTCCTACTCTTTAATGAATAAAAAATGTATAAATATTTGAATGAATGTAAAATGAATGTTGCTGGTTGATGCTCCCAATTTATATATATGTATATATATATATGGATAGAGGATGGATGGGTGGGTGAATGGATGGATACATACATACATAGATAGCTTTCTTTTTTCTAAGACTTGGAAATGGGACAGTTCAGAGACTAGATTGAGAATCTCATTACTGAGACAGCAGCATAATACTTAATGCATTAGAAGTTCCACATCAAGATCTATCAGAGAATTGTCATCTGAACCCTCAGAGATTCTCAGATAGAGGCAGTGCATTCTCCCTCCTTAGAGGTCCTCAAGCTGAGGTTGGCTGGCCACTTGTTAAGTATGTCAGAGGAGAGATTTATTTTTTCAGATATAAATTGGGCTAGATGGTTAGCAAGGTCCTTTCAGACTCTGAAATCCTGTGATTTGGTGATCAGACTCCGTCACATAATATTATCACACCATATTGTCATGTTGGACCATACTGACACTCACCCCAAATGTGAAAATACTATTCCAAATGGATCATTGTAGGCATCTCCTTTTCAGAGTGTGAACAGACTTACCTGGTACTTAAGACTTCTCCATTTTGGTTTTCCAAACTTTTTTTCTCTTTATTGTTACATAAATGCTGGCACTGGATCTTATTGAAGGTAGGCAAGTTCACTAAGATAGGCTAAGTGAATTTTCAGTGTTAAGTACTCAATGGGATTACTTCTTCCATAGTATTAAAAATAGTATAGCAAAGCTTTGCCTCCCTGAATTAATTATTCTGGAGAGGTCAGTCTTCGGGATTAGCTGATAGGTTATTCCTTAAAGTGCTAGTGGTTGTTTTTTTTTTAATAAGGCATTCATGATGGAAATCTCCCTAACATTTTATTTCCTTAAACATTTAATCTTTTATTGACTCAGTCATCATCACAAACATCCACTATTGCACTGTGGGTTCTACAGTGAATCATTCAGGGTCTATTGAAGTGTTCATTACTACGCTAAGTGACCCCACACTACTATCATGTTTATTTCTTGTGTCTGATTCTTTCTCCTTATCATCACTTAAGACAACTCCAGTATGCTTGCCCAACTTCTTTGCCCTTGCTAATTTGCTTTTTGTAATATGCCCTTGGACTTGGAACCTAGACAAACAAACCAATCAGAACTATGTGTAAGCTAAAAATAGAGCTTTCAAGGAGTCTCTCATAAATAAAACCCCATTCATTGCCTCTTCTGCCAAGACTGCTACTTGAGCTGGCCAAGGTCTTTTTGCTTAGCTGGTTCTCAACTATGTTGCACATTGGTGAGTTCACAAGCTAGGTGACTTCTAGATAAGTGAGGGAAGCTTACTATAGTACTTTTTAGACCCAAGACAAACTGTTTTGTATGTAGTACATTCTAAGAACTTGTCAGGTGAACTAGTGATGTATTAGAATATAGCACCTTGAGAGCAGGAATTGTCACCTTCTTTGTGTTTGGATCCCTGGTGTTTGGAACATAGTGAGCACTTAATAAACTCTTGGTTGATTGAGACAAAGCCAACCAAATACATACATACACACATACACATTCACATGTACACACATGTATATGCACACATTATATATAATCTGTGTATACATAGACATATATATTGGTTTTTTTAATGATTTTTTTAATCAGGAAAAATACACCTTCTCACCTTCCCACCCCAATTCCCTCTCTTCCTCCCCACCATTGAGAGCAAAAGAAACACAGAGCCTCAAGCAATATAGTCAAGCAATACAACTTCTGCATTGGCCATGTCCAATCAAATATGTCTCCCTCTTCATTGAGTCCTCCATCTCTCTGTCAGGAGTTGGGTAGCATGTTTCATCAGTGTCCTCTGGAATAGAGGTGGACATTGCACTGCTCAGAGTTCCCAATTATTTCAAAGTTGTTTGCCTTTTCCATATTGTTGTCATTTTGGAAATTGTTCTCCTGGTTCTTTTCACTTCACTCTACATCAGTTCATATTGATCTTCCCAGATTTCTCTGAAACCATCTCTTTCACAGTTTTTTGCAGCACAATAGAATTCCATCACATTTATATATTATAACTTATTCAATCATTCTCCAATGTATAGATACCACCCTAGTTTCCCATTCTTTGCTACTTCAAAAAGAACTACAAATATTCTTGTACATCCTTGGAGTTTGTTTTGTTTAGGATTAATTTATCCAATAATCTACCCTCCATCTAATTCCTCCTTCTTTGTCTCTCTTTCCCTCCTATTTTCCTAATAAGTGAAATGTATTTCTTTAAAAATTTTTTATTTTTATTTTATTTTTTCAAATATATGTAAAAATAATTTCAATGTTTATTTTTAAAATTTGAGTTCTAAATTCTCTTCCTCCCTTCTCCCTCTTTCTCTTCCTTAAGAAGACAAGCAATTTCCTATAGATTATACATGCAAATAAATTTATATTGCCAATTGTCTTTCTGTTTTTAGTTCTGATGCAGTTGGTTATTACTCATGAAATCCATGGTATCACATTCACTTTCTGACAACCACATTTCCCCCATGAGTTAAAACTAACTTTCCTTTTACTATACCTTATTTTCTAAAAATTTATAATGTTTGACATTTCCAAAAGGTCATCTGGTCCATATGATTTACAAAGTCATTTGGTATAATTACTATTGCCGCTTGCCCTCTGAAAGATATTTTTTTCTCCATCTAAAGCCTCTAAATCTAGAAATGGTCTAAGAAGTCAGTGTTCTTGGGTCATAGCTAAAGATCCAACAGGTTGACCTGAGATCACTGGAGGATGATGTCTTAAGAACAGAATGTGGGGATAATTCTGACCCTCCAGAATATTACTAGTAGAGGTCATGTATCATAGTGGAGTAGTAAAAACCTGAGTACAAGTTTCACCTTCAACACACACTGGTCATGTGAACCTGGACAAATCATTTAACCCGTCAGTACCCTAGGTACCTCTCCAAGACTATAAGTTGTAATGAATGTGCCAACCTGCACTGGTAGAGGAATTCCCTCCCTAGGAGCTCCCTATGTGGCTGTAATTCCAGGTCTAGCCAAATAATGATGATGGCAATGATAACAAAAATAACACCTCATATTTATGTAGAGCTTCAAGTTTTGCAAAGTGCATCCTTCACAGTTCTGTGAAGGAAGGAAATATGGATATCATTATCTTCACTTTACAGATGAGGAAATTGAGACTGTGACATTGTACTATAAAAGTCAGGCTGATACACTGGTATGGACTTTTGTGTTGTTTTTCGCAATGTGTTTCCAGTCTCAGTTCTAATCTTCTTGTATTTATGTGGCTGGGTTTTCTTAGAACCTGCCTCAGTTTTTAATGCATTGTTTTCTGAGACTCAAGATTCTGTTGTAGTTGAGCAGGAAGGATTCTAGATTTCAGGGTCTCAGACAGAAAGCAGAAAAGGTTTGTAATACAAGGAATCTCAAGGTTTTTGGTGCAGTTTTAAACTATTAAAGCATAAAAACTGTACTAAGACTTTTGGGACACCCTCTATAGTAGATGATTATAGAGAATTAACCATAGCTCAAATTGCTCTTTGACAAAATAAGTAAGTCATTTGGTATAATTGCTATTGCCGCTTGCCCTCTGAAAGACATTTTTTTCTCCATCTAAAGTCTCTAAATCTAGAAATGGTATAAGAAGTCAGTGTTTAGGTCATAGCTAAAGATCCAACAGATTGACCTATGAGTGAGACCTTGTGAGTAGGGAAATATGATTTTAAAATACTCCGCTAAGTCATTGCAGCAGGCTCTTTCACATATCAGTTCAGCTCCAGGAAAATGAGGCCAATTTCAAAAACACTTTCTCTATTTTAGATTTTCTTGTAGGAAGAATGCTGCCTGAAAGAAGCTTTCTTCATATTGTAGTCTGTAAGGACTTATGGGGTTCCAGTGAGGCAAAACATTGGGCTTACAGTTTGGAGAGATCTGGGTCCAAATTCTACCTCCCATATTTAAAAGTTATATGATGGGTCACAAAACCACTGAACCTTAGTTTCTTCATCTATGTAATGGAGATAACATCATTTACCTCACAGAGTTATTGACAGGATCAAATTTGAACTTGTGGTAAAACATGGGCAGTTAGTGGCACAGTGGAGAGAGTGACATGCCCGGTGTCAGGAAGACTCATTTTCATGAGTTCAAATCTGGCCTCAGACACTAGCTGTGTAACCTGGGACAAGTCACTATCCTTTTTCCTCAGTTTCCTCATCTGTAAAATGAGCTGCAGAAAGAAAATGCAAACCACTCCTGTATTTTTGCCAAGAAAACCCCAAATGGCGTCATGAAGAGTCAGACATGACTGAAATGACCTAATGATAACAACAAAAGATGAAATATTTGACAAACCTTAAAACACCGTATATAAACATCAGCTTATGTCATTAACAAGAGAAAGCAGGATTATGGAGTCAGTGCCAGGAGTTAGGAAGACCATGGCAACTTGTCCTCACAGCAGCCCAGGCAGAAGGGGGAATAACGTCCATTTTGGTCAATTCTAGAGTGGAAAGGAATAGACCAGAAATTTACTGTTTGAAAATCCTGGCAGTTAGTCATAAATCAAAACTGCCATGACAGCTGTTTGTGAAATTGGATCAGAATAGATAGAAAAAATCACAGTTCAAGCTCCCTGAGGGTAGGGACGTCTTCTTTTGTCCTGTTACATGGCCTGGCACTGACTAAGTACATTGTATGCCCTCTGCAAATACTGATGGAATGGAATGGAATTAATTCAACTGCAAAATGGATGCTTCTTTCTCTGGGTTTTGTGGTATTGATGCTCTCATTTGGGTTCAGTGATCCAAAAGGTAGTTTGAGGATTGGGTAAGGCCCTGTTGAGAATTTTTCATCCCACTTCTATTTTTTAACAAATGGTATATAAACTCATTAACTCATCTTTCAGCCTTTCACATTTGAGCCAAAATGTAATTATGGATTTGATTTTGCCTACATTTGGGGCCAGCCATATGCAGTGATCACAAGTGCATTAAATGAAAGGTGAATGCTATTATAGCTCTTAAAAATGGAGCTTAATAAGTTTTGTAGTTATGGGGAAAATCTATGCAAATTGCGATTTTTATTAGGTAATTTCGTATCTTCATTTAGTCTCTAATCATCTATTAGGCTTGTGGCAGGCTGCTCAGGGCTTCTATTGAGAAAGTTCTTTGGCATCTTTTCTATTTTGTTCCTTATGAAGAATGAACTGTATTTTTCAGTGAAATGGTCACCAAAAAAATCTGCTCTTGCTTTTTCCTCCTAGCCATATTACAAATAGGAAGCTCCATTTATCATTAATTTTCAGCTAAAATATTCAATACAGCCAATACAAATTTCATTCATGTAAAGACAAGGAGTGAAAGCAAAATATATCCATGCAAAAATTTCTCCTAAACCCAAGAGTTTTATAATTCAGTGTACTCTCTGCTTGAGTCAAAATATTGGCCCTGAACAAATGAACCTTTTATTTTTGAAGACTCACTTGGTTGGATTTTTGACCCTAGAAGCAAAAGGTGTTGTTGATATCTAAAAATGTACATATCTCATGTTTTTGATGACTGTGCAGAGGTAATTCTAGAAATTAGACATATTTTCATTAACAGCTTAGGGTTAGGTTCAGCATGGTATTAGGCCAAATTTACAGCTTAAGACTTCCTTGATATCTTCCATCCCTCCCTTCCTCCTCCAAGGTTCATGGATAGAAAACTATCTATTCAAATTCACTCCTTCCAACTCCTTCAAAACAGATGCCATGGACTCAAAGCAGAAGACATTTAATGAACTATAATGAGAAAGAATCTCCCATGCCCCATAGGTCACAGAATCCTAGAGATTCCCATGCTTCCAGTAAGTATTTTGACAGAATATCTCACCTATTAATTCAATCTCCGAACAACTCACAGTACCTTATGTGGCTTCCCTCCACTTCTCTAATTGTCCATTTCTTCTGCTGAGTTGCTGCTTCTGTCACTCAATGAAGTCAGTCAATCAACATTTATTATGTTCCAGACACTGTGCTAAGTGCTATGGATACAAATACAAGTAAAAACAAAGACAGTCCATTTCCTCAAAGGGATGTACAGTCTAATCTTATGCTGGACCTCTCCATCCTACTGTTATTGTTCTTTTGTGAGACTTCTCCAGTCTTCAATCATAAGTCATAGATCATAGACTAGAGAACCATAAGGGACTTTAGAAGTCACGAAGTCCAACCAAAACATGCCTTGTGACAACTGGCATACTTTCAACTCTTGTTAGTTCCATGGCCGGCAGAGAGGGAGACCTCCCTCCCCCCCAAAAAAACCAACAACTCCTCAAATCAATCTTTTTCCTACTCTCTCTCGCCTGGAACTGCTCCAAGCTTGCTAGAGATTTAGGTGGGGGTGAGTAAATTCCTTTCAATTATTGGTCTTAGTAGATAGAGCTAAGGTCATGCAAACATCTCTATAGATTCCCTTAGCAACACTGGAAGTCTAGGATGTAACTGATCACCTTTGCCTTGTATTCCCTACATTCATGACCTTTGCCTTATGCTCCATAAATTCATGATACTACTCACAGTTGTTGAACATTCAACTCATTTTCCCCCATGATTTGAAAGTTATATAGTGCCTGGGGGGGAAATAACAACAACGGCAATTTGGTCCCTCTCCCCTTTTAGATGAGGGGAGCTTCTTACATAAAATAAAAATGTTGGCCAAGTTATTTGTAATTTCTTTTGCATGTTTAATTCACAGAGATTGTTACTTGAAAAGGGTCTCATCTGTGCCTCATCATATTGATTGGCTGAAGATTTTGTACTCAGAAAACACACAGAAGGCCTAAAAGATCAAGCTTGTTATATTTACTGCAGCAATTTGATTTGGTGGAAGGATCTGAGTTACTCTGGAGTAGATTAATTAGGATTTGGCATCATAAAAATAGTTAGTACCTTTGCTTTGTACACAGATCTTTTCCTAATAGGTCAGCATTTTGCCAACAGGAGAAGTGTAACCCTGTACCTTTGTTCAGTTGTATGCCAAACATTGCATCAGGGGTAATCAAAATTTCCCTGGCACCTGGCATCCTCCATGTATGGAACCAATACTTCTACAGAGGGACTTGTTCCTTAGAACACTGAGCCCATTTATTTCTACCTGAAAAGAAATCAAGAAGATGGACTTTCTGTCCTAGTAACAGACATAAGTAAGGCAGAATGAGGCTGCAATTTTGCTGACTATATCAATGACACTATGTGTTATTCTGGTGTATAAGGTAAATACAGAGACTCACCTATTTTGGTTTAAAAGACCTTTGCTATTATCAGGTACTAAACCAACCTTTTTTAATCTTTCAGATCATAGATTTAGAGGTCTAAGAAAACTTTCAGTCGAAATTTGCCCTCCTCATTTTGCAGCTAGGGAAACTGAGGTCTTGGGAAATTACATGACTTGTCTAAGATCACACTAATAGCAAGTATTAGAAGCTGGATTTAAATCAGGTCTTCTGACTTTAAAGTCGGTATTCTTTTCATTGTACCAGATGGTAGTAACACCTTGATATTTTCCACTTTGGCTAACTAGGAAATGTAAGCAAAAGATGGAAGGAGTGAGTATGAGGACTTTTGTTCTTCAGATGTATATATGCCTCTGCTCTTAATCTGGGCTTTTCTAGTCATGCCAGTTCTCCTAAGATAAAGGAGCCCTCGAGGAGCCTTTGGAGTATGTCCAGATTGGATAACATGGAGGCCTCATCTCCCACCCCATGGCAGAAAACAGCATGTAGTGGGACCATGTTAGAAGAACTGGGCGTGTCCAGAGAAGTCATAGTTACACACTGAAGTTCAGTTATATAAATATGCAGGAGGCAGGGAGGAAAGAGATTTGGGTCATTCTTTCCCTTCAACTCTCTAGGTAAGTCCATGTTGTCATAGAATGTAATCATTGATGACAAAATGTTAATGCTTTAAAGGAGATGTTGATACCTAGGGTTCCTATTGTAAAGCATACATACCTTTCTCTGATGGAATATAAAGTAACCTGCCATTGGATGAGCAAAATTCGGTAAAATTAAAAACCCCTAGTGAATCCCTAGAGGTGGTCAGAAGTAATCAGTTGCAGTCATTTTATTGCACAGCCCCATGCTTGACCCTTTAAATTTTATTTTAATAAGCTTGTTTCATTTCAGTGTATCAATTTGGTAGATAATGCTTGTCATCATAGAATCATAGGTTCTAACTAAAGCAATCAATACTTCTATGATCCTTTGAATTATTATTGTTCACCACTTGGGAAAAGGCTGGGGGAAAGAGGGACAAATTACTAAGCCATACCACTGAGTTGGGTTCTAAGCACTACAAAATTTAGCATTTGATTTTTGCCTTTTAAAGTAACTTTCAACTGATATATAACTATAAATGTCCCTGGAAATTTAATTTCAGCTTTGAATACATTTATTTCTATTAATTTTCATCTTTGATTTAACCGAGTGTTCTAACCTGTTAAAATCTTTTTGTATCCTGACTCTGGCATTCACTGTGTTAGCTATCTTTTCAAGTTATTAATAACCATTCTTAAATATGGTCCCAGGAAGTGAACATAGCCCTCCATAGGTGTCCTGACCACAGTGGAATGATCACTTCTCAAGTTCTGGATACTTGGTCTTTCTTGATGCAGTGCAAGATTGCAGCAAAAATAAATAAGTAAATAGATGAATGGATAAATGAATGAATAAGTAAATAAACAAATAAATGAAATTAATCTGTTGACTCATATTGAGCTTGCGGTACACCAAAACCCCTAGAACTTCTTTAAAAATTAGATTGTATTTTCAATTATAATAAAAACTTTTTTTTGTTCTCTCCTACCTCCTCCATCCCCATTTAAAAAAGGGTAGGGAGGAACCCTTGTAATACATGTGCATAGTCAAAACAAATTCCTGCATTGATAATACCCCCAAAATATATCTCTCATTTTATACCCTGAATCCATCATCCCTCTGTCAGGAGTCCTTCACCTCTGTCAAGTGTAGCATGCTTTGTCATCAGTCCTTAGGAAGCATGGTGTAACGCCTTAGGAAGCATAGTACCCATAGTGGCCACTAGGATTATGCATATAATGCAGGGCAAATTCACAAAATATAAATAACTCTCTTCAAAGACAAAAGTAAGATATTTATTTCAATAATCCACCATAATAATAAAGAAGTTCATATATACCACCAATCCAAGGAGCATAGCAATCCCCAAGCCTTCCCTCCTTTAGGTCTCTCCACAAACAAACTCCCCTAGGCAAAATAACTCCCTCTCTCATTCACACCAGTTTCTCTGCCTCAGCTGCGACTTGCTCCCTCCCAGCTCTTCCTCACTCTCCAAACTCTACCTCCCCTCTCTCTTCCTGCTCCACCTGTTTGGCAAGCTCCTCCCACCATTGTTTCCACGTAACTCAGACTGTGGGCTGGGCCAAAGCTCAGAGTAGGTCACTCGGGCCTATTAAGGGACAGGGAAAATCTTCATACTCCCTTGACATTACACATGGTTGCCTCTAGATCATTTTTCAGACTAACTGTTTTCAGGAAGCAGAGTTATAATAGCCAATATCACTTCACAGCAACAATCTAGAAAACAGCAGAAATCATTCTGATCAGGAAAGCCAAGAAAAAGGCACATTGAGTCATTTTTTTTTTTTTTAGCCCAGAGAAGTTTAGCAGTCAGACAGAAAGGTCTGTACACACTGTGGTGGGGGCTGGTCATGAACACAGCAAAGTGTTAGTGGCAATAGCAGTGGACCTAGTTCCTGTACCCCGAGATGGAAAAAGATCCAGGATAGAGCACTGGGTTAGGAAGTCCTGGGACGGAAAGAGACCCCAGAGGACCTCTGAACTAGCTCTGGGAGCAGGAACACGTACCATCTGGCAGCTCAGCCACCTATTGCCCACTTCCAGCATACAGATCCAGGGTAGGTATGACCATGCATGGAGGCCTAATTGAGTACTGGACGCCAAACAAATTCCAGCAACCTAGCTGTGTGTTTCTCAGTCCAGGAACAGAGCAATGACTCAGTTCTAGTCTTTAGTCCCACATGTAACCCTTCTGTGGAAAAACTAGGGTAGAAGATGAAGACCAAAGGGGAATTAGCAGTGCAGATGCTCTGAACCTGCAGAACCTACAGCAGACTAATAGTGACTGAGTTCATCAGGAGTCTACAGAAACTCCAGTACACACAACCCAACAGACTCAAACCTGGGTCAGGAACTTTCAGAGCTCAGACCAGGAGGGCGGTGAATAGATCTCACCCTGGATCACATCACTTTGGATGTGCAGGCCCCCAGACTGAGAGGTGAAAGTAGAGTCAGACCAGACCTCCTTCCCAGAAGTGACTAACACACTAACAGACAACACTAACAGAAAGTCCAGAGTCAAGAAGGAGGAAGGAAGAATGAGCAGACAGAGTAATTAACCAGATGTAGTATCGAGTCGTTTTTAAAACAAAAGTGTCCATAGGAGGGTGACTAGTGAAGTGGCTGTTGTATTGTTTCATTCACGTCTGACTCTTCATGACCCCACTTGGGGTTTTCTTGGCAAAGATACTGTAGTGGTTTGCCATTTCCTTCTCTAGCTCATTTTACAGATGAGAAACTGAGGCAAACAGGGTTAAGTGACTTGCCCAAGATCACACAGCTAGGAAGTGTCAAAGGCCAGATTTAAATGAAAAAAGATGAATCTTCCTGACTCCAGACCTGGACTCTATCCACTGTGCCACCTAGCTTCCCCACTCTATATCCACAACTCTTTATTTAAAAAAAAAAACTATTGTCTTTAGGAAGATGTTTTCCATTTGGAATATCTATTCTATTTTAAAGCTGAGTTTGTAATGAAGAGATATTGAAAACACAGCTTTGATTGGCTTCCTCAAATGAAACAAAACCTTTCAAAGGGTTCCTTTACCAGGTAAAATTTTGAAGTGAAGCAGCCTGGCTTGATTAAGAGAAACATCTGTTTTCTTGACATTCAACAAACCTATTACAGTTATTCTAAAGAATTAAGTCTATCAATCAGTGGCTATGGGAACAAATGAGAAAAAAACTCATGATTAAAGAGAAAGAAGTTGGGACTTTTTCAGTTCCCTGTGTTGTATTCAAACCTGGAGTTCCACTTGAGCTTTTGTGACTTCAGAACAAAAAAGTTACGGCTTTAATCTGCACCATTGACATATTAGGCATCAATTATTCACATGTTATCTGTTTAAACAAATTGGATGTGACATTCATTTGATATCCAAGTGTTTTTGAGAAATGTTGGTGAATAAATGGCCCACCACCCTAAGGGTTTATTTCTGTATCGCCTCCATATTTGTCTTCATTTAATGCACAGTGAGACAATTTAAGGAATTGCAGCTGACAGAAGAAGCACAGCAGAGTATTTTAATCTCTTGTTTCTTGTCTCTCTAGACACAGCCTGTGTGTGCATATTTATCAGTGGCATGAATGATAACAAGCCTTTCTCCCACCAGAGTGTTTATGGAGTTAATGTGTATGGAGACCAGGGCTAGGATCCACTATCATCAGTCAGTGCTAACTACCAAGACACTGACTTGTACACAGTAGGTGTTTAATAGAAACATTTGATGAATGGAAGGAATGTAGGGTTTGGGAATGCCTTGAAGTCTTAAATAAAATACTAATGAGAGATTGCAAACACATTCAGATATACTTGAGAGGCAATATGGTATAAGGGACAGAGAAATGGCTGTAGAATCAAGAAACCCTGAGTTCCAATTCTTTCTCTGGCATATAATCTTGTAATCTTAGACAAGCCACTTAACTTCTCAGGTCCCAGATAACTCTTTATGACTATAAGTGGCACAGAAAGTGCTGATTTGCATGGATAAAGTTCCTCACTGGGGGCTCCCTAGACTGAAGAAATCACAGGTATGATTAAAAACAAAAAGACATCCAATTGGGGAATGACTGAATAAGTTGTAGTATATGAATGTAATGGAATACTATTGTTGCAAAAGAAATGAGGAGCAGACTGACTTCAGAAAAATCTGGAAACACTTATATGAACTGATGCTGAGTGAGGTGAGTAGAACCAGGAAAACACTGTATACAGTTACAGCAACATTGTGTGATGACTAACTCTGATAGACTTAGCTCTTCTCAACAATGCAACGATCTGACACAATCCCAAAAGACTTGTAATGGAAAACATTGTCTACATCTAGAGAAAGAACTATGGAGTCTGAATGCAAATGGAAGCATACTATTTTCTCTTTCTCTTTTTTTCTTTTCTGTGGTTTTCTCCTTTGGTTCTTATTCTTTTTTAGGACATGACTAATGTGGAAATATATTTAATATGACTGTATATGTATAGTCTATATAAGATTACATGCCATCTTAGGAAGGAGGAAAAATTTAGAACTCAAAATCTTATATAAGTGAATGTTGAAAACTAAAACAAAAAAATAAATTTAAAAAATGTTTTCTTTAAAAAAGACATAATTTGTAGTTAGAAGGTGGGGTAACCTTATGTCTGTAGTCAAAAGCTAATGTCTGACCTTGTAGATCCTGAAAAGTCCTTGATAGTAGAGCAGAGAAGCATTAACCAAATGGCTCTATTTTATTAGGCAACACCATTAGGCGTGCAATCACACTTGGATACCAGTCTCTTCATAAAATCAAAAATTGAGCAGCAAAGAATGTAAAACATTGATTTCTAAGGGAAAAAGACAAGGTAATGAGGATTCACTCCTTCAGAATTTCATTGTTTCTGAGTTTATGCCAGTTATTGGGTTAATTGTTCCGTATTTGAAACCACAGATTCCTATGAAGAAATGGGATATATGACAAGCAGTGAGATGTAATGTAAAAGATGTCTGGCCTTGGAGTTGGGAAGACTTGGATTCAAGTTGTAACTCTGATGCATACTGGCTACGTGACCATGAGTGTATCACTTCACTTCTCCATTAAGGACAACTCTTCAAAGATGATACATTACTATTAAATTGCCAATTTTCATTATTGGAGAAAGTTTCAACATTATTGGAAGAGTTTCTAGAGTGATGAAATCACAGATCTGGCCTCTGTTTCCATTGTTCCCTCACCCCGCCACTGGCACCCAATAAAGGAAGGAAGCGAGAGAAGAGAAGGAAGGATACAGCCTGCAATATATTACTAAAAGTGACTATTTGCATGCAAGAAGAAATCGTCCAATAAATGTATGTTTTAAAAGACAGGTAAGTTGGTCATGTAATGAGAGCAATGAATAAGAGATGAGCAGCCCAAATGCTGTCTTGATATCCTATTCATATGTTATTTATTAGAGGTGGAGGAAGTCACAAGTGTGCTGAGTCCGTTATAAATGAATGCTGCCTAATTTTAGCTGGACCCTCACTGCAGCAAGGCAATCCTTTTTACTCATTCTGATTTCTCTCTCATATTCTCCTGAGAGGCTATTCCAAACTTTTTCTTTTCAGCTTTCCCATACCATCTCTTCTCTTAGCTGAATAAAGTTTGTACTTTATTAAAAAGATAGATTCCATAGGCTATGCATTCCCTCTCTTCTCCTAGTCTGGATCTCAAAGCCATTTGACCTCATTGTCCATTCTTTTCTTTACTCTAGTCTCTGATGATGAGGCATCCTTCCTTTCCAAGACTAATCCTTCTACTTGTACTCTTGAACCATCTCTGCCCTCACATGTGATATTCCAGTTCCCATATCCATGTCCCTATCCTGCCCTTGGCATGAATGCTTGCCTTATTGCCACCTCTTAGAATTTCAAGTTCCTTCAAAACTCAGCTCAAGTGGTACCACCTATATGAATCCTTTCCCATAACTGCTAATATCTACTCCCAAATTACCTTTATTTGCTTTCTAAAATAAGTATATACATATATACGTTATATCCCCTGAAAATAGCAATCTAATAGAGCAAAGCCTGTTTAATTTTTTGTCTTTGTTTTCTCAGGTTTGCTTACTGCCTGACATAAACAGATTCTTAATAACTGCTTGTTGATTAACTGATTGATTAATTATTAGGAAGTTTATAGAAAATACCTGATAAGACATGAGTGAGTCTTTGTTCAAGGATAAAGGAAGTAGGAGTGGCGATGTTATAGATACAAGACTTCTCAGGTTTGCTTTTGTGAAGGGAAACATATATTTTCATTCTCTTCCCTCCTCCTCTTATTTTTCTGTTTTAGGACTAATGTAAGGTGCTCAGAGGCAGGAGTATAGAATCAGCTCCTTCTCCTCCTTCCAAAGTGTCAAATAGCTTCAAGGTATTCTCCTGTCTATTGCCACCTAAATCACCTGGTGCAGGTTTTTATCACCTCATGGCTGCATGCCTATGAAAGTCTCCTAATTAATCTACCTGCCTCTAGTCTCATCCCACTCCAATCGATTCTGCACACAAAATGCCAGACTGCCTGAAATATCACTTTCATCATTTTACTCTTGCTCTCCAGAACCTATAGTCACTCTTCTTTATTCATCTGGCAGAGTCCAAACTTTAATCCTGTCCTTCACTATCTGACCCCACTTTTATTATCAATCTTATTACCTCTTTCTCTATGACATATATGATGACATATATGCCATACCCTATCCAGAGTCATAGCTAGACATTTTGTGCTCATATCAAGTACTAGAATGGACACTTGAGCAAGTAGCATGAAACCTGTTCTCATTTGAGGGTGGGGACCCTAGAATACCATTCGTGGGTGATAGACTGAGGCTTCAGAGCCTGATATGAAGCTATGGTTGTAGAAACCCTAGAGGAGAAAGAAAAATTTGCCACAGTCCTCCATCTAATAATTTCCCACCATAATTAATTGTTTTTTCTAAGTAAATGCTAAGATTTTAATTTTTTTATACTACCAATAAATTGCACGAAAGTACTTTTAGTTCCCTCTAAATTCAGCACCATGGAGAAAAGCTCTAACTACCTCACCTGAACTGTATCCAGTTTTACACTCTTTATATTCACCACACAAATCCCTGCCCTGGGATTTCACCTACCTGAAATATTCTTTCCACTTCTCTCTGCTGATCTCAATCTTATACATATTTTCAAGTTTATTTCTAGCCCTACCACTGCCATGGGATTTTCCCAACAATGTCACCCAAAATTCATCTGTCCCCCTTCCTGAAAGCCCACAGAAATTACTTTGTGTGTCTTTTATTTTAGTGTTTTAGAATCTTCATTGTAACAAACACTTTATTAGATTCTATCTTGCATTGTCTTTCCTTTTATTTCTCAGTAGGATATAATAGAAAGAGCGCTGGACTTGATGTAAGGAATGCAGGGTTCAAATCCCAGCTCAAAAATTACTTTGTACGAGAATAGATGATGAATTCTTGTGTATCTTGGGGTCCCTTTCATTTAGGGCTGTACTCCATAGATAAGAGGGAGTCCTTTCCTGGCCCTAAAATTCTGTGATTTGGTGACCATGGGCAAGTTAACTTGATCTCAATATGCCTCACTTGTATAAACTGTACAGGGTTATTGGAAATGCATGCTTAGTAAATCCCAGATCATACAAATACAAATTATTGTATAAACCTTGCTTAAATTTTAAAAACATTGCATAATGGGAAAGCGGAAAAAAGATTTTATCCCCATTTGAGGGATAAATTAAGATTATTGCATCTTTCATTTGCTTAGTTTGCCAGGCAGGGGTGGGGAACCTGTGGCCTTGGGGTCACACGTGACCCTCTAGGTCCTCAAGTGTGACCCTTTGATTGAATCCAAACTTCACAGAACAAATTTGCTCCAGAGACACATAGCAAACTAGAGGGAAGAGAGATGGAAGATGGCGATGTCAGACTCAGGACAAGAATGGATGTTTTAATATGAAGAAATAGGTAGAAATGGCAACAAGGATAACTGTCATATTATTCTTCCTGCTGCTGAAGTCTGAGCCATATCAACCTTGGTAGTCCATAAACATTGATGCTTTCTGATGATTGAAAGATTTCAAAAAAACAGATAAGTATTCAAACTGTGGAGGAAAGTAGCCTGCACTTGTGAGCGCAAAAGGAGCCTCTCACATTCCAGGCTCCCACACCTATTATGAATTTAGACTGTTTCCTTGTGTCCCACACTACACCAGGGGGCTAACAGTTTTCTAACCAGATGCTGAGTCCTACACTCCCCTGACTCAAGCCTTATCTAGGGAGCCTGTGACTGGAGTAAAATGGATGCCAACTCAAAAGGATCTTTTCCTGCCTTGGGGGTTGAAACTGGGACATGAGTGAAATTTAGGATCTGTGCTTGCTTTGTATTTTACCATCCTTTATCTAATCCAATTAAAGTACTTACTAAGATAATATTCTCTTGTGCAGAGGTTTCTTGATTGACACCTCATGCTGTAAAGAGAGGAAAGGGGTACAGCATTAAGAAGGGAAGATGAGACAGCAGACTGAATGAATCATACTTCCAGATAGATAGATAAAACCTGGGAAAGTAATAGTGGGAAGTAGAAGCCTTAAGTGATTGTCTTAGAATTGATAGATATGACCAGGCACTGATCTAAATGGCTCTTCCGTACCTTTTTCTATTGAGGGCTTAAATAGCAGACCTAGTTACACTGAGTTCAAATCCGGCCTCAGCCACTAGCTGTGTGACCCTGGGCAAGTCACTTAATTCTATTGCCTCAGTTTCCTCATCTGCAAAATGAACTCAAGAAGGAAATTGCAAACCACTCCAATACCTTTGCCAAGAAAACCCCAAATGGGGTCACAAAGATCTGGATATGACTGAAACAACTAAACAATAATAACAAAATAATGTTACATATTTCTTTCATATCTTCCCCCTCCCCTAGCATTTCACGCGGGATTAGACATGATAGCAGGTGTTCGATAAATACTTGTTGAACTGAATTTTTTTTAAAAGGCAGAGAATGGAATAAATATGCTAAGCACGTAGTAGACACTGAAAAAACATGTCTTGGAGTCCACTTGAAAGGAACCTGACTACTAGACTACAGCTCTTAGCTGAGATATGAGTTTAGTTCAAGATTGCCTCAAGCCCTCCAAAATGTTAGTAAAAGAGCTGCCTAGCATGTCACAGTGATTGGGGCTTGCGTCTTGCTTATTGAAAAACCCTAATGCTGGAGATTTGCCACTGCAGGTCTGCTAAGGTCATTTGCTAGCTATTGTCAGAGCACAAATTGGAGTAGACTTCTTTTCAATGACAGGAGCGAAAGAGCTGGAAACTTGGAGCCATTTCATTTTGAATTCATTTGTACATCTCACGTTCAGGTGTCACAGTAGAAGAATTTATAAGAAAAGATGAGCGTGGGGAAAGCAGACATGACAAGTTTAAAAAGTTCCTGGCAGAAATACTCTCTGCTGATCCTGGCCATCTTGCTTCCTTCTGGAAGATGAATGTTGAAGGGGTGCAGATGGATTTTAGATTTTCAGTTCACAGCGGCTTGCCTCATTATAGACCAGAGAAATTACACAGTGAGATAACTAGTGTGCTTATAGAAACCGGGCGTGTATATTAGCCTCACCTAAATACAATATGAAAATCCTTCGCCCTGACATAAGGATTGTCTCTCATGCATCCTCATCCATTTCAGAAATTAACCTCTGTGTGCCTTGGTTTCCTCACCTACTAATGTTGATAATATAGCACTTACCTACAAGAGCTGTTGTAAGGAGCATATGTAGTGTTTTGCAAACCTTAAAGTGCTATATAAATATGATTATGATATTTTAAATTGCCCCACCAATTAGTCTGAAGTCTGAAATGGGGTGTTAAAAATCTTCCTATTAAAAAAGTTTCCTTTTCTTATTTTCTTACTAGTTTATTTACAAAAATTAGAGGGAGGTGTGTGTTCTAATAATGATGAGGGGCTGAATCATTCCTAGGAGGCCTAGCTCCTAATTTTAATTCAATATTGGCTGGGAACTAGTCAGATAAACTTCTGCTCTTTGCTTCACTGCTTTACACCTCTAATGGCAGGTATTAAAATACTGACAGTGCTTCCTTTATCAAGAGCTTTCAAATCTTTTGCATTCTTGGAAGGTGCTAGATAAGTGTGAAATTCTGCAACCACAGTGTTTTTAGTATTCGTCGATTTCCCTACAGTAGTGTTCCATAGGAACTGGAAAGATCTACACACCCGTGCCTTTACACAGGTGTCTTGGACAGCTTTCTTCTGGCTAGTGGGTTGATCTGCAAGTGTGCTAACCTTGCATAAGCAAACACCATGAAAGGCATCATTGATGGACATAGTGTGGCTATGCTGAGATGCGTTGTAGATGCCAGTTCATGGCACATTCCAGAGAGATGATACTGAAAAATCATTAGGTGAATGTTTTACTGCTCAGTGAAAGTTCCTAGGAGAAGATAGCAATTGACTTAGATTCTTTCTGTGCCTGGAATGGCCTTTCTACCTTCCTTTTCTTGCCAAATTCCTTTGCTGTTCAGTCATTTTTCAGTTGTGTCTAACTCTTTGTGACCCCCAATTGGTGCTTTCCTGGCAAAGATACTGGAGTGGTCTGCCATTTGCTTCTCTAGCTCACTTTACAGATGAGGAAACTGAGGTAAACAGGATGAAATGACTTGCTCAGGGTCACACAACTAGTAAGTATCTGAGATTGGATCTTAACTCATGAAGACGAGTTTTCCTGATTCCAAGCCCAGTGCTTTTTCCACTGTGCCACCTAGCTGCCTTAAAACCCCAATCAAGTGCTACTTCTGTGAAATGCTCTCTGATTACCCCTCTTCGCAGCCCTTATAATGTTTCTCCATAGACTTCACATAGTATTTGTTTACCTTTCTAATATTCTTATTATATACTATTGTACATTATAGCCACCTGTATTGGTGTTTTGGCTCCCTGATAGACTATAACCTTTTTGAGAACAGGGACTTAGCTTCAAATCTACCCCAGTGCCTAGCATATAGTAGTGATAATATTACAACATGGAATAGCTCCACACGTAGCAATAATATAATAACAGAATATGGAACAGCTCCATGCATCATCATAATAGTGATCACTGAAATGTATTTAATGTTTTTTTATATTTTTAAAATTTAAAATTTTATTCTGGGTCCATAGGTCTTTAAATGAAAGAAAGTCATTGATCAAGTACTTATGCTTGTTTTCTCTTACATTAAGCTATGAAAGTTTCCTCTAAATCAGTGATTTTGTGGTAAGCCAGAACACACACACAGACACATAGACACACATTTAATGCCTGTGGAAGTCCCAGGGTGGAAGGATAGGAGGACAAAGGGGGTGTTATGATTAGTCTATTGTATGCCTTGCTTTATATGTCTATTATATGTCTAGTTTTCTATTTTTCATATAGGAGAGTCAGTCAAAAAACATTTACAGTAAACTCATTGTTGATTTGTCAGCGATATTTCACCAGTTTTCCTGATTCAACATTATCTTTTATCTCTACTCTAAGATCTAGGCTTTGAAGTCACTGAGAATTGTAATTGATTGAAGAGATGAAACAAGGGGGAAAAGAAACAGAAAGGGGAAGAATCTGACTCACCCCAGAATTGCAATTTTTTGGGACTAATCTTATGACCTTGGTTTGGGACTGAGAAATTGTATGGAATCTAAAACGGTTATCATTGTCTCAGAACTTTTGTTCAAAACTTTTGTACATTGGAATGTCTTCTTTCTGTGAGTTGGAATAGAATGCAAGAGAGGAGAGCTAGAATAGTTTTTAGAACAAAAGTGTTTTACAAACATGCCTGCAAAGGCACTTGAGAAACATCTGTTGTGTTTTCTTCTTTGGCAGAAAATGCTTTAAGTTGCCTTTTTCTCTTACCATATAAACTCCCAGTTTACTATTTTTTCTATATATTTTTTAAAAGATGGGTGTATACTCAATTTTTTATTTTTTTTGCTACTTAAATTGTCTTCATTTATGCAGACATTTTCTAGTAATTGTGCACATTTCCCTTTGACTTCTGAATCACCATATGTAGGTCTTCATATTTCTCTGAATTTTTCGCATTCATCATTCCTTATAGTGTAATAGTATTCCATTACATTCATATACTATGATTTGTCCAGTATTTCCCCAAACATTGAGTAGTTTGTTGCCAATTTTTTTCCTGCCAGAAATAGTGCTATTCTGAATATTTTCATAGGGATAGATCTTTTCTTGTCAACAATATCTTTAGGGTATAAACCCAATAGCAGGACTGTCTATAAAGTCAAAAGGTAAGAGCAATGTGATGACTTCTCTTGTGTCATTCAAACTGTTTTCCAAAATGAGCAAACCAATTCATAACTCCAACCAGCAATGCATCAGTGTGCCTATTTTTCAATTCTTTGCCAGTATCGATCTTTTGCATCTTTTACTCTGCCAGTTTGGTGAATTTGAGATGATGCCTCAGGCTTTTTTAATTTTCATGTCTGTGATTCTTGGTGATTTTAAGAATTTTTGTAGGTAGTTATTCATAGTTCGTGTTTTTTGACTAGATATTTGGGAATGAATCTTAAATTGATAGATTTCTAATATTAGATCTAGATCAGAAATGTTTCATGAAAAGCTTTTTCTTATAAGTTGATATTTTTTCTTCTTCTATAACTTACATTGTTTTCTATTTGCGCAAAATTTTTCAAAATTAATGGAATCAAAAGAGTCTATTTTGTCTTTCCTCCTGGTTCTGCTCCTGATTCTTCAGATTTCTCCAACTTGTCTTCATGCTGATACCCCATCTTCCCCCACTTTTCCCCTATTTCCTCCACTGTTTTCCTTTTGTACATTGTCCTTCCCTATTAGAACAGAGACAAATCATAGTATACTAATGTTATACTATAAGGAATGATGAATGTGAAAAATTCAAAGAAATATGAAGACCTACATATGGTGATTCAGAAGTCAAAGAGTATTGAGGATATTGAGGGTAGGGACTAGTTTTTATTTGTTTGTTTTTTGCTTGTATTCCCAGTGTTTAGCACAGAGCAAGACATAGATTCTCTCTCTTTTTCTCGTCTACTGTATATCACATTATGAATTCATCCCATATTCATAGTTGTGAAATATGTGATCTTTTATTCTCTTCTAACTTTTAAGGATGTTACTTTTCATAATTGTATCATTGTATAGTTCTTCATCTGTAATTTACTGTGCTGTCTGGTGTAATAAGCTAGTCAAAACCTATATTCTATCAAGTTTCCCAGTGATCTTACTGAGTAAAGAGTAGTTTCACTAATAATCTTTTGTTCTTATGTTTATTGAAGGTTAGATATCTGAATACGTTTCTATCTGTCTTATTTTCTTTTCTGTCTCTGTTTGTGACCTTGTGGGCATTGCCACCATACTTTAGCTGCCTTCACTGCCTGTTCCTCACCCTGGAACATCTGTCCACCATGCTGGGCTCCTTCGAGCATTGGTGAGTTTCTCCTAGGTCCTCCATTTGGGGAGTGGTCTATGTTGGTCAACCTTTATTATCCTTCCTCTGCTTCTGATTTTCCAGACTTCAGCCCCAAAGTCTTAAGTTGGTACCCCTCCTCCCTGCTTTTCAGCTTCCCTTTCGGATGTTGTCTTTTACCCTTAGAGTGTAAGATCCTTGAATGCAGAAGCAGTCTTTCTTTTTCCTTGTATGTGTATCCCAGCACTTAGTTTCCTTAATTTCTGTAAAAATTATATTATGGCTGTGTTTTTTAAATCCTGGGTTACTTGGTAGGTTAAAATCTAGCTATTCAATACATTTTACTGTTTTAAATGATATTGATCTTCTATCTCTATGTCCTTATTTTTGTTAGCAATATACAAAAATACTGGTGATTTTTGTGAATTGATTTTATATTACGATGTTTTGCTAAAGCAAGTAGTTATCTGGATTAATTTGTTGCCTTGATTCTCTAGGATTTTTAAAGCAAATCATCAATTTAAAACAATTCCCTGGGATAAAGAACTCCATGTGAGAGGTAATAAAATGTTCCTTTATCATTAAATGGTGGCACTTGTTCTCTCTCTTATAGGCTTAGACAGTTGCCTGGGATACTTTGCCCTACGTTACTCAACCAGTATGCATCAAAGATAGACCTTGAGCCCAGGTATTTCTGACTCTTGATTTTACTGTTTTTCATATCATCCTCAAATTAGAGATTTCATATCCTTTTTTCCAGGACATCTTCTTTTTCCCTTACTTTTTTTTCTCCTTGCTAGAGCTTAGCAAATATCAATGGCAAATATGGACAACCTTGCTTCATATCTAATTGTATTGGGATAGCTACTAGTATTTCCATATTACAAATAAAATTGGCTCTGGCTTTTAGGTAAATGTTTTTATTGTACTAAGAAAAGTATATCCATTTCTAAAGTAGCATAACATTTTTAAAGACTTTCCCCATATCTATTAATATGATACAGATTTTCCTCTTTTGTTCTGAGATGATTTATTCTTGGGGTGCCAGGAGCAGTCATTAATAGTTTCCAATTTGCATTATGTGAGGTAATCCCACACATTAATGAGATCACAAATATATTGAAATATCAAAGGATGATTTATTATCTAATGTTTTCCTAATGTTACACTATCCTTAAATTCATGGCATTAATACAAATTGGTCATAATTAATAATTTTATGTATTGGTGCATGAGTGTCTAGTCTTTGAGTATGTGCAATTTCCTTTGCCGGATGTCAGCTCATATAAACCTATATGCTCAAGAATCCTGCTTCTGGGAATGTATAATGAATAACCCTGCCTTAAATTTCACAGCATGTGTGGGTATATAGTGACTCTTTTTTGTTAGTTTAGTGAGTGGTGAAGAACAACATTTGAATAGGCTGTTGAGATGGGGAATGCTGAGAATGCACAGAAAAGGGCACAAACAGGCCAAACCTGAGAGAAAGAGTGGGTCCTTCTCAGCTCAGAGAGGCATTGTACAACTCATGGCCAGGAGAAAGGAAAGAGAAAGGTGCTTGATTTGGCCAGTTAGGGTCTTTTATATTCACACACAGTTCTGGCTCAGTAGACAATTAAAAGGTTTTTCCTTATCACTCAGAAAACAGACAAGAAGCAGTCACAGAATAACTGCACTTGCAGAGGCCTCATAACTCAAGTCCAGAAGCAGGCTTCTCAAGCATCCAGTGGCATCAGGCAGAGAAAATTTGACATGCTAAAAGGACTGGGCCTTCATCAGACAGTGCTGCCTGATCTACTCACTCCCAATTACATCGATATTTTCTATTTCACTTAGGTTTTGGATATTTTTTTACATCAGTCTAGTATATGGTAATATCATCTAATAATTTTCTTTATTTCCAGTTATTGTAATATCCTCTTCATTTTTTAGCTTGTTGACTTTTTCTTTTTTTTTCTTGGATCAAGTCATCTCATGATTTATCAATTTGTTTAATCTTGCAAAACAACAGTTTTTATTTTGTTTTTCTAAAATTAACGTTTATCTTGCTTTTAACTTTCAGAATCCCTATTTAAAAACCTATTTAAGTTTTTAAAATTATTATTTGATTGGTTAGGCCTCTCTTTTTTTCCTTTGTGGTTCTGTCAGTTTCCCTCAATTTTTAGTTGTTCTTTGATTTTGCAAAATTATTGCTATATGGTACAGGGAAGAGGAGCTTAATAGTGACCTCTCACTCCACCATCATATCCCAAACTCTTTTAAGTTGCTTTTTAGTAATTATTTTACACATTCTAGGCAAAAGAATGGCTAACAAGATAAGCAAAACTTCATTAAAAGCTGTGTTACAGTGAAAAATAATCCACTGGGTTTGGAGTCAGAAGACCTGGGTTCTCACCTTGCCTCTGACAGGTATTACCTGGTATGACTTTGACATGTCAATTCAATTCTTTGGGGCTCAGTTTCCTCATCTGAAAAATCAAGGAATGGACTATGTACTTTCTAATGTCCCTTTTAACTTTAAATCTTATGGTCCTTTTTAGTGTCACAATTGAAATGCGAGTTCCTTCTTGAGAGAATTGCCTTCCTCTTTATGTCTTTGAGGGATATTGGGGAAAAAAATGTGCATTATAAACTTATGCTAATGGAGTGAATTATGTATGTAATGGGAAATGTAATGTCAAATTTCCTTAAGTAACAAGTATAGCAAATTTCAATACCATTTCTGAAATGCAGTTCTGTGGTTCTGCTTTGAATTTCACTTTTTCTCATGTGTCTTACTAATTGTTTGGCAGTGAAATTCTCTTAATATGCCATATTATTGACCTTGCAACTTTACTTGAAATGACACGCAAATACCAGTAAGCTAATGATTTAGGCTGAATTATTTTCACCTAAGACCTTTGAAAATATTGTCATTCAGTTAAGCTTCAAAAAAGCTAAGCGTGACTGGTGGTGATGCATTGAATTCTATAAAATAGCACTGCTATAAATTGAACTTTTTTTTTTAAAAAAGTCACATTTTCCTGGCTATTTTTAGGCTGAGTTGTTTATAAAACCAAACTGTTAATGACCAATTTTATTTAATTAAAATTTTATGAAAAGCTTCTGACCATTTATTTTAGTCCAAGAATAGAACTGAAAGAAAGTCTAGATTTATCTCATTAGGAACTTCCCATTTGTTCATTAAATTATATTATCTCCCAGACCCAATCAGCATTAAAAGGGAACCATTCTCAAATTGATGTTGATGAATGTGGGAGAACAGACTGTAGCAGAGGAGGTAACCCACCCTAGCTAATTCTCCATCAAAGACACCCCAACAGGAAAGAACGCTGGGAATATGTCATTTGTCTCTGTATCCATTAGCATCAGTACAGTCTGCCCCAGTTCAGCAAGAGATAAAATTCACAAAAACCATGGAATCTCAGATTTGGAAGCAACTTTGAAGGCCATCTGGTCCAATCTGGGGTTCAATCCAAGCACTTAAATGATGTCATTCAAAATATCTGAACAAAACCCCCTTCTACAATGTATCTTGAAAGTCCTATCTTTGCCTTTAGATCTTTAGGGAAGACAAACCCACTACCTCCTGAAGCAGCCCATTCCACTATTCATTAATGTTGGGACTCTTTATTCTTCCTCCCCTCATTTGGCTCAGTGGTGGAACTTACATCTGTACTTAAGAGGCAGCGTGGCATAAAGTCATACGAGGATTGTCTGAAGAACTAAGGAAGGAAAGAAGGATGGAAGAAACAAAGAAAGAAAGATAGAAAGGAAGAAAAGGAGAAAGGAAGGACAGAAGAAAGAAAGGAAGGAAAAAGGGAGGAGGGAAAGAAGGAAGGAGAAAGAGAGGAAGGGAGGGAGGAGGAAGGAAGGAAAGAAGGGAAGGAAGGAAAGATAATGAATAAGGGAGGGAAGGAAGGAAGCATTTATTAAGACTGTGTAAGGAGTTTACATTCTAATGATGGAAGATAATATACAATAGAGAACTAAAAATTATGTGGAGGTGAGGTGTAGAGGGGAGGGGAGAGAAAGTTCCTGGGATAAGAACATGGTTTTGAAATCTAGAAGCCAGAAACAGGGCTGGGAGAGGAATGGAGCCTGACCTGGTCCTCTCCACAAAACAGAATCTCGAGGGACTCACTAATGGGACAGGGAGAAGGGCTTTCCAAAGAGAAGGTCTCTGTTGTAAAAGTCATAGGGGTGGTTGCATATTTCAGGGTGAGGAGGTCCAAATGCTGTGGGAAATCCTAG
>CM053769.1:325559237-325613199 GCA_028658325.1 Potorous gilbertii | reverse complement strand
GCAGGCCTGGCTTCTATTCAATGGGAGCTTAAGTTCTGATGCTCAGGTGGGGGCAGGGCCGCCTCCCAGGCTCAGTACCCTCAGGGGGTTTATGCAGAGACCTTCTGTAATGGAGCTCCTCTTGAGCTCCTACCTGCTCCAGGAGCCTCTGGCCGCCCACTGCCTCTGCCTCTGCCGCTGCCTCCCGAGGGGGCCTGAGTCCTGGAGACACCCCACTCCCCTCTCAGCCCGTGCAGATGTCTCTTTCAATTACCTGTGCATCTGTGGGTGGAGGGACTTTTGCGGCCACTGGAAATTCCATCCCTGAAGCCTGCTTGGATCTGCTCGCTCCTCTCCGTGCTGCACAGCCAGGGCAGGGCTGGGCTCCACTCCTGACTGGTGCGTGATGGACCTTTGAGATCAGTTTTTGAGGGCTCTCTGGAACAGAAATCTCCTTTACCCTGTTGCTGCATGGCTCCACTGTTCCAGAATTTGTTGGGAGTTCTTTTTATAGGAGATCCACGGGCTGTGGGTTTGGGGCTAGCATATATGAGTCTTTCTACTCTGCCATCTTGTCTCCACCCCCCAAATTGTCATTTTATTATATTAACTTGACCTACCCATGAGCAATGAATATTTCTCCAACTGTTTAGATCTAACTTTATGCAAAAAGTGTTTTGCAATTGTGTTCCTATAGTTCCTGGGTTTGTCTTGGCAGGTAGACTCCCAAGTACTTTCTATTGTTCACAGTTATTTTCTATGGAATTTCTCTTTCTATCTCTTGCTATTGGACTTTGTTGGTAAAATACAGAAATTCTGATGATTTATGGGTTTATTTTTTGTCCTGCAACTTTTCTAAAGTTATTAACAAAGTAACCTAATTTTCTAGTTGGTTTTTTAGGATTCTCTAAATATAACGTCATCTCCTTTGCAAAGAGTGATAGTTTTGTTTCCTCGTTGTCTATTCTAATCCCTTCAATTTCTTTTTCTTCTATTATTGCTATAGCTAACATTTCTAGTACAATATTGAATAATAATGGTGATGATGGACATCCTTACTTCAACCTTGATCTTATTGAAAAGGCTTTTAACTTATCCTCATTATAGATAATACTTGCTAATGGCTTTAGATAGATACTGCTTATCATTTTAAGGAAAACTCCATTTATTCCTATGCTTGAAAGTATAGAATCTTTAATAGGACTAAGCGTTGCATTTCATCAACAACTTTTCCTGTGTCTATTGAGATAATCATGATTTTTGTTGTTTTTGTTATTGATATGGTCAGTTATGCTTATAGTTTTACTAATATAGAACCAGCCCTCTTTTCCTCATAAATAGTCATCATATGATATTTGTGATATATTATTATACTGTCCTTGCTAGTATTTTATTTAAAATTTTTGCATCGGTATTCATTAGAGAAATTGGCCTCTACTTTTCTTTCCCTATTTTTGCTCTCCCTATTTTAGGCATGAAAACAATATTTGTGTCATAAAAGGAATTTGGTAGGATTCTTTTTTGCCTATTTTTTTTTCAAATATTTTATGGGATGGGATCAATTCTTCCTTAAATGTGTGGTAGAATTCCCTTGTACATCCATCTGGGGATTTTTTTTTCTTAGGGAGCTCATTTATGGCTTGTTCCATTTCTTATTTAAGTATTCTATTTTCTCTTCTGTTAATCTGGGCAATTTATATTTTTGTAAATATTCATCCATTTCACTAAGATTGTCAGTTTTACTGGCATATAATTTGGCAAAATAATTCCTAATAGTTATTTTAATTTCATCTTCATTGGTGGTGCATTCACCCATTTCATTTTTGAATGAAATTTGATTTCTTCTTTTTTAAAATCAAATTAGCCAGTGGTTTATCTATTTTATTGTTTTTTCTTTTTCTCTTTATTCTTAACATTCTTTTTTTATAGTTTTGAATTCTCTCCTTCCTTTCCACTACTCCCCCACCCATGGAGAAAGCAAGCAATATGATATGAATTATAAATATGAAATTATAAAAAATTTCCATATTAGTCATGTTGCAATTAATGAGCAGTTATTTTCTTTTCCTTTCTAGCTCCTCTCAACTCATCATTGTAAGGAAAAATGAAAACCCCCTCAGCATTCTCAAAGTTGGGTACATGCAAAAACACGTCTCTTTCTGCATCTTGTTTCCATGATCTCTCTTTCAGAGGGCTCTCTTTCATGGTTCCTCACTGGTTCCTTGTGCTTGGTCATAGCACAAGTTGGGATTGTTAAGGCTTTCCTAGTTGTTTGTCTTTACGCTGTTGTCATGGCTATATAAATTGTTCTCCTGGTTCTTTTCCCTTCATGCTGCATCAGTTCATGCAAATCTTACCAGGTTTCTCTGAAACATTTCCTTTCATCATTTCTTATGACACGATAGTATTTCGTTGCAGTCATATGTCATAATTTCTTCAACTAAAGAAAGGGGAAAAGGACTATGTGCACAAAAATATTTATAGCAACTCTTTTTGTTGTAGCAAAGAACAGGAACCTTTGTTCCTTCACCAAACCTCTTTACCAGACTGCCTAACAAGTAGCAAAGCAAATGGATCTGAGTCTCACTTTTAGCCAACAAACCATTTATTATTCACTTTGTCTGCCCCTACATGAATTCCAACGGAGCTGTTTATGAGCAATAAAATAGCCAGGAGAAAGGAAATATGATGGACTTAGATTATCAGTCTCAAGTTACTTTAGAGTTTCCTGATTATGCTCCATTGACCCTGATTCATGTTGAAAAATCTGATAGTGCCATCTCTCTGCAGGATGTCCTCTTTGCTTTTGGCCACTAGCTCTGTATTTATTTCTGAGATTGAGGTAGGATTGGGAAGAAAATATGCTCAAATGACAAATTACATAGATGATTGCTCCATCTTTGAGAGAGCAGGATTAACTGCATAAGAATGTTGGGGCTGAGTAGCACTTTCTCCTTAATATACATGAATACTTGGTTTGCTTCATTTTTGATAGACTGTGATCACGTTAATTGGTATCATTATTGCTAGTGTTGAGTGCTTTCTTTGATGTAAGGGACTCATAATGAGGAAATCCCTTCTTCCTAAACTGATCAGCAACTGCCCTGCAATTTATAGTCTTAGGTTAAGTGACCTGCCAAGGGTTGCACAGCCAGAGGTGATACTTGAACCCAGGTTGTCCTGAGTCTGAGGCTAGTTCTCAATCCACTAACCCATGCTAACTGAAAAAAAAAAAATTCTAAGAGTAGTAATATGCAGTTTTTCATAAGGTAATCAGCGCATTTGCAGAGCTGTCTGATACAAGTTGGGTATGGTAGCACACAGAAACTGGGGAAGCTAAGGCTGGTGGATCTCTTGAGCTCAAGAATTCTGAGCTAGAGTGGGTTGAGCCAGTCAGTAGTTTAGTCTAAGTGCAGCATTAATATAGCAAACCCTAGGGAGTAGGGGACTACCAGGTCACCCAAAGGAAGGGTAAATTGTCCCAGGATGGTAAACAGAGATGGTCAAAGCTCCTGTGCCAAGTAGAATGGGGCCCATACACACCCCCCTACAATTCTAACCTGGGTGAGATAGGAAGACCCATTCTTTAAAAAAAAAAAGCCTGATGTAGATATGCAAAGTTGCTTTTTAGTGTCTCTAGATCTGTGTGCATGTGGACAAGACAAATGTATGATCATGCACTCTATTAGAGAATTGTTACCCTCCACTAATGAGGCACTAGTATGAGTTATTTAAGAAATAATCAATGAGAGCTGTAATTCATAAATGAACAATCCAATCTGAGGGGACAAAAACCTCAAAACTAATCACCAAGGACATCAGCCTGAGGTGGTTATTATACTGTCATTTTAGTTGGATTATTTACCACTTAATTATAACTCCCATTGTTTAACTTTTTTTGCTTTAATAACTAACTATACATTATTTTTATTGAAAAGTAGAATTAGGAACCATGTCTGACCATGATTTTGAGGGCCATATTATTCTTGACTCCTTCTTCTTGAATTTTTTTTTTAATAAAAAGGCTTTGATGATTTAGAAAATCTAAAAACAAGATAAAAAGTTTTAATTGTTTACTTTTTTTTGAGAGTAATAGCATGTGTAGTAGATAGGTTGGATTTAGAGTCCTAAATACCTGGGTTCGAGTTCTATATCTCAACTAAATTATCAGTTATTATCAAGGGCAAGTTACTTAATCTCTTGATGCCTACCTGCTCATTTATATATATGAAGGAAGTTCCCCATACACAGGAAGTCACAGATAGAGACAAAAATGCATTCCTGATTTTGGAAATCTTAATTTCATATTCTGAGTTATGAATAATTATTTTTGAGAATGGAACAACAAAGGGGATTTTCCAGAAATGATTTTTCTAACAGACAAATTTCTATTTTTGTTAACTATAGTCAGTCAGCCAATGAACATTTATTAAGCACCTACTGTGTGCCAAGAACTGTGCAAAGGATTGGGGAATACAAAAAAAAAAAAGCAAAAATAGAGACTATACTTGGGAGAATTTAACCAAGCTTATGTTTTTAACAAATGAATGGCCTAGTGCTTTTGCATAGGGTTTTAGGCTTTGAAAACCTATTGAGAAGTTTTTAAGACACTTTGACAACTAAAGAAAGTCCATTCTTTCTAACCATGTAGCACATAGGTTTCTACCTCTCTTCATCTACATGTCCCAATAAATATTTGTTTTAATAGATTAATAATTTTTTAAATGAGGCAGTGATAGAATCCATCCAGCATTAACTCAGAAACTGCAAAAAGATATGTCCAGAGTATCTATTCTATTTCTTGTCACCTCAGTTACAATACAAATGTTTTAGGGTCTTTCTGTGCAATTTCATCACATTCTCCCAGAAACAGAGCTGTAAAAACAAGGAATTCTGACAGGCAGCATGAAGCATGCCCCGAAGTCATTTTTTAAGACAAATTCAATTTGGGGAGAAAAAGACCTGTATTCTGGCTCTCTAGGTAAAGCCTTGAAAACTAGAGAGGCTTACTTGGAGAAGGAAAGTGGCAGTACTGGGCCAAGAATCAGCTCTTTGGTGGGGGGAGGGAAGCTTTCTATTTGATAGTTTCCTATTTTTGCTTATCATTCTTGCTTCCTAGAAATGAAACTTAGTTGGTTTTTTTCCTATGCTCTTGGTTAATTATGTTAATATGAGCATCCTCTAAATTTTGGTGGTGTAGGATTTATCTCAGAGATTCTATCTTAGTTACAACTCTGCTCAGAGAATGTCACAAGCAAAATTCAACACAGGTAGATTCAGGTATGCATTCTCTGAGCAATAAAACTTTTGTTAACAGGGCATGGACCCAATAATAGAATGGGTCAATGACTGCCTCAATTTTAGTCAAAGACCTCTGGATCAAGATGCAACTCCTTTCCATAAGTATAGAAGTAAGAACAGAACAGAGTAGGTGAGGAACTAATACACTGACTACAGGACTGGCAGCATCATAGGGATGAGGACATCATGACTGGTGACATAGCTGAGGCATGGGGGCGCAATAGGATTGATTGGAAGCTGGGAATGAGGGGTTAATAATAACAACCTACTCCTTCCCTCTTGTGTTTAAGAAAAGTTCATTGTTTGAGTCCAGTTGCAAGGTTAGAGATGATGGACCAGACTTCTTTGGATGGCAGACCAGGCATCCCTGAAGGACAGCTTGGTGGTGTAAAGATACTAGACCAGACTCCTTGGTATCCACCCAAATCCCCCAAGGATACAGGTTTTCTTGAGGCAAGAATAGAACAGTGATTAGCAGGAGAACTGGATTTCTAAACTTAACATTATAGACCAGATGAATTTCTGAACTAAGTTCAGAAACAGAACTGTGACTGAGGTAGTTATAGGATAAAATCAATTAACTATAAATAGGATCAATTAAAATTATACATAATCAATTTAATCTTTTCAGGAGGAAGGAGGTGACCCTTTCAAATCTCACTGTGATATCAGGCACACAGATGTGCAGACATTGAGGAGATGCTGTATAATTTTAGAAGATTAAAAATTCAGGATTTTCTGTATGCCCTTATTTGTATTTCAGAATAGTGAACAGGACTTACTTTGTTCAAAAATTCTTGACCACTTAGTCTGTCCTGTATCCTGATTCCAGAGTATAATGGTTTATGTGAAACATTTTGAAGTAAGAATGAATGTATATTTTACAGTAAAGTAGCAATTTGCTTATTTTTATTGAAAAAGTTAATTTGATGCTAAGTCAGTGATTCATCATTTTATAGATAAAATAACCTTTCTGTTTTTGGGAATAAAAGTTTCATAGAAATGTTAGAGATGAAAGGGATTTTCAAAATCATCTGTTTCACCTATCCTATTTTAAAAATGCAGAAACTGAGACACATCTGAATAAGCCAGAAAAAATTTCTGACAAATTTTGACATGACTTACTTTTAATTGAACTGTCTTTGGAATAAGTTTAACTAGGGGAAGAAAAATATTTTTAAAATTTGGGGTTAGGCTTATTTTGTTTAAATTCCCATTTAAAAAGCAAGAGAGAAAAGCATGGCATATAGAAGAAAGAGTGAGCCAATAGAATCCAGTAGATTGATCATCAACCAGAGACACTCTACTTTTGGAGGAGTCAGTCTGACAACCAAGCAACCTATCCATTACCATCACTGATATCACATTCTTCAATAAACTTCATAAAGACGATCCAGAGAGAGAAAGCAATATTAAAGTCCTAAAGTTCCAGAATTATGGGTTGCCTAAGCCACATTTGTTCCCTACACATGTGCCTCACTACCAAAGTATTTTAAATTCATGCCTCTATTGAGTCTTTGCATGTTTGTGGGAGAGTGTGCCCCAGGATACCTTCCCCCTGTCCTTGCCATGCCATTTACGTAAATACCTTTTTCTAAGGTTTAATGGAGTGTACTTGCTAATTGTTAGTGGGAAGCATACCAATGGGGGCTCATGAGCTACAGTGTTAGGAGTAGAGATACAAGATTACCCTTAGAATTGAAAGTAGCAGTCACTAATGTGGAAATATGTTTAGCATGATTGTATATGTGAAGTCTATATCAGATTGTTTGCTGTCTTAGGAAGGGAGGAGGAAAAGGGGGGATTTGGAACTCAAAATTTTATAAAGATAAATGTTGAAAACTATCCTTATATGCCTATTGAAATTGAAAAAAAATATTATTAAGGAAGACAAAAACAAAGTAGCAGTCACTCCTCTGAGACCTTATCTATTATTAGGGAGAAGAGTGGGATAGAAGGAGCATATAATTATATATTTCTTAAATAAAACAAAAAACTTACTTCTTAATCTAAAATCATCCTGTTCAGTAAGCCTCTGTATGAATGGTTTATAAAACACAATAAAGATAAAAATTTTTTTTGTTAAAGGCTTTTGGTTTGCTATTTTATTTTAAGAATGTAAACTCCTTAAGAGCAAGAACTAGTTTTATTGTTTATCCTGAGCATATATACAGTAGGTACTTACTAAATGCTTGTTGAATGAATGAAGGAATGAACATTTCATATTCCTGAAAATTTCTTCTGATTCTGATTTAACTTAAAGGAAAATTGTGAAGATGAACCTGACACAATTCAACATTAGGGGAATGACTGGGAGGAAGGAAGTTTCTCTCTTTTGTGATATTTGCCTTATTATCCATAGGTTAGGTAATGAGGCCTCAGATAAAGTGAGTGTTTCAGGCATAGATAGGGAGGAAATGGATGCAATACTGAATATTCATATTGTGTTTAGAAAGATGAGTATTTTCTGGCTTTTTGTCTTCAAGGTCTATCACTTTGCATCGCTGAAGAAGCCTGTCGACACCTCCCCTGGCTGTTCTCTGACTGACTGTAGCTGTGAAAGTATAAGCCCATCACTCTGTGGGGACTCATGGAAGATTTCCTAGAAAATGAAGTTCATTTGGCTGTCACTGAATCAAATGTGCAAAAAGTAGCCATGTCTCTTCAGTCCCGTTGCGGCTTTTGGCTAAGACTTTAGTGACTGCACTGATAAGATCTCACCATCAGCAGGAGACAGAAGGAGCATATTGTAATGGAAAGGACCCTGTGTACCCCAACACCTTGAATTAGAATCTTGACTTTAATTTTTATTTGTTTCACTTTGGGCAAATTACTTACCCTCTTTGGGCCTCAGTAAATGAGAGAATTGTCTGAGTATTTTAGTCTGGGACAAATGACAAAATTCCTTGTAACAGGGAGAGGAAAGAATGACTCAGGATCAAAAAGACCATATAGTCTGCTAAGTTTATCTGGCATGTTGAAAATTACTCCCAGGTACTTCTCCCTTCTCTGATGATTTTTAATGGAGGAAATGCTGTGAGCCCCTGGCTAGAGGAAGGGGCAGTGGAGACAACTTTGGCTACCTAGTCTTCCTATTCTTCTGCCAAGTTTCCTGAGCACATGGTGCCTATTTCTGTTGTGATTACTTTTTTTCCTGATCTTAGGTGAAGGAGCATATAAAGATAGAATGACCAGGTTACTTACTTTGTGGTCTTAAAAAAAAAGAGGAGAACCTTCAGAGATTCCCTTAGTAACAAGGGTCAGAAATAGCTGGCTGAGTCTGGAGTGATATCAGCCCCAGGGAATGACATGCCTGACCCAGCATAGTAGTGGATTTACCTGGGGACCAAGACACCATATCCTGAAAGTTGTGAGAAGCTGGGGAAGGAGCAATTTGTCCACCGGTTACACCACACATAGAAGTGAACTAGAAAAGAGAGAAAAGGGTTCCCAGAACTAGAAGGAAGCACATGAGTCCGTGGATGTAAATCTGAACCCACTCACGCCAGGGACTGAATATGTACAGAGGGGAGAATATGTCCTTGGTTTGGGTGGGCAGGGGGAATGTTTTTGTAACTTCTACCTTTGCTGTAAATTCTCAGCAACTATCCTATAAATTGTAAAATCTAATTGATATTAATAGATTAATTGATATTGGAAGAGCACATTGGATTAATGCTCATGAATGATGATACTTGAAATGTCTCAGGATCACTCTTAGAACTAGGGAAAAGTAATAATTTGCTCTTTAGGGAATTCAACCCTAGTAGGCAAGTAGAAAGTTGGGAAAGAGAATTCAGAGAGAGCTACATGGATACTGAGGGTTTAAGTTAAAACTAACTCTTTTCTGCTTTTAAGAATCCAAATGGTCTTATTGATCTCTTCATGTTAGCCTTCAGCTAGTGCTACAAAGCGAAGACTCTGCCTGTTTCTCTCTGTCTCTGTCTCTCTGTGTTTCTCTCTCTCAGTCTCTCTCCCTCTCCCTCTCTCTCTTTCTCTGTCTCTGTCTCTCTCTGGTGATCAAGGGTGTGTTCCCACATCTCTATCTGCTGATGGTAGTAATCACAGAAAGATTTAGGTGCTCACTAATTTTTTTATTTATCAACATATGTACAAATATAGGAACTCAAAGGGGGTCTGGTCAGAAAATTAAATATATAGGCATGTATTGACTGATTTTGTGTAATAGCCAAGAAGAATAGATTCCTATCACTCCCTTGGTCTCTGCTCCTCAAATTAAGCAAGAATCGGGGTGAAGCCAGTAACCACTACCTCGTGCTTCAGCTGGGAGTGTTGGGGCTTTGGATCAATCCCCTTCAGTGGGCAATGAGAAGAAGCACAGCTTCCAGGCAGCGCTGGCTGTGAAATCTTGAAAGGCAGCTCGTCTTTCCCCTTCCTTGGCACCCAAGCAGCAGTCACTAGCTAGAGTAGGCTAATGCCAGATGACTGACTTACCCAAGCAATTGAGGTGGCAACATTAGCAGAAGCAGGCAGACTGCAATCAAAAGAGTTGCCAGTAGAGGGTGTCCTGAGAAAGAAATTCCTGCATGTTTTTTTGATTGGACTGAGCTAAGAAATATGAACTAATTAACAGCTTTGCAAAAAAATGTATTCCAATAAAGATTAAGTATTAGCCTCTCAGCTGATTGGACTAGTAAAGATAAGTTACTGGATTCTATTCTAATAGTTTTATCAAACTTTATTGCTTAGTTTCCTTTTTCTGTGTAGGAATGAACCACCTGTACCTGACCTGAGTCATGTTTGTATAAAGCTTATCTTTTGGTCACTTCACCCCTTGCTGGAGGTAACATTTAAATTTTAAGCCTATTTCTATAATTAGTAACTCCATAAGTAGCAGTTTGGGATGGAAGTGAATAGCCAGTCAAGTAAGAGTTGGGAGCCTATGTCCTGCACTGGGGAGCTGGGCTTCCTCTGAAAGGTCAGGCAAATTGTGATGACAGATAAAGGAAAGAGACTGGTTCACTGTGGCCTCAGCTGAGTGGTACCTAATTAGCCATAGTGATAGTCTGTGTTGAAGGGCTCTTCTCCAAAAGTAGAGGGCATGTAAAAAGTCATTTTTTGGTCATGAAGACAATGCAGATAGAACTACTCTTTTGTCTCCATAATGCACATGGTACAAGAGAAATCTGGGCAACTTTGGGGGGGAAATACAAAAAATGATTATTCATCTAAGGAGCTGGCTCTTGGAAATATTTACTCTCTTCATTTGAATTTTCCATTTTCCATTTCTACCATTTGGTAGATTACCTATTGGATTTGACCTTAAGCAAGTCCTTCTCTGGACTCCAGTTTTGATTTTTAATTCATGGAGTAAAACAAGCATTTCCATAACATAATATAATAAAAACTATAATTGCACGTGAATCTACAAATTTACTATGCTATTCCTTTCAAATACACGACAAAATTATCACGTAAATTTCTTTTTTTTTCTTCCTTCCTCTGAGCCCCATTCTAGAGATGGCTACCATTAGACAAATAGCTATATATGTATATGTAAAATTATTCCACACGTACTTCTATTTATCAGTTCTTTCTCTGGATGCAGATAGCATCTTTCTTCATATGTTCTTATAGAGTATTTATAATACTCTAAAATAACTTATTTGCTCAAAGTTGTTCTTAAAACAACATTGCTCTTACTGTATACAACATTTTATCGGTTATGCGCCTTTCACTCATTATTTTATGCAAGTCTTTCCATGCTTTTCTAAAATCACTGAGCTCATCGTTTCTTACACCTTTAAGGGAATTTTCAGTTCTCGATCTTATGATCCTGAGAAAGGAGATTGTCATGCTTTTTACATAATAGATACTCAAAAAATGTATTTCCAACTGAATTGAACTAATCACACACATATATGAGTATATACATACATATACATACATATATATGCTGCTTTATCTCATAGCACATGATGCTTTGTTTTATTTGTTTTATTTCTGTCCTTGTTCATGGAACTGTAGCAATGAATTTGTTAAATACCCAATCTTACTGTGGTAAATTCACACCTGATACCATGCTTTATTGTTAACAGCCCCATTCTCAACCTAGGAAGCAGCAATTAGGATGATACTAAAAGTTTTAGCTAAATATTAATATTTATGACAACTAAGTAGCCTGCATTTTTATGTGATGTAGGGTAACTGGTATTCAGCAAAATATGGTTGCTGCAAAAACTACCAACAGCTTCCTCTTCCCAGCATCCAAAAAGATGCTGCCCTCCACCTCCTCCCCTGCACCTTCTAAAGGTTGTAGGAGACAAGCCTGGGTGACTGAGTAATACAGCTCAGATGCTCTGGTAGAAGATGAAGAATGGAGGCCTAATGGAAGAAAGAGTAAGGGCAGAGAAATGAGCTAGAGAAGCCAGGGTTCCCTAAAACAGTAGGGTCAGAGTCATCCTCAAATAGAAATGGGGACCATAGAACCATACATCAAGATCCATGTGGTCACATATTGACTTAGAAAAACATATCTTGTATGTTTTATTGTATTTTTGTTAAATATTTCCCAATAACATTTTAATTGGGTATTTGACATGTCTGCCATAAAGTTTACTTGGGCTTTTTGTATCAGAAATTGTAGTTGAGTTATATCTGACTCTTGGTAACCCCATTTGGGCTTTTCTTGGCAGAGATACTGGAGTGGTTTTGCCATTTCCTTCTAGGGGTCATTTTATAGATGAAGAAACTGAGGCAAACAGGGTTAAGTGACTTGCCCAGGGTCACACAGCTAGGAAATGTCTGAGGCTGGATTTGAACTCACAAAGACGAGTCTTCCTTGACTCCAGACCTGGTACTCTATCTGCTGCACCATCTACCTGCAATCAGAAGCTGCTGATGCAAAGGTAACTGTGCTGAAGTCCTATTTAAAGACACAGACACCTCCCCAAGTCAAAGTGCAGTGCATTTGCAGGCAGGACACTTAGGCTCAAATTATTTCACCTTTTTTGGTTTCCAGTTTCTCCATTTATGAAAGGAGGGGGTTGGTGTAGATGAACTAAGTTTTCTTTTCATTAGAAATCCTGTGGATTAGGTTAAAAAAAAAATCAGTCTTGAACAAAACTCCAGGGGCAGGAAAGGACCTGAGATATCATCCAGTGCAGGCCCTGTCTAGGCAGAAATACCCTTTACATGACCTCTGACAAGGAGTCACTCAACCTTTACCTGAACATCAATCAGTGGGAGGTAACCCACTCTTTCTGAAGGTGTCCTTTCCACTTTGGGGAGCTCTAAGTGTTAGGAAGTTTTTTCCTTACCTCAAGCTTAAATCCGCCTCTCTACAAGTTCCATTAATCTTTTTTTTTGTTTGCTTTTTAACAGAGCAGGATAAAATACAACTCTTCTTCTCTGTAGCAGCCCTTCAAATTCTTGAAGGTCCTCATTGTGCTGTTCCTAAATCTCCTCTAAGTATTCTGGTTCCTTCAATCAATCCTTAACCATGGTAGGGTCTCCAGTTCCTTTACCATCTTGGTTTTCCTCTTGACCACCAAAATGTTCATCAGCATGCTTAGGGAAGGAAATAACCATTTATTAAATAATGACTCTGTGCCAGGCACTATGCTAAGAACTTCAGAAATATTTTTAGTTAATCCTCGCATAACCTTGGGAAGTAGATGGTATTATTGGCTCCATTTTACAGAAGAGGAAACTGAGGCAGACAAAGGTTAAGTGATTTGCCCAACATGATACAGCTAGTAAGTGTCCAAGACCAGGTTTAAACTCTGATCTTCTTGAACCCAGGCCCAGAGCGCTACCTACTGTACCATCCAGCTGCATAAGAATCATAGGTTTTAACTAGTCACCCGTACTGCCCTTCTTTGCTCTTTAATACTCAACTACAAATAACAGCATAAAATTTATGGTTTGCAAAGTGTTTCCCCATTTATTATTTCATTTAATCTTTACAACTCTGTAAGATAGGGGTTATTAATATCTGATTTTAAAGAAAAGGAATCTGAGGAATTAAGCGACCTCCTCAAAATCACAAAACTATTAAGTGTCTGAAATACGGTTTGAACCCAGATCTCAACAGTAAGACCAGTGCTTTCATTAACTACAGGATACTACTTCTTATCCCTATCCCTCTCTGGCCCCTCAGGCACAATGATAGTAAAATGAAAAATATCAACATCTGTTTTTCACTTACTTATAATGGGTGACTTGGGTGAGCAGGTCAAAACTCCTGTCTGGAGAACTCCCAGTTCACACCAAAAGGTAACCAAAGGGTAGGGGCAAGGAAGTGAGAGAGGTTGTTCTTTCGGTTTGTTAAAGCCTTGATGCTTCCATTTTCCACTGCTTCTGACCCAAGGGCTGTGCTAATTTGCGTGGCTGCAGTATTCCTTATAGTCTTTTAAAATGTCTGCCAATTGGTAGCCAAGGAAGCAGGAAACAATTATAGATAACATTTCCAGTGAGAATACCTCTGGCCCAGAGAGCAGCCACCATTCCCCACAAGTACATGCCATGTAAAAACTCCTCTACCTATTGACCAAAGTATCTCATGTAGTTGGTATGCAGTGTTGCCCCCATGATGTGTATGTATGCATGGGTCTGTAGGAACGACAGTTGTTTCAAGTCATTTTGGCAGGAAGAGCTTTCAGAACCAAAGCCCTCACAGACTTTGCCTCAGGTTGTATGAAACTTGTCAGGCTTAATAACAAATGGTGCCTCCAAGCCTCTGGTGATGGGGTGCCTATATCAGTGCTAAGTATGTGACAAAAGAGACTAGGCAGCTCTTCAGAAAACCCACAGGAGCAAACTCCTGTCACTCAGAGTGTATTTGTCAAGGCTTCTGGGTAAAGCATGAATACAGGTAAACTGTATCCTAGGAGAAACCTATTCTCAACTCCCCTCTCTGCCCCCAACATCAAGAATAAAGCAAGAGGCACCTACCTCCCTCCCCCCTCAACCAGGAACAAGTCTTCATTTGGAGCTATCTAGTGAAAAGATTCAGAAATGTCAGTTCTTCATTGGAAATGAACCAATCAACAAGTTATAAAGCTTCATTACTGGCAATATGATGTGTATGTGGTGTGAGTGTGTGTGTGTGTGTGTGTGTGTGTGTGTGTGTGTGTGGAGATGAATTCCCTGAAGTGGTTGCATGTATTCATATTTGTGCTATTTGAAGTTATAATTATGTAAAATATGGTCATTGATCCCAACTCAAAGGAAATATGCAATGTGAATTTGAATAATTGCAACCATTCCAAGAGATTTTTTTATTGTACTAATAGGGACTTAGTAGTGGTAAAAAGAATGCTGGACCTGTAGTCTAAAAAGATTAGGTGTAGGGCAGTTATTAAGAAAGTAATTATTTAGCAGAATGTTTCCAAAAAGATTTGCCAAATAAATTCCTGTAAACTAAACCAAAATTAAAGAAAATAAACTCTAAACTACATATAGTTTATGAATGTTCCTTTTGGGGGAAAGGCTTAAAATCTATAGACTGAAATACTCAAGTATTTGATACAAGAATTTGATATAATACCTGGTGCATAGAAAGTACTTAATGAATGCTTGTTGAGATGTGACCAACAAGATGGAAATCTAGACATTTTTTCCAATCCTCCTGAATTCTCAAAATCCCCTAATATAAGAAGTAAACAAAAGAGGTAAACAAATCCCAGCTGTCTCCATAGGCTAGTATACTATGAACTCTAACAGGGTAATAGCCTGACGAATTAACAGCAGAAATGATTAATCTCTAATCCCCAACATACTTACTCAGCACTGCTTCCCCCCAGTTTTCCCCATGCTATGACATATCTTCACAGCCCAGACATGCTCTGGGATACACTCAGCAATTTCCTTGTTGCTCCTGTAGTCTGTTAGCAAAATCTGCCTCTGCCCCACCATTCCATGGAAACAAGCAGCAAAGCTCTCTTCTTTCCTTCTTCCTAGGGTAAAGAAATTGAAGTATAGGAAAGTAGAAGTATGTTCTGCTCGGGGCAGCAGCATCTTTGCTGCAACAGTGTTATTCAGAGAATAAAGAATAAGGGGGAGTGGGGCAGAGTGCCTGTGTGTGTGTGTGTGTGTGTGTGTGTGTGTGTGTGTGTGTATGTGTGTTGGGGGGAGGTGGTACAGGGAAGATATACCGGGCCTAAAGGAAAAATAACTGGTATCTAGCTGGAACCAGTTCTGTCTTCTTGGAAGTAACTTGGGGTAGAGTGTGATGGCAGTGAAAAGTAAATTCCTCATCATGGGAGGAGGCCAAGACAGCTTTTAGGTCCAGCCTAATGGATCTGCCACCAAAGGGAAGGAGTCAGAAAGTGAGTGATAAAGACTGAAATTACCAAAGATCTCAGGAGGAAGAAAACTCAGTTAAAAACCCAGAACAGAAGCAGATAATCCCTAAACATTTTTAAGCACCTACTGTATTCTAGGCATTGGGCTAAACTCTGTTAGGTTAAATAATAGCTAAATCAATAGGAAAGATATTAACCATAGAAGGGAAGATAATCCCAGAATATTTAAATGAGTCCAAACATCTTTTAATAAATATTGTAAGACAAAGGATAATGAATCAACACCTGATGAAGCAAAGGAGCCTGCAGATTCCCAAGGCAGCATGAACCTATAGCAAGATGTTCCTGAATGGTTCAAGAAAAAAACAAAATCACAAAAGTGGAATTTATATTCTGCCCAGTAGAAATAATTGGCAGAATAGAAAAACTTGAATCTATGACAGCAAACCCAAAGAAACAACAGAGACTGAGAATGCAAACACATGGAAGAAAAGAATAATATGGAAAAATAGAAATAAAAAGCAACAGTGTTATCTATATCAGCAAAACATACTGATTTTAAAGCTAGATATAGAGCTACTCAAAGCTCTATATCTCAAAAAAGGTCTTAGATCTTCCAAGAATATAAACTTAGATATCATAGTTTAAGAAATAATAAAGAAAACTTTCCAGAACTTCTGAATACAGAAAAGAAAGTACCAGTCAAAAGAATTCAATTTTTCTCCAGAAAAGGAGGGGAAAATCTTTTTTGCTGCAAACTCCAAGACATATAGTAGTTCAATTTAATGACTCCAACGACAAACAACAAACTCAGCAAGCAACAAGGAGAAAGATCTTCAAATATAAAGGAAAGGAAACTTGAACAGCATAAGACTATTCTATACCCACCAAAAACTGCATGGGGGAAATGAGATGTGTTCTGAAGAGAAAGGAAGTTCAAGATGCAACTCAAAGTGATCCTAATCTTAGTCATGAAATGTTCAATAAGAGGCATTTGAAGCACTGCTACCAAAACAAGACAAAACAAAACCTGAAACCCCCAAACCGTGCCTGACCATTTGTTTTGCAAACATTTCAGACAACAGATGTACAAGAAAGGCAAACAAAAACAACAGTTAAGGAAAGAATAAGTAATGAAAAAGTTATCTCAGGAAGAAAAAAAATAAAGACAGTCATAAACAACAACAAAATAATGGCAGAGATTTTCAAGATTAAGAGAACTCTTTCTAAAAATATGCAAAGAGATACAGATGAATGCAGAACAAAGAGAAGTGATGGTAGAAGAACAACCTGACACACCATAGGTTAAAACTCAAAACACTCTACCAACAGATGAATCATTGATTTTTATGGGGGCCAAACTGTAGGACTGGAGGGAGATAACATAAAATGGGAGAAAACAAATATAGAAGGAATGTATGATGTACATTCATCAAGTCAATGACAATAATGAAGGGAAAAGAACTACACCAGTCTTTCTGGATGAAGATCTGTAGAAAAATGGGTGAATCAGCAAAGGGAGGAATTGAAAAAAGGTTAAAAGAAAGAGAGAAATCTCCATTTAGTGGTGGGAGGTGGTCCCACTGAAAACATTCCAATGGGAGAAGGGAGATGTTTGTAACAGAAGAGAGTGGCTTCGTTGTCATTGTGGTTCAGTTGTTCATAGGACCCCACAGGAGATTTATGATAGGTTTGATCTGCAAAGATTTAATACTTAGAAAGATTATTACCTTTGAGGGAGTGTTATGCCTTCATGGATAGCATCTTGCTGTCAGGAGACAAGGGAAGGGGAAGTGGAATCAGAACTACTAAGGGCAATTGATATCCAGAAGGGTAAGGGGGCATGGACACAGAGATTTCATGGCAAATGGGAAAAAATAATCATAGGGAGGGCAAAGGATAGTAGTGAACTGCACAATCAAGGACAAAAGGAAATTTCTACTATGAGGTAATACTTCTATCCTCTTTATCTCCTGCAGGAATTGTTATTTCTAAGAGTAAGTCACAACAGAAAAAAAGAGAAGGGGCATGATCTACAAGGCAATAACAGAAACTGCTTAGAAGAGGGGGCTCAAAATAGGCAACTTAGAAGCTCTAATTCCTTGAGGAATACAGAAACTAAAGAAGGAATAAAAAAGTATGGGAACCACGAATCAAAGGCTAAAAGTCTAGAATAAACATAAAGGAAAGAGAATTAATAAAAAGAACAAGGAGAAGGAATCATTTTAAGAAATGGGCACAGAAAATGAAATTTTTAAAAGTTAAAAATGTTGAAGGAAAGGAGAAGGGAAATTTTACTTTACTTAATAGAGAAAAAAGGGGAAAGAATTAAATAACTGGATGAAAGAAAGAAGGAGAGAAAGGAAGGAAGGAAGGGAGGAAAGGAGGAAGAAAGAAAGGAAGGAAGAAAGAAAAACGAATGAATCAGTAAATCAAATACAACTCCAAAACTAGGGAAAGGGATGACCTACTGAAATGAGGGGTTAGAAGGGGAAGGAAGAGCTTGAGAGTGAAGGGAAGGGAGCAGATGGAAATAAGGTTACATTAAAGAAAACTAAGCAAAAAGAACTAAGAGACAAAGTATTTTCTTTACAGATGATGAGGAACAAAAAAAAAATCCTAATTCAGAAAAGGCAATATTAGGGGCAAATGGAAGAAAATATAAATCTAATTCTTATAATTTTAAATGTGAATGAATTCAGTAATCCAATAAAATGAAAGGGTACAACAGATTTGATATGAAAGCAAAACTTTACAATTTGTTGCTTACAGGAAACACACTTAAGAAGCAAAGTCATTCACAGAACAAAATGAGAGGCTGGTACAAAATTTACTATGTATCATGTGAATCTAAAAAAAAAAAGCAAGAGTTACAATCCTGCTGTCAGACAAAGCAAAATAAAAAATTTCACAAAATAGAAAGTAATAAACAAGAAATTACATTATAACAAAACGAAAATCAACAAACCAATATCAATATTCAACTTTTGTGCTCCAAGTTTCTTAGAATCTAAATTCATAATGAAAAGATTAACTGAATTAAAAGAAAACTGAAGACAATAATACAATAATAGCATACTTTACTCAGTTTTGAACAAATCTAGCAAAAGATAAATAAATAAATAGGGAAAGAGAGAATTTAACAAATTGCTAGAGAAACTAGAGCCAAAAGTCTTGAGGCATTTTCTAGATGGTACTGCTAAAGAATATATGTACTTCTCAGTACCATATAGAATTTTTAGAAGATTTGATGATGTATCAGGGTACAGAGATATCATGAATAAACATAAAAAGACAAAAAATAGAAAATACTTCCTTCACAGACTATAACACAATAAAAATATTAATCAGTCAGGGTGCACAAAGCTAAGACCCATACCCAAATGAGGACAGCAATGAAATTCTAAATAATAGTAGGTCAAAGAAAAAAAATCATATAAAAATACATAATTGTGAGAAAGAAAATGATAATGATGAATAAAAATTTTATGATACAGCTAAAGTAGTCTGCAGGAGAAAAGCATATCCCTAAAACATATTAGCAAAAAAGAAAATGAAAGAATGAGTTAACTATATATATGTATATATATATATGTATATATATATACATATATATAGTTAACTTTAAATATCTTTAAATAAATATATATATATGTATATGTATATACATATATATATATATATATATATATATTTAAAGATTAGAAATCCAAAAAATAAGCACAAATTGAGGAGATATTGAAAATTAGGAGAGAAATAAATTATCTGGAAACCGAAAAGATCATAGAAATTATAGACAAAACTAAAAACTATTTCCTTGAAAAGGCTAAGAAAATTGATAAACCTTTAGTCAATCTGATTAAAAAGAATAAATCAGAAAATAAAATGAACAAACTTCTTAGTACAGCTCTAGCACATAGCAGATGCTTACTGACTTGTGAATTCTTTTAAAGGAGTGAGGAGGAAGGATAAAGGAAGAAACTCTGTTGATGTAAAAAACAAAAGATCAATAAAATTTATTGAAAAATAAAGTCAGTTGTTGATGAATTGAGTATAAGACATTTTGAGAAAAGATGAAAAGAACTGACATTATGTATCCTTGACAAAGAAAGACTTGCTGGTTCAATTCCGTACCTGATGAATGAAAGGGAAAAGTGATCTATAGGAATAAGGCGAAGGATTTCCATCTCTTCTAACGTATACCTTATATACATGTGGTCTCAAGACTGCAGGCTCCCCACCCCCTATCTGCATAAGGATCAAATTTGATATAATGTATACCTTATATACATGGAGTAAACCTTAAAGTGCTATAAAATATATCATCATCATCATCATCATCTTATGATTATCCTTTTGCTGTGTTCCCAATTCTGTTCTAGATGCTATGGATCTATAAAAACAGGGACATAAAACATGGGCCCTAGATTTTGAGAACACGCAGTTGCTGGATGGCAGGGGGCACAGAAGAGAGATATAACAAAATATATGAAAGAATGAATAATAAAAATGGAAATGAATTTGGATAGCAAGAGAACAAGTAATAGAATTTCAGATAACAGCGACATGAAGATGGGCCACGGAATTCAGGGTCAGAGGATCTTAGAGAAGGTAGGACTTGAGCTATAGTTTATAGGATGGGGTAAGACTGAGCAAAGGAAGAGAGCGATTAACTACAGATTAACTACAATTAACTGCAGGAGCAGTGAGAGTGGGGGATGGCTTTGAGATGGGGTGTCCAGTACACACTGTATATTCCCACTGGGAGATAAAGGGGGAGCAGGAGATAGTGAGGTGCCAGAATAAATTAGAATAGAATAAGTTTGGATAGGAATGGAAGGCTGTGGACTTGACCTGTTGAATGAAAGGGAACCAATGGAGGTTATTGAGTAAAACAGCACAGGGCAGGAGCACTACTCTGGGACCAGGACGGCAGAGGTATGGAAGGTATGGCTGAGTTGGAAGTAGGAAGTAGGAAGATGATCCAGGACTATAACTGTATTGGCAGCTATGGATATATATATATATACATAACTGTGGCAAATCAGACCAATATGAGCTCGGATTGCTCTACTGCAGGTTGGGCACAAGAGAGCCGTGTGAATATTTGGGGTGGATATCCCAAATTTGCGCATCCTACGTTTACTTTGTGTGGTCTCAATTCTGCTTTGCTCAAAGAGCACAGCACCCTTTCTGATGTGGGCATGCCATGCTGAGCAGTCCTGTGCCAGTGTCTCCCATGTTGCACAGTCAAATCCAAAGTTCTTGAGAGAGACCTTAAGAGCATCCTTGTATTATTTCTTCTGACCACCATGTGATCACCTGCCCCATGTGAACTCTTCATAAAATAGTCTTTTTGGCAAGAATACATTTTGCATTTGAATAACGTGGCCAACCCATCGGAGTTGCACTCTCTGAAACAAAGTTTGAATACCTGGCAGTTTAGCTCGAGCAAGGACTTCAGTGGCTGGTACTTTATACTGCCAGGTGATCCTCAGAATCTTCCTAAGAGTTCACATGGAAGCAATTCAGTTTCTTGGCATGGAGGTAGTAGACTATCCATGTTTCACAAGTTTATAACAATGAGGTCAGCACAATGGCTCTATAGATCTTCAGCTGGGTAGTCAGTCTAATACCTCTTCTCTCCCAAACTTTTCTTCGGAGCCTCCCAAACACTGAGCTAGCTCTGGCAACACATGCATCAACCTCATTGTCAATGTGTACATCCTTGGAAAGTACACTACCAAGGTAAGCGAACTTATCCACAGCATTCAAAACTTCTCCATTTGTTCTAACCGATGGTTCCATATATGGATGGTGTGATGGTGGCTGATGGAGCACCTATTTTTTTTGGTGTTAATTATTAGGCCCAAATTAGAACAGGCAGCAGAGAATTGATCCATATTTTGTTGCATCTCAGCTTCATCTGCAAACAGAAAATCATGCACCAACACTCCCTCTATTTTGGTCTTGGCTTGTAGCCTTTTCAAATTGAAGAACTTACCATCAGTACAGTAGTTGACCTTGATGCTGTGTTCATCCTCACTGAAAGCATTTGTCAACATGACTGAAAATATGCTAAATATCATGGGAGCAAGCACACAGCCCTGTTTCATTCCATTGGTGGTTGGGAAGGCACGAAAGCATCAATATTGTATGTCAATTTCATGATGTCATGTTTGCTGGGGTTCTAGATAATGGACAATATATATATATATACACACACATACATATACACACATATGATATATGTGTGTATGTATACATACACACATATACACTATAGGTACACATACACAAACACATATGTATATATACACACATGTATGTGTGTATACATATACACATATATTTGTATATGTATGTGTGTACATGCACACATACATATACACAGGCATACATACATGCATGCATAAACACATTTGGAGGGAATTGGGGTTAAGTGACTTTCCCAAGGTCACACAGCTAGTAAGTATCTGAGACCACATTTGAACTCAGGCCTTCTGATCATAGGACCAGGGCGCTATCCATGTGCCACTTAGTTGCCTCTGAAAAGGATATTTTCAAGGAAAGAGGAATAGCATTTGGTGACTCACTGAATGTAGAACATGAGAGAAAAAGAGAGATTTGTAAATGACTCTTATGAGGTTAAGCTTCCTGAGGGCAGAGACCTCCATGATGGTTAGTCTTTATGACAGCCCCAAAACTTTTCATACAGAAGGCATCTGAGAGATGTTTGTTGAGAGAATGAGTGGTATCATTATGAGCAGTTCTTTCTCTCTTTATACTTGGCTTCCTTGTGGCCTGGGCCAAATAGTAGTACAGCTGGGTCAAAGGGTTTTTAAGAGTAAAACCTGCTTTGGGGCAAGGGATACATTTTTAGAAAAAAGAAATAGAAACTTTTCCAAAGATGACTCAGTACACATATTCTCTGAATAGAAATCCGAAGGTTTCTGACAGCAAAGTGAGTAAGTGTTCTAATAGGCTTCTCAAGTATTCATTTGTATTGTTCTTAATGTGTCAAATATTTCTTGAAATAGCTTGCTGCCTCTTGACTACAGTCTTCTATGAAGAACTCCTCTAATAAAGGAAACATCTTATAATTGCATAGATTAAGAAGGGAATGCAGAACAAATTATACTGTTGTTATTTTGTTAAAAGTTTACATGTGGAGACCTATAGCTATACTGTAGAATTGACTGTGACTTGGTATGGATTATAGGACCACAGCCATGGGATCACTTATAAAGCTGAAACTGGAAAAGACCCCCAAGGCCATCTAACCCAACCACTTCATTTTACAATTGAGGAAACTGAGGGATCAGGGAATACCTTGCTCAAGGTAATGTAGGTAATAATATCAAGAGGGAGGACTTGAAGTGAGGTCATCTGGCTCCATAGCTGAGGATAAGTCCCAAGGGTTGTTCGAGGCATAGAGCCCTTAAGATGTTTGCCCAGGGTCATACAACTTGTCTTTATTAGAAGCAGGAAGTGAACTCAAGTCTTCTTGACTCCGAGCCCAACATTTTATCTACTATACCACACTGCCTTGTGAAGGAAGGTGGCCTAGTAGTACCAGATCTTAAAGTGTATTATAAACGGTAATTGTCAAAAACAATCTGGTACTGGCTAAGAAATAGAGTGACGGATCAATGAAATAGATTAAGTACACATTACATTGTTGTTGTTGGGTTCGTCCTTCATTTTCAAAGAGGACCATGACAGGAGAGAAATGATAACATGACTTGCACTGAACTTTGTTTTGAGGGAGGGAAGGCTGTGCAAGGTCACCAGCCTCACTCTCTCCTCCTGAGCCATCTGTATCCAGTGACCAGATATTCATCAGGATGACTGGAGATGACCCAGGATACAGTGGGTCACCTTGGCCTTTTCAGGTATTCACTTAGAGGGAAGTAACACCCATTGAGTGAATAGGACTCCTTAAGAAGTTGTCAGGGAATGGCCCTTTTAATGGGCAAAAGAAAAAAAATAACTAAATGAAGCTGAGAGGGAAAGAGAAACTGTTACTACTGGTAATTACTCTAAGTCAGTCATTAAGTGGAGCTTGGGCACTGAAAATGAAAAGCATTTTCACTAGAGGCCCCTCTATGGACTCTGCCTGAAATTGAGGCCTAGCTTGTCTAATGACCATTGTATGTGCACCCACAAGTGTCCAAAGACAAAAAGTGACAATCATTCAGAGGCCTTAGAGTCGTAGTAAATAAATGGCCATAGTAATCTAGCATATGACGAACCCAAAGGTCCAAACTTTTGAAACAAAAACTCATTATTTGGCAAGAAGTGCTGGAAAAATTGGAAAACAGCGTGGCAGAAATTAGGTATAGACCAACATCTCACATCATATACCAAGATAAGGTCAAAAGGAGTACATGATTTATATATAAAAGGTGATACCCTAAGGGAATTAGGAGATCATGGAACAATTTCTCTGTCAAGTCTATGGATAAGGGAAGAATTTAGGACCAAACAAAATAGAGAGAGCATTACAAAATGTAAAATATACAATTATGATTATATAAAATTAAAAGTTTTTGCACAAACAAAACCAATGAGACAAAAATTAAAAGGAAAGTTGAAAAGTGGGGGGAAAATTTGCAACAAGTATCTCTGATAAAGTCCTCATTTCTTAAATACATAAAGAATTGATTCAAATTTATAAAAATACAAATCATTCCCCAATTGATAAGTGGTCAAAGAATATTAACAGGCAGTTTTCAGACAAAGAAATCAAAGGTATCTAGTCATATGAAGAAGTGCTCTAAATCACTTCTGATTAGAGAAATGCAAATTAAAACAGCTCTGAGGTATCACCTCACACCTATCTAACTAATATGATAAATATTGGAGGCAATGTGGGAAAACTGTGACACTAAGGTAAAGTTGTGAAGCGATCCAATCATTCTGGAGAACAATTTGACACTGTGGCCAAAGGGCTAGAAATCTATGCAAACTCTTTGATCCCTTCTAGGTCTACGTCCCAACAAGATTAAAAAAAAGGGCGGGGGGGAGGATCTATTTATACCAAAATATTCATAGCAGCTCTTTTTGTGGTGGTTAAGAATTGGAAATCAAGAGGATGGCCGTTAATGGGGGAATGGCTGAACAAGCTGTGGCACATGATTGTGATTCAATAGAATTGTGCTACAAGAAGTGACAAACAGGATGATTTCAGAAAAACCTGGAAAGACTTACATGAACTGATGCAAAATAGAGTGAGTAAATCAAGAGAACATTGTATGATGAAGAACCGTGAATGACTCAGCTGTTCTCAGCAATACAATGACCCAAAACAATCCCAAAAGATTCCTGAAGCATCCTATCTGCTTCCAGAGAAAGAACTGATATTGTCTAAATACAGACTGAAGCATGCTATTTTTAACTTTCTTTCGTTCTTTTTTTCTTGAGTTTTCTTGTACAAAATGACTTATATGGAAATACTTTACATGATTGCATATGTATGATTGCTTACCATCTCAGGATGGGGGAGGTGAAGGAGGTTGGGAGGGATAGAATTTGGAACTCAAAACTTCTTTTAAAATGTTAAAAAATTGTTTAACATGTAATTGGGGAAAAATATTATTAAAAAAAGAAACAATGTATCTTTTCTCTTTGACAACCACCCACTATCCCCATGTAGGTGTCTTACAGAATCTTCCTCTGTAGGGAGTTCCTTCCTGTGAATCTTAATTTCTTTTTTAGTTCTTCTTCCTCAGTTGGGGGTTGGAAGGGTGGCATTAGTGACTGGTTTCTAGTTATTTTCCCTAGTTAACTTACCAGGGGTTTTAGAACAATCTGTGGGTTCAAATGATTTCCAGGAAACAGACAGCATCCAAGTGGTCTCCTCATTTCATTTGGTAACTAGTTCATATTTTCCTAAAATTTGCTTAATCATAGTGTCAAGTCAAGTCAACAAGCATTTGTTCATTAAGTCCAGGCAATGAGTTAGGCCCCTGGAGATTCAAAGAAATATGTATTCTTGCCCTCAAGGAGCTGACACTGTAATTAGGGGTGAAAATAAGCAAAGAGTTCTGTTTATATAAGAGTTACAATATAAATGGAAGGTATTCTCAAAGAGAAAGCCTTAGAGAATATAAGGACCTGGACTGAAAAAGGTCTCTTTCAGCATGTAAGAATTAAGCTGTCTTGAAAAAAGGAAGAAAAAAGAGAAAGAAAGAAAGAAGGAAAGAAAGAGCGGAGAGGGGAAAGAGACAGCCAATGAAAAGGCACTGAACGGGCAGATACAGTGTCCTGTGTCAGGAACAGCAAGGATGCCATCATAGCTAGATGCAGACTGCATAGAGGGGAGTAAGGTGTAAGAAGATTGGACAGGTAGGAAAGGGAGAGGCTTGTGAAGGGCTTTAAATGCCAAACTATTTTATTTTTATTCTGGTGGAGTCACTGGAGTTTATTGAATAATAAACATAGTGCCTTTTAATATTTTTATCCTTTTATCCTTAAGGTCATGAGACATGACTAATTAGCAGTCTTTTGAGTGCCTTGTTACATCTTAGTGCTTGAGAAATTTAACATACTTTCTGCTTTTTGTTTTCTATTTAACCCACAGCTCCATTACCATAGCAATATACAAAAATACTTTAATGGCATTTTGACAGTGATAAAACAGTTATTTTAAAGCAATTGGTCAGCACTGCAAACACACACACACACACACCCTGCTTATACAAGCTAAGAAGTGAGGGTTTTATTCTCCAGGATTCAAATTCCATGCAGTAGAGCACTGTATCAGCCTGTAACTGATCTCAAGAGGGTATCAGGAAGTAATTAGGGCTACCCAAGGCACTCTAATGCTATTTGCCCAACTCCCTTTTCCAATTGAGTCAGACATATTCGGGGGTTCACAGAAAGTATTTAAAGGGGAAATTAATCAGATTTTCCCACTCATGTTACTATATCCAGTGGCAATTGCCCTCTGAAGGACTGATATGATTAAGTAACTGTCACCCTTAGGGAAGAAACAGGTCACCATCATCAGTCACAACTTGTGAATCCTAATGAGATCTATTAAAGGTTATCCTTTGTAGATAGTATGGATTTCTGTTAGTTGGAGATGAGATGGGGCACTCCATAGGTCTATGCCTCCAGTTGGGTCTCTATCAGCTACGGAAGCAGCCAGAGATGTCAAATCAGCTAGGGGAGAGGAGGAAAGAAAGAGGGGAAGGTGGAATTTCTCAAAATGTACACTGGTTGGATATTCTAGGATTTCAGGAGTGTTGCAGAAGCAGTGATTACTTTCTGCCATATATTTGGGCAGCACAGATGCCAGGGATCTTAGATCATTTAGTACAAGTTGGGGAAGAAGACACCAGCACCTTTGTTAGTCTTAGGTGTTAGCATCTTTGGGTGTCAGATACACTGATGGCTGTAGGATGTGACAGAGGTGCAGAGGTAGGTGGCGGTAGAGAAGCAGCTCACCCTAACTGCACCCCAGCACTGAAGCTGGCTTACAAGCTTTTCCCTTTTATTAAAAAAAAACACCACCCTCTCTAACAGGCAGTGATTGACTGAATGGAATGCTGAGGATGGGATCAGAAAGGCTCATCCTTCTTATCTTTGCTTAGGATGCATAAAATCTGTTCTCTATAGGAACTAAGGTGCTTCACTTGAGCTAAGCTGAGCATTATCACAATGCTGGAAACTGAGACAGATTTTCTAATAATTTAGCATTTATGTAAGGGGAAATGTAATTGCAACGAATTGCACAGGTAAACAACACAGAATTCTAAGGAGTTTTCTGTCTAAACTAGCTTTTCCATTGTCCAGGAGAATAGCTTTGATACATGTTCTTTAGCTGATAGGACAATGGAGCTTTTCTTTAGGAAGTTGGAGTTTTCATTTAATACATACCTAGTAAGCAATACCAATTCATTAACTAGGACAGCCAAGTCCTAAATAACAGACTTATCCACCTATATATTATGAATAGGGCTACAGAACAACAAAACTCCAACATGAGGAAATGCATTTTAGCAGTCAGCTCTTGTTGGCCTTACTACAATTGCCATGAAAACCCTAAATGATGACTTTGGACACCTAGGCTGACAAAGAACTCTAAGGTAAAAAACAAAATAGAATACAGGAAAATGAAAGAGGCTACCACTAGGGTGGCTAGGGGGCACAGTGTATAGAATGCTAGACCTGGAGTCAGGAAGACTCATCTTCCTGAGTTTAAATCTGGCTTCCGACACTTAACTAGCTTTGTGACCCTGGGCAAGTCACTTAACTCTGTTTGCAGTAGTTTCCTCATCTGCAAAATGAGCTGAAGAAGGAAAACCACTCCATCTTCATCAAAACAATCCCAAAAAGAGTTGGTCATGGCCGAAATGACTAAACAAGAACAACCAATCTCCCATGACAAGGAATTGTGAACTCTTAAACAAATAAAGAATAAGAGCAATTAAAAAAGAGAAAAAACATTTTGATTGCATAAAATTTAAAAGTTTTTGAGTGAACAAAATTAATACAAGTAGAGTAAAAAGATAAATTGTTAATTCAGAAAAAATCTTTGCCTCAAATGTCTTTGATAAACATCTGATATCCAAAATATATAGGAAATTAACACAAATATGTAATACCTAGAACAGAATATCTAACAGATATGTGGTCACTGGATCATAGAATAAGAACTGGAAGGGACCTTAGAAATTATTACTTCCTCATGTTACAGATGAGGAAACTGAGGTCTAAAGAGGTTAAATGGCAAGATCACACAAGTAGTAAGGATCTAAGGAAGGATCTGATCCCAGGTCTTCCTGACTTTAAGTCCCACACTTTGTCCAATATAGTTGTTGTTCAGTCATGAGATCCCAGCTTTTTGTTTTCTTGGCAAAGATATTGGAGTGATTTGCCATTTCCTTCTCCAGCTCATTTTACAGATGAGGAAATTGAGGCAAACAGGGTTAAGTGATTTGCCCAGGGTCATACAGCCATTAAGTATCTGAGGCTGGATTTGAACTCAGATTCTCCTGACTCCAGACCTAGCACTCTATCCACTGTGCCCATTTCATAGGTGCCCAGATCTTTTTCGCTTGATTTCTAGCTCCCCTTCTCATGGCCCAGACTTTTCTACCTCTCCAACAGCCCTTCCCTCCCACTGGTACCATTCATTCCTTCCCTGACTCCAGATCTTCAGCTCTCTTTTATGAGTTTTCTTACTATTCTTACCTCCACAGTGTGTCCCTGCTATCGTGACGTTTCAGGGACTTTATTGGAGGGGAATGGCCTCACTGAATAAAGGTAGACAGGAGCTAGGAATAAAAATCAGGTTTTCTGAGTTGATTGGAATCTAGGCATTTGGTACAAATTATTTAGGCAGTTCCTTCTCATGGCAGATTTAGCTTTTGTTTCTGCAATATGAGAGGAAATTACCTCCATCCTTCTTAAGCTTTCCTACCTAGTACCAGTTTGTCTGCCATTCCAATATAGGTAGAACTGCTTTTCACTGGAGAAGGCTTAGGGATGCTACACTCTAGGGGTGCCTCATGCCTGAATGAAGGATTATAGCAGGCAGACATTAGGGAGGAATGTGGTAAATCATAGCCGTCTATGAAGGAAGAACATTTGGATGGGCTGAACTAGAAGAAAGGACAGCAACCACCTGCAGAGACATCAGGAAAAACAGACTTGGAAGAAGGATGCTGTAGCTTGCATGGAGCATAAGTGTATGAGCCAGGGTGTGGACTCAGAAGGTGATAGTAGCCATAAGGTATAGAGGGAACCTGAGCAAAGCAACACAGGGACCATGAATGAGGGAGCAAATGTGGGAATGCAGTAACAGAGGCACAGGAGTTGCCAAAAACACACGTGGGTACGTAGTAACATCAGGCCAGTAGATGGTGATTCAGGTCACACAAGAGGCTTCAGTGATTGGCGTTTGGCTCTGAGGGCCAGTGCTCTCTGTCCTTCCCTGCTAAAAGTATGGGGAAAGAACCACATGATGCAGATAACATCAGATTCTAACCTTTACTATTACTACTGGGAGTATGAACTGGTGGGGGAAGGGAAGGGGAAAGATTATAGGAGAAGCTGAGCACTGGTCTACCAGAGGTGTTGAGGATGGCGATAATTTTATGCAGAATTGCAGAGGATGCCCATTACTTGATTCAGTTGCTTATTATCTACTTTTCCGCTCTGCCTTAATAAAATACTTTTTTTTTAAGATTTATGTCTCATGTATAACCTGCCATAGAGATTATTGATGGGGGCCCAAGCTGAGGTTCTGCACAATTGATGACCCAAATAGCATACAGATCCCAAGAAGCAGCAAGGGCGCTTGGAGTTCATAGGATCATAAACTAAGAGCGGGAAGGATGACCTCTAGGGTCATCTAGCGCAATCCTTTCATTTTTCATAGATGAGGAAATTGAAGCCTTCAAAAGTGAAGTGAGTTGTCCAAGATCACAGGTACTAAGTAGCAGAGCTAGGGATTTAATCCAGGCTAGAACTTCAAGGTCATTCACAAGGATCATGACGATGTACTCCATGTAGGGCTCTTACCTCTGCCTTGAGCCTCCCACGTGCTATGGTGACATTTCGTCCCATTTGGGGCAATGCTTTCCCTTTTTCCTCAGTTGCTCCTGGGAGAAACTAGAGTCAGATATCCCTGCTTCGACGCTCCATCATTCTATAGTGTGCATCATATATTAAGTCATAACCTCACTCCTCACCCCATTTTTTTGATACCCTTTAATTAGGGAGCTACACTGGAAGTACTTGCTTCTTGACTTACATCTTATTAGAAGGCAAGAGAAGCCTCCAAGGAGAGAAATTCAGTGGATGTATTACAGCTGAGTGGTGCAATGTGTTAGATTTAGAATATAAAATAGGAAATTAAGCCAAATTCAGATATGTGGCTGATTATATTTGGTCACTGACCCCCTTTCTATAGGTAGTAAATCTGGGAATAACTGAAATGAACGAAGCTAATGAAGTAGAGCTTTTAACTCAAAGTAATTCACCATTCCTCCCACCTCCGAACCCCTGTCTCATGGTTCAGGGGCAGCAAGCTTTAACAAAATTAAGCCATTTCTCTATTAAGCAAGGTCCACTTAAACCCAAGCTGACAATGAAATGACAGTCATGGAGATTTTTTTTAAAATTGTTATCACTACTTTGTGCTGATGACAGCAAATTGATTGCAATCTTTAACTTTGCCAGAAAGAGGTAACACTTTAAAAATGTTTTATTGGTGCCTTTTGGTTTTACCCCTAATAATGCCCCAAGGTATCTGGTCCCTCCTCCTAACCTTCCTGTATAACAAAGAAAAAGTTAAGGGAAACTGACCAATAAAATGACCAGCTGGACTGACAATGCTGCCTATATAGTGTTTTCCTACTTGTCTACCAAGAAAAAGGAAATGGTTCATGATGTTTTCTGGAATCAGGCTTGGTCATTGCAATTAATCTGAATTCACCAGTCTGGTGGTGGCTGGCTGAGTGGACTAACGGCTGGACTTGGAGTCAGGAAAACTGGAGTACAAATCCTGCCTCTTTCACTTCCTAGCTGTGTGATCCTGGGCAAGTCACTTAATCTCTCTTAGCCTCAGTTTCCTCAACCATAAAATGGGTCAAATAAGCACCCACTTCCTAGGGTTATTGGGAGGATCAAATGAGATAGTACAAGTAGAGAGTTTTTTTTCTTAACCTGATATACATTCTACTTACTACAATTACTATTATTTTATGGTTGCTTTCTTTAATATTATGGTGTCATTGTTTTTGCCTTCATTTCTACGTTTCTTCCCTTTTTTTCTCAGAGGCAGTGTGACATAGTGGCTAGAAGGCTAACCTGGGAATCCTATCTCTGGCACATGGATGCAAATGATGGGCTAAGTCCCCAGGGCTTTATTCAAAGATTATCGATTAGTGGGAGTGGGTTTGGAGGGGTGAGTGGGGAGAGGAAGTCTGATGAAATCACAAATGCAGACCAAGAAAAAAAACCATAAAACTTCCACTAACATCTTCTCTTCCAATGTGGCATGAAGGCAACATGAGGTTGGAAAGGTAGCCTTGTGTAGGTAGACTCTGTATCAAACTTGGCCTGAGGGTTGTATTCAATAGGCAAAACTCTTGAGAATGGCCTGAACCAGATTAAAATATAATTGTAAAATGTTTAACAAAATAAAAAATACAACACAAATGATTATAATTCATGATTTTCTAAGTCAAGTTAGAGTTGTAAGGATCCTTTCCAATTTGAGTTTGATGCCACTGGACTTCAATGAGTGGGTAGACTGTTCTTCCTGACTCAATTTAAACCCCACCTTAGACACTTTGTGGTAAAGTGACCCTGGGTAAGTCACTTAACTTTTCTGGGGCTCAGCTCTCTCACCTCTGGCATGAAGAAGTTGGACTCATTGGACCCAGAAAAGTTAAGTGATTTGCCCAGAGTCATGTGATTAATATCAGTATTCTAAAGCCAGAATTTCAAGACCCTGGATTCTCAAAGACTACAGCAGCAGAACATCAAGCTGAAAAGGCTTTGTGCACAGGTCACTGACAGATGGATTCTGTACCTGTCAATCTGCCTAATTACATCTGAAGGGCAGCAGGATGAGTCAGTTTCCAAAAGGGGAACTCTCAAAGACCAGGCTGTCTCCAAGAAAACCAAATCTGCCAAATCACAAAGGAATTAAGATTGGTCTTGGTGTGAGGAGTATTTCAATCCCAATGAAGTCAGAGATACTGGAAGTATTCATGCTTAAGAGAACAAACTGAACAGCTCGTACCACAGTTCACAAGACAAGGTAGTGGCTTTCACTTTACTCCAAATAATCAGATTGATCTGGGAAACTGGCCTTCCTTCAAGGAAAACCAATAAAATGATAATAATGCTAGCCCCAGTCCCACTGGGTATCAAATTTCCAGGAGGTAGGGAATAAATGACTGGCATCCAAACAACATGTGGGAAACAAAGGTTGAAATAAAACCATGGGGGTTATTAAGTGCCCCGTCTTGGGCATTGGAGTCATATTTAGACCTCTTCCTGGAGAGCCTGAAAAGACATTTTTGGTAGAATCTGGGCTATTTCCTAATTATCTGCAGCCAGTACAGGTCAAAACAATCCATCATGGCAGGAGCAATGCAAGGAGGACCATATTCCATTGCTAGTATGTAGTCTTTTTAGACACCTGGACAGAGTCTCATTCATGTTTCAACCTGGTCTTGGTTTCCAAGGTCTCTCACATACTAAGGTCCTAATTGAGGAGGGAGGTAGAACACTGATGTAGAGAAGCAGTTCTCAAATTTTTTGGTGTCAGGACCTCTTTACACTCTCAATTATTATTGAAGACCCCTAAAATGCTTTTTGTTTGTGTGAATTATATTTATTGATTTTTTTTACTATATTGCTCAAGAAACATTTTTAAGTGCCTGCTATGGGCCAGGCACTGTGCTAAGTACTGGAGACACAGAAAAAGGCAAAAGAGAGTCCCTGCCTTCAAAGAGCTTACAATCTGAAAGGGAAGAGGACATACAAACAAATAAATACAAAGAAAGCTATGTACAGGATAAATAGTAAATCATTGACAGAGATAAGGTGCTAGAATTAATAGGAGTTGGGGAAGTCTTCCCGTAGAAAATGAAGTTAGAAATTAAAACAGATAATGACGATGATGATGAAGAAGAAGAAAACAGTGTTGGCTTCATGGATCTGCTGAAAGAGGACCACCAGGAATTCCCTGACTATACTTTGAGAACTGCTGATGTAGAGATTCTTTGATCAAGGCAAATTTGAGGGTATTTACCCTTACTCTTTACCTTGGTTGGTAAACTTACTGACCAAGTGTCATATATCTTCCAAAATGGATGTGATGACATGAATCATAGGGAAAACAGATGAATTACAGAATCATTTCTATAGTTTATCACAAGTACCAAGCAACATTTCCCAACACTAAAAAAAAAATTTCAAGTTTATTGTCCACCCAAATACCTAAGCTGTTAGATCATAAAAGAATCCTTTCTCCTAAATGAATAAAAGCTGTCCACAAAACAGTATAAAACCATAGGATATTAGGGCTTCTAATCACAATCTTCTCTATTTATATTATACTGTTTATCCTCAATGATCCCAGAACACTTTCCTATTCATAAATAGTGACTGTGATGTGAGGTCAGGTGTTGTGAAAAATCATTAAGAGCAATGAATGCTCACTGAACAGAACTTATGTAAATAATCTTACTAGCAATAATAAGGCAGAGATAATTGTCTGCAGGTGTCATTTCCCTTGAAAAAAACACATCCACCTTTTCTTCTGATAGAAAATGCTAATAATTCCATTTAATTGATGTGCCTTAATTAGCACACTGCCATTCTAATTACTGTGCTAGCCCAGAAATCACAATTCTTTACTCTTTCTTCTGTCTCAGGCAGATACGTGTACTCAGCCGTCTCGCCTTTCTTCCTGAATACATAGGCGCATCTCAGCAGGTTTCAGTCTTAGCCCAGGATGGTAAAGCCTGGTACCATTTCCTGAAACCTGCAATCACATATGATATGCTTTCTCCCCCAGTACAAATCCATATTAGATGAGGCCAAGGAAAATGGCTCTCTTGTAATCTATGGTGCTTCTATTAATCCAGATTTACATAGTTGATAAATGCATGGCATAATATAGCACTTACTATGTGCCAGGCATTGTGCTAAGTGTTTTATAATTACTGTCTCATTTGATCCTTTGGGGGGGGTGTGTGCAGGGGAGGAGCAATGTTAGGCGCTATTATTATATGCCCATTTTACAGATGAAGAAACTGAGGTGGAGAACAATTAAGTGACTCACCCAGGGGGAGGAAGACAATGTCCAAGGTTGAATTTGAACTCAAACCAGGGCACCAGATCCAGTGCTCTGTCTGCTATGCCACCTAGCTGCCAAAAATACATCTTACAAAACCATACGTATGAAAATTTCTGAACCTGGTAACTCATAGGACCTGAGAATTGAAAGGAGCCTTAGTCACGTCACATCAAGGCATGAATCCCTTCTTCATGAATCTTCTCTGACTGGTGGCTAGGCAACCTCTGCCTAAACACTTCCTGTGATGGAAAGATTACTAATTCCAAAGGCAACCCAATCTATCCTTAGACAGCTCTACATGTTGCCACAGACTCCAATGTATATAGCATGGTAGGGTCTAACAGGCATTTTCCTCACGATTCCCACAAGGTAGATAACAATGGAAACAACTTGCATTTACATATTGCTTTAAGTTTCACACAATGCTTTTGAGATACAGGATCTCATTTGATACTCACAAGAAGGTTATAAAGGAGGTGCTGATATGATCTCCATTGTCTCAATTGAGAGATGAAGCAAAGACTCAGAGAGGTCCAGGGTTCTACTACTACTAAGTGTCTAAGGCAGGATTTGAACTCAGGTCTTCCTGAGTCTAAATCCAGTGCTCTAGCTCCCTCACCATGCTGCCTAAGTAGCACAAGCCTGTTTTACACACAAGAAAACAAAGGGTAAGGGATAACTCATGCTCACAAAACTAACAAGTTGAAGAGCAAGGAAGGATTTGAACCTAGGTCTTCTGACTCCAAATTCAGTTTCCTTTTCACTAACTCCATGTTGAGTCAAAATCTGCCTTACTGTAAATCACCTTAAATAGTATTTGTCTAAGGGATTGGTTTTTGGTTTTTTTTTTTGACTTAAGGTAAATTTCTGATTGCTCTTTGTTATGGGAGAAGAGAAAGACCCAGGCTTTATATATATGGTATGATTCCCTTTCCCATCAAATACCAGTTCTACAATGAACACAAACAGAAGTAGCAAAGAAATCTATTTATCCAAATCAATAGTAAAATAGAAATTAGAGAAAGTATACATGAGAGACTATCTATCAGACAAGATAGAGTGGAGGGGCTCTTCACAGCACATACCTTGCAGGGTTGCTGTGAGGATCCAATGAGATAAGATTTATATTACCACAGTGTCTGGCACATAGTAGAGTCCATATAAATGTGTATTTTTCCCCGTCCCCACTGGGAGTGAAGTAACTCAGCTCATCCAAGAGAGTCCCAGATCTCACCCAAGAGAAAGTTCCCTCCAGTCTTTAGTGTAGCAAGCTGGGGATATAGGGACATGATGGAGAACACCAGCTCCATTCCCATAGGCTTCTTTCTAGAGTCTTATTTTTCCCCTTAGCAACTGGTAAGTACGGTTTGTTATCATCTATCTTCTCTCTCAGAGCAGGAAACCAGAAGGACCTGAAACAACTGCAGAATCCAAAGGGACTTGAAGAAAGTGTGCAGGGCCAAGGAGTTCTCCTCCCCACTCTGACCAACTCCACCCTGCCCCTCATGCAGTGTAGGAAACTGAGCCTTACCACTGAGGGGAGAGCCTCATGTCACCGCAGTCCTTGCAAAGATCATCTGGGGCAAGTCCAAAACCTGAAACTATATAGTATAAACATGAGTATCAACACTGTAAGACAGCAAGGGCAATTTCTCTAGCATCCCTGGTAATCAACCTTCAGTATTCTTGGAAATGAAATAAAACATATATATATAGGGCATGCAAATTAGCAGTACATGCAATCGAAATGGTACTCTACAGAGTAGAGTACCTCATTGTCTGTGAGGATACTACAGGGTCCACATGCCTACCTATATTCAAGATATAACACAAAGATATAACACAACTCCAGATTGAGGACACTGTGACCTAGAAGGTCTGCTTGTCCCATGACGAAAGTGAGGCACCCAGGGTTAAGTGACTCGTCTAAAAGAACACACATATCCATAGTATACAGTAATCAATCAAAAGCAATAAGTATGGCTAACTAGCTGCAACAATAACATTATCTTCAGGTCTATTTAAAAAATACATATTCAACAGGAAAGTATATGTAGATCCTATATAGAATTATATGCTGTCTTGGGGAGGGAGAGGAGTGGGGGGGGTACATGTGGGGGGGTAAAAATCTAAGTTTTATGGTAGTGATGGTAGAACATTAAAAAAAATAAATAAAATAATAATAAAAATAAATAAAAAATACAACTTACCTCTAAGCAGTAAATACAAAACAATGAATATGACTACAGCATGAATTTAACACAAAAGAGCAAAATCAAAAACAAATAATTCAAACATGCAATAATTCACATATACAGCAATACATATAGGCAATTACATGCAAATGCTTTTCACATGGGCAATATCTAATATTGTTACTCAGATACATGTGTAACTGTTTCTTCAGATTTACCTATAACATCATAATTTAATCTAGGGATTTGTCTAAGAGTCCTGGTTCTCTTGTCCCTGGCTGATCTCTCAGTAACTAGGCCAAAGTTAGCAGCTGATATCAGGATCACTGCAGACTAACATATCTACACCTGGACTGAAGGCCATGCCAAGGCTATCAGTATGTTCTTGGTCTGTGCATTGAATCTGTACCCTGGGGGTCTTGGTAGCAGTTTTAAGTAGGAAAGCAATTGCTTCTTGGTTTAGTTCCCCTGCCCTGTAATAAGACCCAGTTTCCTTCACTGGATATCTCACTTTCAACACCCATATTTGAGTCTTAGAGTCTTTGTGTAACTGCTGGACACTCTCTTTTACTCAGGCTTTAGTGTCCAACAGTTCTCTCCAGCTACTCATTACAAAATCCAGTTAGCTCTTCTACAGCAATAGGTGATTGCAGTGAATAGTCCTGGCAAGGCCTGCTTCATTCTTTGGGGCTATTTTGTAAACAGACTAGTTGTTTAGTTTCTCAATAACTTTGTATGGATTAGCTTTCCAACAGCTGGGTAATTTGTGAGTTCCTTGAATGCCAAGGTTTCACAATACAACTTAATCTGCATGCTGCTCTCTGCCGTCATAACTAGTGCATAGTTTACCTTCACATCTTTTATATAAGTGCATGCCCTTCCTGCCATTCATCTTAGTGATGCGTTTACACATACTGTAAATGGAAAATAATCTCAGAGGAAAGGCGCTAACAGTTCAGGGAGCAGATTTCAGCTGAGACTTGAAACCAGGGAAGCTAGAAAAGATGCAGAGGGGAGGAGGGAGGACCTTCCAGGCATGGGGACTCTGAGACAACTAGAGCCAGGAAGCCTGAGCTCAAATACAACCTGACACTTGCTGCCTCACCCTGGGCCTCAGTTTCTTCAACTGTAAATAAGAATAACAGCACCTATTTTGCAGGATTGATGTGAGAATCCAAGAAGATGACATCTGGTTTAGCACAGTGTCTGGCATGTAGTAGGAGCTATATAAATACTTACTTTTCTCCCCCAACCCCAACCACATGAGGAACAGCCAAGAGACCAGTAGAGATCCTGTGTCCATGTTGGGTCATGTAAAAAAGAACTGGAAAGATGGCATGGAGTCAGGATGTGAAAGGCTCTAAATGCCAAACAGCACCATATTTGATCCTAGAGGAAATAGGGAGCCATTAGAGTTTATTGAATAGTGAGGTCAGAGCTATATTTTGTGGAAACCATTTTGAAGGCTAAGTAGAAAATGAAATGGGGGCCACATATTTGACAGGAGACCAACTGGAAGCTTATTACAATAGTCTGGGAGAGAGATGGATGAGGGCATCACTAGGGTGAATGGCAGGAAAGGCGTGTACACAAGAGATAACAGATTGACTATGTGGGATGTGTGAATAAGGAACAGAACATGATGATCAATGTTGTAAGTCTGTGTGACTGAAAGGATGGTGGTCCCCTCAACAGTGATAAGAAAGTCTGGAGGACAGGAGGGTTTTGGGTGAAAGAGGAGTTCTGTTTTGAACATACTGAGTTTGAGATGCTTACAGGACCGTCAGTTTGAGATGGTGACACGGTACTAGAAAAGACGAAGAAAAATAGTACCAGGATTTAGCAGGGGTTAGGGCGGCCCGGGGTAGCACTTGGAATCACCTGCACAAAGATGATAATTGGCCCCATGGGAGTTAAGCAGGCTAGGACAGAATCTCGAAAGGTTTAGGTTTGCTGAACGTTACCTGGATGAAAATCTAGTAGACACTGAGAAGGTACGGTTCTCAGGGTGACAAGAAAGAGAAAGAAGACTGTGTCACAAAAACCTAGAGAGTATCAAGAAGAGTGTGAGCGACAGTGTCAGAGGACGGAAAGGTTAAGAGAGAAAGGACATCGGATCTGGTAATTCAGAGGCTACTCCTGACTTTGCAGAGAACGAGCTCAGTGAAATGAGGAGACTGGGAGCCAGACTGAAGGCTTGGAGGAGAGAGGGAAAAAGGGAGGGAGGGAGGGAGGGAGAGAAAGAGAGAGAGGGAGAGGGAGAGGGAGGAGAGGGAGAAGGGAAGGAGGGAAGGGGGGAGGGAGAGAGGAACCATTGTAAATGGCTTTAATAAGGAGTTTTGCCACAAAGGGGAGGAGTGATAGAAGATATAACCAGTAAGGGTGATCAGATAAGATATTTTTAAAAGGATGGGGAAAACATGGGTGTATTTGTAGGTGGAATAAAGAAATTAGTAGATAGGGAGAGATTAGCAGAACAGCAAGAGGGATGACAGAGGTAAAATCTGCTAGAAAAGACAGGTTAGAATGGGGTGAAGGCTGCACAGAGAGGCCTGCCTTGGCAAACCTTCCCATGTGAGACAAGAGTGAAGGAGGAGGTAGTGTGGGAAGATGTGTGAGTGAAGTGAGATGAGGAGGTGAGAAGGGGAGCTCTGCCTCTCTTTATTTGTGTGTGTGTGCATGTGTGTGAGATGGGACCAAGTTCTCAGCTGAAGGGGAAGTGACATAGAAGGCATGAGGAACCTCAAACTGCTTAGAATAGTTGTTATAGTGAGACACTGAATCAATTTAGGAAGGTGAAAAGATTGCCTTACAGAAGTGAGGTCTTGGTTGAGATTATGCGAAATACCTTTGTAGTGGATCCAAACAGCATGGTTTTATGATTTTCTCTAGTTCCATTCAGAAGCACATGAATAGAACAGAAGGAGGTAGATTGTAGGAATAAATCAAGGTTGGGATTTGGCATGGCATGGTCAGCAATAAAACATAAAAGAAACAAAGGTTTCTGATCTGATAAAAAATTTTAGAGTTCATGAACACATAAGTAGAACCCTTGTGAGGGACAGGAAGATCATCTTTTTGTGTAGCTGATACAGAGTGGAGGAGTGGGTCATGAGAATTAAATCCACTGAGGAACTGAATATTTAGGATATTTGAGAGAGTAACAGTTTGTACATTTTAAGTCCTTAAGTATGAGGGAAGGAGTTGGCCATGGGGGTTAAAAAGCCAGTGAGCCAGTTACTGAACTCATTGGAGAAGGAAGAACATCCTGGGGGCAGATAGATAATGCACACCAGCATCTGGATTGGTGATATATCTATATGGAGTGAACTTCGTAGCAGAGGAGGCTGCTGAATGAGATAGGGTTTGGAAGTGGTAAATAGAAGCAGAGTATTCAGACTCTCCCACCACAAGCAGTCAGGGATGGAGTAGAATAATCTATGTTAAAATGTAACCCCGACTGGAAAGGGTGGCCAAGGATGCAGTATTGGTAGACATGAGAATTCATTCTCAATGAATTCCAGAAGATGGAAGAAGTAAGAAAAGAAGACATTTAAGAAAGCAAGTTTGTTATTGAGTAGGTTTTCCAGACAGCAAGGGGGAAGGATCAATAGGTCAGCCGTAGAACATTATTGGGCTAGGAATCATAGCAAATGAGTGGGTACTTGGAAATGTGGATTGTACATTGGCAGCTGAAATTTCAGAACCACTGGCAAGGGAGAGAGTATGAAGAAGTAGGACGATACTAATCAATGAAGAATAAGCCAGGCAAAGTATCAGTGACCGGAGATGTCCTTTGAAGGACCCAGGTGATTGAGGCCAATGGAATCAAACTCAAATAGAAATGGGGACCAATAAACTGAAAATAAGATTCCCTGTGAACCACACCTCGCCTTAGCAAATCACATTAATATTATTCTGTTGTATTTTTGTTAATTATCTCCAGTTACATTTTCATTAGATTGAGCTGTACTCTATAGCACTCCCACCGCAATGCAGCCAGAGGGCTGTGTGTTTTCACCTCTTTTTAGACTCTTCAGGGTCCTCCAGGAGATCCGACCTCATGGAAAGCTGTGATTTGGGTTGATAAAGGACAGATGTGTGGGGAGTGGAACCGTGGGGACAGATGGCTGAGATCCAAAGGCAGGTGCCAGTTTTAAATCCTGTGACCTCTTCTCTTTCACATAGTTCTGAGTCCTGTAATTAGCTTGCTTGCCCACTGAACTGAGGCACCCAAAACTGAACAGAATACTTCTCATGTAGCCTGGCAAGGGCAGAGGGACATAGTTCTGGACAACACAGTTCAATTAATACAGTCTAAGGTAACATGGGCTTGTTACTTGGCACAGAATTGATTATGCTACTGTTAAATTGCAAAAACTGAATTCCCCTTGGTAGAACTGAACTCCTTGAAGGCAGATACTGTCATTTTTGTCTGAAACCACATAGCTACAAACTGAAGATTCAACCCAAGCTAACAGGCAGTTGTATGGCTAAGGTTGGCTAGAATGAAGATGAAAATAAAAGTTAAAAAAACTGATAAATGAAATAAAGACCCTTCCTTTTCCATCCTTATGATCACCTCTCTCTAGTAGAGGGACACAGGTAGATTCCTCAGGCCTTGGCCTTGAGGGAAATAAAAACCACTTCTTTTGCATGATTTAAAAGACCTTTATTTAATATACAATCTTCACATGGTTCAGTATAACAAATTATAAAACGGTTTTCTATAAGATCTCACCCATAGGATGGTAAATCAGAAAGCCAATTATCACAGGAAAGTTGCTCCCCTCTGACCAAAAAGCTTCTCTCTATGACCTGATAAGTACTAACCACCTAGGCCTAAAGGCTGTACTGAAAAATGATATGGGACACATTTGTCAGAACTGATAATTTGGGTGTATCAAAATTTCATTCTCTTATAATTATAAGTTTGTGACTAACCCAAAAATGGAATTAAGGTAAATTTTTTACCATAAATTAACTGGTTTTTGTGTCTGACACTAAGTCCCTAAGGGACCTGTTACAATTTTGTTTGCTTTAGAAAAAAGGAAAATAAAAGTGAAGCCTAGATTTGATGGGAATATAATTATTTTGTGTCTTCTGAATTCTTTAGAACAATATTATGATTAGCACATAATCCTGTTCATGTCTAGTTTTATATGACTAGCATTCTACATACACTCCAATCCTTTAAAGGAAAGGATGATGAAAAATTATGGTGAACATTAATCTAAGTAAGCCCTTTTGGCCACCAACTTTGGAGTGAGAACAGTCTTCGGGTGCACTGAGACCCATTCATTTGAAGATAATACTAGGTTTTGAGGCTCTCTCCAAGTACTAATTGCTTGTCCATTTAAGGTAAAGATTAGGAAGGTCAGAGACTCAAGGATCTGCACCAGCTGGCTCCAGGGTGGTGGCCAAGCTAGATACAAACCTCAAATTATGAGTTTCCTTGTTCTTCCCACTAGCCTGAGCTCCCTTCCTGTACATGCCACAGCAAGATTATAAAAAGGGCTCTGACTCAAGCTCTGAAAATGTCTAGGTGATAGTTGGGAGATCTGCCTTTTAGGAAATTAAAAAAATTCTACTGTACATGGTCACAGTGTCTTGGAAAGAATAAGAATGTGTGGGCTCTGTTTGGCACACTTTTTTTTTTCTTCTGGCACTTTATATTTTCCATGAAAATATTTGATCAACATGGAATGATTTGGCAACACTGTTACTGTTACATAAACTTAATAAAAAAGCATCTTGTGCCATCTATATGACAATGAATAGCAGCGAAATATCCAGACAATTTCCCAGGGTGATAAATCTACAACCAAACTCTCCAAAGGAACAGATGAATACTTGTAGGATGCTTTAGGTTTTGTTCAAATATATGAAAAGAGGGCTGATGATTTAAAAATTGAACCCCACAGTCTAACATAGTACCTTACATGTGCTTGAATTTCAATTATTGTAAGGCACTCAATGAAGAACTTACTGACCCATGCTGTCAGCTACAACAGGCATGCATCATTACTGGCTTAATTAAAGTTTTAATAATGATGAAAATGTTTTATTATTGTATTATGTTAAACTGCAGTGGACTCCAACCTCATTAAGGGATACAGGGAAGAAATGATTCAGGAGCTTTGGATGCACAATATAATAGCCCAGCTACTGTCAAGTTTTGATTTAAGTAAGTTTTGATAAAAGCTCACTATCCTTTTGTGTTCAACATGAAAGTGCAGAAAGATTCTGAATGCTGCTTAATGAGTATTTACTGAATATAAAATTATTTGAACATGTGACATATCCATCTCAATCCCTCTGGTAATGTACCTTAGAACAACTACAAGGGGAAGGCATTTAAATCATTTGGCATTGGTGCATACAGCAGTGGTGAAAGTTAATCTCATTAGCCATCTTGATTTAATTAAATATACAATATGTTTTTAGCAGCATCTTTTTTTATATTTTCATTAGAAATTAATTGTAGCAGTAATCCATCAGAAATTTCTTGAGCAGGTATACATATTACCAGGGCTGCTTACAAGTATTTCAGCATTGGGATAGACTTAGAGGCACTTAATTACCTTTCAGAAAGGAAAAAAAAAATAAAGATAGAAGGTATCTCATTAAGGTTGGAGCTGACATATGTCACACTTGGTATGAAAATGCAGTTTGCCTAAAAATACCATAATAGTGACATAGTTAAGACAACATTTAAAAAGTAGATAGATACCAAGCTGTAAAAATACAAAAGCTAAAACCAGAACACAGGTTACCAAAGTTAGTAAACCTAGCAAATTTAAAACAAGTACAAAATGAAATAAAAGAATATTAATGGAAGGAAAAAGGTTAAAATAGTATAAATGTGCATTAAAACAAAAACACCAAGTAGTAATAAAACAATTTCTAATTGAATATCCTATTATGAAACAAAAAAATCTTCCTACACATACTTTTCTGCCATCCTAAGAATCCAAGATACTTAATTGTTATAGTCTTCTGTGCCTATTACTTTAAAATTTTGTTTTAATGAAAGGTATGTTTTACTGAAGTGCTTGCTCAAACACACATCAATGAAAAATAATCAAATAAATACACAGAGCCATCTCAGTTTTTGAATGCTAGGAGCATGGAAATTTGAAATGTCCGTAAAGTTTACAGAAAAAACAGGCTAACAGTAAACTTTGTTTTTAACTGCCACACCATCATTAGTGTATATAATACTTCAATAGCATGTAACAATTAAATTGAAAGGATATTATTCACTAATTCTGTTACAAAGTCACTTGATTCAGTTCAATAAAATCCAAAATAAGCTTAAAAATACTTCCAATCCTAAGCAGACTCAGTATTTCCAACAGATTGAAAGTAGCTCAAACAACAAAGTTCCAGGTCACTGTTAAAAACATGTTTACACTCAACACAATGAACACCAGTGGAAATAGTTAGACAAAAAGAAAAAAGACAGTTTATGTAGAATACCCTCAAAAATATCAACACTCATGTAAACTTCTAGAGTACTGATTAACCTCACAGCATTAAACTACAAGTGAAATTTCTTTACCATGAAGCCTTGTTTGTTGCTACGGAATAGTGTGGAAAGCAGCATGAGTCTGGTGAGGGCTCAAAACTGACTCATGACACGGGAATTTCATCATGTTGGGCTTCACTAGAATGAAATTTCACCTGGATCAGAATGATCACAAGTTGTGTTACTTGTGCCTAGACAGCTTGTAAACATGGAATGTTTTGTTCTGGAACACTCTGGTGAAGTGCGCAGAGTATGAAGGCAAGTTTCTTTTGATTTCTTCACAGAAGCGAGGGTGCTTGGCAGGCTTTAAATCAGGATCATTCTCTCCTGGGCCATCCATTACCTAAGACCAAGATGAAAACTTAGTAAACTTGGAAAATATGCATAGTTATGAATGAAAATCAGGTGCTTTTAGGAATTATGTATGAGGCACAACTGAGTTGAAAATTTCTAATATTAGAGCTGGAAGGCCATTAGAGATCATCTACTTCTCCCTCATTTTACATGTGAGGAAATTGAGGCCTAGACCTAACAAAAGGACTTGCCAAAGTCACACCATTTGTGGTAGAAGCAGGAACATAACATGACCCAGATCATCTGACTCTTTGTTCAGTTCTTTCACTCGTACCACATTTTTTTCCCCAAGAAAATAAAGAAGATTCCTCCTATTCACCCCAATAAATATGTAAAGATGGTCATGATACATGATGTACTTATCAAAAAGAAAGCTTACATTAAAAAAAAAGGAAATAATTGGTACAGTAATAGAATCTGTTAAGTCTAGGGCTCTCTAGATCATGGCTCACTAAGAGCATTAATAAAGATTATTCCAGGCCGTCTCACCTCTGAGAGAAAGTATGAGTCTAAAACCTATTTCTTCCTTCATGCCTCATTCATGTCATTCAGCAAATATATATGTAGTGCTCCTTGTGCACAAGTCCTAAGACTCTGTCTAACCTCCATGATCTACTATCCCTCTCAAATAATAAATAATATGAAAAAGAAAGCGGGCTGGGCAATTTTTCTTGTCTCTTATGAAACTCAAATTCCCCACGTGTAAAGATTCTTATGACTGTTCTTTCCAGGGCCTGGCAGAGCAGTAGTCTTTCTTTGGAGGTGGCCAGGGATAGTTATTTTGCTATACTACCACTATAGACCAGAAAGTCTTTTTTTTCAGATGTGTGGCACTCCTCACAAGAACTGCAAATACCTTAATAGGACATTTCCATTTCCATTCCTAGGAAAACAAGTCAGCATGCATATCCTAGTAACCAGTGGGTTCCTAGTCCCTACTCATATGCATGGATAATATATACTTTATTATATGATGTTATAATGTAAAAAACTAATTACTAGCCATAGAACTCAGCTAAGGAACTCATTAATTAGTTATGACCTCTTGCCCTCTCAGAGGATACTCTGTAAAAAGAGTGACTACTGTTCTTACATGTCCGTTAGCTATGTCAAGCAAGTCTCGGAGGCGGCAGCCTCTGTTGTGCCTTCTTTCGTAGCAAATGCTGTCTTCCAGGATGACATAGTCTGTGCCAAAGGACCTTAGGAGGGAATAAACTTCCTCAGGAGATCTTTTTGCATATATCTGATAAACCTTTCAAAAAGGAAAGAAAATAGTATAAGAATATACACTCACCAGACCAGGAACAAAGCCGTGCTTACTTTAACAGGATCATGCTGAAGAAAAAGAGAAAGGGAAGCCCTAGGGATATACCTGTTACAAACAACTACTTGAAAATATATGGTCAAAAGTTTCAATTAAATGCAATTCAACATTTATGAAGCACCTACTATGTGCCAGACACTGTGACAGATGAATGAGACACAAAAACAAATCAGTTCCTGCCTTCAAAGAGCTTACATTCTACTGTGAGAGAAACAACACATACAGAAGCAAATGCAAAACAAATTCAAAGTAATGTGAGGGACCAGGTACTGAGAATGGAGAGAATCAAGAGAGGTTTCTTAGAGAAGATGGCACAGAAGTGGAACCATTTTTCAAAGGAAACTAGAGATTCCAGAAGCAGAGATGAGGAGGGAAGACATTCCAAGAATGGAGGACACTGTGCAAAGCATGACATGGAAGCTGGAAGCTTGAGCCTATAGCGATGGCTTTGGAACTGACTAAACCCCATCCTCAAATCATCACTTTTAAAGTGAAATTTGAAAAGTGACCAAAATCATTCTAACTCCCATCCCTTGGTTTCACATGACCATAATATTCCGGTCTTTTGAAGGCTCATTTTCCTTGTTAACAGCTAATGTTTACATAGTGCTTCAAGGTTTGCAAAGACTTGAACACAGTGAAGACAGGCAGGCAGTCTGCACAGCAGTTTGAAAGTGAGTTTAGAAGCTCACTCATCTTCTTTTCCTTCTCTCCTATTCCTAAAGAAGAAGTAACACCTCTCTCTGTGATAAGGCCAGCCCTTTTTCTGTACCATTGATTTAGTACCTTCTCTCACCTACGCAGATTAGTAAAGCAATAATTCCTTCTCCTGTGCATCTTCAAACTTTTTCCTATGTATTGTTTTTCCTCCTTAACTAAAACACATGCAAGCCTACTCCATCCTTATAAAATCTTCCCTTGACCCTAATATGCTGTCAAGTTATCATATCATCCAGCGCCTCCCTGTTACTGCAAATCTCCAGGTCTCGATACGCTCTCTCTATATACCACATATGAGCTCTTTCTATATACCATACAGCTAACTTCTCGGTCTTGCAGTCTGGCTTTCAGCTCTACCACCTGGCTGAACCTGTTCTCTCTAAGGTTACCAATAGACTCATAATTCAATGGCCGTTTCTCGGCCCTTATTCTCCTTGACCACTATGCAGCCTGACACTACTGAACACCTCTGACTCTTGGATACTCTTACCTCCCTTGGTTTCAGTAACATTGCTCTCTCTCAGTCCTTCCCTCCCTGTCTTGTATGACCACTCACTCATTCTCAGTCTCCTCTGATGGATCACTATTCATCTCCTGTGCTCTCAGTTTGGTGTTCCTCAGGGCTCTGTCCTAGGTCCTTTCTTCTTTGTTTCTACATATGATCTCTCAGAAATCTCATCAGTTCCTATGATTTTAAGTATTATCTACTCAACAACTTCCGAATCTATACAGATCAAGTCTTAAGCTCTCCCCTGAATTCCAGTTTCATAGTCCCATCTGAATGCTAGATATTTTCTTTCAGATGTTTCATGAGCATCTCAAATAAAACATGTCCAAAACAGAACTAATTATCTTCTCCCCTAAACTACCTTTCCTCCACACTTCCAGAGTGGGGACTCCTTCTTTCTCAAGATCCATTTACAATAAGTTATCAAGTCATTTCAATTCTATCTCTGTATCTCTCACATCTGTCTCTTTCTCTCTACTCACAGAACCACCACCCTAATTCAGACTCTCATCACCTCTCCTGGACTACTGCTTTCCTCTAGTCACTTCCTTTTCTAATCCAGTCTGTACACAGCTGCCAAAATAATCTTAAAGTACAGATTTCACCATGTCACATATCCTGCTCTCAGATACCTTCAGTGGCTTCTACTTGACTATAATATAAAATATGAATTCTGAAGCCTAGTATAGAAGGCCCTCCATAATCTGGCCTCCACCTACCTTTCTAGCCGTAGTTCATACTATTCCTAATCATCATTTCTTTGTTCCAGTCAAACTGGTCTAAACTGTTTCAGAACCTACACTCCATCTCTGGTCTATGTACATTGGCACAAGTCATGACTCAGGTCCTGAATTATCTTTCTCTTCTCATCTTCATGTCTTAAGATCCTAATCTTCCTTTGAAGATGCCACCTTCTCAATGAAGTATTCTTTAATTCCCTCCTTCCATTTCCTTCCTCTCCCCTTTTCAATATTCTTTGTTTCATATTTATACCACCTTTCTATGATTGTTGTATCCTTCCAATAGAATGGAAGCTCTTTGGTGGCTGACTATTTTGTTTATGTCTTTGTATCCCTAGTATAGTGCTTTGTACATAGATGGTGACTGATCAATGTTTGCTGAAATAAATTGAATACAAGAATTTTAAAGGGTGAATTCTCTGGATTACAGATTTTCTTCTAATTCTCAGTTCCTGTAAACTCCAAATCATAGACATCCTACATGAAATTCAATTTAGCAGCAAACATAGGGGAAACTAGAACAAACTTGGTGGGTCATCCTAAAGATCAATTCAGAGCTTGAGAGGGCACTGACCTCTTTTGTCCTCTCTCTCAGTCCCTTATCTTCATAGTGTGGGTGATTGGTCAAGGTCCTCCCTGTGCACAGTTTGACTCCAGCTAACAACTGCATGCTTCCAGCAAATACAGCCTTCCTGGGAGTGTTTGACCTGAACAGGGTTTCCAAATTTTGAAAAAATCTTGTGTTATTAATTGAAAAACAAATTCTTTCACCATTCTTTTGAACTCATTCAATCATGTTAACACATCTGGAATTAGGAAGAACAAATAAGCCAAGACACATTCACACTATAGTGATTTCTGGTTTGAAGTTCAATAGTTGCCAGAATAAACAAGCAGGAAGGACCAATAATAACAAACTTATAGGCGCATGTTCTGAGCCGCAAGAGACCTTAGAGATTTTCTCGTCTCATCCTCTCATTTTACAGGTGAAGAAACTGAGGCCACAGGCTAAGTGGCCTGACCACATGGATAAGAGCAGAGGTGGGATCCAAGTCTAGGCCGTCTGATTCCAAATTCGGAGATCATTCTAATGATAACAAGTTATAAAGCATAACAAGTGGCTTTTATAACATGCAGCTCCAGGGTCTGGTATATCATCCTTAAAGCACTAACTTTCCTTTGCTGTCAGGACCAAGGGAACAGAATTCAGGAGAAATTCCCTGATCTTTGGAATTGGGCTTAAGTGAAAGGCCATCCAGGCTAACACCGTCCAAGTGCTGGAACAACAGTTGACCTCGAGAGCAGATTCATTCCCAGGGTTCTCGCTCTGTTCTAAGGACAGAATGGTCGGTCACAAACGCTTTGCCTGAGTGAGTCATTTATGACAGAATCTACAAAAATCATAAAAGAAATAACCAGCCCAGAAGCAGAGATGGTATGACCATTATCAACTCTTCAAAAACAGACATCCTCTCTTACTTTTCTTCCTTTCTCTCTCACTCAGTCCTAAGACACTGATCAAATGACCACTGTCTATGGGAAGTGTTTCTCATGCTCACATGCGCTTTTTAAAAAAGGTACAGTCCCTGCCCTCAAAGAGCTTACATTCTAAAAAACAGGAAGAGGTAACGTCCATATATCTGATGCAAATGATTTTTACAAAAGAACCAATAAAATAGGTAAAGCATTGGTTAATTTGATTAAAAAACTACATCACTCATATTAAAAATGAAAAAGGTGAATATATCACTAACAAAGATGAAGTTAAAGCAATTACAAGAAGTTATTTTGCTCAATCATATGCCAATAAAGTTAAAATTTAAGTGAAATGGAAAAATAGTTACAAAAATATAAATTGCTTAGATTAGCAGAAAAGGAAATAGATTATCTCAGTAGTCATATTTTAGAAAAATAAATTGAACGGCTTCCTAAGAAAAAAAGCACCAGATGAATTTACAAGTGAATTCTATCAAACATCTAAAGATCAACTAATTCCAATATTAAATAAATTATCGGGAATAATAGACAAAGAATGGATCCTACCAAACTCCGTTTATGAAACAATTGCCATACTGATACCTAAACCAGGAAGAGTAAAAACAGAGAAGGAAAAGTAAGACCAATTTCATAAATAAATATGGATGCAAAAATACTAAATAAAATACCAGCTAAAAGGTTAAAACAATATATTACAAAGATTATACCTTATGACTGAATGGGATTTACACCACAAATGCAGGGATGGTTTAACATAAGGAAACTATTAATGTATTTGATTATCAATAATGAAAGATTAAAAATAATATGATTACATCAATAAATGTAGAAAAAACTTGATAAAGTACAACACACATTTCTATTAAAAAAGCACTCAAAAGTATAGGTATAAATGGATTTTTTTTCCCCTTAAACTGAGAAAAAGCATTTATCTAAAACCATCAGCAAGCATTATTTGTAATGGAGATAAGCTAAAAGACTTTCCAGTAAGATCAGGTATGAAACAAGGATGCCCACTGTCAGCAATATTATTAAATATTGTTTTGGAAATCCTAGCAGTAGCAATAAGACAAGAAAAAGAAATAGAAGGAATCAGAATAGGGAATGAGGTAGTAAAATTATCTCTTTTTTGCAGACTATGATGATACTTGGAAAATCCCAAAGACTCAACTAAAAAGTTAGCTGAAACAACAATTTTAGCAAAGTAGCAGAATAAAAAATAAATCCACATAAATCATCAGTATTCTTATATATCAGAAATAATACCCTGCAAGAAAAGATAGTAAGAGATACCCTATTTAAAATAACTTGAGACAGCATAAAATACCTGGGTACATCTGTCAAAACAAACTCAGCAACTATATAAACAAAATTAAAAAAACTTTTCATATAAATAAAATCAGATTTAAATAATTGTTCATGTGCAGGTAGGGCCAATATAATAAAAATGACAATTTTACCTAAACTAATTTATGTGTTCAATGCCATCCCAATTAAATTGCTAAAAAAGTATTTTACTGAATTAGAAAAAATAATAACAAAATTCATTTGGAAGAACAAAAAGTCAAAAATATCAAAGGAACTAATGGAAAAAATGTAAAGGAAGGAGGTTCAGCAGTACCAGATCTTAAACTATATTATAGGGCAGTAATTATCAAAACCATTTGTTAATGGGTAGGAAAAAAAGGCAGATCAGTGGACATACAATTTATAGCACCAAATAGATTTAGTAACCTTGTATTTGACAAGTGTAAAGACTTAAATTTTTGTGATGAAAATCCATTATTTGGTAAAAACTGGGAGGAAAACTGGAAAGCGGTCTGGCAGAAATTGGGTATAGTCCAGTATCTTATACCCTTGCCAAAATAAGGTGAAATTGGATACGTGACCTAGATATAAAGAGAAGTACAAGAAAATCTGAAGAACATGGACAATGTTACCTATCAGATTTATGAATAGGCAAATAATTTGTGAACAAACAAGACAAAGAGAGCAGAGTGAGGTATAAAATGGATAATTTCAATTACATTAAGAAGTTTTTGTGCAAATAAAACAAATGTAGCCAAGATCAGAAGGAAAGTGGAAAATTGGGGAAAACATTTTTATAGACAGTTTCTCTTAATATCTTAAATCATATCTTAAATATAGAAAGAAATTTGTCAAAGCTTTAAGAATATGAGTCATTCCCTAATTGATAAATAGTCAAAGGCTATAACAGGCAGTTTCCTGATGAAGAAAAAGGCTCTAAATCATTCTTGATTAGTGAAATGCAAATTAAAACAATCTTGAAATATCATTTAATACCTATCAGATTACCTAAAATGGCTGAAGGGGAAAGCAAAATGTTGGGGGGGATGAGGAAAAAACGGGGACAACTATGAACTGATCCAAACAGTTTGGAGAACAATCTGGAATCACGCCCAAAGAGCCCCCTTTGGCCCACCAATACCATTGCTTGCTCTATTTATGACGACAATTAGTTTAAAAGGAAAAGAAAGTATATTTTCTCAAATATTTACAAAAGCTCTTTTTGTGGTGGCAAAGAATTGGAAATTATGGGGATGCCCATCAATTGTGGAACAGCTGAAGAAGCTGTGGCATAATGACAGTGATGGAATATTTTTATGACATAAGAATGATAAGTTCGTTGACTTTAGAACAATATGGGTAGACCTGCACAAAATAATGAATAGTGAAATGAGGAGAATGAAGAGGATGTGATGTGTAGTAACTAATATTATATTAAGAACAACTTTGAGGAACTAAGTCATCTTGACTATTATAAATACTCAAATTAACTAAAAAGAACCTATGAAAGAAGATACTATCTTCTTTCAAAGAAAGAACTGATAAATAGGAGTACCCACAGGATGATTTTATGTATACATACATATTTCTGTCAAATTGTAGTCATCTCTAGGGTAGTGTGGGGAGGGAAGGAAAAAAGGAGGAAAAAAGAAAGTTACATGATAACTTTATTATATACTTAAAAGGAATAGCAAATTGTACATAATAAATTTGAAGTTTCATGTGTAATCATCTTTTTTATTCTACTATGTTACAGAAATGCTATTTTATAAATTAAAAATAAAATTTAAAAAATGTCTATACACATGGTAAGGTGTGGTAGGGCAAAGGAGAGATCAAGACAAAGTACTTTAGGCAAATGGGAGTAGAGGACATTTTCATTTGGAATAGGGGACTCTGTGAAAGTTTCATAGGGAAGACTTAGCCTCAATCAAGCATTGCCAGAAAAGGACCCTCAATGGAAGATATAGAAAAGAAAAAAAGGCCACAAACAAAAGAAACTCTTTTCTTTTCATGAAGGACATTTCTTTACAATTGTATCTGGGGGAAAACTTATCCATATACATCTTGGAAGATGTAAGACCATTGAAAAATGTTTTCCTTTCCTCTTTGATGCTAGAGCAGAAATAGTATTAGAATCAAATCTACAATGCTGGCTTCTCTGTCTCTGTTTCTTCATCTATAAAGTGGGGATAATGACAGCAACAATTTCACAAGGTTGCTTTGAGGCAGTGAGGTGGTACAATGGATAAAGGCACTGAGCCTGGAACCAAGAAAACACGAATTTAAATAAGGCCTCAGACACAAGCTAGGTGATTCTGGGAAAATCACTTAACCTCACTTTGTCTAGTTTTCTTCATCTGTAAAACGGCAAATGCTAAAGGATATGGCACAGAAGAGGGGGTGATGCCAATCAACTATCCTCTATCCATAGATTCTATTGAACCAGAAAATATATAATAAACACGGCCTTTCACCTAAAACAAGACTTCACCTCTGCTTTTGGAAGTGGGCATCACAAGGATTACGGCTTGTGAGTTACTGTAAAGTAGCGCAGTTTTCTATATTCTTGCTGTTTCTCAAAGAAATCAGGCACAAGCAAACTTGAAATTCAATTTATGAACAAATTGTTTTCTGATATCAGTTGCATTAGAATAAATCAGAGTTTTCAGGGAGGAGCCAAGATGGCAGAGTAGAAAGACACACATACGCTAGCTCCGAACCCACAGCCTATAAAATATCTGTAAAGAAGAACTCCTAACAAGTTCTGGAGCAGTGGAAGTCACAGAACAACAGAGTAGAGGAGATTTCTGTTCCAGAGAGACCTGAAAAACCAACACCAAAGGTCCGTCGCGCTTAGGACGGGAGCAGAGCCCAGCCCTGCCTTGGCCACGCGGCACTGAGAGGACCAGATCCAAGCAGGCTTCAGGGATGGAATCTCCAGCAGCTGCAAAGTTCCCTCCACCCAGAGGCGCCAAGGTTAGTGAGGGAGACTGTTTGGTGGGCCGAGAGGGGAGTGGGGTGTCTCCATAACTCAGGCCCCCTCGGGAGGCAGCGGCAGAGGCAGCAGCAGATAGGGGCTCCCAAAGGAGGCAGGAGCTCGGATTCATTATTGAAGGTCTCTGCATAAACCTCCTGAGGGAACTGAGCCTGGGAGGCGGCCCTGCCCCCACCTGAGCACCAGAACTTAAGCTCCCATTGAATAGAAGCCAGGCCTGCCACTGAAAGCCCTGAGGCTGGGGAGCAGCATTTGAATCTCAGACCCCAAGCACTAACTGGGCAGATCTGCAGGTGAGGTAGGTGTGGAGAGGAATCTCAGAAGTCAAGTAACTGGCTGGGAAAATGCCCAAAAAAGGGAAAAAAAATAAGACCATAGAAGGTTACTTTCTTGGTGAGCAGATGATT
>CM053769.1:325517810-325558737 GCA_028658325.1 Potorous gilbertii | reverse complement strand
CACAAATGGGGAGAAAATTTTGGAACCCAAAATCTTGTGAAAATGAATGTAAAAAGTTAAATAAATTTATTTAAAAAAAAAAAGAAAAACCTACTAATATGTATATTAGCTGATTCAAAGTGAAAATGTACTGTGTACAAAGCAACAAAAATATTCTAAGATGAACAGTTCTGAATGACTTAGCTATTTTCAGCAATACAATGATCAACTCTGAAGGACTTATGATGAAAATGCTATCCATCCCCAGAGAAAGAACTGATGGTGTCTGAATATAGGTTGAAGCATCCCTTTTTTTTCACCATATTTATTTTTCTTGAGAGCTCTTTGTTTTTGGTCCATGTTTTCTTTTACAACATGACTAATATGGAAATGCTTTGCACGACTATGCACACATCTGTAACCTATATCAAATTATTTGCCTTCTAAGTGAGGAAGGATAGGAAAGGAGAGAACTTGAAACTCAAAAGTTTTAAAAAGCAATGTTAAAAATTGTTTTTACATGTAACTGGGCAAAAATAAAATACTAAATAAATTTAAAATATATTTTAAGAAAAGTCTTCTCATTTCAGGAATTCCCCAACATAGGCACTATACTAAGTCCTTGAGATACAAAGCAAAAAAACCATGATCTCTGCTCTCAATATTGGCAGCTAGTAGATAGATGGTGCAGTAAACAGAGCACTGGATCTAGAGTCACAAAGATTTAAGTTCAAATTCAGCTTCAGATAACTTACTAGCTGTGTGGTCCTGTTCAAGTCACTTAACCTCTGTTTACCTTAGTTGCCTCATCTATAAAATGGAGATAATACTAGTCCCTGACTATGTTTAATGTGTTTAATGTTTAATCTGTTTAATGACTGACTGCCCAATCTACCAGTTATGAAGCTACAATGAGAGAAAATTTGTAAAGCACTTTGCCACCCTTAAAGTGCTATATAAATGCTAGCTTTTATCTCAAGAAACTCACATACTATAATGGAAACAATCTGTAAATAACTACATACATACAATAAATATATGGTGTAAAGCAGGGGTTCTTAATCTAGTTTCCACAGGCAGACTTCAGGGCCTCAATGAACTGGGATGGGAAAAAAAATTACAGCTTTTCTTCAATAGTTTCTAACTAAAACCTCTGACTAATTTCCTTGAATTGTTTAAAAATATAATTCTGAGAAGGGGTTCATAAGTATTATTGGTCTGCTAAAGGGAACTCTGACGTTAAAAAAAAAGATTAAGAACCCCTAGTATAAATGGAATATATCATCAGAGTAAAGGAACTAAAATAATGAGAAGGTGAGAAGGGGCACTTGGAAGGCCTGTACCTCCTGCAGAAGCTGTGAGTTGAATCTTGAATCCAGGGAAGACAGGAGCAAGGAGGGAAAGTGAAGGTAAGAGTTAACTGGAGTGAAATCTGTCAAGTCTCAATTTTACGGGCAACAACAAGCTTCTCCTTCCGTAGAAATGATAGATCTAGGGAGCTCTACAGAAATATCAAACCACTTGATCACAATACAAAACCATGCTGAAACCATTGCTCTGCAGTTAAAACAGAATTTGTATTTAACTTTAGTTAAATAAGCTCCCACCACCACTATAAACAAGCAGCCAGCCATGCTTAGTCAAGCACAGTACTCTAGATGTAAACGAAGCTATTATGGTCCCTGACCACAAACAATCCTTTCAAAGGGATATTTAACTACAGACATCTATCTTCCTCTCCTCTTCTGCACTGGGAAGTGGGAGAATAGATAGGGTTATAACCTTGTCCTCCATAGTGACAAAAAAAGTCAAAGCCCATAACAGAATAGGAAAATAAACAAATTCATGAAGGATGTTGTTGTCAGTTACTTATTGTGCTAATTGTTCGGGGAGGGGAGAGTTGGGGGAAAAGTATGGCGCAATCATGGGCATGAGCAATGGGGCTGGACCTGCTCAGTACACATGAGGAGGCTTGGGGAGACTGCTTCTGGAAGTGCCCGATAAAAAAGAAGCTAAGGGCCTGGTTCTCCAATTCAAAGAATGCACCAGTATTCTGTATCTGTTTCCCAGCAAAAGGAAAAGCTTTCTGGTCAGTTGCTGAGCCAGAACTGGAAGTACATAGAAAAGCCCATAATGGAGAAATTCACTCTTCTTCCTTTCTGTTGGTCAAGGGAAGGAAGGTACTCTAAAGCTCTCAACAGCCAGGTGAAGGGAGTCCTTTTCCCACCTCTCCCCTGCACCAGGCCAGGCAGTGAGCACATGGCCTCGCAGGAAAGCCTAGGTCTGTTTTTGTAAGCCTATTTGTGTCTTCTTTCTCTTGGTACAGGGCCTTGTGAAACTTCAAAGCATCAAAGGAGCAGAGGTCCAGTCAAAGTCTATGCTGGCATTTGCTAGGAGCCAGACTCCACAACAGTCTGGAGTGATTTACTTGGCCCAAGCCAGTAGAAGATCACCAGACAGCCAAGACAATATCTTGCAGTATGGGACAAGGCTTTACCACATTCAGAAGTGAACTTGGTAGAATGAATACTTTGTAAAAAAGCCTTAAGCCTGAGTCCCCTTTACCCAGAGACTAAGTTTACATGGGATTGAGTGTGAACCTACTTTGGGGATGGGGGCATTTTACTTTTCCTCTTGCTATATCTTCTTGGTAAATATTCCTTTATAAAAGTGAACTATGTTAAGAGGTTATGAATTATTTTGGGGAGAAAATAAATGGTCAATATTGAAACTGGAGTGTTAATCACTGGGTCAAATAATAGAAAAAAATATCAGTAAAAGATTCAATAACAGTAGATATTAGAATTGAAACATTTAACTGCAAAAGTCACCTTAAAAAGAACTGGAATTAAAGGAATCTGAAACACTAACTATAACTGGCTGCTGACTGGGGAACATATACTAATCTGAGAACTCAAGTTGACAGCATTAGATAAAATCCCACTGCCTACAGAGTCCTGAAAGAAAGATGGACATAGATGACCTGCTCCCGCAAATGAGGGCTATGAGACTAAGTCCAAAACTGCACTACATAGAAGGCCTCATCCGGTGTACAAACAACTGAGCCCTTTGTAGTTGGGGGGACCCACTGGAGAGATCATTTACCTGGGCCTTTAGGTTTTGGATTCCCTGCTCCTAAGAATCCACTAAATAAAAGTTATCCATCTTTTTTGTTGCTGTAGCCTGTAATTGTACAGTCAATTTATTCTAGTGCATTTCCTTTAAAAGTCAGACCAGTTCCTTTTAAGATGACTTTTGTAGATAAATGTTTAAGTACTGATACCTGCCATATTATTGGATCTTTTACAAATATTGATAATGAGGCTAATTGGAGAATATGGATTTTTCACCCTCATGTCTTGCTGACAAATGTTGACATTTTCTTCAGCTTTTAAACAATCATGGACTGTTTGCCTAACTGAAATTTATAAGGTTTGCTGGCTGAAAAATCCAAAGAAATCATCCCGTAAGGATAATTTCTTTTCAGAGCCTCACAATTACTTGCTCAAGGCCTACTTGATCCCATTCTTCTCAAACCGAGTTTGCTTGCTTTTGCTGGGTGAATCTGGAATTCCACTTGGATTGTCCTAGCACTGACAGAGATCAGCTGGAGAATTTGGTGTGTCTTGTGTAGAAAAGGGACACCTCGAGATTTTGTCTGAGCTTCTAGCTGAAGTTCTCTCTCTGAGCTCTGGAGGTCGGGAGAGAGATGAGGGTGGGGAGTTTGTCCTTCTCTCACACTAGGTGGCTTGTGAGTGCATGGCTTTCTGGGTAATGGCCTGAAATGGCCTGTTCGCATCTTCTTTTTAACTGTATACAGTCTTAGGAGACTTCAAAAGGTTGGAGAGCAGAGGTTCATTGATAGGAATCTATATCAGGAAGCAGCTCAGCCTAGAGGAATGACCTATTTAACCAAAACTATCACTGGATCAACCCAGTAGCCAGATGGTATATCGTGCAGTAAGGGAGTAACTTATCCTGCAGCTATGCCACATTTGGAAGTAAACTTGCTGGAGCCAATCTTTTGTCATTGCAAATGCTTTAAGTTTGAGACTACTCTTCCCTCCAACATGGTAGACAGGCAAGTGTGCCCCCAGTGCAAGGGAGTGCCTTTGTACTTCTGTTCTTGGTTCTTGCTCCATCTTCTTAGTACATATTCCTCTGTAAAAACTAATTGATTGTCAGAGATATGACAGGTGAAATACAAACAGAAATAGATATTGCAGCACTAATCCTTGGACCAATGATATAGAAGAGATACTAAATATAAATAGCAATCAATAAACACTGGGGAACACACTAGAACAGGGGTTCAGACTAATAGTATTAGAGAAAATCTCACTGCCCTTCAAGGATACCCTTAGAACACTGAGGAGGAGATGTAGCCATCGGCCTTCTGGGGACTTGACTTAGCAGTGCAAAGAAGAGATGAGATAAGGCTGATGGGGCACTTGGGAGCATTAAAAATCACATTTCTCCCTAGCCTCAAAATACTATCTCAGGCAGCTTCTCCCTCAAGGACACAGCCTGCCCCAGTAACAACCACTATCTCCCTTCCTGCTATAGTCGCCAGCTGTACCTACAGAACTCATTAGTTTGAAACAGTTGTATAGTGGGTCATAACAACATTTACTACTCACTGATGAATCATATGTATCCTAGACTTGGACATACCTATACTCCCTTACGTTAATCTTGTCTAACAAGACACTGATGACAGAAGCCTGGTTTTTCCTGGTCAGCCCTGACTGTTGGTTGACTTAGTGAGGTTTCAGGGTTAAAACTACACCTCCAGGTAGCCAGTAGCCTCTCCTTGGTCTGTTTCTTGATGAATTTTGGGTAAAATACCAATATCAAAATACCAAATATCAAAAGTGCATGTTCCTTTAAGAACTGAATGCTCCTTAACCACTCCCTAATCCCACCCCAAAACACCTAGTTAGCATATTTGGCCCAAGTGATACTATAGAATATCCTATATACACTTTCCCTGTACCCCTTTAAGGTTGCAGGTTCCCTAAGAACTCTTACTCCGTTGAAAAGCATAATAAATCTTTACCTTGACTTCAACAATGCTTGAGTTTATGAATTCTCCAGACGACCTGCCCCTGGTACCCCAGTCTTTGTGGGGGTCTCATACTCCCTTTCCACCCCTTATCAGGGCCACCCACAGTCCACATATGGGATTTACCTAAGAAAGTTTATTTTGGGATGGTTTCTGTTTTGGTAACAGTCATCAATAAATGAATTTTTAATGCACATATTTCTAGATCCACTCCTGAATTACATATAGTTTATTAGGATATTTGAATTTCAAGTTATACATTCCAAACCAAAAAGGCCAGACTCAGCAAAGAAGTTCATGTATTTATATTCTGTACTGAGACAGAATACCATTACATACACAAATAATTGGCATTAAAAGTAGTACAAGCAAAATCAATAAATATTTGTTCAATGTTCATTGTGCACAAAGCACTACATTAGGTTGACAAGGACACAAAAGTAAGGTATTTTCTATATCCTCAATTTATAATCTAACTGGAAGATGAAAATTTCCAAATAAAGTCAAATAATTAAAAGCAAGATATAACATGACATGATGAATTGACAGATGAGTAGTACAGACTCACAAGTATAGGAAGGTAAAAGGTATTACTACACAGGAATTCAGAATTTAGAACTGGAAGAAGCCTTTGAGCATGGGTCTTACATTTGGAGTCTGTGAACATAGATGGGAAAAAAAAATCTGTCTTAACCTGTCTGAAATTTAGCATTTCCTTCCATTATAAAAACAGGCAACAAAGCATTTTTCTGAATAGGAGTCCATAGGCTTCACTAGACTGCCAAAGAGACACAAAAAAGTTAAGACACCCTGCTTTAGAGATTATTTAGTCCAACAGCAATGGAACAAGGGTCTCACAGTACTGCATTGTGGGAGGCAGCCCATTAGAATCAGAGATCTGGAAGAGGAAGATATCCCATCTAGTCCATCTCCCTCATTTTAAAGAGGTACAAAGTAGACTCCAGGGAGATGGCTTGGCCAAGGTCATGCACATAGCAAGTTTCAGTGGTGGGATTTGAACACTGGTCCTCTGACTCCTGAACCAGGACTTAACAGGCCAATAATTTGCACCCATAAGAATAGAATATCTAACTTTACAATGACTTCCCTTTCTAATGTTTTCTACCTGCTATGGCAGATGATCTAATATCTTATACAAGAAGCAGTCTATATTTATTTTAGGGTCCACAAAACAAATGTGAGATTTAGATCAGACCTTCTGAAACCAAATCTAGTGTTCTTTTCATATGCCATACTACTATTTTGTCCTGCTGTGAACATTAGCCCTAATTGGAAAGTCTACATCATAGATAACGTGTTTCTAGCGTATCAATGCTACAAACATTGTAACCACAGCTATATATACAAATGTGAGTTATGCTATATTCATTTTTATTAAGTATCCTGACAACAAAATTCTGGTAAAACCCAAGAGCTATAACTTTCTCAAGGTTAATTATTAACATTGTTGCTTTATAAACCACTACGCTCTGATGACTGTGGAGATTGTGTGTCTTTCTTGGTTTATAAAACAGTTGTATTTGAAATCTTAGAACTCTGCTCCTCCCTGTTCCTTCTCCACTCTATGGTCAAGACCTGTTGATTTCACCTTTTGCATCATCTCTCACACACACCCTCTCCTCTCCTCTGACACAGTCACCAGGCTGGTGCAGGCCCTTATCACCTCATGCCTGGCCTATTACAATAGTTGACTGATTGCCACAAATCTCTCTCCAGTTCAGTCTGTCCTCCCTTCAACTATCAAACTGATCTTCCTATAAAGCACAAATATGAACACATCACTCCCCTTCCCCCTACCCCATGCCTCAACTCAGGTTCAAATGCTGGCACATAGTAGGCTCTTAAATGTTTATTGACTGACTGACTGATATTCTTTAAGCATTTCAGTTTATCCTTACTGAAAACAAATCCAAAGCTATAGAATTTTCTGTGATAAAATTATCAAACAAAAGAATAAATGCTTCCTAGAACTTAACTTTAAATTAGCTGTATGACAGGTAAAGCTCTGTCTGTGCATTCCTCTTGCATGAATACTTCCACCTGATACAGTCTCTTAACGGTTGTGGTCTGTATCTAAAACAGCTAATGTGCTTCAAACCACTGAATGACACTTCTCTATTATAGAAAAACGAAGCAATTTTTACAAATGTCTGAACAAATGATGTATAAAATGAAAGGATAATTTGTTTTTATAGCTTTCTGCCAAGCTCCATAGCAGGCTGCCCAACCTGCAAACAATTTATTCTGTAAGAAATGTCACTAAATAATGACAAGGACTCACAGGTCAAACTGATTTACATTATATAATTTAAATGTCATTCCAAACAGACCTGATGGCATTTTGAACAAATAATCTCATTTATTTTTGAAGCTCTAAGCCTCAACAAGTTAATTACTGTTGAACTAATGGGTAAACTGAGCATTATAAAATAACGTATGAACATTTGCTTTATCTACACCTCAAGAATTTATAGAAGTATGCAAATACTACAGAATGATTCATTAAAAATAAGAGGTTTAAAGGCATTTAAAGTCTCAACTTAACCTGCTTCATATTTAAAACATGTAGTAATTCATTATGCTCTGGTTAAACTACTTAAGAAAACTTGGTGAATTTGTTTTTAAACCCAGTGAAAAATAGTTGCACCAGTGAGTTTCATTAAAGAAAAGGAAGTGCTGGTAAATAAATTCCACCACAGCCCTGATGTTAAAAGATCCAACTTCCTAAGTCCATTTTTCTTAAGTGCAGAGTATCAGAAGAAATTTTCAGAAGAGAAAATGGATCCACAAAGTAGGAAAAGAAATGATGTGATATTGACAAGGGATATAAACTAGTGAGTTCGATGGCAGATGTCCTTAATAAAAGAAAACTTACTTTTATTTACACATAAAAGGAAAACTCTTAAAAAAATAAATAAAAAAGTACACCTTGTACTTTAGCTGAAATTGATATCCAAAAGGAAATCATAGGTTCTGGTCAATCTCAGCATAGAGAAGGTCTTATGAATGAATGAAAAAGAATTTATTAAGACCTTACTATGTGCCAAGTGCTGTGCTAAATAATGCAGATACAAACACAAAAGTAAAATTCGTCTCTCCCCTCAAGGAGCTCTGCAGTCTTCTCCTTCTTGGTGACCTCACCAGCTCCAATAGGCTTAATGATCATCTCTATGTTTCCCCCTAGATTTATCTATCTGGTCTCTTTCCTAAGTGTCAATCCCACATCACCACTTCCTCCTGTAGGTTTCAAACTGGATGTCCTAGAGATACCTCAGACTCAGTATGGACAAAACAAAACATTTGTTAGTTTTTCCTCTTAGTTGACTCCCCTTCCTGACATCTCCACTTCATTTCACAGTTGTCAAAGTTATTTTCCTTAAATTCAGATATGGATATGTCACTTCCTGACTCAGACTCCAGACTCCTTACTCCTTGAGGATAAAGTATACTTCATTTGTTTAGCTTTTAATGCCCTTTACAACCTAATCCTGACTTCTTTTTAGCCCCAATGGATACTACTCTCCTTCCTGCACTTTGTTACCCAGTTAAACTGATCTTTTCACTGCTTGTCGCACGATACTCCATCCCTCCCCTTTGTGTCTTTGCACCGACTGCTCTTCTACCTGGAAACCTCTCCTCTCTCACCTTTGCCTCACAAGTCTCTCTTCCCTCAAGATGGAGCTCAAGCAGCACTGTCCACAGGAAGCTTTGCATGGTCCCCTCAACTGCTAGGGTTCCCCTCTCGAACAACCACTTGGTATTTATCTTTATTCTCATTATACTTATTCTTTATATACTCATACGTACTTGTTATTTATTTCCCTGGTCAGACTATAAGTTCTTCGATAGTAGGGATTGTTTCACTCTTTGTACTTCTGTCTTTAGTGGCTACCACAGGATCTGGTACATAGTGGGCACTTAATACTTGTTGATTAATGCATTTATTCATTCAATAAGCTTTTCAAGCATAATCATTAAGGACCAGAAAATTTCAGACAGGGAAGAATTTTGCATATAAAGCTTTCAGAATGTCTCAAACTTTCAATGTACTTTGTAAAGTCTCTTTTATGGAAATGGGAGCCAGTTACAAAGTACTGGCTCTTAAAAATCTCATAGGAACTCCACCTCTGCCCTCTTCTCTGACCCAAATTTCTGACCTAAGAAAGAGATCAGTTTCCTTCTTACTACCTTAATGATAAGCTCAATGACAAGAAGGAGTTGACACATATGACTTAACAGTTTGAAAATGTTAGTTTGCTTCTGATGCTAAGGGGTTAGAAATTCTCTTGTTCATTGGGGGGAAACATGGTCAAGGAGAGAAAATTTAAGAATCACTGCACTCCCTGAAAAAAAGTGATCCCCTAAAAAAGATTTCACACTATATTGAAAGAAATCATAAGGAAAATTGCCCATATCTATTAGAACTAGAAGGTAAAGAAAAGGCAGAAAAACAATTCACTGACCACCTCCTAAAAGGAATCTTGAAAAGAAGTGTCAGGAGTGACATAACCAAATTCTGTGCTCAGCCATCAAGGAAAAAATACTGCAGATATTCTGAAAGAAGGGGTTCAAGGAACCACAAACAGAATCATTGAGATTTATCCTTTGTTCTTGAAGAGGACCATGACATCAGGAAGATGATGCTATGACTGGCAAGTGAATTGGATTTAAATGAGTAAGGGCTGTACAAAGTCACCAGCTTCACTTTCTCCTTCAGAGTTAGGTGGGTCCAGTGGCCAGATACAGATCAGGACAACTGGAGCAGGATGCAGTGGGAGACCTTGGTCTTTTTAAGTTAAGGTCCGAGTTTTTACTTTGAGTGAGGCAAAGTCTATTCTGTGATTAGGGCTGTTTAAGAAGTGAGTCAAGGGATGGCCCCTTTAATCCAAAAAAAAAAAAAAATCAAGGTGGGAGGGAAAAAAAAAACAAAACCCTCAAGGTTTCTGCCAAAAGAGAAACAATTACTATTTACATTCATTAGGAGTCATTGAGGACCAAAAAATAACTATTAAGTAATGGTTGGGCAGGGACTTATTGCTGGCCAATCAATGACAGGCAGAATAAACTGGGTTTAAAGCATAGTCTTTAAGATGGAAAGAAATCTAACCAGTAAACCCCAAGATATCAAGGTAGGTTTCAGCCACCAAAATTTGCCTTCCTTTGGGCAGAAGACCCTCAGGTAAGAGCATGATACCTCACCCGCCATGTGAAGAAAGCAAAGAAAGAGAGGGGAGAGGAGAATCTGAGTTGCCCAATTGGAAGTGGCTATTTGGGTCCCCCATGGGGCAGCTCAGATAAGTTATGTGGTGATCACTATGGTATGCCATGATTTGCAAGTGAATTGCATTTGAGTGAGGGAGGACTATGCAAAAAGTGCCTTCAGGATCGCAGAAGACCTAGAGGCCTCTATTCTGAATAGGAGGAAATACTGGCATATTCTTCAATATTTCAAAAGGCAAAAGAAGACAGGCTTATAAGCAAGAATAACTTAGCCTATAAAACTGAGTGTCATCTTATATGGAAAAAAATGGACCTTTAACAGAAGAGGAAACCTCAGTCCTCACACTTTGAGTCTCCAAGGCCCACGTCTTCATCAGGACGCCTCACTCCAGCATAGGAATTTGCAGGCTGGTCCCACCCTCTGCCCTTGTGATCACTCCCACCCAAACTCTCCTTCCTCTACTCACACCTCATTTCTTCCCAGGCTATACTCTAAACTTTATTTCCCATGCCTTCCCCTTACTGTTAATCTTTTTTAATGTATTGTCTTCCCCTATTAGGAAATCAGCTCCTTGATTTCTTGTACTTGTATATGTATTCCTGGTGCTTAGTAAGTGCTTAATATATGCTTACTGATTAACTGACTTACTTTCAAGAATTTCTGAGTACATGACTAGAGCTGAGTAAGAACTCTGAAATACAAGCATACTTGTCCATTGAAACTTTAGAAGGCTAATAATCTATTACGAGAAAAAAAAATAAATGCCCCTCCAAAACCTTAAGGTCTTCAAAGGGTCTTGAGGGAGCTAAATAAGAAAAACAGAGGTCCAGGGGGAGGAAGAAGTGATTTCTGGTTCTGAAAACTTTTAAAAGAAGAGAAAGGGAGTCAGTTAATAAATATTAAGTGCCTACTGTGTGCCTCTAATTAGATCATATTTACTTAGTTGTGTATGTGCTAATCCCCCTAATATATTGTAAGTTTGGAGTGGGGGGCAGAAACTTTCATTTCTGTATCTGTATCCCCCAGTTCCTACAATGCCTTAATAACTGATTAATGAAACAGAATTTAAACAATACTCACAGAAAGTTTCAGTGTCAACTCAACAACAATTTATTAAAATCTTCTTGTGCATAGGAGACACTGTGCTGGATGCTGAGACAGATAAAAATGCATGGTGCCCAATCTCAGAATTTACAGTCAATCAATCAACTCTCTAATACACATATGCACAAAAATTATAATGCAAAACTGAACAAAAAGAGTAAAAGAGATATAAAGTACTATGAAGATTCATGGAAAAAAGAGTTCATTTTTGACTGAAGAAATTTCAAGAAATTTTTAGACCCATAACATTTTCTCTAGAACTTCCCATACTTGATATTATAGAAATCATGTTGCTAAGGAAAGAAACAAAGTATACACACTAGTAGTGCTGCAGGTCATTTTTTCAGTTTTGAAAGCAAAAGAAATCTTGCTACGGGCAAATTTTAAAAAAGAAAAGTAAAGCTCAAATCCAATTTGATCTGGATGCTGGACTAGTGCTAATTTGCTGATTTAAGCAAACACTGTATGTTTAAATAGACCCTGTTTTGGTTACATTCATCATCACTTACGCTTATTTTACAAACATGCCTGGCAGCTATTTTTCTTCAGATTGTAATTTAGACTCGGGAAATTTTAAAAGAAAATTGTCAAAGGGACTGCATCACCATGGGGATGGTCATATTTGTATTTTGCCAGACTCATCCAAAAAACTCTCAAGGTACTAAGGGCATTGTCTAGTATTGGTAACTTTAACAGAGGAGGAACCCAAGTCACAAATACCAACACTGATGAAGTACAAACCTGAGTGAGAAACAGATTAGATAGTGCCTCTTTATGCCCAGATCATTCTTGCCATTTTCCACAGACAGATTATATTTTCAAAATCTCTGAATCTTTTCCAGTGGGGAAAGTATGAAAACAAAGGCTGCTGCAAGCAAGTACTTCTAGGCTGAGATTGCCTGAGACAATCTGAGGCCCTGCCAGGATAAATTTTTAATGACTAAATAATTAATTCTTGAAAATGGGAGTTTTTAATGCAAATTCTGACAGCCTTTAAGTCTTCAGACCTACCAGGTGGTGGAGGTTGTATAGCATTAATCTTTAACAGCATAATTTTAAGAACAGAAAATACCCATCCCACCTTCAGATGCATGTGTCATAAATTTCCAGTTGCCTATAGTTAATGCAAAAGTAATTAGCTTTTCTTTATATGAATAATATTCTTTCCCTATACACAATAAATATTGCAGGAAAAATTTACTCTGTAATTGTCTGCCATGATTTAAAATGAAATAAATAAATAAATGAATAAAGACAAAGAACAGTTTAGCATTCTCAGCACTAGGAACATGTGAAAAATTATTCTCATTGCATCCAGTCAGATCCAGTCCAACATTGGGACCAAAGCCACATGTATATTTTATATATAAATCTATATAAAACTCCATCTATTGCACTCAAGAGACCTAAGCTATCAAACATTTACCATCTCTTAATACACAAGTGGTGCTAAATGGTACTGGTTAGTAAACATTAGTCATGAGAAAGTGTCAATATGGCTACTAAAATCCTAAGTGATGGAGACAACATGGCCAATGCTTTCAGAATATGTCACATAAGATTTGCAACACCTATTTACTTGTGAATAATTACACTGCTGCTTTTAGGTCATAAAGTAGGGAAATGTAGTATTATGGGGCATAAGAATGCTGTTCTGGGTAGAAAGTTTATTTTTGCTGGTAGGAGGCATGTTTTATCAACATAGCTTTGAAACACATGAACTTCATTTAGATGTGGAATACTGAATCCAGTAATAAACTGGAAGAAAAAATAAAAACAATATAATGCTGTAGTATAACATTCCAACTTTCAAGATAAAGGCCCCTTATTCTTATTTTTTCCCACAAGGTTAAGTTTGAATGTTATGAACAAATCAACTGAAATCTGGCTCAAAATGGTTGACCATTGAATTCTCTGTACAAAATCAAAATTAGGTTGTTCATAAGCCAAGGACATATTTATATGTCTGTATTGTTAGAAAATTAGAATGGTACTAAGAACTGAGGAAAATAATGGTCATGGCATGTCTGATAGAGATTTTTAAAATGTAAAGAGGCTGCATGATGCAGCAGGTCTAATAGCAAATGGGGAGAGAAATGGATTAGCCTAAGTCCCATAGTCTCAGTTCGGCCACTTATATGGCATTTACCCACTGTTTCTCTATAAAATGAGCATCTTCCTATATGAACTTATTTTTGGAGAGAATAATGAAAGAATTAATTTTTGAATATAAAGATTGAAACAAAAATAATACAGCTTAGCATTTCCCCACAGGGGAAAACAAAGAAAATTCAAGTGACTATGAAAAGCATTGTATTGAAGGGAAAACCTTAAAAAATCTCTTACTTAATCCAGTTCATCAGCTCCACTGTGTCTGGGTCATAGAACTCTCTCAATTCTGATAGCTCCGCCATCATTCCTGGCCAGAACTAAAATGAAAAATAAAACATAACTTCCACAACTATCATCAATATTAAGTGCACACTATGCTTTACAGGAAGCTCAATTATTATCAGCAAAGTGAATGTATACATATGCATATAATACATATATATGTACACACATATATAATAAATGCATATGTATACATATATATTTGATATATATGTATACATATTTGTATATATGTATATATACGTTGGTTACTTTAGCCAAACTTTTTTTCAGACTTCTGAGTAGCAGATTAAAAAAAAAGTTTTTAGGTTTTTTTTGGGGGGGAGGGTAGAGAATGTCTAACCAAAGCTCTTACTATACGTATAATTTTTGCATATGATGCATTATGTACAACAATTTAAATAATATTAATATACTTTGATATCTTAGAAAACAATGACTTTTATTATATCATCACTAAAACTGACTGTACAAGATTCTAAAAACAATTAGGGAAAAAACAGTACAACCAAATACTACTAGGCAATCAGCCCTAACTTGAAACGTTAGATTTCAATTCTTCAATCAATTCTAGATTATTCAAGGCCTGAAATGGCCAATTAATTGATTATCCACACTTTTTGCCTTGTTTGCCACAAAAATATTTCTTGGTTTAATATTATCATTTGTCCATCATCAAGTAAGGTGAAATTCAAGTCAGTTGCTAGCACCGCTGGTTCCTGGTTTCTTGTGAAAGCAAGTTAAAACTTCTGCCTACAGTGAAGCCTTTGTATAATGATTTATGGCCCCAATTTTTATGGCATTTATTTTTTCTTGGCAGCCCTAAAATTTGAACAACTTACTGTCTTCATTTTTTTCAAAAGTTTTCAGTTTTTATTTTTACATTAGTCATTTTCTGATATGCCTTCCTGCCACTGAAGCTTCCTTTGTGACAGGAGAAAAACAGTTAAGCAAATCCAACTGACAGAGTCCATTTCACATAGTGTATTTCACATTCTGTATCCATAGTCTCCCACCTCTTTGAGAGGAGAGAGATAAGAACAAAAACACAGAATGTCAATTAAGAACCTGAGACTGTTACAACAGAAAGCACATGAGAGATCTCCAACTGCTGCTTTTCCCTGCCCCTCACCAATGCGTATCTTCCATGCACTAAATAAACATGTTTCCATCTGTATAAAAATGTAAATTAGTTTTTGACTCACTGCCTTTTAGAACAGGTAATGCTCACTTTTTCTGATATGGCAGGTCACACATTGGAGATTTAAGGCTTGCTGCACTGTTCTCTCTTTTATTTTTTCACTGTGATTTGTTTAGTAACTTTAAATTTAAAATAAAGTTTGGACTTGTCTATAAAAAACAAACATAGGATGCACTATGATTGGGTATATCATCCTTGCACAAGAGCCATGCTATTCTATCACTTCCAATTTTGGTATGTGTGCTGCTAGAAGCAAGAACCAGACTGAATTTTTCTATAGCTTAAAAACCCCCTGCCACTTGCCACTGAGATCCAACAATTTAATGTGTGTGTAAGAATCTGATACTACCATATTGGTTTGAATACAGGCTATTCTCTTAATACAGGATCTTTAAAAAAAGACATAATAGTGAGGCACCATAGCAAATAAAAAGGAACCTAGAAAAATGAAGACATTTAGAGTGGCAAATATGAGGAAGATACTAGGTTTTTTGAGGTTAAGGAGGTAGGTCGCTCTACCTTGTTCTATCCCTCCCATCAGTTTCAAATTTGGAAATCCCACCTACTCCTGAGATCTACCACACTTACCCTCTCTTTGCCTCCCTCACTTACATTTCTGCTCTGTGACAGTTCTACTTTTTTCCTTGTCTTTGTAGCTGTTAGTAGGATCTCTCTATAAATGGGAAGCGTAGCGTGGATGAGCAGTGGAACAGTGTACAAACTCTATAGGAAAGAGGTTTTCAGTGATGCTTACCTACCCCACCCCCCATCTCCCCGATTCCTCCGCCCCTATTCCTAAGAGTCTTCAGTAGCCTTGAGGACATAGGAGAGGGAAAGAGAGCTAAAGGCTTCACAGTGAGATCCCTATCTCTAATAGTAGGGAAGCAAGAAGTCACTAGTAGCATGCAATAGAAGGAATCTGCTTTTTTTCTTTTGTAGCACTAGGAGTAGGGCTGGCTGGCAGAGAAACTGTTGTTACTGCAGAAGCCAGGAAAATTTAAGCTGTGCCTACGATAGTAACAGCAGGAGACTTTGGGAGAAGTATGTAGCCTATACTAAGATCAATGAAGTACAATTAATAATTAGCCATTTCAAGTTTTTTGAGGAAAGTGACCTTTTCCTGACCCCCTCCTCTTCCTTAAGAAAACTGAAGGACATCACAGAAAAAACCAATCAAGTCATGGAACACTCCATCTAAATGAAATGACTTTAAAGGCCTAAAACTAATGAAAAAATAAAATCAGTTTGGAAAGATGTGAAGCAATCACAATCTAAACTAAACTAAGTCAAAGGTTATTAACTAGTGGAGGGGACAAACAATTTGTGTAGTTCAGAAATCTCCTGGATCAGATCATTCAATAATTTAAAACTCACTATTATGTTAGTGGAATGGTGAAGTAGCTGACCAGACTGAAGACTTACTTTTTCTGATATAACATTCAAGGAATTGAAGTAGAATCAATGTTGCTCTAAGAATTAAATCACTAGACTTTGAGGATGTTTATCATTTCTTACTATTAGTAAGCTAAAGAAAAATACCCTTAAACTATATAAGTAGAGCTTTTGAAGAAAATAACAATTTTTTGCTAAATCAAACCAAAAAAAGCACAAGCATAACTTTATATCCTAAGACTCTGCTTTAGGTAAATTCAACACTGAATATTTGAAAACCCAACTATAAATATCTAATTTCTTGTGATTTCTGCTCTATATTGAGCTGCTAAACGTTATTTTGGAAGTGAAAAACCAGTTTCGATGTTTTCTGCAAATTATAGCCAAGACTTAAATACTTCTTTTGACTACTGACTAGTCTGACTCTATGGAAAATAAACAAAAAATAGAGTTAAGTCAAATTCCAAGTTATAGGTTATAGCTAAATGGGCTAATGTCAGCAAAAAAAGAAAACTAGACTTACCTTATAGCAAAGATAGATGAGTATTAATATTGGAACTGAATATCTTATCACTTTCATCTACATGGAAAAAGCATTAATTAGTTTACAAGCATTTTTACCACTTTTTCTTTCAGATGCTAACAGGCATTTATCTTTCATAAAATGGAAAAACAACACAATCAATTACTGACGATCAGGAGAACTAATGACATCTATGGGTCCAATTCAAAGTGTTAGTCAAGGTATTTGTAGCTTCTATCATATTGCCACCTAGTGAATTTATAAGGAAGAACAAATCAAAGCTCTATTTGTAGACATATACCACCCAAACCCTTATTAAAAGTTTTCCTTATTATAAAATTCTGAATGGCTGCTTTTCAATTTTCATATTTAAATAGCTTGATATTTGATAGCCTTTGAAAAAAGTGATTTTTAAAAATATGGAGTAAAGGAAATAGATAAGATATGTAACAATGAAATAAAAGCATAAGACTGACCCTTTTTGGTGTGTAGAGATGGACCAGTTTTAAAAGTAACTCCCATAAGTCACTGCTGCATAAGCCAAATGATGCAAACACACACATATGTGATGTCCAAAGATACTTCATTCTGAAACCGCAGAAATATACAAACTTTGTCAGGTACTCACTGAATTTAAATAATTTCTGAAAATTAGGTACTTTTATAAAATGCGAACCTGGCAGTTTTCTTACTCTTAAATAACTGTCAAAAGGTAAACTCTAGAAATAATGACACTTTTCTGGCATAAGCTTTGTGAATTACTATAAAAGTCATAAATGGGTCCTTTCTTTCAAGATAAATTTGTCACAGAGCTATCTATATCCTATATATCTATATTGTGAGTATTGTTATCATTAACTGAGTGAGGCTCACTTTCTAAATATGTAGCTACAATTACATTGAAAAGTAGAAAAAAATAAAGGCACACAAATACCTCATGGTGCTAAAAGCCAAACATCCAAACAAAATAGAGTGCATCAAGTTGTAGGCTGTTCCAGGCTTCAGCAAAATTGTGCATTTTCCCTTATTATGCATAGACTGCACATTAGTGGAATCACTGAATAAAATAACACACAGAGACACAATCAGCACTAGAGATTAGTAAAATCTCATCTGTATATTTAGAAATGTATTAAATTCCCTGGACCCAAATTCATCAGGCAGAACTAATAAATTTAAGAGTTTGGGTTTAATCTGATAAAAGACTTCTTACACTATAAAAATATTAACAGCCAGTGTGGTGGCAAATACACACTTGATTTCCATTTTAGATCTTAATTTTAAAATGTATATAACATACTTTGCAAATGTGTAGAATCTGTAGGAAATTCTGGAAGCAAAAGTGCTTTTAAAAATCATCAGAGATGATCATGTCAAATGTTTTGGGAATTTTCACTTCAAAAAAGAAACATTTTTAAATTTGGAGAGTAATTTATGTCCTTTAAAGAATAAATAGAATAACAGTGCGGGAGGGAGATTTTAAAAAATTACAATATAAGGCATTACTTTAAGATGAAAATGGACATACCTTTAAAACTCCAGTTTCTCTAATGTAGTATAAGATTCATGTGAATATATCATCTCTACAGAGCTAATTATTATGCCAATACAGATATTAAAATGATATTTTTCCCTATAAATCTTTTCAGCTCTTTTTAGCAAGAGAATTAAAAATCTCTTTCAAGGTAGCTTTCAACATTCTAAAATGATTTTCTTTTCCTTGAAATACTGTAAATAAAACTTTGACTTCAAAGTTGATATGAGAAGATTATTTCCAATAGGTAGAAAATATTGCCTTTCTTTTACTTGAAAGTAGCACTGGTACAATGGGAAGAACCACAGCTTGAGCATGAGAAGAGTTGGGTTCAAATCCTAGACTCTGTGGGCAAGTCACTAAACCTCTGTGAATCTCTCTTTCCTCATTTTCAAAAGGAGAGGGTTGAACTAGATGGCCTCTAAGGTCCTTTCAAGCCCTGAATCTACAATCCTTTAATTCTACTCTCTTAAGTCCTCACTTACTCTTCAAGTCTTCAGAAAGTAGTTTTTATAGTTCCATAAGAATAATGTATGATTGAGGAATGGCTAAAAAATTGTGACACATGACTGTTATGGAATAAGACTGTGATATGAGAAATGATGTGTGTAATGAATCCAGGGAAGCACAGAAAAGCTGTATGAACTGATGCAGAGTGAAGTGAGCACAGCCAAGAAAACAACATACACACACATTGTCTACAATGATGTAAATGGAAAGAACAATGACTACACATCAAAAAATCAAAAATAAAAGTCACAAAATTACAAAGATAAAGCAGAACTAGAATAAAGAGATATGAGAAGACACTCCCAACCTATCCCTTCATGGACATGGGAGGTCCACAGGGGTTACTGCACATGTTTTCAGACTTTCTCAGTGTATAGATCAGTTGTGCTGACTTTCTGGTTCTCTGGGAGATGGGAGAAGAGAAATACTTAGGATAACCACGGTGATATAAAAAGCAGAAAATATAAATAAGAACTTTTAAGAAAGAATAAAGCATGATATGCTTTCCAGTTATTTCTGGGACTACAAATCTTTTGTAAAAGTGACATGGTGAAATTTATAGGTTAAAAAAAGCCCCCAAAATTAATGATACAATTTCTAAGCTCTTGGTTGGAAGTACTTTAAGATAACTTATAAAGCACTTTTCATTTCACAAAGTTCTTGCTGCTGGTAGATAGAAATGTTTTAAAATGACATCAATGCTCATACAATTAATCAGTTTCCAAAATTTTAGAAATCCCATAATATGTAGGGCATGATACGTACTTTTATTTAATAACTCTGAACCTGTTCTCTATGTTATATTTAAGTAGATAGAAATAAAATGTCAATTTTTCAGCCTAGTATTTAAAGGCCCTCTATGCAATGGCTCCAGCCTATCTTTCCAGCCTACTTCTCCCTTTCATATACTCTGTTTTGATTAAAGTGGCCCATGAACGCAAAGTTTTCCAAATTCAGCATTTCTCATGTCAGTGCTTGGACTCCTTTCTCACTTTCATCTCTTTGAATTCTTAATTTCCTTCAAACTCAGGTGCCATGAACCACCTATTGCAATTTTTTCTTTACATCCCTAGTTATTAGTGTTTTCTCATTTATCAAATTATCCTATATTTACATACAGGTTGTACTGTCACAGAGAGTAATAAGTTCCTTGAGCGCAGGGACTGTGGTGATCTTTTCTTTATATTCTCAATGCCTTGTATATAGTAGAACCTTAATAAATATTTGCTGAATTTCTGAATTCAATTAAACAGTGATTAGCATATTGGTAGCATCTGAGGTATACCAAATAATACTGTACCACAAAGCACAAAACAATTTTGTCCACTTTCAGTAAGCTAACTCAAACCTTGCATGAAATACAAAAAAAGAATACCACTGAGAGACTAAAATTGTTTATGGTTAGAGAAATACTTGATCAGTTTGACCTTATTTAGTTCTTAATAATCATTAACTGCTACTATAACTAGTCTTTGGTTATTTTAATACCCTTTATTCAACACAGCACTCTAGTGACTATGAATCACAGTTCACTACTACTTAATTGACACAGTTAACTATATATAAAAAGGTATTTTCTTTGGAACATAATTATGTTTTCACCAACTATAACAGTTTTGTTTGCTAACAATTAATTCTCTTTCAATCTCCTGATGGACCATAAAAAGCAAAACAAATTTTATTAAATAGTCCTTTCGATTCTATTCGAATCAATAATTACTTAGTAAGTATCAGAAATTGTGCTAGGTACTGAGGATACAAAAATAAATACAAGATAGATCTTGCTATCAATGAAGTTTTAAATCTAAAAGGAAAGAAAGGCATAAATGGAATAATTACAAAGTGCAAAGAGGAGATCCAGGTAATATGCCAAAAAATTTAGAGCTCTACTTTTTTCTTTGGATGGCTTGGTGAACACTCTAAGAAAAGTCTGGCAATAACTTCTTAATCTTTTCCTAGATATTAAAAACTGTTATCTTTTTCAGGTTCAAGAGTCTTTTAAAATAAAGTACTGGAAAAAAAATGAATGCTAACCAATTTTTGATTTCCTACGGATAACTTGCAGTTCATTTTAAGAAGAAGGTAGAAAGGCAAGGGACACTGATAATGTAGAAAGTAAGATATCCCAAATCAACGTTACTTTATAGCTAAGATGGAAGATTGTCCCCCTCACTCCCTGGAGTTAAATACTTAGTCCACATATAGATTTTATATTTGATTTTTTTTGTTTTCATATCAGCTAAGTCTCAAGAATAAACAAAAATGAAAATATATTTTAAGAAGAAAAACGCAATATTTCTAAAGCAGATGGTACCTGAGGTTCCGAAGACCAACAACAACTGCCACTATCACCATAATGGAAAGAACAAACATATACACATAGAAGAGTAGCGTCTGTGACAGTCTTTCAAGTGTATTAAAGGGTAGGAGACCGAAAGCTTCTTCACATAGATAGAGATTGGCATCAAAATCCCTAAAGAACAAATAGAAAGTAGACTATTAAATTCAATGCAGTATAAATAATTTTAACATGTTTCTTCAAGCCATGACGTAGCATCCACTAATAGCAGGCATTTATTCTGACCTAATGTTTATCTTTAATGATTTAATATATTTTTTAAAAAAGGGAATATAATTTTAATCCTACCTTGTTGCTCCAAACCCAAATTTTGCCTTCAGAAATTTAAATATGTGTTCATCTGACTTTAGATTAAGAAATTGCTATGGGAAAAAACAAAAAAATTGTTGTTAGTATTTTGGGCATAATTTCTTGATATTTACCCACAGGAAGCATGAATAATAAATGTTCTTAACATATTAGAATTCAAAAATAAGCTGAAGCTTGATGCTTCAGTTGAAAGAGGCATCTGAATGCTGATGAGTTCTTACATACAAGAATGTCCAAAAGTCAAGAATGTGATCTTGAAATCTTTCAGCAAGCACTACCAATATTACACCAATTCAGGGCCTAGGACTCGCCTGTTTGTACTATAACTGTAAAGGCATACAAGCAAAGATAACTCAAGTCATGCCATCTAACTTCGAAGGAACTGAGTATTTGTACATCATTATAGAACAGCATGAACAAACTGTATCTTGACTTGGGAACAAGTCCATCTGAAAGACAGGGGACTCTGTAGATAAAAAAGACTTCTACAAGACAGTTTTAAATTTTATTGTACTTAACTATTTGTTGGGAGTCTTCAACCTGTGCCTGGAAATCCCAATCCCTCAAAAGTTGACAATGTGAGATCAAAGAAAGGAAATCAAATATGGCAGGAGAGGTCAGCAATTAACTATAGGAAAATAATCTGTCACTTCAGAAATTCTAGAAATGGAACCATAACATCATAGACTTGTGTTTAAAGTACACTAACAACATCTAACATTGATCTCATTTAACAAATCACTTTTTATCACTTTTGAGGTGTTTTTAAAAGAATCTTTCTTGAAGTGCTTGGGAAAGTAAAAGTGATTGTACCAACTTACCTTAATAAAGCTATTGAGAAAAATGGTCAAACATAGCACCAGGGCTAAGTGGAACAAAAGTTTCAAGAGCCTACTAAGGAAGCTTCCAGTTTTCAGATTTTTCTAGAAATTAAAAGGAATGAACTTTAATTATTTTATAGATACTTAAAATAATATTACTTGTCTTTCAGAAAGATTTATGGGTGGACTCACTCAAGCTCCCTCAGCCTCCTCTCCCCTCTGGAAGTGCCAAACTCCTCTCAGAGCTTTCCTTTACAGGGGGCAAAAAGTGGAACTCTCAGATCACTCCACTTCGCATCTGCTGCCATGCCTATTTTCAACTCCACACAACAAGATGCTTCTATGCCAGGTAGCCCCTGATATTCCTGCTCCATTTCCCATCCCCCTCCTCACTGTCTTCCTGCTTCATTTTGTGTACTGTCTCCCCTTTAGATTGTAAGCTCTTTGAAGGCAGTGACTATCCTTTTTTCTAATTACTGTATCCCTAGCACTTAACACAGTATCTGTCATGTCACATTATTAAATAAACATTTAATAAATGTTTATTGGATTGGTTTATTTAATGCATAGGTAAAATACGAGTCAAAAAATTATCTCAATCAAGCCATGCTATTAGAATATCTTTAAATGTCTACTTAGAAAATGCCTCATTTTTACACCTTTTCTCCAGCTTTCAATTTTCAACAGCACTGGCCACTTGCTACAACATGAGTATAAAATCTTTCTATAATTAGCTGTGGAAATCATGCCCTTTTAGTACTAAGAAGAGCTGCTTTTGTATCCTTGAATAAGTTTATAAAATAATTGATACTATACATTATCATACATATCACAACTGATAAAGTTTAAGGAATATCAAATATGATTAAGGCTGATTACTGTTATTTAATAATTAGCCAAAGTAACATAGGATCATTTTCTTAGAATCTGAATAATATTTTATCAATAGTAGGTGCTATAATCCAGAAAGGATTTTTTTTTAAAGTAGATTTTTTCCTTCTAAAAACAGAAAATGAATCTCTATTTAGGTAGTGTGTAACAAAGGCAAAAGACTTTGCTTCAGCATACAGAAAAACAAGGATCTACCCAATTAAATCAAAACTTAAGAACATAAGGTGTTAGTCAATGATTCCTATTCTTAATTTTTGAGAACAAAAGGATTATTTGCTCATATTGAGGAGTCTGGAATTCTTTTTTTTTTTTAATATCTCCAACTGCCCAAATTAATTTGAATCTGCTAAAAAATAAATATGAAAAACAAAAATTATAGTTACATTCTAGAGGCAGAGGAATGGAGAAAGGTAAGTATTATAAAATCAAATGATGGAGTTATACAATTCCAAAAACGCTCTAAATTCCTATTTTCCATTAAGGAATAAAGTTCTAAAAATCAATCAATGATCTATTTATATTGTGGAGACTAATGGAAGTATTTTTTTAAAGTTCTTTTCTCACCTTTAAATCAGTTGTTTTTAACTATGTTCAATGAATTTAAGTTTCAATGAAACATCTCTAGGACTTCCTTAAAGAAAATGTGGTCTTGATCCTACTCTAAGACTGAAGTTAATAGTCTCTTGGTCATTGGTGGAAGAGAGAGAACAGACAGAAGTTTCTTGAAACCAATGTCTGAACAGCATACTTCAAAGAAATGTAAACAATAGTTTTTAATTATTAGTATACCAAATGTTTTGTTATGGGAATTTAATCATAAACATCTCTCCCATATTCTGTGCAAAAATGGTATAGGACAAAAGGATAAATTTGTGGGAAAAAAAGGTTTTGTGTATACAGTTATTTGCACCCAAGGGAGAAAGACAAGAAGCTGCAAGTGCCAGGGAAGTCAGAGTACCTCCATCTATCACCATCTTGACCACTGCCTCTCCCTAAATGCTGCAGATAGCCCAGGACCCTAACCACAAAAAGCAGGGAAGAGCAGGCCCCCTAAACAATGAGACCTTTTTCCTATCAACCCCTTGAAGCCGTCACTGAGGGAGAAATCATTGTGGAGAAGGGACCCACCTCCCTCACCAGTCAATCAGTCACACATTTATTAAGTATCTATTAAGTACCAGGCACTGGATAAAAAGAAATGTAAAAGATTGTCTGCTCTAAAGAAGCTCATAGTTTAATGGGAAAGATAATATGCCACCAACCATGTACAAACCAGATACATACAAAATAAATTAGAGATACCAAAGGAAGGCACTAGGATTAAGGGGATTAAAAAGGTTTTCCTGAACAAAGTGGGATTTTTGCTGAAACATGAAGAAAACCAGGAGGCAGAGTTCTGCGTATGGGGGACAGCGAGAGAAAATGCTTAAAGTAGGTAGATAGACAGTATCTGGCACAAGAAACAACAAGGAATTCAACGTCACTGGATCACAGAGTATGTGGGGAGTGTAGGAGTGTATTTCCGGAAGACTGGAAATACAGCAAGGGCTCAGTTATGGAGGATTTTATAAGCAAAACAGAAGATTTTCTATTTGATTCTGGAGGCTGCAGGGAGGCACTGGAGTTGATGGGAGTAACATGATCAAAAAGGAACTTTAGGAAGTTCAATTTGGCAGCCGAATGGAGGATGGATGGGAGTGGGGAGAGACTTGAAGAACACAGATTCACCACCAGGTTATTATAATTGTCCAGATTTGAGGTGATGGAGACCAGAGTTCTGGCACATGAGAGAAGGGGAAACATGCAACAAATGTTAGGGAGGTAAAATTGGCAAGATCTGACAAATGATAAGATGAGGAAAGTGAGAGAAAATGGGTAGTCAAAGATGATACCTAAGTTGTGAGCCTGAGTCACTGGGAGTACTGTGGTGGCCTTAACAAAAGTTTGGAAAGGTGGTAATGGGGGGTGTGGGAGGGAGAACTGAGTTCAGTTTTTAACATGTCTATAGCACAGATAGTTTGAAATATCCAATAGTTGGTTGGAGAAACAAGACTGGAGGTCACAAGGGTTAGGACTAGATAAGTATATCTCAGAATGAGCAGTATAGGGATAACTGAATCCATAGGAGCTGATGAAATCACCTAGTAAAATAGTATATAGAGGAAGGAGAAGCATGCCCAGGACAGAGCCCTGTGGGACACCAGTGATTAATGGTTATGTCCTAGATGAAGATCCCTGGCAACATTAGAAACAGAAAATCAGTAGATGATTTTATCAATGGAACTGACATTAAAGAAGATTAACATCTGCTTAGCCACTGTGCACCTGGCCATCTGATTTGCATCTGAAACTTTCCCTAAGTACTACATCCCCCATTCAAATAAGAGCTCCCTGAAAGCAGACTTACTTTGCTATTTACATTACCAGCATTTGGCAGGCTGCTTTGCACATAGTAAACACTTGATAAATGGAATTTTTTATTCATTCAAAACATGTATTTACAATAAAAGCAAAAAAGATGCATACCTGAAATTTTCTCACTATTAACACTGAAAGATTAAAACTTATAAGCAAAGATCCAAGGATCATGGAATTAAAGAACTGAAGGGCACAGACCAAGAGTAAACTTGTCACCTGTATAACATATAGCCATGTAACCTGCCAAGTCAAAGAAGGTAATGGTCAGTTAGATAAACATTCTGTTAAAAGCTCACCATATGAAGGGATTATAAAATCATGTAGAAAGCACTTAAAAAGTCTAAATAAATTTAATTTTTTAGCAATGAATAACCTATTACAGAAGCTCAAGGGTTAAAAATAATTATCTATCCCAATGCTTTATTTGAATCAGAAATCCTCAGCATAATATCCTTGGTCAACTAAGCCTTTCTCTGATTAAAGACTTTTGGTAATGAGGAATTCACTAGTTCATAAGATAAACTATTTCATTTTTGTATAGTTATATTTGATTGGAATTTCTTCCTTACATTAAACCTGAAATCTGCTTTCATGTAACTTTTACCTAATTAATTCTTGTTCTGTTCTCTGGAATTACAAACCTAATATCTCTTCCTCATGACTGCTCTTCAGGTACATGAAGGTATGGTACTCTCTAAGTCTTCTCTTTTCCAAGATAAACATTCCCATTTCTTTCACTTCATCTGAAACAAGAGACTATATCATTTATAGCAGCTGGAGGCTTAAGTTTCATCTATTGTGGGCTATATACTGACTTCATCTAAAAGACCACATTTATCTGCATTTCACCAGAAGGGAAACATGCCTACCAAAGACATTTTTAAGTGAGGTTTGCAATAGTACTAAAAGGTATATAGCACTGAATTTTATCCCAAATCCATCTAAGGTGAATACAATTTCTCTTTATAATAATGGATTGTGCACATTCCCATCACAGTACTGCCTTTTCTTTTTAAAGATTCCAAATGACTGAATATTACTTTTAACTACGAATCTAAGGTTTTTTGAAAAATTCGTATCAGTCTTTATTAATACAAATGAGTGTTGTCTGCCAAAGTAGACTCTTGGAAGATTATTCAAGCGATGTTGCTTTTGTTTAAGCTGTTTTTGGAAATTTTCTTTTTCAGAAATACTTTTAGAGGCAGTCTATCAGTCACATGAGAAAACCAGTTTCATTACTGTATAATGAGAGAGGTCAATCTCTCAGTACCATGGCAACACATTTTCCCTTCCTTTGCCCCCTTTTTTCTTGCTTCACACAGTTCAACTATGCTCCCTCCTTTCCACTTTTTTTGGAGACAACAATTTGAGGAACTAAAGTTATAGACTCAGAAAAACTGGGAGCTGGGGACAGCATGAAGCCAATTATCACAAACGTTACTGATGTTTGTTGTAAACTGATCACATTGGGGCTGGGCATTATTCAACTTACTTAAAATACTTGAGTTTAAGCATTGTCTATATAAGTAATCTTACTTTTTCAGGTGTGGTGTTCAGAAAACTTGTATTTTTAGGTTTTGTAGGTACAGGATAGTTTTGTCTTGAACAAAAAGTTTAGGAAAAAGTAAAACATTCACAGCACTATTCTTTATAATCATACCGGTTTTAAATCTAGGGTTCTTTATTCTACACCAATAACAAAGAATATTTTTCAAATTTTGATCTAATTAGAGAGCAAGGGCCACATTCCTGAAAGCAGTAAAAGTTCATTGATGGTTGTGACAGAAATGACTAACTGTTACCTCCCCACTAACTGCTTTTACTGCTTTTATCTATATCTGTTCTTACACTAGTTAATGTCTCTGTAATCTTAAGTAATCATTCAGAAAATATTCAGGTATTCTCAGTTGGGAATTAGAAGGCTTTAATAAGACAATCTCAGAGGAAAATATAACAAAGTTTCAATTTTACCTTTACAAATATTTTATGTTTTTATTTCAGCAACATGGTGATGGCTACTCTTCTACAGCAAACTTAAATGTCTCCAGGATAAAACTTATCTAGCTTGTCTCTCTAACAGCAATCTGGCCCAGTCTGTTCCTCTCCCTTTTCTCCCTACTTCCTTCTTCTGTGCCTGCCTGAAGGTGGCTTTTTATATTAGGCTTCCAGGTTGTCAAGACAACATTCATACATTCCTAAGATAAGCCAAATAGTTATTGTGCCTTGACAATTTATCTGACAGATGTGATATTGTGACAGGCAGCTGGAAAAATCATTGGCTCTGATGTTTTTTTCTAGTGTCCACTTGCCTATTCCTTACTAGAAAATCTTCAAAAAATAATGTAAACATACTATGCATTGTTCGCAAAAATATAATTAGAGGTAGACTCAATGGTATTTTTAAGAAAAATGTATGGAGAAGTTAGCAATGAATTTGATCACACATAACTAAACAGCAATCAAATAGCTTTCTTCCTAGAGATAATCTGGGAATTATCAAATTAAAGAAAGATATATGATGTATAATTTTAATATTTATAAGCATAAGTTAATATATGAATAAAATGCTTATAGAATATAGACCAAGTAATTTAGTACTGTGATTTTTAAACATAATAATCTAACATGGAAAGAACTATGCCTTCTATGTACAAATAAAAGTCTTGTTTTTAACTGAAAAAATGGGAAAGCATTATAACCTATCAAACCCCGACCCATCATTAAGAAGTTAGCTCAAATCCCATCAACTATCATGAAAGCTTCCTTTATACATATGTGTATTCCCAATTACGTGTTAAAATAATTTGTAGCATGCATTTTTAAAAATTTTGAGTGCCAAATTCTGTTTCTTCCTCCATACCCTTTTTCCCCCAAGACAGCAGGCAATTAGATAAAGACTATATGTGGGTAATCATGCAAAACATATTTCATATTAGCCATGTTGTAAAAGAAAACAGAAGAAAAATAAAGTTTAAAAAGTATGCTTCTGGCTGCCTTCAGCCTCCATCAGTTTTTTCTCTGAATGTGGATTTTCATCATAAGTCCTTCAGAACCAAGATCACTGTATTGCTGAGACTAGTTAAGTCATTCACAATTGATCATCATACAATATTGCTGTTACTGTAAAGAATGTTTATTCTACTTCTGCTCACTTCACTTTGCATCAGTTCACATAAGTCTTTACAGATTTTTCTGAAACCTTTCTGATCATCATTTCTTACAGCACAATAGCATTCCATCACAATCATTTATCACAACTTGCTCAGCCATTCTCTATCTGATGGGTATCCCCTCAATTTCCAATTCTTTGCCACCAATAAGAGTTCCTAAAAATATTTTTTGGATATATAGGTCCTTTTCATTTGATCTCTTTGGTATAGACACCTACTATTGGTATTGCTGGGTCAAAGGACATACACACATTTATAGACCTTTGGCATATTTCCAAATTGCTCTCCAGAATGGGTGAGTCAGTCCACAATTTCACCAAAAGTGTTTTACTGTCCCAATTTTACCATATCCCCTCCAATATTTGTCATTTTCCTTTTCTGTCATATCAGTCAATTTGATAGTTGTAAGGTGGTACCTCAGAATTGTTTTAATTTGCATTTCTCTAATCAATAGTGATTTATAGCATTTTTTCATATCACTACAGATAACTTTGATTTCTTCTTCTGAAAAATGCTTGTTCATATTCTCTGACCCTTTGTCAACTGGGGAATGACTCATATTCTTGTAGATTTGACTCTGTTCTTCATATATTTGAGAAATGAGGTTTTTATCAGAGAAATTTGCTGTAATTTTCTTTTCCGTTTTCCTTCTAATCTTGGTTGCATTGCATTTGCTTGAGCAAAAGGTTTTTAATTTAATGTAATCAAAATTACCAATTTACCAATTTACTTCCTGTAATGCTATCTGTTTAGTCAAAATTTTTCCCTTGTGCATTGGTCTGACAGATAAGATATTCCACACGCCCTTAATCTGCTTGTGCTGTCACCTTTAATGTCTAACTCATATATCCATTTTGACTCTATCTTGGAATATGGTAAGACATTAATCTATACCTTGTTTCTGCCAAAGTGCTTTCCAGTTTTCCTAGCAATTTTTGTCAAATAGGGAGTTCTTGTTCCAAAACCTTGGATCTTTGAGTTTGTCAAACACTAGATTATTATGGTCACTTACTACTGTGTACAGTGCACCTACTTTATTCCACTGATTCACCAGTCTATTTCTTAGTCTATTCCAAATTATTCTGATTACTGCTTTATAATACAGTCTGAGATCTGATACTACTGGGGCAATCTTCATTCACGCTTTAAAAATGGACTTCCTTTGTTATTCTTGTTCTTCTAGAGGAAATCTGTTTACTATTTTTTCTAGCTTTATGAATTTTTTTGGTAGTTTGATTCATATGGCACTAAATAAGTAAATTAATTTAGGTAGAATAATCATTTTTATTAAATTATATATATATATATATATTTATAATAGCCTACTCATGAGCAATTATGTCTCCAGTTGTTTAGATCTGACTTTATTTGTGTGAAGTGTTTTGTCATTGTGTTCATATAACTCTTGGACTTGTCTTGGCAAGTAGGTTCCCAAGTATTTTATATTTTCTACAGTTGTTTTAAATGAAATTTCTCTTTATATTTCTTCCAGCTGGATTTTCTTAGTAATATATAGAAATGCTGATGATTTATGTTTTATTTAAAACCTACAACTCAGTTGAAGTTGTTAACTATTTCAGCTAGATTTTTAATTGATTATCTAGGAATCTCTAAGTCTACCATCATATCATCTGCAAAGAATGATAGTTTTGTTTCTTCATCGCCTATTCTAATTCTTCTAATTTCTTTTTCTTCTTGAACTGCTACAGCTAGCATTTCTATAGTGGTAACAATGGGCATGCTTGCTTCACCCCTGATCTTTTGGGAAAGCTTATCTCCATTATAGATAATATTTGCTGATAGCTTTAGATAAATACCACTTAGCATTTTATGGAAAGCTCTATTTATTCCTAAGCTTTCCAGTGTTTTTAAAAGGAATGAATGCTGTATTTTGTCACATCTTTTCTGCATCTATTGAAATAATTGTGATTTTTGTTGGTTTTGTTATTGATATGGTCAATTATGATGATAATTTTCCTAATGTTAAACCAGCCCTGCATTCCTGGTATAAATCCCACCTGGTCAAAGTGTATGATCTTTGTGATAGGTTGCTATAATTCTTGTTAATATTTTACTTAAAATTTCTTGCATTAATATTCATTAGGGAAATTGGTCTTTTTTAAATTTTTTTTATTTTTTTCCTGGTTGAGGTATCAGCATCATATTTGTGTCATAAAAGGATTTTGGTAGGACTTCTTTGTCTATTTTCCCAAATAGGTTATATAATAATAGAATTAATGGTCTTGTCTGTGGATAAAGCTCCAGCCCTGGAGTCAGGAGGACCTGAGTTCACATCCAGCCTCAGACACTCAGTGGCCCTGGGCAAGTCACTTAACCCCGTTTCCTTAAAAAAAAATTTGTATGCCCAAAAGGCTATAAAAATATGCATGCCCTTTGTCCCAGCAATACCACATACAGGGCTGTATCCCAAGGAGAACGTAAAAATGGGAAAAGGGCCCACATGTACAAAAGTATTTAGAGCAGCTCTTTTTGTGGTGGCCAAGAACTAGAAATCAAAGGAATGCCCATCAACTGAGGAATGGCTGAACATGTTGTGTTTATGAATGAAATGGAATGTAATAAGAAATGATGAACAGAAGGACTTCAGAAAAACCTGGAAACATTTATATGAACTGATGCTGAATGAAGCAAGCAGAACCAGGAGAATATTATACACAGTAACAGCCATAGTGTGAGGGCTGTTTCTAATAGACTTAACCCTTCACAGCAATGCAAGGACCTAAAACATTCCAATGGACTCTTGATGTAAAATGTCATCCACATCCAGAGAAAAAACTATGGAATTAGGATGCAGAATGAAGCAGACTATTTTCTCTTGTGTTATGTTTTGTTTTTTCTTATAGTTTCTCCCATTTGTTTCAATTTTTCTATGCAATATGACTAATGTGAAAATGTGCTTAATAAGAATGCATGTGTAGAATCCATATAAAATTGCATGCCATCTTGGGGAGGAAGAGGGAGAAACTTTAAAACTTATGGAAGTGATTGTTGAAAACTGAAAACAAATAAATTAATTAAAAAATTCGGCATAATTCACTTCAGAATCCATCTGGCCCTGGAGATTATTTTCTTAGGGAGTTCATTTATGGCTTGTCCAATTTCTTTTCCTCACATAGGATTATTTAACTATTCTCTAATCTCTTCTTTAAATATGGGCAATTTGTATTTTTATAATACACTTAGATCATTAGATTTATAGATTCCTAACTTCCCTGATAATCATAAAGTTCTTAGGAGTTAGAAGTATCATCTTTCCATTTAGGAATATAAACAGTTCAACCTTATATATTCCCTCATGATTTCTCTCTCACATTTACCTTTTAAAGTTTCCCTTGCATCTTTTATCTGAGTCAAATTTTTTTTATTCAGCTCTGGTTGAGAATGCTTGAGAGTCTTCTATTTTCTTAAATATCCCTTTTCCTCCCTGAAGGATTACACTCAGTTTTGTGGGGTAGATGGTTCTTGACTGTAATCCTATCTACTTTGCTCTCTAAAATCAGATATTCCAAGCCTTCTGATATTTTAATGCAGAAGCTGCTAAATCTTGTATTACCCTGACAGTGGTTTTGTGATATCTGAATTGTTTCTATCTGGCTGCCTGAAATATTTTCTCCTTGAGCTGGGAACTCTGGAATTTGGCTACGATATTTCTGGGAATTTTCATTTTGGTTCTTCTTTCAGGATGACTGGTGGATTCTTTCAGTTTCTATTTTGTCCTCTCTTTCTAGGATATCAGGGCAATTTCTCAAAATATGAAATGTCTAGGCTCTTTTTTATCACAGTTTTCAGGTAGTCCAATAATTCTTACATTATCTCTCATTCTAATTTCAAACTACTTTTTAAACTGAGATTTCACATTAGATTCTCAACCTAATTTTTCATATTTTCTTCTACTTTTTCATTTCTTAAATTAGTTTTACTGATTCTTGATGTCTCATGGAGCCATTAGCTTTCACTTGCCCAATTGTAATTTTTAAGTAATTATTTTCTTCAGTGAGCTTTTGTACCTCCTTTTCCATTAGGCCAAATTTTTTTTTTAATGATGTTATTTTCTTCAGTATTTTTTTTGTGCCTCTTTTATCAAGCTCTTGACTCTCTTCATGATTTTCTTGCATCACTTTCATTTCTTTTTCCAATTTTTCCTCCACCTCTCTTATTTGATTTGTCAAATATTTTTTGAGCCATTCCAGAAATTCTTTTTGGGCCTTTGACCAATTCACATTTTTCTTTGAAACTTAGCATGTAGAGGTTTCGATTTCACTGTCTTCTTCCGTGTTTTTGTCTTGATCTTCCCTGTGACCACAGTTAACTTTTTATGGTCAAGTTCTTCTTTTGCTGTTTGCTCATTTTTCTAGTCTATTTCTTGACTTACAACTTTATGTTAGAGTTGGGCACTGCTCCCAGGTAGAGGGGGCACTCTCTAAAGTTTCAGGACTTTTCTGCTATTTCCTGAGCTTTCTATGGGGGGAGGGCAGGATTGTAGGTTTTTGGTTCTTCCAAAGTGGTATTGATCTAAGGAGAGAGTGTGGTCACTGCTCCCCCACCTGTAAGTGACCAAAAGTACTCTTCTCTGCCCTGGAACTTTGACCAGGACACCTGCTGCCACCAACATTAGTTAGCTAGTATTCATCTTAGCTCTGGGACTGCAACTCAGACCTGGGTATGGGCAATGCAACAGTCACATACTCAAGGCCTGTAAAGGTTCCCTTGTAATCTCCTTCTGACCAGTTGTCCCACCCCTGTACTATATATAGGTTGAGAGCTCCCAAAGTTGCTGCTGCTGCTGCTGAACTGCCTTCAAGGCCTGCTGCTGGTGCCCCAGTGCATGTGGTCCATGTTAGACTCCAAGTCTACTGAAACAGACCTTTCTTGCCAACCTCCTAAATTGTCCTGGGCTGCAAAATTATTTCACATCAAATTTTTGCTGGTTCAGTCACTCCAGATTTTGATTTGAGGAATTATTTTAAAGTTGTTTAGAGATGAATTGGGGAAGATTCAGGTTAGCCCTTCTCTTTACTTTGTCATTGTGGCTCTTTCTCCCATGAAACCTTTCTTTCTTCTGAATACCTGACAACACTTTATGTATTTTCCCTTGGTTATGAATTATCTTTTAATATTTTCACTTTGTCCCCCCAATCACTTGTTAAGGTCCTTGAGGGCAGGTATTATACCTTATATTTACACTACTCTATATCTCAAATTTTGTACATGGTATGCGTTAAACATATTTTGGTAATTTTATTTCTTCAGAAACAGTAATCTAATTTGATGTGAACTTTCACATATCACATGAACTTAGGTCTACATTTAATTTTTAATCAGTGTGTTGAATGCTTATTCATTAAAATTTAATTGGTTAGACATATATTCACCTGTCAGTGCTAAAAGTAATGCTTAAGTATAAAATTTCTTAACTTCTTTCTATTATGAAATTATGAATTAAAAACCATTTGCACTCATTGATTTCCCGTATGAGAATTCCAGCTGCAAAAAGGCTATATTATTCATCTTTGTATCCCTAATAGTACCTAGCAGATCGTGTACAAAGTGAGACTTCAGTAAACACTAGCTAAATTGAAGTTAAAATTAATAAGCTAATAACCTGAGTATTTATTCAGTATATTATAAGTCACATTTATAAAGCACTTTCCCCATAACAACCTTGTGAAGTAGGGAGTAAGAAGTATTACTATCCTCATTTAACAAATGACAGAATAAATGTGAAAAGGTTGTAACTTGCCCAAGGTCACTTAGGGCGGGGCTGGGATTCAAGTATTCTTTTCATTCTATCATCTCAGAGTCTAGAAATAAGATCCTATAGCAACAATACTGGTTGGGAGACAGATTAAAGGCTTTGTGTGACCTTAGGCACACTTTTTTTTAATACACTAAAATTTCTAAAACAAAGTACAAAGTATTGTTAATATGGTGCTCTTCTACTTTTAAATTTGGTTTATCTTCAAAAAGGATTAATATTGACCTAAATATATTTATAACAAGAACAATTACATGTTCTAACTCAAAATATGCAGAGTGAAGATACAACAAGAGTCAAATTAGATTCTGTGAAATATCACTTGTATCCTATGAATAGTTCAAGGTAGTCAACCTTCTTTACAAAAATGATATTTGACTATGATTTAAATTATAATCAGTAAACACTGAAGTAGCTATCTAATTCTTCGATACTGAATACTGAATAAATAACACCTTCAATGAACATCTAATAAGAAAAATACATTTACCTTTGTTGTAGGAAGCATGTTCAGACAGTCCAGTATGAATAAAACTAATGCTTGCATCAACATCATAAACTGATTAAATTGCCACGTTAGACTAAAGAGAAAAGTAGATATGAACACTGCAAGAAGAGTCAGTCTCTGAAAAGAGAAAATTTTAAATATTATTTACGTGTCTCCAGTGACCAAAGCTTTTATATATAGGTTTCTTCAGGAAATAGTCAATGCCTCTTCAAACTAAATAAAAGAAATTTTATTCAAATTTTAATATAAATGAATAAATTTAAATAAACATCATTCAAAATTTACTGGATAGCTATAAACTATTACTCTGAAAACTTCCACTATAAATTTCCTAATGTGACGACTCAACATTGAAACACTCTCACACAGTATGTCTGAAGTCTGAAGAGCAATGAATGGATCAACCTTTTGAGAGTTTTACACAGAACTTGTGGATTTATTATCACTGTTCAAGAATAGATTATGTATACTATGTTTCTAAGAATAAATAGAAAAACATTTTATTTCCACTAGAAGAAAAGAATTCAAATGAGGAAGATGTAGGCTAACTCAAGTTAAGTAAGAAATACTGGAATAAGAATAATTTGTTTGCATTAGGGTCCTCTGTTAATTTGTCCACTATTCTGACACTGCTTAGACAAAATCAAATAACCTTAAAAAAAAGGATACTAAAACTTACCTCACAAAGAGGCTGTAAATGTGGTCTAAGCAAATATGTAATTGCTGCTATCTGAACTGCGAAGAATGGCAGCGCCCAGTTCTCTCTCAAGGGAATGGTGAACTCTACTCTTGTGGTATCTATTCTGCACAAAACAGAAATTTTCAGAAATAACAGTAAAAAAAGTCTCCTTTTCTTAAAAGATTTTGCTATATTAAGAAATTTACATTGAAGTACCCTCTTATCAATTGGTTCTACACTTGTCTTATTTTATGTTTAGGAAACGTACTTAAATGGAGTATGAATTAATTACTTTTGATACTCTCTCCCCTGATGCAAATTATAACCTAGTCATGTCTCTTATCTTGACTGATTTTGGTCCTAACCCTAACCCCAATGAGGGTCTATCAATGTGTATAAGGCCTTCTCTAGCCTAGGGGTTCTTAATCTGGGGATCCCAATCCCTGGTTAGATTTCAGTTGGCCAATGAACTTAGAGGGGAAAAAAACTACTTCTTTATTTTCACTAACCCTTAGTTTTCTTTTTAATCCTATGTATTTTGTGCATTTAAAAAATGAAGTCCAAAGGCCTACAAAACTAACTAACATTGTATGTGTAAATAATTAAAGTTGTGTGTCTAAGACATACAAAAAGTTAAAAACCCTTTTTCAAGGCCATTAACATTTTTGTGGGGACAAGTGAGGTATGTGACTTATCTATCTGTTATTCCTTGCATTCAATACACAACTGATTTATCTTATTTTTTGATCATGTTTCCTGTATCTTATATGCCATTTCTTACATATAAGTCATCAACAGTAACATACTCCAGCCTATTTGTGCTCATTCTGAATATATTTCTCTACTTAGGGTCACTCACAATTTTCATTCTTTGGAGATTATGATATTCTATGACTTTTAGCCACATGGCATCACCAGAATAAAACTATTTTTGAAAAGATGGGTCTGTTTCCCCACTGACATCCAGCAGACTTTAAGCCTGACTGAATGCAGGTGGATAATCTATTCCTGCCTGGAACTGACATGAAGTTGGGGAGATATTGTATCCCTGCAATGTCCTTACTATTGGTGGCAATTTCCTATAGTCAAAAGTTTATAAGCTTAATACCAGATCTATTCAATTATAGATTATGGGTAGGGGAACATCTGAGGTTGTCTAAAATTAAGCTATTAGGCATAGGACTTTAGACCAACAACAATACGTTAGGGTCCTTTAATTCTTAGTAATACTGTGGAGACAATTAGGTCAAGAGCTTGTGAAGTTAGCAACATAAATATTATTTGTGTCTCAGTTGGTTAATGTTTAAAAAAAATTCTTTGTGGTCCATATTTAAAATGCTTTAAATGATTTAAAAAATCATCTGACCAAAAGTTGGAACTGTTTTATCTGTTATAAACTGTACTAAAAACAAACAAACAAACAAATAAAGAAAGAAAGAAAAGATGGGTCTGTGCATCATGGAGCAGTTTGAGATTACTGAAAGCACGACATAATTCCTTATAAATATACAACTAATTGTATATTTAATTCTGTGCCCAGCTCATTGTTTATTTGTAGTGCCTGTCCAAGATATATGTATGGAGAATTTTACACAACAGATTGTCCATCAAACTTATACTTCAATCCATACAATAAGAATTCTTTATCTACTTAAGTTTTCCTTGTGTACATTGTTAGGGCAATCTCTTTCAAGTGACCTGACTGAGAACTTGGAGCATTCTGAGATGATGTTAACAACACAACATCAATAGCAATCAGGAGTATCTGGAGGATCTGACTATCTATATGGAATCCCTATTCCATCTGGATTCCTCTACAACAGTGCTTACCTTCGGTAAGCATTCATCATCCTCTTTTATCCCTTGCTTGATACTGAAAATCAGAAGATCCCTGAACAGGTTGTCTCTGTAGTTGCATCTATCAAGAAATCTCTCATGAGTTATCATTAGTAAAATTTCAATACTTACTCTTCACAGCAACTATATAAGCCATTAAATAATTTTGTTCACTTAATATTATCTCTGCTATAGCTAGAGTTCTTATTATAATAGTACTACTCCATTCATATTAAATTATGTTGCTTTAGATCTAGCAGTATATTTCAATTCACTTGAAAAACAGCTAAATATATAGAATTTTGAAAATAGATACTATTTTGTAAGACTATAATTTTCAAAGTTTAATCTCCCTAACATTATGTTGCCTCTAAATAGTGAATTATACTTTTAAAATTATTTCAATTCAGTTGAACAAAAAATGTTCATTAAGTGCACTGTATACTATCTTGTTTAAGCCTCAAAAAAAACCCCATTAAGGTAGGAAAGGCTGGTACTATTATACTCATTTCACAGATGAACAAACTAAAGCACAGAAAAGGTAGATGGCTTGCCTAAGATCACATAGGAAGTTAATCACAAATCTGAGATTAAAATTTGCCACCTCTTAATCCTAATCAATTAACAATCATTTCTCTAGTACCTACTATGTAGCATGCATCATGCTGAGGATATAAAGATAAAAATTAGATAATTCCCGCCTTTCAGAAGCTTGGGAGAAACAAGTATATACAAAATAAAAGTATTTAGGGGACAAGGTACTTGCAGCTAGGGCCTCAGGAAAGCTTCATGTTGAAAGAAATGCTTGAGCTGAGTTTTGAAGAAAAGGGATTCTAAGAGGTGGGGACAAGAAGGGAGTGATTTTCAGGAACGGAGCACAGCCTGTTCAAAATCAGACAAGGGAAATGGATATTATAGGTGAATAATAATTCTTGCTACAGAACATGGGAGGGGGAATAATTTATAATAAGGATGGAAAAAGGGTGTTGGAGCAAGGCTGTGAAGGGCCAAAGGATTTTCTATTTGATACTAGAAGTAGGGAACTACTGAAGTTAACTGAGTATGGAAGTGACATCAGACCTTCCTGGCTAGGAGATTTCCTAGAATCACCTAACAGATTTAGTACAAGAGTATATTTCCCCAGAATCACTTTTCTAGATATATGAAGGACTGATGGGAGAGAAGACTGACAAAATAGGGAGACTAAGTAGGAAGTTACTACAGTAATCCAGGCAGGAAGTGATGAAAACTTGAAATAAAGTGAAGGCCAACTTGTATCCAAATTGGATTTTTTTTTTCATTTTAGTAAATCAGAAAATAAATATTCTGAAGAGAGAAAAAACTCTGATCAGAAAAATAGAGAATAAGCAATTAGTTGTGCGACGGAAAATAACAAACTCTTTATAAATAATAACAGCTGACAATTATATAGCACTTCAAGATTTATGGAGGGATTTGCAGGTTTAAAACTCACACTAATCCCCAGGTGGAAACTACAGGTTTATACAGGAAGCTACCTTCATTTCAGAAAACAGGAAACTAAGATTCAAAACTTGATCACAGAGTTATTAAGTCCTAGAGGTACGATTAGAATCCAAGTCTTCCTTACTTCAAGTCTAACACTGTCTACCATATTATGCTGTTAACTATAATCTTTATTTTTACCATCCAAGAAAGGGAATATGTATATATAGAGAAATATCAATCCAACTCACCTATTTATAACATACCAGAAAGCTGCTAACAGCCCTGACAACCATGTTCCACTAAGAAGCCAGCTGGTTACATAAAGAGCTGTGACATACATTGCTTGGAGTCCAAATAAAGTGTAGATATAAAAATAAACAGGTTCTAAATATGTCTGTAAGACAAAAATATAGTATCAGATTTTTTTTAATTCCTCTTATCAGAATAAATTTATAAAAAATAGTAAATAAGAAATTTTTAGGTCAGCAGCCCAACACTAACTCCAAGGTGTTCTGAGCCTTTGCTAGCAATATTTCCTCCTGCCAGGAAGGGGCAGACAACAGCCCAACAAGGTTCTCTGCATGATTCTGTAATCCAAATAATTCTGTCTGAATTTAGCCCCATTTTTCCTTATTTTCCTTAGAACAGCAGCTGGTCACTGTTGTTTCAAAAAAATTTGTCTCTGCTCTTTATGAGCTGAGGCTCCTGAGTTCTGACACTGATGTAAATGGGAGTTGTTTTCCCTTAGAGGTAAATAAGAGATTATTATACTCTCTTTTAAAGTGAATATTCTTTAAACTATACATTTATATTATTGCATGCTTCACATCTGTACAGATGTGTGAATATGAAAAATGCATTATAACATATTAATAAAAAATAAAGAACATAATGTAAGTGAAAAAATTTGTATTTTAGATATCTGATGGAGATCTGAAGAACCAAAATAGGAGCTGCAATTCAAAACAGTAAACTATCACTTTCATTTGATGATATTAATTAAATGACACAAAAGAAACCCAAACTGTACCTGTATAGGTAGAACTCTATATAAAATGCTGAGAAAAACCTCCTGGTAAATATTCATTCGTTCAAGGATGTTAATTGTCCTCATTGACTCAGTTTTATTATCATATATCAATCCATGCACACCTATAGTTAGTATTTAAAAATTAGAAAAAAAATTAACATTTTCAATCGTAATCATTCTTTAAAATAGTATAGATTTAAATGACATGATTTTTTAGAATTATATTGACTACAAAGCTCTTTCTTATCAAATCATTTACTTTCTCCAACACAAAACATATTTCTCAAAATTTTAAAATAGAAACAAAGTGGTATAACAAAAAGAACAGTAGATTACAAATAAGATCTGGGTTCCAATCACTGTACTGTTTGGTGGACATGTAACTTGGTAATGTTAATTAATGTCACTTAATCTACATCTTTAGTTTTCTCATCTACGAAAAAATCATAAAGGCCACCTGCCTCATAGAGTTGTTATGAAGATAAAATGAGATAATCCTTGTGAAAGTGCTTTGAAAACTGTCGAGTTCTACGCAGATATAAAGAATTTATTAGTTTATTAAGCCATTCCCCAATTGATGGGCATCTCCTTGATTTCCAGTTCTTGGCTACCACAAAGAGTGCCGCTATAAATATTTTTGTACATGTGGGTCCCTTTCCTGTTTTTATAATCTCTTGGGGATACAGTCCTAGTAGTGATATTTCTGGGTCAAAGGGTAT
>CM053769.1:325470790-325517310 GCA_028658325.1 Potorous gilbertii | reverse complement strand
GAAAATATGCTCAATAGGAAAGTATATGTTGAACCTATACAAAATTGTATGCTGTCATGAGGAGGGAGGGGGGTAGGAGGGGAAGGTGTGGGGGTATAAAATCTTAATTTTAAGGAAGTGATTGTAGAACATTTATAAATAAATAAAATAAAAATTAAAAAAAAAAGAATTTATTAGGATGATATTTTAGCACTAAAGCCTCTGAAAAGATAGAACAGGTTCATGCAACTACAACTGGAGGGATTTATACAGTGGTGTGGTAAATAGGATTAGAAGGTTACACAATGAAGACTCTTTCTTTTCCATGCAAGTATAATATAATTAATGTGAAAAAGAACAGGTGTGTAGGATTTACTAATATACCTGAAGTTTACAGAGCTATCCTTTGCCATACATGGTGGCTTTTACTTCAACAGAGATTCAATCCTTCACTACTGCTTCATCTTTTGTAATCCTTATCCATGTAATATCTCCCAAAAGGACTTCTTTATTTCCCACTGCCATGTAACAACTCTCCCTCAACCAAGTTCTCCTCCTTTAAGGTTCAACACCTGATTCACATCCTTGTAACTGTTATTCTATAGATCCCCCAGGACATTCTTCTTCCTTCCTGAATGAGTTCAGTTTTAGGCTCAGAGTATTTCTCTCCTACCCAGTTCCTGCCCTCATAATAAACTAAGGAATTTCAGGGATATTGATATTCTCACAAATAACCCAGTTTCCAGTTTCTCAATCTATTCCATTCCTAAGACCTACTCCAACTCAGCCAAACTCAGAGATAAGCACATACCTTGCTTTCACCCACAAATATTTCACTTCCATATTCAAGAACTCAGAAATTATTTTATCTAATCATATATTATCATTCCTTCTTTCTCTATATCTTATTGACCTCCAAACTTGTACTTCATTTCATCATGACCTTCACTCCTATCAATTCTAGTTTTTTCCCATGTCACCAACTCTGTACCTATTTAATCCTGATTCCTTGAAGAACCAGTCCTACACTATCCTACATCCCAATCACGCTTTGCCATATTGTAACATTTAATTACCTATATTTAAATGCTCCTGATCAGAACTGGGAAAAAAATCACTAATTTATGTTGATTGAGCATATAAATTTTATATATGTCATGTGATCTTAACTGGGCCCTCATTTCAGCAAGACAAATATTCTTTTCCTCCATAATCCATCAGTTCCACCCCTTTCCACAGTGACTGTTCTAAACCTTCTCATCTCTCGAGTCTCTCTTTTTCCTCCCCTTTCAGTCAAAGACCTCATCCTAAGCTTCATAAAAAAAATTAGACCATTTGCCTAGAGCTTCCCCTTCTCTCCCTCTGCTCATCTCTCATCACTCAGACATCTTCCTTTACTTCAGTCTAATATTAAAAAGGTGTCCTTTCTTGCCAAGGCAAACCCCTCTATACATGCTCCACATTTCATTCCTTCCCAACTCCTTTCTTTTTATGTTTATTTCTTTTTAGTTTTCAACATTCATTTCCACAAAATTTTGAGTTTCAAATTTTCTCCCCATCTCTCCTCACCCCACTCCATAATACCCTGCATTCTGATTACCCCTTCCCTCAATCTCCCCTCCTTTCTATCACACCCCTCCCTTGCCTTATCCTCATCTCCTTTATTTTCTTGTAGGGCAAGATAGATTTCTATACCCCGTTACCTGTATTTCTTATTTCCCAGTTGTATATAAAAACAATTCTCAATATTTATTCCTAAAACTTTGAATTCCAACTTCTCTCCCTCCCTCCCCACCCATCACCACTGAGAAGGCAAGCAATTCAATATAGGTTATAATATGTGGAATTCTGCAAAAGATTTCCATAACAGTAATGTTGCATAAGACTATATTTCCCTCCATCCTATCCTGCCCCCTATTTATTCTATTCTCTCTTTAGACCTTGTCTCTCCTATAAAGTGTTTACTTCTAATTAATCCCTCTTCCCATTTGCCCTCTATCATCCCCCACCCCATTTTTCCCTTTCTCCCCTACTTTCCCATATGTAAGATAGATTTTCATACCAAATTGAGTGAGCATGATACTCCCTCCTTAAGCCAAATGTGATGAGAGTAAGCTTCACTTTTCCCCTCTCACCTCCTCCCTTTACTCTTCCATTTTCTTGCCTCTTTCATTTTTTTTTCAAAGAATTACCTTCTTTATTAATGAAGACTTAGGGACAGAACAACCTTAGGACTTTTTGCTCAACAAAGAGATAATCTGGAGAGGGCAATAATAAGAACGGACCAAAATTATGAAGTCTCATGATTATGACAGCATAGTGGAAAGACCACTATATCTGATGCTAGAAAGTTCAGTCCTAACACAAGTTCTTGCCTCTTTTATGAGAGATAATTTGCCCCATTCCATTTCTCCCTTTTTCCTTCCAATATATTCCTCTCTCACCACTTAATTTTGTTTTTAGATATAATCCCTTCTTACTCAACTCACCCTGTGCTGTGTGTGTGTGCATGTAATCCCTCCAACTACCCAAATACTGAGAAAAGTCTCAAGAGCTACAAATGTTACCTTTTCATGTAGGAATGTAAACAGTTCAACTTTAGAAAGTCCCTTATGACTTCTCTTTCCTGTTTACCTTTTCATGCTTCTCTTGATTCTTGTGTTTGAAAGTCAAATTTTCTATTCAGTTCTGATCTTTTCATCAAGAGTGCTTGAAACTCCTCTATATCATTGAAGGACCATTTTTTCTCCCTGAAGCATTATACTTGGTTTTGCTGGGTAGGTGATTCTTGGTTTTAATCCTAGTTCCTTTGACTTCTGGAATATCATATTCTACACCCTTTGATCCCTTAATGTAGAAGCTGCTAGATCTTGTGTTACCCTGACTGTATTTCCACAATACTCACATTGTTTCTTTCAAGCTGCTTACAATATTTTCTCCTTGTCCAGGGAACTCTGAAATTTGGCTACAATATTCCTAGGAGTTTCTCTTTTCAGATCTCTTTCATGAAGTGATCGGTGAATTCTTTCCATTTCTATTTTGTCCCTTGGTTCTAGAATATCTGGGCAGTTTTCCTTGATAATTTCATGAAAGATGATTTCTAGGCCCTTTTTTTGATCATGGCTTTCAGATAGTCTCATAATTTTTAAATTATCTCACCTGGATCTATTTTCCATGTCAGTTATTTTTCCAATGAGATATTACACATTATTTTGGTTTAGTTTTGTAATTTCTTGATTTCTCATAAAGTCATTAGAACTATTCTAATTTTTGAAGAACTATTTTTTTTCAGTGAGCTTCTGAACCTCCTTTTCCATTTGGCTAATCCTGCTTTTCAAAGCATTCTTCTCCCTACTGGTTTTTTGGACCTCTTTTGCCAATTGAGTTAGTCTATTTTTAAAGGTGCTATTTTCTTCAGCATTTTGGGGGGGGGGGGCGGTCTCCTTTAGCAAGCTATTGACTTGCTTTTCATGATTCTCTTGCATCAGTCTCATTTCTCTTCCCAATTTCTCCTCCACCTCTCTTACTTGATTTTCAAAATTCTTTTTGAGCTCTTCCATGGCCTGAGACTACTGCATATTTATTTTGGAGGTTTTGGATGCAGAAGCCTTGACTTTCAGGTCTTCCTCTGATGGTATGCATTGTTCTTCCTCATCCGAAAGGATGGAATAAAATACTTATTCATCAAGAAAGTAGCACTCTATAGTCTTATTTTTTTCCCCCTTTTTTGGGCATTTTCCAAGCCAGTTACTTGATTTTTGAGTCCTTTGTGAAGAGGAGGGCATACTCTGGGGACCTGTAAGTTCTCAGTTCCTCCAAGGTGGCACAATCAAGGAAGAGGAGTTTACTCCTAACCTGGCCTGTGCACTGGTCTGGGAGCAACCAGAAGCCAGAAGGATCTGCCGGCAGGTTCCCTCTCCAGAGCTACCCCCAGCTCCATTGCCAGCACTCTTCCGCAACCCAAGAGAGCCACTCAGGGCTCAGATCCACTTCAGCCACTCAATTTCCCCAGAGCCTTTAAGCTGAGAGCTCCAAAAATGGATGCTGCTGCTGCAGTGGCTGCTGCTGGCAGGTCCAGACTGAGTTCCTTTGTCACTCAGGTGAAAGAGCTTTCTCACTGCCTTTTGTCTTTGGCATTTGTGAGTTGAGCAATCTGGGAACTACGATGTTGGTGGCACCCTGAAATCTGTTCTGGTGCTGTCTGTGCCATGCTGTGGCCAAAGTCAGGCTGCGCTCTGCTCTGCCCCCGGTGTGATAGACCTTTCCTGTTGGCCTTCCAGGCTATCTTGGGCTGGAAATCTCTTTCACTCTGTCATTTTGTGGCTTCTGCTGCTCTAGAATTTATTTAGAATCATTTTTCACAGGTATTCTATGGCCTATGTGGGGGAGCTTAGACAGGTCTGTCTTTCTACTCTGGGCAGCTAGGTGGTGCAGTGGATAGAACACCAGTGCAGGAGTCAAATCTCACCTCAGACACTTGACACTCACTAGCTGTGTGACTTTGGGCAAGTCACTTAACCCCAACTGCCTCATCCTGGGTCATCTCCAGTCATCCTGATGAATATCTGGTCACTGGATTCAGATGACTCTGGAGGAGAAGTGAGGCTGGTGACCTACACAGCCCTTCCTCACTCAAAACAAAGTCAAGTGCAAGTCATGTCATCATTTCTCTGATGGCATAGTCTTCTTCAGCAACAAATGACGAACACACTTTCTACTCCACTGTCTTGGCTCTGCCCCTCCTTCTTAACTTCTCCAAAAAATCATTCCTACTGTCATCCTCATTCTATCATCTCCTCTATTAGCTCCTTCCATGTTGTCTAAAAACATGCTCATGTCTCCCTCATCCTAAAAATTTATCTCTATATTCTTCTATCTACACTAGCTATTGTCTCATCTCTCTCCTTTTTTTAATTAAATTCCTTGAAAGTCATCTACTTGGGGGGAGAAGCCAAGATGGTGGAGTATGAAGATTCACATATGCTAGCTCTGAACCCACAGCCCATAATTATCTATAAAAAGAACTCCCAACAAATTCTGGAACAGTGGAGCCGCGCAGCAACGGGGTGAAGGAGATTTCTGTTCCAGAGAGCCCTGAAAAACCGACCCCAAAGTTCCGTCGCACACTGGACGGGTGCGAAGCCCAGCCCTGCCATGGCTGCGCGAGGCTGAGAGGAGCGAGCAGATCCCAGCAGGCTTCAGGGACGGAATCTCCAGCAGCCGTGAAGGTCCCTCCACCCACAGACTCACAGGTCAGTGACAGAGACAGGCTGAGAGGGGAGCGGGGTGTCTCCATGACTCAGGCCCCCTCGGGAGGCAGCAGCAGAGGCAGCAGGCAGCCAGAGGCTCCCGAGCAGGTAGGAGCTCAGCAGCAGCTCAATTACAGAAGGTCTCTGCATAAACCCCCTGAGGGAACTGAGCCTGGAAGGCGGCCCTGCCCCCACCTGAGAACCTGAAAGTCATCTACTTGGTGCCTCAATTTCCTGTACTCAGTTTTTGCAATCTGGCTCCCAACTTCATCTTTTATGAACCTAGTTTTTCACATGTTCTCCTCCCAACCTTCTACTAGAATGCATGCTCCTTGAAGGCAGGTACTACTATCTGCCTTTGCTTGTAGATCCAGAGCTTTTCAAGTATTCTAATACACAGTAAGTACTTAATACCTGTTAACTGACTTTTGTTAATCGTAAGATGTTCCACAAGGGTTTCATTTCCTTCCAGTACTTAACCTCAACCCCCAGGGGATCAGCCCTAGCCTGTAATGTGAGTAAATTAAGGCTCAGGACGCACAACATTCCATGATTTGCAGCCATACAGAATCATCAGTATGTTATGTTAAAGAGAAGGATTAGAGTAATAGTAAGTAGCCTGGAATCACTATGCAATTTCCTAACTGCAATGTATCCCCCACTTCTCTCCCTATTCAATTCAAGGTCCAGGTCATAACCCATCTTGAGGTCCCACCAAAGACATACACATTGACTAATGAACGAATTCTTCCATTTGGCCTCCACACAGCAAAACATCCGTAACAACTGCAAGTATCTCTGATAAGCATTCATCTCCCTGTTTTATGTTTCACTTAATACTGGTTCCAGGGATAAGTGAAATGGTCCCTGATCTCAAAGAACTTACGTACTACCATGGAAATAACAGGTGCCCATTACATTTATTCCAATGAGGATGAAACAGAACCCTCTCTTTGGCATTTAAAGTCCTTCACAATTCAACTCTAACCTATCTTTCGAGGTTTTCTATAATTACTTCTTCTCCTATACGCTATAGTTCAGCCAAACTAGCCTCCTTAACGTTCCTTACATGTAACATTCCATCTATGCCTCTGCACATAACTGGAATAACGTTTTCCTAATCTCATGGCTCTTAAAATCTTTAGTTTCAAAGATGAGGCTTTTCCTAATCATACCATCGTCTCCACTTCAGTCTAGTGCCCTCCCAAATTCTCATATACATACACACACACACACACACACACACACAAAACCCCTCTGGTAGAACTTAAGGTCCTTAACATCAGTAACTATTTCCTTTTTATCTTTGTATCCTACTGCACCCACCCAGGCACATAGTAGGTGCTTAACAAAAGTTTGCTGATTGACTGATATGATTTGACCCATTTGAGTCCCATTCCTACATTTCTTTAAGCATATTTTACTTTGTTGTTTTTCACTGTCTTATGAAATGACACTGTTCACACACCCTGCCACTGTAACCTCTGTAAAGCTGTACAAACTAGTTGTACTCTAAATGACAGTCATCTTTTACCACTATGTCTTTCTATTTGGCAAGTGCTTACTGGCTGAGAGTTTGTGGGTTTTTTGTTTTTTTGGCCTCCTCATAAAAGCAGCTGCTAGATACCCATTAAACTTCTCTAAGAAAGTGTATGAGGGGTAGGGGTAATCAGGATCAATGTCTTTATACATTTCCTATTTAACAGAGTCAAAAATGACTAAAATGGCAGATAGGGAATCAAGAAGCCACAGTTCTCAGACACAGTAGACTTATTTTCATGCAAAAACTATTTACTATCCCAGAGCCTCTTTTCCTAAATCTATCAAATAGGAAAAGCATTTCCACTGCCTAACTCTCAAGATTGTGGTGAGGAAAACGCTTCTGCAAACTTCAAAGCATCATGTAAATATGAGTAGTTATTTTTATTCTTTTCTCTAATTTGTTGATTTAACCAAGCAATCTTCAGACTATGTACAAACAACTTATTCTGCAATGTCTCCTGCATAAGCAGCTTGTTGCTTCTTATCTACTTAAGAGAATTCATTTCTTTTCTTCTTTCTCCCTACCCTCCTCCCTTCTTTCTTTCCAGCATTTGGTGTTTGTCATATCCAATGCCTTCTGACTGGCTGAAGAAAGCATTCCTTACATAAAGAAGAAAGGTTCCTGAAAAGTCTAAAAGCCTTTGGCCTATTTATTTCTTAATCCTAACCTGCATTTTTCATCATTGCTTTCATCTTATCCACCTTTCTGTGAAACTGTCAAATGTTGAGTAATATTAACCTGATTTGGAGGATTTTTTCAAGCTCTTCATCTACTTTTGCTGCTGTTCAGTATATCTGACTTTTTGTGACCTCATTTGGGGTTTTCTTGGCAAAGATATTAGAGTAGTTTGCTATTTCCTTCTCCAGCTCATTTTACAGATGAGGAAACTGAGGCAAAGAGGATGAAATGACTTGCCCAAGAACATGAAGATGAGTCTCTGTATCACCAAGGCAATATTCACAGCACAGGGGGTGACTATGAATGCTGGTGTAGTTCTCAATTGCAAAGTATAACAGACTCTCCATACAGAAGGCAGAAGAAAAATATTTATTTAACACCAGAAAGCCAAATCCCAGAACCAGAAAGCAAAATCTATCATAGCAACCAAGAAGTCAACACAGGTTATCACTGCAGGGGGCAAAGTCATTCTCAAGCCTCCCTGATCCCTGCTGAGACCTTCCTACAGACACTCAGGAGCCTAAGCTCTGCCAGCCTGTGTCCTTCCCTGCTCAGACTAGCCTGACTAACTTTCTCTCAGTTCTGCTGTACCCTCCCTGTTCCACCCATTCAGTAACCTCCTCCCACCACAAGTGATTTAGGTTCCATGTGATCTAAACAGGTCACATGGGCCTATTAATGAATGGGAAAGATTTTTCCCATTTACAGTACCATTACAGTCTTCCTGACTCCAGGCCTGGCATTCTATCCACTGTACCACTTAGCTATCACAAATGTTGGTGCATAGGTTGTGATTATCTCCATGCTGATATATGTTTGTTTGTTTTTAATGTTTCAGCTTATCAAGCTTAAAAAGCTTGAATGGCCAAGAATTCAGGAAAGGATATTCTTTGTTGTTTCTCTGGGAAAAGGATAAGTAGGAGCCATCATTCCACTTAGCTACAATTCAAGTTAATAGCATTTATTAAGTACCTGCTATGTGCCCACTACTATGCTAAGTGCTTCTTTAACTAATCAATTTAATTAATCACCCAAGAGACATCCATTAAAGTGCTATATTATTATTATACTACATGTGTATTAATATTAATTAATGTATATTATATATGTATGTATTAATAATATTAATGTATACTATATATGTATGTATTAATAATATTAATTAATGTATACCATATATGTGTGTATTAATATATACTATATGTACATATATGTATGTATTAATATATACTACATATTATAATTATACTATATTCTTATATGCTGATCCCTCTGTGAGATGCAAAAGGGAGATAGTCTCTGGTCTCAAGAAGCTTTACGTTTTCCTTTGAGATAAAAAAAAAAATTCCCAGATGAATAAATGTAGGGTGGATATATGCATATATCTATATATTCATCCTCTCTGTTACATAGATAACTGTATCACATAAGTCATATATTTATACATGTATACATGTACACATATATGTATGTGCATGCATATTTATGTATATACACACACACACACATTGACCTGAGTGGGGAACACTAACACCTGGAAGAAATCAGGGAAGGCCTTTTACAGGAGGTGGCACTTGACTTGAGCACTGAAAGAAATGACAGGTTTCATGAGGTAGTGATGAATAGTGAGAACCTTTTGGGCATTGGAAACAGCCTATGCAAAGGCAAAGTGGTGGGAAATAGAATCTTGTACCTTAAGGACAACAGGTAGGACAGTTTGTGGGGATCAGAATATACAAGAAAGGGAGTAATATATAACCAGCCTATAAAGACCGGCTAGAGTCAGATTGTGAGGAGTAACTAGATGATGCAGTAGAGTCTGGACTTGGAGCCAAGAAAGTCTGAGTTCAAATCCTGTTTCAAAAATCCTACTTAGCTATGTGATGCCAGGCACGTCCTTTAACCTCAATCCCAGTTTTCGCATCTGTAAAATGGAGATATCAGAACCTAACTTACAGAGTTATTATAAGACTCAAACGAAATATATAAAGCACTTTGCAAACTTTAAAGCACTCTATATAAATTCTAACCATTACTAGTCTTAAGGGCTTTTAATCCCAAATGATCCAAGAGATAATACTTAGCATAGTACCTGGTACACAGTAGGTATTATACAAATGCTTATTCCCTTCCCTTCCCAAATGAGAAGTTTAAACAAGGGAAATGGGGAATCATTGAGAAGATCTGACATGTCAGATCAATAAAAATAAGTTTTCACTTTATTTAAAAGGGCCATTATGCAGACCTCTATGTAAAGCAACTTTTTTATATAATGTGAATTTGCCTGTGGACAGGAAAGAGAAGGAAGGAAGGGAGGCTAGAAGTGGGCCATGCACCCATGGAAGGAGGGGGTTGGTACATGGTTCAAGGAATGTGGGGCTGGGGCAGGGAAGCAAGAGCAGGAGGAACATGGGGGGCAGGGCCAGCTCCGTGGGGGCCTGGCCAGAACTGAGGAAGAACACGTGAGGGTCAGACAGACAGCAAAGGCTGTACTTAAGCACAGACAGAGGGGAGACAGTCAGGTGGGTGGAGTGGGGCACAGGTGATCTCTCTTGGCACTGGATGTCTCAAGCTTAGCCTCTGATCTGGAGGCAGTGGTGGCAGCTGTCCTGCTTTCACTGAAGGGATTTTTATTTTAGGGTTTTTTTGGGAGGGGGGTATTGAGGGGCATAGGGGGTAGGAGGCTGTGGAGTGCAGAGCTGAGGGGCAGGATCTAAGAGAGAAAGCAAAGTACTGCACAAAGTGGGGGGGGATGTGAATTTCTTTCAGAATTATTGGCATAGTCATTTGTATAATGTGAATTTACATAAAGTAAAAACTCTGTACTTTAGAAATATGAATTTTGCAGCTGTGTGGAGGATGAATTGGTAAGGGGGAAGCAGATGAAGGCAGATCAATTAAGAGGTTATTGCAATAGCCCTGGTGAGTGGTGATGAGGGTTTAGATTACAATAACTAAAGTATAAGTGGGAAGGGGATAGATAAGAGATGTTGAGGTGGTGGAAGTGGCAACACTTAGCCTTGCCTACTTATGGTAGGATGAATGAGAATGAAGAGTGAAGGATGACTTGGAGAGGTTGCAAACTTGGGTTATTAGAAGAATGATGTCACCCTCAACAGAACTAGGGAAGTTAAGAGAAGGGTCAGGTTTAGAGGAAAAGATAATGGCTTCTGTTTTGGACATGCTGAATTTAATATACCTACAGGACACGTTCAGGGAGAGCTATTCAACAGACAGCTGGAGATGTAAGAGCAGAGCTCAAGACATAAACAAGACCAGATATATAAATGTGGGAGTCATCCAAGTAGTAAACATGGTTGAATCCACAGGAAATGATGAGATCACCAAGATGATGAGATCACTCATCTAATCCAGTTGCAATGTGGTCCCCAGTTGTGTTAATTCCTCATGAATGATGATGATGCTTCTAATGGATTACATGAGTTTGAAGTGTCTTCATCTTACTGGATTTGTTTTCCACTTTTGATGCCACTGACTATTCCTTCCTCTTAGATAGTCTCTTTCTTGGGTTTTTTGTGGTACAGTTGCTCTCTTCTGGCTCTCTTCCTACATTTTTGACTGCTTCTTCTCAATCTCCTTAATGGGATCATTATCCAAATCCTCTCTTCCCGATACATGGGTTTAGTTCTGGGCCCTGATCTCTTCTTTCTCCACAAGCTTATCAGCCCCCATAGATTCAGTTAGAATCTCTATGCACTACTCTCAAATCTACATAAATATTCAGCCTTCATTTCTCTCTTGAGCTCCAATCCCACATCACCAAATACCTACTAGGCAGCTCTGCCTGTATGTTGAAAATGCTACTCATCATCTTTTTCCAAAAGCCACCTCTGTTCCTAACTTCCCTATTACCTTCAGGAGCACCAACATTCTTCTAGTCATTTAGGATTTCAACCTCAAAGTTAGTCTAGATCCTTTCTGACTCTCACCTCCCATATCCAACTGCCAAGTTTTATCAATTCTACCTCCATAGCTTCTTTCATATTCCCATCCAACTTCCACCTGTATTCACACTCTGACTACCCTAATCAAGCCCTTATTATCTTTCACCTAGATCATTAAGCAACCTATGGCTGTATATTCAGTGCTGTGTAAATCAAAAGCATTTAATAAATATTTTTTAATTTAACCCTTCATTCAAAATCCAGTAAATTCAAAAACAATAGTTGTATGAATGTGTGTATGTGTGTGTGTGTGTGTGTGTGTGTGTGTGTGTGAGGGAGGTGAATGCAAATGTCTAACAAAATATTTTAAAAGCAGTGTTCAAGTGGTAACAAAAACTTCTTCCAAGGCCAAGGCTTTCTTTCCTACTGAGTTACTGAAAAATGAGCATGGAAAAGCTATATATATTTTGAGTGGTGTTTTGTTTTGTTTTTGAGCCACAGTTCAAAAATTTACCCAAGATGCTGAAAGGTAAGGTACCTACCCAGCATCACACAACCAGTACATCTCAGAGACTGGACTTAAAGCCAGCCCTTCCTGTTGTCCTGACCCAAAGCTGACTCTCTAACCAGTATATCATTCTGTCTTCCTATGGTCTCTAAAATGACTTCGATCTATTTTTCATATAATAACCAAATTTCATTTTTAAAAATACAATTTTGATTAAAATATTATCTTTAAATGAGTTAGACTTGAAAGAACCCCAAAGACCAAGACGCAAAACTTTCTATTAATTTAATTACCTTTTGAGATAGTTGGAGCCTGTAGCATTTGTTTGTAATAAGAGTAATATAATCCACATTCTGTTCTGAATGATATTTCTCGCTCCACTTCCTGAAAAAAAAGTTAGACCTATTATTTCTTTGTGATTTTATCACATTTCAGGGACTACTGTCATAGTAGCAATGAAGGGGGAAAAAAACCTCTGAAAATTGAATCCCAGAAGATCAGCTACCTAGTTTATACTTAAGTTTCCAAAGGATAAGAAAAAGTTTCTACCCAGAGACAGAAATCAAATTTAAATTTAAAAAAACATTCCCACATAATATCACTCAAGACATCTACAAACAGGCTACAGAGACTTTTTAAACAAGTAATATTAGCCTCATGCTAACAACACAAATGGGTAATTTTCTTTTCACTCTAAAAATATAAGGTATTGTCATTGAAGGAAGGACTTTTACATACGAATCTTACTTTGACAAGTGTCACCTTACTGGAAAAATATTAATGGAAGAAAATGAATAAAAAGAATGTTAAACTACATTTAAATAACATATTCTATCCCAGAAGAAGTGAAAATTTAAAATAATCTTGATATAGTCACATTTGGTTATATAACCCTGTACAATACTGAATTTAACTGATTAAAAACAATATAAAAGTGTCAGAGCCGGTGGTGGGTTTGTAGAAGAGTGCTATACTCAAAAGAATACTGGATTTGAAATCAAAGAACCCAAGTTTAAATCTGGATGACCTTGGAAAAATCACACCCTCTCTCTAGGACTCAGTTTCCTCATTAAGTAGAAAAAGGGGAATGGTCTAGATTAAATGAAGCATCCTTTGCAGCTTGAAAAATCTATGATTTTATAAAGTTGTTGGGAGATAAGTTCACATGATATGTTGCCTTCTCTACTGAGAGCTAAACAATAGCATAGCAATCTAAGTATGAAAAAAGTACCAACCACCCTCAAAACTAGTCCCATTAGCTTTCTTCATAAAAAGGACAGTACAGAAAGCATTAAAGACACGGTTTTTCCAGCACAGGGAATGGTCATTATGGTTAGAAAAGTGTTGTTTGTAACAGTGATCAAAGATTCAGCTCTTATTTTTGGTCACATTGATCTATTTATCCCTACTCTGTAAAGAAACTGTTTCATTACCTTAGCACAGGCCTGTACAACTGGCCCACAGGCCACTTGCAGCATGACAAAGGATTTTGGGTGGCCCCCACAAAATTGTAGAGGAAAACATCCTCCATAAGTAAAGGAAATCCTTTGGCATATGGCAAGTGGTCAGCAGGCCACAGGTTGTGCAGGCCTGCCTTAGCATAATATAAACCTAAAGTAGCATTCAAATCTATATGCCCCGAACTTTACACATTAATTACATAAGCTATGAAGTAAAATAAACAAACCAATAGGAAGGAAAAAATAGTATTTATTTTCTGGTTTCTAGATGCTTTATGGCATTTTATAGGTTCATTTGGATTTTTGAGCTAAGACATTCAAGATCATCTAGTCCAGAATCCATACTTCACACAATCTGAAGGATGAGCATCAGGCTTGCTTATTGCCTGGGGGGAGGGGGAAGGAGAAAGTCTTCTTAACAAAGAAAATGAGTCTTAGGGGCAGAGCTGGTAGGGTTAGGGTTAGAGCTGTAGATGACTAGGTGCCTCACTCTTTCAAAATCTAAAATTAGTCACTTTATCATCCATGTGTTTAAATTTAATTTCAAATGTATTTTCTAAAAAACCACAATCCATAAAAAACTGAAAAATCAACTTTAAGATAAATATAATGTGCATATCTATATAATGTAAAGTTTTAAAAAACGCTTTCTCTACCATAAACTGGTGAGGTAAGTAGTTTTCATATTAATATACTTAATTTATAGATGAGAATAATACGGTTTGAAAAATTAACTTGCTCACGGTTAAACAAACGATTTAAAATATCATGAGGTCTTTAAATCTGAATCCAGAGTTCTTTGAACTACACCATACTGCCTCTCAAGAAGGGAAAGAAAAGAAAGAAAGAAAAGATGTGACTCATTGTGACATGACCCTTTTTAATATCCCCTCAAAGTATAAAAACAGAGGGGAACCTAATTAGCAAAAATGCATTCAAACATGATTAATTTGTAATCTTGGCACCAGCTGTATAGAACCAAATGCTATACTTTATTAGACAGACACTTGCAAGTTTTACATCTGCTTCATGCTAGGAGAACATCTGCTTTATTCATTCAAATGTTTTTCCAGTTTTACAGCAATTTATACTTTGCCTGGTATTCCATGCCAACAAAAACCTGTACCAACAGAGGTTACTATTGGAAGACTGAAAAATGAACAGCCACTACACATTTTAATTTGCATTTTTTCCACAGGGAATGTAATGTTTTTGAGAGAATGAAAATCCTTCTTCTGAAGACAATAGCAGAAAGGAATAGGACAATCAAAAAGTATAAGGAAGAAATGAAAGAGATAAAAAAAGATAATTTAACAGGTGGTTTGTGTAACAATGCAACAACAAAACTAAAATGGAAAAACAACAGGACTAAAGGAGACTTTAGTATTAATAATCTAGTTTCCCTACTAACATTGGAGTAGACAACCAATAGAAATACAAGCCTTTTTAGAAGGGTTACTTTCGTTAGCTGAGATTAGTCTTAAAATTACAAACCTCACATCAAGGCTTTCTGCTTCAACAGGGAATTTCATGAAAGAAAAGTTCCCTGAAAGCCTGAGGAAGGTACAAAGAAGCGATGGCTTGGGAGTCAGAAGACCTGTGTTCAGATCCCACTGCTGACACTCCATGTGTCACTGGCAAGGCACTAAGTGCCCTGGGTAAGCTTCATTTTTTTCATGTGTAGGATGACAGGGTTGGATTTCACGGATTCTGAAATCCTTACCAGCACCATCCTTTTTGCAGTTCTCTCTTTGCTCCTCTCCTTTCTTCTTTTCCCTCCATTTCTTAAAATCCACTTCAGAATCATATTAGGAAATAACCTCAGTCATATATGTAGCAATTTCATTTACACAGCTATTGAGAAAAGTTCTTAGAAGGAAATGTCACTAGAAAATAATTAATGCACACACGTGGTTTTTTGGCTGGTTAAATTAATGACCATCTGTTAGAATGGCATAATTTCTGTTCTAAAGTTGACTAGACCTTTGGCATAGAACGTAAGCTAACAAGACGAAGATTTTAAAAGAAATGTGACAACACTTTTGAAAAATTTTTTTTGAACAGGGAAGGACTGAAGTAACCAGAAGTCCTATTACTGTAGTTTCTATCATCAATTATTCTTATTCAATCATATTTATTAATAAACTATCTGCTTGCTTTTTCATTTTCAGGACTGCCCAATGGGAGAAAAAAATGAATAATCTATAAATCTGAATAGACAAGGAAATTAAGGATGAAAATGCCAGCATGGAACATCTATGAATGGGGAATATATGCTATTTTAACCAAGTCAGATACACAGCCATATTACTACTCATAAGAGCCTGTATCTAGCTGAGAATGCATTTACTCTAAACCATCAAATTCATACATTTCTTGAACACCTAATAAATGTGAGGTATATGGTACTAATTTTACAAAGGATCATGAAACAGTTCCTTCCTTGGGGTATACTCAATCCAATTTTGAGGAAAGAATATTTATAAAGTAACATGGGAAAAGTAACAATTGCCATCAAAACTTGGAAAAAATTGAAGTTAACTAGATACACAAGTAGCACTGTTATTTAAATGATCATTTGAGTTGTATACATATTGAAATGGGAAACAATAAATCATCCTTGAAAGTTTAGTTACCTCTAAATTTTCTAGTTGATAAATTAGAACTAAAAGAACTGACTATACATCCCATCTAAGAAAATAGATTAAAGGGTCAGAGCCAAGATGATGGAGTAACAGCACGGACTTTCTACAGGACTCCTGCCAAGCCCAGCCAAATACCTGTAAAAAATGGCTCTAAACAAATTCTGGAGCTGCAGAATCTACAGAATGACTGAATGAAGCAAATCTCTAGCCCAAGACAGCCTGGAAGGTCACCGGGAAGTGTGCCATGCAGGGAGCAGAGCATAGTCCAGTGTGGGTGAGTACAGGCCTTGGGGAGACTAAATCTCTCACACTTGTGGCAATTTCCAGACTTCAGGACCCCAAAACGCCAAGGACAAATTGGGAGGTCAGTGGAAAAAACTTGTGGGACCAGTGTGGGAGAGTGAAGTGGTCTGGCCCCAGCCCCAGGGCAGCAGAGTGGGGAGGGGACAGAGGAACCCACAGCAACCACAGCAGCAGAGACAGTCACTGTTTTTGGAGCTCTTGGGGAAATCAGGTGGCTGACAGTACACTCCCCACCCCCACTGGAAGCAGAGACTGACTTTGACAAAGAACTCAAAAGTCAAGTAAATGGCTGGGGAAATGAGCAAAAATCGAAAAAAGAATGAGACTATAGAATCTTACTTTGGTGACAAAGAAGACCAAAGCATGCAAACAGAAGAAAAAAAGTCAAAGCTCCTCTACACAAATACTTCAAGAAAAATATTTATTGGTTTCAGGCTATGGAAGAACTCAAAAAGGATTCTGAAAATCAAATAAGAGAAGTAAAGCAAAAATTGGGAAGAGAAATGAGAATGATGCAAGAAAATTATAAAAAATGAGTCAACTGCTTGCTAAAGGAGACCCCCAAAAATGCTGAAGAAAACACTTTAAAAAACAGACTAACCCAGATGGCAAAAGGGATCCAAAAAGTCAATGAGGAGAAGAATATTTTAAAAAGCAAAATTGGCCAGATGGAAAAGGAGAATCCAAAAGCTCACTGAAGAAAATAATTCCTGAAAGATTAGAATGGAGCAGATGGAAGCTAATTACTTTATGAGAAATCAATCAATTATAAAACAAAACCAAAGGAATGACAAAATAGCAGACAATGTGAAATATCAAATTGGAAAAACAACTAACATGCAAAATAGATCCAGGAGAGACAATTTAAGAATTCAGGGACTACCTAAAAGTCATGATCAAAAGAAGAGCCTAGATATCCTCTTTCAAGAAATTATCAAGGAAAACTGCCCTGATATTCTAAAATGAGAGAGTAAAACAAATATTGAAAGAATCCCCCTATCACCTCCTGAAAGAGATCTGAAAAGAAAAACTCCTAGGAATACTGTAGCCAAATTCCAGAGTTCCCTGAGGAGAAAATATTGCAAGCAGCCAGAAAGAAACAATTTGAATATTAAGGGAATACAATCAGGATAACACAAGATCTAGCAGCTTCTACATTAAGGGATCAAAAGGCTTGGAATATGATATTCCAGAAGTCAAAGGAGCCAGGATGAAAACCAAGAATCACTTAACCAGCAAAACTGAATATAATACTTCAGGGGAAAAAATGGTCATTCAATGTAATAGAGGACTTCGGAGTACTCTTGATGAAAAGATCAGAGCTGAATGGAAAATCTGACTTTCAAACACAAGCATCAAGAGAAGCATGAAAAGGTAAACAGGAAAGAGAAATCATAAGGGACTTACTAAAGCTGAACTATTTACATTCCTACATGGAAAGATAACATTTGTAACTCTTGAGATTTTTCTCAGTATTTGAGGAGTTGGAAGGATTATATACATATAGAAAGAGGGCACAGGGTGAGTTAAATAGGAAGGGATGATATCTAAAAATAATAAAATTAAGGGGTGAGAGAGGAATGTATTGGGAGGAGAAAGGGAGAGATGGAATGGGGCAAATTATCTCTCATAAAAGGGGCAAGAAAAGCTTTTTCAATGAAGGAGAAAAAGCAGGGAGGTGGGAGGGAAAAAGTGAAGCTTATTCTCCTCACATTTGGCTTAAGGAAGGAATAACATGCACACTCAATTTGGTATGAAAATCTATCTTACACTATAGGAAAGTAGGGGACAAGGAGTTAAGTGGGGTGTGGGGGGGATGATAGAAGGGAAAGCAAATGGGAGGAGGGGGTAATTAGAAGTAAACACTTTTGGGGAAGGACAAGGTCAAAAAAGAGAACAGTATAAATGGGGGGCAGGACAGGATGGAGGGAAATACAGTCTTTCACAACATGACTTTTATGGAAGTCTTTTGTATAACTACACATGTATAACCTATATTGAATTGCTTGCCTTCTCAGGGTGGGTGGGTGGGGAGGGAAAAGGGAGAGAAGCTGGAACTCAATGTTTTAAAAACAAATGTTAAAAATTGTTTTTACATGCAACTGGGAAATAAGAAATACAGATAATAGGGTATAGAAATCTATCTTGCTGTACAAGAAAATAGAGGAGATGGGGATAAGGCAAGGGAGGAGTGTGATAGAAGGGAGGGCAGATTGGGGGAAGGGAAAATCAGAATGCAAAGTGTGTTGGGGTGGGGGGAGGGGAGACATGGGGAGAAAATTTGGAACTCAAAATCTTGTGGAAATGAACGTTGAAAATTAAAATTAATAAATTACAAAAAAGAAAATAGATTAGATATATGAAATATGGTATGCAGCTTTTATGGTATCCAGCTTTTAACTACTCTTTTTCACTCTTCCTACATCTCTATTTCATTTTTTGTTAAAAGTTACTATACATTTTTACAGTTTTTCAATAGGGGAGAAATACTGGCTCTTAGAGTTACATATTACTACATTACCTAAACTGTCTATATATAATATACCAACAATTTGTTTCCTTTTATGTTTCTGATATTTTTAGAAGATATATATATATGCATATGCATATATATATATATATATATATATATATATATATACATATCACATTTTAATTAGATAATTTCTCTACTTCCAAAATATACCTCATTGGTATGATAAGTTAGTCACACAATTTTTCATTAACAATTTAAAATCAATATTTTCTTCATCTTTCATATTACTCTTCTTCAATCATAATTTTTCAACTATCAGTGTCTAGAAATGAAAATTTCTAAATATTTCAGATGCATTAACCAGCCTATTAGCTAGCTGTCTCTTATTTGCACAAATTTTTTACCATTTGGATAATTATAGCTTAACCAAAGTGAACTAAAAATATTTCAGGCAAGAAACTATTTAACTAATTTTGGGAAAAATAAACTACCTATCGGAATCAAAAAATGTAAAAAGAAAAGCACAGAATTTGCACTTCTTATAATATTACCAAAATTCTGAGAAATATAGAAATGTATGAAAACTGTATGAGTTATTTACATATTTATGGGTTATTAAATTAATTGCATTATATTTCTAATATAGTTCTCACTTAAAGAAAAAAAGGCAAAATATTGATGACAGCACTTTTATAGCAACAAAGAACTAGAGAAAAGGTGGAGTTATTAACTGAGTAAGAGCTAAACAAAATGTGATACAAGAATGTGATAGATAATTTGTGCTACAAGAAACCTAAGATGACTTATACGAACTGATTCAGTTTAAAGTGATCAGAACAAGGAGAACAATTCATACTAGGACATCAGTAATATAAAAGAAAACTCTGAAAGACTTAGATAGTCTACTGATGCAATGACTAATCAACAACTCCAGAGGCCTTAAGGATGGAAGTGTACTCTTCCTTCCTGGCAGAGAGGGGAATGGATGAAAGAGCAGCAGGACAACACAGGCAATGGGTGCCTTTGTTTGGATGATATCTATCTATCTATTACAAGAGAGGGCTTTAATCTGGCAGGGAGAAGGGAAGAAAGAATTTTGGGAGTAGTGGGTAAGTTGTGATAATTATACAAAAAATAAGAAAGAAAAGCAGATCAGTAAAACATTTAAAAATACACAGAAGAGAGCAGACAAGTTCAGAAGGGACACAGATAAGGTAGGTAGTATGGGTATTACTAAGTTAAATTTAATACTTTAAAAACAAGCCATTCACAGTAGAAATTTGTAATTTCATATAAAATTCTTTTTCTGCTCATTGTGTATGGGAATGTTTTTGCATATCAATGTTTAAGTTTGTAATTTTAAAAAGAAATTTTAAAAAATGTCATAACATTGCCTATCCATCTTTGCAGGGCATAGAGCTAAGTATGTAATGTCAGACTTGGTTGATATGTTGGTTAGTTTTGCTGAACTGCTTTTTCCCCTCTTTTTTATTATCTACTATTAAGATGGATTTTGGGGAGGAGATAGATATTTTGGCAAATTTAGGTAATATAAAAACAAAAGATAGCAAAAAAATTTTAAAAGAACTAAATTCAATTTCCACAACAATAAAAGAAGCCCACAGGAAGATTAGCAACAAGCATAAAGCTGGAGGAGCTCTTCCATCAGGGAAACTCAAGTAGGAAGAGGTTGCTTCCAAAGAAGAATCACAGAGGGTAAGTTTTGCTTCAGAAAGAGAATTACTTCAGGCTGTTACAGAGCAAGGAAACCAGTTTTTCTGAAACTTCACAAAAAAGACCAAATGCATTTTAAGACCTTTTACTTCTTTGTATATGATATAAAAATAAAGCAATTTGAAAAGAATCATCAAGGGGACCTTGTTTATAGCAGAGAATATGCTGTAAGAGATTGTTTCTTACATGAGGCCAAAATAAAATGGACAAAAGTTTTTTGTTTTTTTTAAATGACATAAAGCTCTGGGATTACACTTAAATCCATAAAGAGAAAAAAATTCATGAGAAAAGTTCTAAAACTCCACCTGTTTCTCCCCACATTGTGCATTAGGCACAGACTTTCCTCACTTAAAAGTAAAAGTATACTCTTAAGCTTTTTTGTGGAGAGCAAAAAAGAAAATCAAAGGGATGGGGAGGCCACAGAAAAAGAGAACAATAATTATCAGAGATGAAGGACAGCTCTTCATTTCTTATTTTGTTTCTGTTTTCTTTGTCAAGAAGGACCTTCGGACCACGAGGAACAGTACGTGAATGACGGATTTAATGTCCAAGATAAGAAAGGAGACAGAAACCTGTATGGGGTTGATCTTGTTAAATTTAAGCCTCAATAACTTACATATTACTGAATAGGAAATTGCACAGCTTCCATTATTTTCTTTTAAATATCTTTAATAGTAATATATTTCAGTTCTTTGAAGATGTAGATGAACAAAAAAGTTGGTTAACACCATTCCAGAGTATAAAACAGAGTATACTTTTTTTTTAAGGTAATCAGATTATGTGATCACAAAGTGGTTTCAAAGAGTTTCCAAATAAAAAGTACCAAAAGAAAATTTTTGAGCAATTGAAGCATCTTTGGCATAAGGATGTACTTCTCCCAAAGTGTCTACTTTGAAAGGATCATTTGGGTTTAGTAAAATCCCAGTTTCAATGACTCACAGTATCCTTGAACAAGGCACTGGAATCTAAATGGCAAAACAGAATGTCTTTGTCCACTAAAGTAGTTTTCCTTTTAATATAAATCAAGAAGCAGATAAATGAGTTACAAGGCCAATATACCTAAAAACCAAATAGCTTAAAATTGAAGAATAAAAGACATCTACTCAAATATAGTAACTGCTATTTGAAAGCAAGCATTTCCCCTTTATTATTGACTTTGGACAACTTAGAAGTAGAATTAGAAAACAATTAGAAAAACTGAGTTTAAATATTGTAATACAGTAAATATAATACAACTATTTAAGTACCTCATGGACACAATATTATGCTAATTGCTACAGGAATTACAAAAGTTATATAAGATATAGATACAAAGTTTGTAATATGATATGGTTCCTTAACTAAAAAAGTTTATAGACCACTGGTAGGTAAGAGAACTAAACATAAATAATTTCAATATATAACATTAAATTTTAAAAATACATCAGAGTAACAAAACAAAGTGCTATGTGAGATCCAAGGGGGTAGGTCATTAAAATTGAGTGAGTCAGAGAAGTTTTCATAGAGAAGGCAAATAGTATTTGAGTTTGTTTTGATGAATAGGTAGGAATTCAACTTGCCCAGGCACAGGTGAAAGCCTAGACAAATGCATGGGGGTATGAAATTCCTGAGCATGTTCAGGGGACAGAGCTATCCAATTTGGCAGGACTGTGAAATATATATAGGGGAGCAATGTGAGATAATTCTAGAAAGGTGGAAGAGGTCCAGAAAGTAGAGGATCTTGGATGCCAAACATGAGTTTGAACTTCACTGAACATTTGAGAAGTGTGTCATGACAAGGCACATGCATATCTTATGCATGTCTATGCATAAGAAATAAATCTTTGTAACTTAAAAAAATTGGTTTGAAGAAGGAAAGGAAGTGAAGGTGAGAAAAACTGTTAAGACACAAATAGTGCATGTGAACAGTGAGGAGGCTTTGTACTAAGATGGTGACAGTGTGAACTGAGATAAAGGGCTACATTGGAAAGATGCTTTGGAGAATGACTTGAGAGGATCTAGTAATTGATAGTATAAAAGATGTAAAGGAGAAGTATTTTGGGTTGAGTTTGACTCAGGCCAGTCCCTACGAAGGGGATAAGTTCAACTTTGGAACAAAGTCAGACTTCATGATTCATTCAATGGCTAACAAAAGGAGACTTAGCCACAGTAGGAGAGAGACAGTCAACAAGGACAAGCATCAGAGAACCCCTTGAGTTGATTCAGCTGAATGCAGCTCTCATTACAACCCACCACCTAAGCTTTTGAGAACCCTTAGTTTCCTTGTGACTGCTCTATACCTAGGTATTCTGAGCTCTGGATTAACCTATTCTCGGGGAATGTCTCAGTGCTTTTCAAGAAAGAACTAAGCTAACCTACATGGAAGCAAGTGTTAAGATTTTACACCAATAAGAGGGAAGAGTCAGACAACCTCAAGGTTTCAAATGTGAGAAACTTGATGAATGGGGAGGAGCCAAGATAGCAGAGTAGAAGGACGAACCTACTCTAGCTCTCTCCCCATAGCCCATAAAATACCTGTAAAAAAAAATGACTCTAAACAAATTCTACAGCAGCATAAGTCACAAAATGACAGTGAAAGAGATTTCCAGTCTAAGACAGCATGGAAGGCCGACAGGAAAGGTCTATCACACTGGGCTCAGAGTGGAGCATAGCCTAGCCTTGACTTCATGCCACTGCATGGACAGAAATGGAGCAGGCTTCAGGGCTCAGAATCAAGGGTAGCAGCTGTGGTTCCCACATTTCTTAACCCACAAACGCCAAAAAACAGCTTCAAAGGTCAGTAAGAAAGCTTTTTCACCTGGGTGAGACAGGGGCATGGGTCCAATCCAAGCCCAGGCCCTGCAGGCAACATCTACTTTTGGAGCCCTCTACCTAAAGACCCTTGGGGAATTGAGCTGTTGATCTGGATCTCAGCCCTGAGTGGCGGTCCTGGGGTATAGATAAGTGCTCCTATGGTGGAGCTGGTGGTAGCTGTGAAGAGGGAACCCTACTCACAGATCCTGGGCAGAAAAGAGTGCTTGTGATTGCTCACAGACTAGAGCACAAGCCAAGTGAGGAGTAAACTTCTCTCCCTTGATTGTGCCACTTTGGAGAAACTGAGAACTTACAGGTCCCTAGAGTATACCTGCCACTTGACAAAGGATTCAAAAGTCAAGTAACTGGCTGTGAAAATGCACAAAAAAGGGAAAAAAATAACACTATATAGAAGGATAATTTCATGGTAAAAATGTTTTTTCTTCCATCCTTTCAGATAAGGAAAAACAAAGGATACCATCAGAAGAAGACCTGAAAGTCAAGGCTTCTGCATCCAAAACCTCCAAAATAAATATGCAATGCTCTCAGGCCATGGAAGGGCTCAAAAAGGATTTTGAAAATGAAGTAAGGGAGGTGGAGGAAAAATTGGGAAGAGAAATGAGACTGATGCAAGAAAATCATGAAAGGCAAGTCAACAGCTTGCTAAAGGAGATCCAAAAATATACTGAAGAAAATAACACCTTTAAAAATAGACTAACCCAAATGGCAAAAGAGGTCCAAAAAGCCAACGAGAAGAATGCTTTAAAAAGCAGAACTGGCCAAATAGAAAAGGACTTTTGAAAGCTCACTGAAGAAAACAGTTCTTTAAAAATTAGAATGGAGCGGATAGAAGCTAATGACTTCATGAGAAACCAAGCAATTATAAAACAAACCAAAAGAATAAAAAAATAGAAGACAATGTGAAATATCTCACTGGAAAAAGAACTGACCTGGAAAATAGATCCAAGAGAGATAATTTAAAAATTATTGGTCTACCTGAAAATCATGATCAAAAGAAGAGCCTAGACATCATCTTCCAAGAAATTATCAAGGAAAACTGCCCTGATATTCTACAACCAGGGGGCAAAATAGAAATGGAAAGAATTCACTGATCACCTCTGGAGAGAGATCCCAAAAGGAAAACTCCTAGGAATATTGTAACCAAATTCCAGAGCTCCCAGGTCAAGGAGAAAATACTGCAAGCAGCCAGAAAGAAACAATTCAAGTATTGTGGAAATACAATCAGGATAACACAGGATTTAGCAGCTCCTACACTAAGGGATCGAAGGGCTTGGAATAGGATATTCCAGAGGTCAAAGGAGATAGGATTAAAACCAAGAATCACCTAACCAGCAAAACTGAGTATAAAACTTTAGGGGAAACTTGATGAATGGTAGTTGCCACAGACAGAAACAGCCAAGTCATAAGAAGAAACAGGTTTAGTGATTACTTTGCTAAACACCAACTGTAGATTATTCCCACTCTCTGCCTCCTTCACTCCTTCTCACGTGCTGCTGAATAGAGAAACCATGCTTCCTAAGTCTCCTATAAATTTATGTTATCTAATCTCAACTGGACCCTCATTGCAGCAAGTCAATCCATTTACTCCTTCCAAACTGTTTCTCCAAAGACTATTCCAAACCCTCTCTTCGCATCTCAAACCTCTCCTTTCTCCCGCTTTTTCAGCTGGAGGACCTCACCCTGGACTTGAATAAAAAGATGTTATTTGACATGAACTCCAATTTTTACCTTCTCAACATTTCAGAACTATTTGATAACCATCTCCCATTTTCTCCTTTCTTGAGTCTCTGATAATGAGGCAGCTCCCCTTTTCACCAAGGATAACCTCTTCACATGTGTTGTGGATGTGCCCCCTCAATCACTACCTAACTCCCCACTCCTTCTCCCTTACCTTTTCCTTTCCCATTCTGATTATTTTCCCACTGCATATAAACATGTCCATATCTCTCATATCTGATCGTTACTGGACTCTAAGAAGCAGAAGCCCTCTTCATTTTCCTTACATATATGTGTTATTTCCCCTAATTAAAATGTGAGATTCTTCAAAATTGGAACCAGATTGATTTTCTATTTGTATCTCTAGAGCTTGGTATAAAAATATATATTTAACAAATTCTTTTCCATTCCATTCTTTAAAAACATTCACTAAACTTTAAGATGTCCTCAAGCTACCATCAAAAACCTCTCTTCCATTTCACTGCCAAATTCCTAGAAAAAGTTGTCTACAAATAGTGCTTCCATTTTCTCTCCTTAAACTCATTTGTTACCACTTTGCATTCTGGCTTCCAACTTCATCAGGCAACTCAAAGAAAGTGCTTATCTTCGAAGTGACCACTAACCTCTGATGGTATTTGCCAAAACACCATCTGCTAAACTGGATGTTATTTTCTCAACTCTCAACACTTTTAACCTGACACACCTTACACTACTGACCACCTTTTCTCTTTCTATATACTCTTTCTTCTGTGTTGGGTGTTTTTGTTTTGTTTTGTTATGACACTATTCTCCCCGTTATTTTGATACATATTCTTCTCAGTCTCCTTTACTGGCTTATCATCTATTTCATGATCTCTAACTGTAAGTATTTCCCAGGCTCTTTCTGTGGCCCTCTTATCTCTCTACATCCTCACACTTGGTAACCTCATCAGTCTGGTCATAAGTTTAATGCTCTTCTTCTGCAAATGACTCACAGATCTGTATATCCAGTTTTTATTTCTTGACTGAGTTTCAGTCCCAAATCACCAACTGCCTATTGGATATTCCAACCATTAGTGCATTCTTCCTTCAAAGCTATCTTGTATTTATTTTGTACATATTCTACATATATTGATATATTTATGTATATCTCTCAATGGAACCTTAAAGGAAGGTACCTGTTGCATTTTTGTTTTTGTACTCCAAGTGCCTACCACAGAGAAGATATACAATAAATACTTGATTAACTCAATTCTGGATATGGGAATTTAGGATGACAGTAGCACAAACAGTCAAGATAGTCATATGTGTAGAAGTTGTAGTAGAAGCCATGTCAGTAAATAAGATTATCAAGGAGTAGAGTGTAGGGATGAAGAAGAGAGAGACAAGGAACCACCATATTAAAAAGATGGGAAGAGGATAAGGAGCCATTAAAGACAGAGAATGAATAGCAAAAGGTAGAAGAATGAAGAGTGCCTAGTGTCACTGAAGCTAAGGGAGAGTTGAGATTCTAGTAGGAGGAGCAATCACTGTCAAAATAGGCAAAGAGGTCAAAGAAGATAAGAAATGGTAAAAAAAATAAAAAAATAAAAAAAATAAAACGCATCTGGCAAGTGGGAGATCACCTTAAGAAGAGTTATCGAGGAAACAAGCAAAAATGAAAGCAGCTAACAAGACAGTAGAAAGTGTTAAATTGTAGGAATCAGGTATAGATTTCTTTTTTCAAGTTTAGCAATGAAAAAAAGGAAAAAGATGAGACAGTGGCTGGAAGGGTTAAAGGTGTCAAATCAAAGGGTTTTGTAGGATCGAGGCTACCTGAAAAGATTTATAGGTACATAAGAAGGAGTCAGTGGCAAAGGAAAGGTTGAATATCAGATAAAGGATCAAAGATACAATTTGAAGGACTGGCTCTAGTGAGTCGAGAGGATATCCTCATTAACTGATGAAGAAGAGGACAGAAAGGGTACTGATACTGAGAGGTTTACAGGAAAGGAAGAGAGGAGCTAAGGGAGTTCACATTTGGATAGCTTCAATATTCTCAAGAAAATCCCCATTGTAAGTATGGGGAGTGTGGTATAGTTGGTGGTAGAGGAAAAGAAGAAAAGTTTTGGAGTTCTCACTATGTAAAAAAACATAAGGAATTAATAAAAATAGCTAAGAAGTAAAAATGGTCAAGTATACCAAGAACCTGCAGTTATAAAATCACCTTGATTTTATGACCTTAAGCAAGCCTAGAAGAGAAGAAGAAATTGGATTGCTGAAGTTACCCAATGATGAGTATTTAAAGGTCAGAAATGGCACAAAGTTAAAACAATATAAACACTCAGTTTTCAAAAAAATTGCTATTAACAACCATATGAAAAAAAGCTTCAAATCAATAATAAGAAAAATGCATATCAAAGCAACTTTGACATTTTATACATCCAGCAAATTGGCTGAGAAGAGTCAATGTTGGAACTGGTGTGGAAAGATAGGCACAAACCAATGCGTTCCTGATAGAACTAGGAATTGGGCAAATCATCCTGGAAAGCAATTTGGAATTATGCAAGTAACGTAACTAAAATGTCTACCTTTGATTCAGAGATTCCACAGGAGGGCACACACCTCAAGGAGGTAACTGATAAAGAGAAAGCCTTCTCATATATCAAAATATGCATGGCATATTTTGTGTGGTAGCAAAGAACTAGAAACAAAGTAAATGCCAGTCAATTGGGGAATGGTTGAACAAACTGTTTAATATATGAATGTAATTAAATGATAAATGTGATAAATACAGAGAAGCATAGAAAGACATAAATGAACTGATACAAAATGAAGTATCCAGAGCTCAGAGAACAACATACACACTGACTACAACAATGTAATTGGAAAGAATCACTGCAAAACTATAAAAAAATGAAAGTTGCAAAATTATTTATAAAGAACAAGCACAGCTTCAAAGAAGAAATGTGAGAAAATGCCTGCTGTAACTCCTTTGCAAAACAGGGTCAATACGTGTAAAATATTATATATTGAATATATATATATATATATATATATATATATATATATATATATATTCAAATATTTTCAACACATTGACTGGTTTTGCTGATTTTAAAAAAACTATTACGAGATGGTTATCCAGAAGGACAAAGGAAGAAATATAGAGTGAAATTTAGGCAATGTAAAAACAAAGATATCAATAAAATGTATTTCAAAAAAGAAATGGCAAGAAGTAGGGGGCAAGAGATTTTAGGATTGTAGTTAGTAAAATGTTAAACTTGTAAACTATCAGTGCAGGGCTAAACATGGAGGCAAGCAAAGTTTGAGTTGAGGAGATGGATCAGAATATGTATGGGTCAAGGTAGAATTGGCCATGATGAGAGTAAAGAGTGTGTTTTTCATGAATTAGGGAGTAAAGGACAGGAGATTGTAGAAGGAGAGTGAAATTTCAACAGATCTGACCTTGGAGTATGCGGTAAAATTTAAGAGAATTATGAAAAGCATTGTGGAGCCATGTTGGAATACGGTAGAAGTGAGGTAGAAAAAGTGGATGTTGAACTTGAGGTAGTATAGGAATTTGTGGTCAATTCTCCAATAACATGGGCAGGGAAGACTATGATGCCAGGAACTAAAGTCACAGAAAAAAATGAAAACAATGATCTAAAGATGCACCAGTCATGGGAGAGTGTAGTATGAGCAAAAAAGACCACAAAAAAGGTAAAACCCTCTGAGGAAAATAATATGAACAGGAAGTGGGAGGAATGGAGGTCTCAAGAGATATGGTATCTTCTCGGGGGAAAATAATGTTTCTGGTAAAAATGAAAACAGTTGACTGAAAATATTAAGACTACAGGGGAATTTATTGACACAAACAGGTTTTCTGAAGGACAGGGTGGAATGGGTAAGGCAAGGCGCAAACTGGTTTGGAGAGGAATAGGGGGATTAGAATAAGGATGGGTGTTTTGGAGGAGATAGTATAGGTAAGCTATTTGCACTTGAAGAGGGAAGACTTGAATTTATTCTGAAAGCCAGCACAATGAAAGGTAAGTTTGTTATAGCAAGATCTCTTAGATTTGAAATCAGAAGTGGGTTTAAATTCCAGCTCTGTCACTTACCACTTGTTGTTCAGTCATTTCCAGTTGTATCTAACTCTTTGTCAACCCATTTTTGGGGTTTTCTTGACAAAGATACTGGAAGGGTTGGTCTTTTCCTTCTCCAGCTCATTTTACAGATAAGGAAACTGATGCAAACCCAGGAACCCACAGCTAATAAGTGTCTAAGGTCTGATTTGGATTCAGGCAGTGTTCCTGACTCCAGATCCAAAAATATCCAGGTGCTATCTAGCTGCCTTTCATAACCTTGGACAATTCACTTAGCCTCTCTTGGTCTCATCTGTAATATGACAGGATTGGACTAGATGGTCTCTAACATCCCTTTTTGCTCTTTCTTCAAACAATGATCCATAAGAACAGTAACGACAGAGGATTTGCGGTAAATCCTTCCCCAGACTTAGAGACAATTTAGAATCTTTGTATTTTGAAGCATCCATCTCCAGAGGATAATGGGGTTCCTTCCAAGTTTGCTTTGGCACTTCAATGGAGTAAATAGCAGTTCTCTATACTCTAGACCTCCAGAATGCGGGTGCCAGGACAAAGAGCTGCTAAATAAGGCCCAGGACACTGAGTCTAAGTCTCTATTCTCTGACAGGCACAGAGGAACAAAAACCTGCTGAAGAGATGTTAGATTCCTTGAAATGTCCCCTTTATATGTATCTCCTTAATTGAAGGGAAAAAAGTGCTTAGATCTCAGTGCCTTCCTTATTCACCATTACCAGGACCCAAATGATCCCATGGTTTCACTTCTTAGCTGGAATCATAGCAGACAGATAATTTCAATGAAAGGCATACAAGCCAAATACCAAGATTTTCAGGGCCCCACCTAAAGAAACTTTGATAGCTAACGTATCAGTCAGGAACCGTACATGGCAAACTACATGCATATCTATGGAATTGAAAGCTTTTCTGATAAAATCAAACTCCGGCACTGAAGAGACAAATTATAAGTAGAAATTCCTTTAGCATCTACTCTTCAGAAATCTTTACTAATCATCTTGGTGCACTGAGTGCTTAGCAATGGGCTCATTATGTCATATGTCCTTAAATTGAGCTTTCAATTTCATGGATTTAATAAGAATAGATGCTTTGCAAGAAGCATATTGTAGACATTCAGAATTTTTCTTATACTTTTTTGAGAAAATAACTTCAATTAATTGGAACCTCTTACCTTAATGTTAGAAAACCATAAATCATTTTCATGTAAAGTAGCCAGGTAGACAGAAGTAAGAAATCCAATACAAAGGCCAATGGTTCCACCAATCGTTAATGATAGGATTTTCCATAATCCTCTCCCACTGTAAACTTTTTTTACAAAGAAAAGTCAGTTAAATTTTTTCACTACCAATCACAGTGGTATATGTCAAGTTTCTGAAGTCTCTTCTTAACAATTTGATTGAGGCTTATATTACATTTTAAAAAAATATAAATAATGCATGGCTACACAGAATAAGTAATCTATTACTCAATGAAGAACATAAAGGCTACAATAAGTTAACAGGTATATATTCATTATTTATGTGAATGCATTAGAATCCAAATCACAGAACTTTAGAACTGGAAGATGCCAGGCATCTAATTCAATGTACATGAAGGTAATCTCTACTATAAGTCTACCAAGTGGTTGTTCAGCTTCTGCATGATGATTTGCAAGGATTGTGGCCCTGGCCCTACCACGGGAGGTACTTCATTCCACTTTTGAAAACTTTAATTGTTAAGGAAGTTTTCCCTAACATCAAGACTACGTGGGCTGCTTTACAACTTGTACCCATTATTCCTAATTCAGTAAGAGCAATCTCTTCTCTGTGATGTCCCTTAAAAAAAAAATCTGGAAGATTACATTCTAGCAAATGATGGAAGAACAGTCAATTACATTATTTGGCAAAAAATTTTGTGTAAAATACAAGTCTTTTCAGAATATAAGACTGGTAGATATTGTAACCAATACAATCATGCAGAACGTTAGAATACCTGCCAATCTTGGTAAAAACATGGTAGTTAAACATGAATCTGATTTTAAAGTAACGCTTTAAAATTTTTTCATACTATTTATTATACTCAATATAGGGTAAATTTTAGATTTGTTGTTGTTCAGTCATGTACAACTCTCCATGACCCCACCTGATGTTTTCTTGGCAAAGATAATGGAATGGTTTGCCACTTCCTTCTCCAGCTCATTTTATAAATGAGGAAACTGAGGCAAACAGGTTTAAGCACCTTGCCCACAGTTACAAAGGATGTAAGTATCTGAGGCCAGATTAGAACTCAGGAACATGAGTCTTCCTAACTCCAGGCCTGGCACTCTATCCACTGCACCACCTAGCTGACTGAACTTTAGATTACCAAATCTATTATCTTTTAAATATCCAATTATATCTTTTTCTCCAAACAAAACGGCAATTCACATTTCTGGTAAATGTCTACACTGGGAATGAACATTGATCAAATTCACTTTGATAATGATCCATATATTCAAACTGTAAATTAGCCCCTTGTGACAGCAGACGAGGGACGAGGAGGATTAGAGATAGCAGGAGTCACAGGTTAAAAATGATTGCACAAAAATAAGAGAACGATTTTATTTGTTCAATCTGAGACACAGCAGTTAAGGCTAAGGAATCATGAACCCTCAATTTCTATTCATTGAACATTTAATGCCTAACCTTGGGGAACTTCTCAGTACTTCAGTTACCTCAGTTATATAAACTGTATGTAGCACTGACTTTTAGTATCTAGATTTAATGTTCAACACAAATATTGTTAATACCAAACACTAGAGAAGTCAATGAAAGCAATATTTTATAAAGGTTTTAAATGAACCAAATATGTCTTCAAATACAATTTAAATTTTACTTGGATTTTAATGTCACAATTCAATTAACGCAGTGGTTTATTTACCCAACCATTTGTATGGATAAATGGAATATCGCATTGTATAAATTGTCTACTGGTGAATAAGTTTCTATATTTTGAGTCTTTTGTAAGAAAAACCCCAGACAATGCAATACTAACTAACTCTTTAAAAAAAAACAACCGTATGCTCAGGGTACAATTAAAGGCCTACATTTTAATACACAGTAACACCAAATGCCGCATTTGTTGAAATTACCTACCGGCTAACAGTTGTCTTTCTAGCTCTTCCTCCTCCTCCTGGGACTGGTCACCCTCATAAACTTCTGCGACTTTTATTTCCTTCCTTTGCCTGATGGTTGTCATGATGTAAGACTTTCATGCATTTTTCTTCAAACCAATACCTACACAAATAACACAGTAATAAATGGTCCAAACAACTCTGAAAGACTTAAGAACTCTGATCAATGCAATGACCAACCATGATTACAAGGGGCCAATGATAATGATATATGCTGCCAACCTACTGCCAGAGGTGATGGAGTCAAGATTCAAAAAAATACATACATTTCTAGACATGGCCAATATAGGAATTTGTCTTACTTTACTATGCTTTGCTTTATTTTCAAGTGGGGGGATGAACAGAAGGGAGAGAAAAGGAATGCTTGTTAAATGAAAAAATTAAAATGTATCAGAAACAAATTTACTCCTAATTAAGTCAGGATAGCCACTTAATACTGAAAGTGTCTTGGCATTACAACATATCAAAGCTGTCATCAGTCTGTCATAGCAACATTTTCCCTCCAAGTTGCTCTCAAATTTCTTCCACTAAAGTTGTGAGGGGAGGAGATAGGAAGGAAAGAAGTTGATGGTGCACTAGAGAAGAAATTTAATTCCTTCACAATTTTTCCCAAGGCCAATCCTAGTCAAAAGTCACAAAATCCCAAGAACTAAAAAGGATCTCACAAGTCATCTAGTCCAATCCATACTTTGGTAAGAATTCTTTCTAAATATATTAGGCAAACTGTCATCTAGTCCCTGCCCACTGCTTAGAGGTTTCCCATTCAACTTTGGTACAGCTCTCGTCGTTAAGAAGCTTTTCATTACTGCAAGCTTATTATTTGTGTTTACAACTTCTACCTAGAGCTATCAAATCCCCAACTGCTGTCCCGTCTCCAGCTAAATATTTCTAGTTCTTTCAATTGATTCTCACAGGACCTCTGAAGGTCCTAGATGTCTTCTTCTGAACATTTTAGGTCAGCAGTTTCCTTCCTAAAATACAGAGACTGGAACTGAACCCAACTCAAGATCTGCCCAGATGCCTTCCTCGTTAGGTTTATTTTACATTTATAATGCATATATCTTGCATTGCATGGATCTCTTATTTAAAAGCTATCTACCTCATTAGAACATAAGGTCCTTAAGGGTAGAAAGGCTTTTCTTTGTATATCTACTGCTTAGCACCCTATCTGGTGAGCACTTAATAAATGCTTGTTGACTATCATTTCCCTGATTCTAGACACTATGCCTCTTCATTATGCATTAGTTTTATTAACTTATTTTATACTGACTCACATTGAGTTCACTCAACTATCCAGATCTTTGTTAAGAATTGCTGTCTAGCCACACCTTGCTCATTTTAAACTTTTAAAGTTGATTTATGGACCCAATTTAAGGCACAACGTTTCTCCCTTGATTCAATCCACTATTCTAACCTTTCATGATCTTTTTTGAATCCTATGTCATTCAACGTGTTAGGTCTCCCTCCCAGCTTTGTGAATGCTTCAAAATTTAATAAGCACTACCTTTATGCCTTTATCTAAGTCATTAATTAAAAAAACTACCTTCACTGACCGCTCCCTCTCCTAAGACTTCAACCCATTGTAATTTTGAATCTAGCCATTGAATCCACTCGTTTCACCTGAGTATATTTGTTATTACTCAGTTGTTTTTCAATCATGTCCTTTTCTTTATGACTCCATCTGGGATTTTCTTGGCAAAGATACTAGAGTGGTTTGCATTTTCTTCCCCAGCTCGTTTTCCAGATGACAAAATGGAGGCAAACAGGGTTAAGTGACTTGCCCAGGGTCACACAACTAATGAGTGCCTGAGGTCAGATTTGAAATCAGGAAGAGTCTTCCTGACTGGAGGCCCAGTACTCCATTACAATTGCCCTGTGTATTTTCCGTCTTTCTACCTTATCCACAAAATCAGGAACCTTCATCAAATGCTTTACTAAACTCTAAGTAAACCACACCTACAGGATATACCCCATATCTACCAGTCTAGTAACTATGTAAAAAAAAAAGAAATAGTCTAGTAGAACCTGTTCTTGAAGCCATGTTGGTTCTTGGGATCTTTGCTTCCCTTTTTAAAATATTCACTAATTATCCTATCTATTCCTTTAATAACACATTAGAGTTTTTCCAGGAGACAAAAGACAAGCTTACTGGCTTATAGTTTTCTAAGTGTATTCCCTTGCCTTCTTTGAAAATCAAATGCCCTTCTCCACTTTTGTAGTCTTTCTCTTATTTTACATGATCTTTCAAAAATTGTGAATAGTAATTCAACAATCACATTTTTTAGTTCTTTCAATACCTGAGGATGTAGTTCATCTGATATTAGTGACCTGAATTCATTAAAAACTAGATGCTTCTTTTACTATTTCCCTATTTATCTTGACTATCAATTCCCTATTGAACACATTTGTTCTGGAACCGTCTGGTCTAGAAATTATTCTTCTTAGCAGAAAAAACAGAAGTGTTTAATTTAGACCTGAACAACTTGGCAGTAGGTAGGGGCCAAGATTAAAATAGGCTAAAATTCTTCAGGCTGCAAATAGGTTTTCAGAGGCTCACTTTCCAAGTAAAGGTATAATTAGTGATTAAACAAACAATTTTGCAAATAAACCATATTTTTAAAAAGGGAAATTTCAAAATCAATTAATTACACTTATTACTTAATATCATGAAATCACATTAATGTTAAAAAATTACTTCCCTAAGTGGTACAAATTTTAATACATCTTTCTGGATTTTTTACTATTTACATTTAGTAACAACTGAAAACAGTGAAATGATATGACTCTCCTCTCAGACTAGAAACAGATTGACAATGGCTGGTTGCCGCAGGTCACATGATAAACAGAAGTCCACAGTGTCAATCCACCCACCAAGTTACATGACGGGCACAATAATGAATGACTAACGGAAAGTAGGTTAAAAGGGGCACAGTCTAAGTACTTGTTACCTCTTTACTTTCGTACACACCCTCCACGTTTTTCCCAGAGCCACGACTGACGGGTGGGCCACATGTTGTGCATGCCCAGTTTAAATCCTAATTTTATTCTTCATTGTTGGTTATCAACATCCTACTTACCTTGAGCTACAGTATTAGCTCTTCCAGTATTCGCTCTTTTCCCCAAGAAAGCTTTAAAAAGTCCAAAAAATCTTTTTTTTTTCACCTTAGCTCTCCTCACTGGTCTTAATTCATTCTGAGATTTAGCACTTCTAATAATAAACTTCTAGGACTGTGCTGTGCTGTGGTATGGTACTTAACTTCTATTACTTGTCCTTGCTTTCATAATCTATAGATTTATTTTAAAATTCTAAGTTTGTTGATAAATTCGCAGTGCATTTGTATTTGTCTCTTTGGACAACTTCACTTTTTCCTCTTCAACGGAACTGTTCTTCTTTGTGTCTCTGGAACTTCATTCTTGAAAGCTTCTCATCCCTTTTGGGCTGACTTCCTATGTAGATTGTTAGTAGTTGGGATCCCACCTATTCTTTCTTTGAACTCTTTGAAACTTCTCCCAAAATATAATGATGCATGTCAGATTATCCGCAGTTTTTATCTTCTACTATTTCATAAATTCCACAATGGAATGAAAGTCACTTCCCTTAAGGTTCCCATCATTTGCACACCAGCAAACAGTTCCTCATGACTGGCAAGCTTCAAGTCCAGAACACAATTTCCCCTTGTTAACTCTTTCACTTTTTGGAGGACGAAATTACCATTAAGGCAAATAAATAAATGATTAATTATTTTCAGCAGAAATCCAGATAACTGAATTCCTCTATCATTATTTTATAATACTTCAGTCTATTTTCCAAGTTCCACATCTATTTACACTTTCTATTTAGGTTGTGTGTGGAACACTCCAATAACAACATCATTTCTTTTTCTGATTTCATCCAAATGTCCACTATGCTACTCCTCATCTTATTTCTTAAATTGCTCACATCAATATATCTTAATATGCAATCATACTTTTGCCACTACTCTTTTTGACCCTTTATTAAACTAAAATTTGAAAGAAAAAATAGCTTTGAGCCTTCTAAAGTGCTAGTTGTTCTAAGTTAAATCCATGATAACTTGAATGACATTATTACATATTAACAGACATAAGAACTGCTTATCTTTGTCACTGAGCATTAGTGATGTGTAAAATAATGTTTAAATTCAATTAGTTTCCAAAACATTAAAATGAGAGCTAACAGTATTCTAATCTTGAAAACTTTATATTGCCAGTTATTATGATTGATAGGAAATTCTCATTATTTCTCTTTGCTGTATACATGGAGTTAGGCAGATCTCCTCACTATAAAACAAGTATGCATTGCTGAATACTGCTTCTATACCTAAGTACATATTGTCCTGCTGACCCATAATGTCCACTCCTCTCCCAATGCAGATCTTCCCCATCCTTCAAGGCTCAGGTCATTTATGAAATCTTCTTTGATACAAAAAGCTAGAAGTTATTTCTACCCCACCTTCCTCCTAAGTCCCTCCTATGTACTTATTATACCTCTGATGCATATTTTAATAATTTGCATACTTGTCATTTCTGCAACTTCACTGCAAGTTCCTTGTGGGAAGGGACGGTTTTACTCATCTTTGTATTCTACTCTATGCCCCAATGGCTAACATAGCATCATGTTCATAGCCAGTACTAATATTTGCTGAATTGAAATAGTGGAGAGTGCTAGACCTAGAAATCAGGAAGACTTAGATTCCAAACCTACTTCTGATGCTCACTAGCTGGGTGACTTCGGGCATGTTATTTAACCTCACCCTCAATTTCCTCATCGGTAAAGTGGGGATTCTAATACCTACACCTACTTCACAAAACTACTGTGAGGCTCAAATGAAATAAAGTAATTTGAAAACTTTAAAATGCTTTATGTCAATTATTATATGTATATTTACTGAGTATCCAGAGTCCTTGAAAGGTACTTGAGTATTTAAAGGTTTCTTTCCAACTAGACTATATACATTTCTTGAGGGCAATTTTTTTTTTTATTATACTTGTATTTCTTGTAGCACTTAGCACAGTGTTGATCACATAGAAAATATTTGACAAAATATATTTTGATTGCTATTGCAGAACTGTAACATTTTATCTGATATTGCTATTTCACAGAATTTTGGATTTGGAAGGGACTTCAGAGGCCATCTGAGGTTAAAAAAAATTTTCCTTCTGTAACATACTTTGAAAATTATCATGCAGTTCTTTTCCTGATGACATCCGATGTGGAAGAATCTGTTACACCTCACAAAATGGCCCATTCTACTTCTGAATAACTTTAATTGTTAGGAAGTTTTGTTTATTTAGTTTTTTTACTTCATTAAGCTGAAACCTGCCTCTCAGTAATTTTCACCCAATTCACCTAGATCTGCCTTTTGGACCAAACACAACTATTTATTCTCTATTCCCTGTGAGAGCCCTTTGAATATCTGAAAGTAGCTATTATGTCCCCACTAACTATTCTCTTCTCCAAGCTAACTATTCCAGATTCTTTCACCTACTGTTCATATGACCTGATCTTCAAAGTCCTTCACCACCAATCCTGGTTCCCTTCTAGACACAATCCGGCTTATCAATGTCCTTCCTAAAATGTGGCATCCAGAATGGAACATACCATTCTAGATGTGGTCAGACTACAGTACAGCAGGACTATCACCTCCCTAATCCTGGATACTTGGCTTCTCTTAATACAGTCTAAGCTTCTTAGCTGTCCTATCATACTGTTGATTCACACTGAATTTTCAATCCACAAAAAATTCCAGATATTTTTCAAATACTTCTCTAGCCTTCCTTTCTCAGATTGCACTTATGAATATTATGTTTAGAATTCAAGGATATGATTTTAAATTTCTCTCTTTTAAATATGATTGTGTTCCATTAGAAAACTGTACTAAAAGATTACAGGCCCTGAAAGGTGTCATACACATCCACTGTTCTTTACCTCTACCATCTCACCATCTAAGTTCTACTCTCCTGGCTCTATAGAAATTGCTCTTTTCCAAAGTCACTACTGATCTCCTTACTGCTAAATCCAAATATTGTTTCTTTAGTTTTCATTCTCCTTACCCTTAGTAACCTCTTCCCCACCTGAGACTTTTCATTCTCTAGAATTCTCTCCTAAAGCCTCCCTCTTTCGTGACTCTTTTCATTACTCCTTTTATGGAATAATGGCATAACACAGACATAGTGGAACTCTTAATCCTGCTCCAGACCCCTAAACGTGGCTATGAGGGACTCTAACCTCATCATTTTTCCCTTGTTTGTATTCACTTGGGCTTACCTACTGGAAAGGGTTTCAGTGAGGACTTCTATGCACAAGCAGACTGGATGACTTGTTGACCTCAACACTTTATACATTCAACAGGTTCAAATTTGAATTCATTTTCTTCCTCCCAAAACTTGCCTCTTCTCCTAACTTCCCTAATTTTGTTCATGGCCATTCTATTTCTTCAAATTACCAAAGCATGAAGCTTCACATTTATCAGTGACTCTTAACTTTCCTCTTGCCTTCCATTTCCTCTTCTGTAAAACAAGGGGGTTAGACTAAATGACCTACCTCTAAGGCTTCTTCTAATTCTAAATACATGACCCTAATCAGTTGTCAAGCCCTGCTGATTCTACTGCCAGGGAAGACCCTCTTCTTTTTTCTTCTACACTTTTGGTTGAGGGCCTCATTACCTCCCATCTAGACTACCCAATAGACTTGTAATTGGTCTCCTCTACAATCCATCCATTCACAGTACTGCTGCTAGAGTAACCTTCCTAAAGCAAAATCTGACCATATCATTCCCCTGTTCAAATACTTTCAGGGGTTCACCTTTCCTTGCCAATAAAATATGACTACTAAGCCTGACTTTAAGCCCTCCGTGTTCTGGTTACAATCTACATTTCCAATGTTATTGCAGATATCTACTTTTCACATACTCTGCTTCATCCATGAACTAACTACCTGTCATTCCCTAATTTTATCTGTCATCTACACCTTTGAGCATTCTGTCCCCCATGCCACCTCCCCATCTTTAACTGCTGAAATCCTTCTCTTCTTTCAAGTCTCAGTTCAGGCACTGCCTTCTCTGTTTTCTCTCATTGTCCCAGCCGTAACTCACCCCTTCTTTCTCAATTCACTTTTATCACATGGTTTGGATCTCTCCTTTATATACTTACATCATAACTCGTATTAGAATTATGTACCTTTGCCTTATTTTATCCCATTAGATTATGCTCTCTTTGGGGTCAGAGGCTAGATCTCATGTTTCAATTTTGTACATGCAGCACCTAGTAATGTTCATGGGAGGCACTTAATAACAAAAATTACTATTATGTATATACGTAAAGCGCATTAATTTGAATTAAAGCATGATAAAGTATGGTCACCAGCATAGCAGTCCTGTTTTCTGTTTGTGAGTTCCAATCATCAGGAGCACTGCCTGGAAAGGAGAGAAGATCCTAAATTCTCTAAGATCATCACCTTGAAATATCCTGTTCCACTGCACCAAACAGCTCCTTAATACTTTAGAAAACCGTAATAATGAGCTGAACTTTATCCATAATTTAATAAGAGTAATAGGCCAAAATGGTGAACTCATCCCACAAGCTTAGTGAACTCATCCTACAAAGGTAAGCAACTGACTCTGTATAATTGTACTTATCACCAGGATCAAATATTACACACGTTAATCTTGCAAGTAAGTAACCAGTCACATGAAAATTACCATTCCAATAGGATACATATTCTAGGAAAAGGATAGAACGTTAAATAAATAAACATTAACAACAAATTAAGGAATAGACTAATATAACCATCAGATAAACTCAATATAAGACAAAGGACAGCAATAATTCTTGAGGATTTTTAAAACCTATCCACTTGAATGTACCAAGATGGTTTTTCCCCCATTTGCTTGATTTGATTAAACACCCAGTGCACCCACATACCCTGTGTCCCAAAAGTCTTGGTGCAGGTGTCAGTTTCAATGCTTGCTGAAAACCGCACTAAGACTTTTGGGACACCCTGTATACAAACTCCCTTCTTATAGACATACAATTAAACAAACATCAGGTTACACACAAATGTGTACAAAATCTTCATTAAGGTAGCATTTAAAATCACAAACCTCAAATCCAAGCAATCCTACGGTTATTCCCCCCACCCCCCAACCACCACCTTGTAGAATATTAAATTTTCTTCATTAAAATAAATGCGTGCTGCAGGGCGCTGGGTTTTTTTTAAACTTGGTACCATAAAATTCCACTATCCAAAAAAGATACTTTATATACTTTAAATGTTTATTTCCTAGTCTATACCATAAATATCTACAATGCTGGAATGTGAGAGTTGTATCCGAAGACACCTACTACTCTGGAGCAACAATCTCCCCCCCCACACACATACGATACACATACACTACGTAAGGCACTTACTACTGGGAAGCAACAAGCTGAAGCCCTATCCCGACAACACCTCGCCCCCAAAACACACACTCTAAGAGGCCAGTCACACTCTGGGGCAACCACCCCAAATCCTTGCAACGCTCCCCGCCCCCCAGCATCTCCTTACCGTTCCAACACCCTCCAGGAGACACCTGCTACTCTCAGGCAACAATCCCAGGGCCAAATCCTGACCACCACGGCCCCCTGCGCGCGACACACACACACACACACACACACACACACACACACACACAACACACACACAACACACACGGACGCACAGACACACACTCTCACTAGGGGGCAACAGGCTCAACCCCAAATCCTGACAACACTACCCCCCCAAGAAATCCCCGGTAAAAATTCCATCCGTAAAAGCTAGTTTTGTATTTTTCGATGGTCACCCCACGTCTGCACAACAAGGGGGAGCCCCGAGGGCCCCGGGGGGCGCGCGGCGGGGCTGCGGGAACGGAACACACAGACCCAAGACGTGCGTGGCTTCGTGACCCTCCCCGCCCTTCCCCCAAAGCACACAACACAACACAACACAACACACCCATCCCGGGCACGCAAATCACCTTTCGGCCGCCGGCGGGAAGCGGCAGTCCTGGGCAGCGGGGGGAGTTGGCGACGGGTCTTCTCGGACTTTGGCCGGTGCCTGCTCCGGGCTCGGGTGCCAGGGGGCGGGGAGGGAACACACACGCACGCACACACACACACACACACACACACGCACGCACACTCGGCCGCACAAACCCGGCGAGACGCCCGCAGAGAAGCGGCGCCGGCGAAGACTGGAGGCTACTCACACTTCCACGCTCCCCCTCGCACACCCTCCTCACGCCCCTCACACCCCGCACCCACTACGCCTCCGGTTCCCTCCGCTACGGCAGATGGCTCAGAGACTCACACAGAAGGGAAGGGGCGGAGGACCGAGGAGGAGGAACCGGAGGAGGAAGGGGAGGGGGAAGGGGAGAATGAGGCAGCGGCGGAGCTAAGTGCAACACGGTGGAGAACGGGGGGGCTGAGGGGTGGGAGACGGAGAGAGGGGGGCGAGGGGAGCCGAGGGGGAAGGGGCGGCGGCCAAGAGAGAGGCGACCAATCACCAGAGAGGGCGGGAGGGGGCGGTGCCTCTGTAGCCGCTGTGGCAGACCTGATAGGACTGCGGGGCCGCCGCTCGTCACACGGAGCCCCGCCCCCGACTCGCGCAGCCCCAGTCGGGAGCCGCGGAGCTTGGGCCTGGGAAGAAGCCGCTGTCCCTTTTCCTCCCCGGTCCTGGGACAGTTTTTCTGCTTTCCTGAGCTCCTGCCCCCTCCCGCGAGTCAGGGCCCTGGATGGGGGTGCCGGCCGCCGCGACGGGGAGCGGGAGCCGGGGTGCCGGGGTGCGGGGCGGGAGGCCGCGGGTGGGAAGCTGGCTCGACCCCGCTGCGGACTTGAGGAGGGTGGGGGCCCCCCAGGAGCGGGGACCTACCCCCCCCACTCCTTTGTGGTGCGAAACAGGACCGGCCCAAGTTTCCGAGGCGCTTCCGGGCTCTGCTCACGTACCGCCTCTTGTCCGAGGCCTTTCCTGATCCCTGCTGGGCGCTGGTGCTTCCCCCCAAAAATGTTTTGTATCTAGACCTACTTAGATGCCTGTGGTTGTTTTCTCTCCAAATTGGATGTAAATTGGGGGGCGGGGGAGACGGAGAAGAGAAGGGAGCTTCGTTGTTTTGTCATGGCATTCTGTCATGCACACAGTAGGAGCCTAATAAGTGCCTGCCTATCTTTATAGTTGTCCCGAGTGTCTTGTCCTGGGTCAGAAAATCAAAAATTTCATTTAATCAACATATGTTAAACCCAAACACACCTGAGAACAGGCGCTGGATTATAAGTAGAGGCTTTCTTTGCCCAGTTCTTGTGAACTGGACGTTCCTAGAGGCTTTTATAGCAGCTTATTCTCTAATGTCAATGGGAAGGTAGGGGTCCTAGGGTCTCTGTCTCCTTCTATCCATCCTTAACCCAACTGCCAAAATACCCAGCTGAGGAACAGGCTCACCACAGGGTCACTGTCCCGCTCTGAGACCAGCAGAGTCCCGTTCACTATTACCTGCCAGCCAAAGGACAAATGCTTCAGTCTAGTATTCCAGGCTTTGTACAATCTGATCCCAAACTACCTTTCTAGCCTTGTTTCACATTACTCTCTTTACTTGTAGGCCTTCCAGTCACACTGTACTTAGCACCACTCCTCAAAATCAACATGGATTCAGGTCCTGGGTCCAAATCCTCTCTTACCTATGACTACTCCTGTGACCTTAGCAATGTCATGACCTTAGGTCTGCTCCTTTCCTCATCTGTAAAAAGAGGGAATTGAACTGCATGGCCACTGAGGTTCCTTTCAGCCCAAAAGCTATGATCCTATAAACGGTCCTCTCCTCACTTGTCTTGGTTCAGGCTCTCTTCTGTAACTGGACACAACACCTAAGTGTTTGTGAATTAGAGGATGTTCTGTCTCTGTCACTTACTGTGTGCCCTTGGGAAAGGTCATTTCTCCTTCTGATGCTTCAGTTTCCTGGGCTGTAAAATGAAGGAATTCGTTTAACAATGATACATGACCCTTTCCAGCTCTAAAATCCTATGACCCTGGGAAATTCTCATCATTAAAGTCCAGTTCAAATGCCTTTTCCTGCATCATATTTATGTAAAGGTAAAATTTACAGTCTGAGCATCAAAACTGTTATACATTTTTTCCATCCTTGATTCTTCATGCCTAGCTATTGAATTCAATGGATTTGTTGGTACTGTCTCTGTAGGTCAGAATTCTGTCTAATTTATCTCTGTAGCCCCTCTTCCCCAAGTACAATGCCTTTTATATAATAGGGGCTCAATAAATTTTTTTTGTATGAGTGAAAGAGCATTCTTTGGGAGTCAGAGCATACTTAGAATTTGTGCCAACAAATGTAAAATAAAAATAGGCCTCTGATGTGAACTGGGAAAAATAAAGTGTGCAATAAATCATAACTGGAAACTTAGGAGCACTTGTTCTTCAGCTTTTTATTTCTCAAGTTGAAAATATACAAACTGATATTTTCATTCTCAGTAATACGAATTTAAAATGCTTATCTGAAGTAAAAAATTTTAAAGGGCTATATTAAGAGAAAATAAATATTTAACCAGGGGTCAAAATGTTTCAAACTAAAAGAAGAAACAAGGCCAGATCTGAAAAAAATACAACAGAATTTCTGAAGAACCTTCATAGAGAAAATTGAATGGAGTATACTTAGATTGCTTTGAATAGTTAAGGTTCATAAATAGGCCTTTATACCTAAGTCTTGTGTAGATTTCTCCTTCAAGAAATATCAATTCAAGTGTCCTGTGTGGAGTAGGGATAGTTTCCATCTTCTGATAGCAAAGATAAAGGTAGAAAAGCTATTAAAAATCAGATGTAACTCCAAAATATACAGAAAGTTTGAGTACAAAAAATCCATGATAAACACCAAAGATTGCATTTTATCATAGTACTTAAAAATAATGATGTCTATTATAACTCAAGTTTTCAAGAAAAGGTTAAATTCAGAAAAAAGAGAAAACGAAGTGCATAATATATCTGAGAAATCTTTTCACTTAAAATAGTTTAATTCAGAGTAATAAATGCTGGTTGACTGACTGCTTGTTGACTGACTTCACAATCAGGCTCCAGTTTATTTTTCCAGGCTCACTGCACATTATTCTCTTTCATGAATTCTATGTTTCAACCTAACTAGGCTACTTGCTGCTTCCACTACACCTTCCCTCTTCTTGCCTTTCCTCCCAGGGTTCCCTGCCTGAAGTATACCTTTTAGAATCCATAATTTCCTTTAAAGGTCAACTAAACACAGCCTTCTATTGGGAGTCTAGCTTTACCACTCCTCAATTTTAGCATACTCCCCAACCCCCAATTACTTTGTATACATTTTGTACTTAATATTCTATCTACATGATTTTCATCCCAGTGGAATATAGACTTTTTGAGGGTAGGGACTTTTGCTTTTATTGTTGTTTCTCCAGGACCCTAGTACAGTACTTGGGCACACAATGACCATAATTATTTGTGGAATGAAGGAATGAACATAGATGAATCATATGATATGGGATTAGAATGATGGAAAAATATGTCTAAGAGAAGAGCTGAGAATCTTAAAGAAAGGCCTTATTAGTCTTTAGTCTGATTCTTATTACATCCTTTCCTCAATGCTTAAACAACCCTCCCTGATGCATTTCATTTCCTTAATCCAATTGTGACATGAAAATTTTGTGGCATATTAGTATAGAAGCACAACTACCTCAGGGTGATTAAATATTTTGTTTCCTAGGATGGCTTGGTGATCTCAGACCTTTGATTATTTAACCCACCCAGCTGTCATCCCATCTCTCTTCTCCTCCTAATTACCAAACTTCAAGAAAATATCCCCCAATGCCTCTAGTTTTTTAAAACCCAAATTGTTCTCCATGCATGCAATCTTAATGTTTCTACCAGCAAATATGATGCCACCTTTTACCCACTGTTATCTTCCTTTGCCTCTAGCATGCTATAATGGATGGAATGCAGAATTAGAGTCACTTCGATCTGGATACAAGTCCTACCTCTGACACTTTATGGTTGTGTGACCATGACTAAATTCCCTAACTTCTCTGAGTATCAGTTTCCTAATCTACAAAATAGGAGTAATATCTATAGTCCCTACTCCCCAGCATTGTTAATGAGACTCAGAGTAAATAAAGTGTGTAAAGTGTTTTGCAAGTTCTAAATAACTACATAAATGTGAGTTAATATTTTCTCCAGTGATGCAGATTTCAACCCAATCCTGCCTTTTATCTCCATGGACACTTGAGTCCATGTCTTATGAGCCCTGAGTCAAGCTAGTATTTAGACATGCCTTTTTGTCTCTGCCTTTGCCTGTGCATCAGTCAGGTATCTACCCACCCTCCCTTTCCTGTCTCCATCTTTCACCAGGTCCCTCTCAAGTACTCTAGGAGCCATCCCCTATCAGACCAACCTCCCACTGCCACCCCCTTCCTCCTGACCAGACACCTCCAGACCATACCTATTCCTGCCTTTTGTGAGTCCAGACTCTCAATGCTTTGAAAGACACGGTATCACCACGTGCATGAGCTTAGATCTCAAGAGAGAAACTGTTAGTCAAATCACACCTTTCAGGGGGCGGAGCCAAGATGGCGGAGTAGAAAGACTCACATTTGCTAGGTCCAAACCCACAGCCCATAGATTTCCTGTAAAAAGAACTCCTGACAAATTCTGGAACAGTGGAAGCCGTGCAGCAACACAGTGAAGGAGATTTCCGTTGCAGAGAGCCCTGAAAAACCGACCACAAAGGTACCCTGGTCGGGAGTGGAGCCTTTCCCTGCGGAGCGCTCCCCTCCCCCGCCCCGGCCTCACTGCACTGAGAGGAGCCAGCAGACCCAAGCAGGCGTCAGGGACTTGAATCTCCGGCGGCCTCGAAGGTCCCTCCACCCACAGAAGCACAGGTCAGTGAGAGGGACGGACTGAGAGGGGAGCGGGGGATCTCCGGGACTTGGACCCCCTGGGAAGCGGCTGCTGCAGCAGAGGCTGAGGCAGCTTGGCCAGAGACTCCCAGAGTGGGCTGGAGCTCCACCCCAGCTCCACTACAAAGGATCTCTGTATAAACCCCCTGAGGGAACTGAGCCTGAGAGGTGGCCCTGCCCCCACCTGAGAACCAGCAGATAAGCCCCCATTGAAGAGCAGTCAGGCCTGCCGCCAAAAGCGCTGAGGCTGGGGAGCAGCATTTGAATCTCAGACCCCAAGCACTAGCTGGGCAGATCTAGGCCAGGGGGTGGAGAGGACTCTCAGAAATC